>JACGCM010002776.1:600000-1200000 GCA_014058105.1 Kingdonia uniflora
TCTAAAACATCACCCAAACAAAACCCATGTCTTAAGTTTGTTAGATTTTTTTCATTTTGAGCCAAAACCAACAAGGTTGTCTTTTGGGAATGTAGCTGTATTTTGGGACTTAGATAACAAACCACCTAATACTGTCCCACCTTATGATGCCACTATTTAGTTGAAAAAAACGCCGTCTTCGTTTGGGGTTGTTAGAAGTATGGTGGCGTATGCGAATCACCATGCTCTTGAGTATGTTCCAGTTGTGGTGAGGGAGAAGAGGATTGAGAGACGGTATTTAAATGAGTTGGAGAGTAGAGGGGTTATTAAGTCGGTTGTGCCGTATAAATGTAGTGTGTGTGGGAGGAAGTTTAGTACGAATGATAAGCTTGTTGATCATTTTAAGCAACTTCATGAGCGTGAACAGAAGAAACGGTTGAGTAGGTTGGAGTCAGTGAGAGGGAATAAAAGGGTGAAGCTTTCCGCAAAGTTATCTATGAAGCTTGAAAAATATAAGAATGTTGCACCGAGTGTTTTGGTCCCGAAGGTTGGGTATGGGCTTGCGAGTGAGCTTAAGAGAGCGGGGTTTTGGGTGCGTTTGGTTTCCGATAAACCCCAAGCTGCAGATATTGCATTGAGGAATCATATGGTGGAGATGATGTATCAAAGACAAGTCCAGTGTTTGGTACTTGTTTCTGATGATTCGGATTTTCTGGGTGTTTTGGAGGAAGCTAAAATGAGATGTTTGAAGACGGTAGTAGTTGGAGATATCAACGATGGAGCTCTTAAGAGATGTGCTGATGCTAGTTTCTCTTGGAAGGAAGTTATAGTGGGGAAAGCTAAAACACAAGTAGTATCGGTTTTGGGAGGTTGGAAGGATAGTGATGTGCTGAAGAGATTTGAGTGGTCATACAAGTAAAAGTTGGAGAAAACTGAATATGATTTCGTCTGTTCCTCTTCTGAGAGCGAAGATGGGGATCTTGCGAGGAAGGAAGATGTGGAACCTTGGTGGAAAATAGATTCTGATGCTGATGATATTCATCGTAAATTATTTAAATGATTGCCCTTATCATCCAATTTTTTGAGATTGTAAGATAGTAAAGTATGGAATTTCTACTATCGACATCGATTATGTATGAGTTTGAAGATCCAGAATTTGTAATAGTCGTATTTTATTCATTTTCTCTTTTACGTTTTCTTAGAAATTTTTACTATATTGCTATTTCCCCCCAATTTTCCCGTGTCAATTGCTATTCACGAGTGCATAGCAATGATGTAGTACTTGTATTTCCTGTGTCAATATGCAGTACTTACACAACTGCATATTCCTATCCCAAACTTTGTATTGGCTAAATAATGTCCAAGAATTCATCTATAAAGAAATTGATTGTCAAAAAGGTCATTATTGGCTTATTTTTTCCCAGATACTTCATTTCCAAGAATTTTGGTGCAGTGTTATGTTCCTGCCATACTTGTTACCTTTTGCACCAAAATTTCAGATCCACTCTAATTCATATATCGAAGTAATTTATTATATGCTCAATGCTGTACATCATTTGAGTGTATATCAACATATCTTAATGTCTTCTTTCTCTATTATGCATTTGGCACAAATAGCGTATTTAAGAGAACCAAAACCGTGCCATATAATGAAGACCAAAAACTGAATGAACAGGTACATTGAACCAATGAACGTGCTGCATGGCAATTTCATGAAGGTCAAATTTGGGAGGGTCTGGGTATCGTTTTTTTTTTTTTTTTTTTGGTCTGAGACGGATAAAAATAATAATATAATGTCTATGATAGTTGTCAATGTATTAAACTCTAAATTAAACCTCCGTACACCACACTAACAGCTATTAACTTACGACTAATAATGTGGGTGACACGATACTTCTTAGAGGAAAGAAAAAACTCTGATGAGGAAAGGTATTCAGCCAAAGTTAGTTTAAGAAAAAAACACTTGCTGACTGAACCATTTTTGTAGAATCCAATAGAGGTGGATATTTTTCTCCTGTTTATAGTTATGTTTGGCACAAATATCAGGATTACTTTGCACCTTGATGAGCCTAAAATATCAGGATTGATACGAGAATTCAGAAGAGAGAATATAGGAAAAGATATAAAGAGAGAAGATTGTAGATCCATTGTGACCCACAGGTTTCTTTTCACACATATTTCTTTAAAAAGTCAACCAAGATCATACTAGTATCAGTCAGAGACAATGACGGAAACATATATCTCTGATTATTATGACATGCTTGATGTAGTATTTTAGTGCATTATGAGCTCGATGTATCGTTAAAGCTCATCTGGGTATTTTATTTTGTCTAGCCAAAGAGTGAAGCTTGGAAATATTATTCTGGTATGGTACCTAAGGTGGTGAACTTCTAAAACTTACTGTTAGACGTGAAAATTTTCCATGGATGGCGTCGATTTCTCCTTTGTCTTCCTCTTCTTTTCTTCCTACCCCACTTATTCTCAGGTGAGTTGGCACGTTTGTTTTACACGATAAATATTACAAGTTTAAAAAAAAAAAAAAACCGTGTTATAATAACCTTACGAGTTTCCTTTTCTATTTTTTCAGTTGTGGAGTTGCACCAAAATGCGAACATAGAAAAGCATCCCAATAGCCACATAAACAAATTTGATCATTTGATTCCCGGGCCTGCTGCTGGTCAGGGTCTGCAAAATCACTTGCAATGTCAAGGTATTTGCACTATTTGGTTACAAACATTCTTTGGAGTTTATAATTCAAGAACGACTAGCACGAATGATCGAAAGCTTTCTTCACCCCGACCTTGCTATGATGGCCTGACCCCCCTTTTGCGCCTTTTTTCGTTCTCCAAACCCGTCTAGGATCTTACTCCTCGCCACAAAACCCTATTCTGGAGAATACCTAGTTAATACGATATGACCATGGCAGAATCATGTTTGAAGCAATGGTAGATTATGTGATATTTTGACTTTGATCCACATTATTTATAGGGATTTTTTGACTTTGGTCCCACCTACATTTCGTTAATTTGCCTTTAGCCCCCACTTTGTGCGAATATTCACTTATGGTCCCTAAATTGGCTCTGGTCACAGGTCAGTTCTCGTTGAAGTCCAATTTGTACTTGATCTCCCTGAAATACCCTCACGTGAGTTGCACGTGAATTTTGAGAAGAGGTTACCCGGTTTTTTCCAGGTCGCAATGCCATGTCAGTAGGCTACACTACAATTATAAAGAAGTTAGTCTTTAGTTCCAATATAGTTCCTTGCAATTAGTCTTTAGTCTCCATTTCTTACTCTTAGGCTTTAATGATGATTTCTCAAATTTCACACAAAACACCTGATTAATGAGACAGACAGACAGAAACCAGGTGATTTTACCTTCTCAGCACCTCCACCTTCAATAGATTAGCTTGTGAGAAACCAACACCAAAAGTTTTGAGATAGAGAGTAAAGAGAGAGAGAGTGAGTAAAGAGAGAGAAATCAATACTTAGTTTTGAGATAGAGAGAGAAACCGACACTTAGTTTTGAGAAGGAGATGACTGTTGGGGTATTGGGGGTGGAGATAACCGTTGGGGAAGGAGCTGACGTGGATTGGTGACGTGGCTATGCTGATGTGGCATGGTAATCTGAAGACGACCTGTTCTCCAAATTCACGTGCAACTCGCGTGAGGGTAGATTAGGTACTTCAGGGAAAAAATGGATTTCAACTGGAGTTGACCTGTGGTGTGGTCAGAGGCCAATTGGGGACCAAAAATGCATATTTGAACAACTTGGGGACTAAAGGCAAATATCCAAAATGTAGGTGGGACGAAACTCAAAAAATCTCTTATTTATATGAGCAATGTTAGACATAAATCCATGATGCTTTTAGCTTTAGCCTTACTTACAACCTAATATTGTTCTCCAATTTTCTGTTGTTGCAGATTTGAAAGCTCTAAACAAGGACCCATTTCTCAGCTAGATCTCAATCCCCAAATTTCAGGCACACCACTTTTTTCATAACTGTGTTTACGATCTACAATACCTCTGTCTCTGCAAATGCAAATGATATATCATCCAACATGGTGACTGTTGGAAACACTTCATATAATAAGCTGGAGAGGTCAATGGCCATACTGAATACCTTTATTAAGTTTATTCAGGTAATATGCTACTAGTAACAGTTGATCCAAATATAGTGTTATCACAACATTATGTCAGTGTCATATATAACATATTGATCAAATATTGTAATATAAGAACCAATATTAATTAAGTCCATTAAGGGTGACCCATCATAGTTACCATTTTCAGCATAGGATAACGATATCTTCTATCAAAGTTTGTTGTAATTGGATTTGGGTTCTGAATCTGCTCAAAGAATTCAGCAAAAACTTAAAATAGTCTTGTTCGCAAAAATGAAATTGAAACAAAATTACTGCAATCCAAGACTACTTTTTCTCTTTGAATAATAAGCAAATGAGATGGATTAATGTTTTTAACCCTGTGTAGTATGAAAGGTAGTAATTCATGAGTATTATTTGCGCCATTAACAAATTACTCAAGCGTGGACATATATTAGATTAGCATACACAGATCTAGTTCCCCAACTTTTCATCAATACCAATCATCTCCAATTAGCATAAGAGGAAGTTCTAACTGGTTACCCCTTCTTGGACTCGATCTTAGATCTTACATAACACCCGTCTCACACTGGAATGGATAGACTCTTGAGCATTTGGTACCCCATCAAGAATATGATAAGTAGATACATATACTCCTTAGAATCTTCACATGACTGACCTACCATAACCCTCAATCTTGCTACCACTCTTGGTTATCCCAATGATACTAATAGGTTATAATCCTTTGGGACTACAGCCTGAACAATTTATTGACGGGTTTGACGAAAGGGTGTCCGATCTCTAGTTCAATTTAGTAATAGAATAAATTAAAATAATGTTAAAAACCCCATGTAAGATTGAGAACAAAAGCACAATCTGATGTGCTAAATTTCAATTTGTGTTTGTCACTACGTATCCAACTAGATGAAGGCTTCAATTCCCTCTTTTTACTTCTCTTCTACCCATAATTAATTTGATTTGGAATGAAGCTGTTGCAGAGTTACAAAATTCACAACAAGAATTTTCCAAACCCTTCTAGAGACCAAGTAACCTTGTGTAGCAAGGCAACTTATTAAAGGCTTTCCAAGTAGGCAATCTATGCTTAGGCACCACTTCTGGATTCAGCACATAGTGTATTGTTTGCCATCATGCCTAGTTCTTCTCTTCTTTTTCCTTCTGCTGCAGAGGCAATAGTGTAGTTGCCTAGAGAGTGTGTGTTGGGGTTCCAAACAATTGTCCTTGCCAGTAGAAGAGATAAGAATTGGAGATTGAGGCAAGTGTAATGCAATGTCTCCCAGAGAACTCATCAAATGGTGTGGAATACAGGATTTACCATTTTCAACCATCTCGGAAACTTTAACATTATAATGGAGAAAAGAGTTGTGGTTGAGATGAGGGTTGTAAGTGTTTTGTAGAATCCCAAACTTGTGCCAAGGTTCCTTCCAGAAATACGTATCCTCTCCACTGCCAATAAGGTGAAGAAAAAAGTTTGTTGCAGTCTCTGGATTGAAGTACTATTTTCCAAGACCATGAGCAATTCTGGGGTCTTCATGTCCCAAAAGTTTTTCTTTTTATTTAAGTGAGCATAGACCCACTTGCACCAAGCTCCATCCTCTTTAGCAACCATCTGAATGTTTGTCTCATTACAACTGCTTGATTCCAAATATGCAGAAAAGTACAATGCACATTCCATATAGTTAGTTTCTAAGCCAGTGAAACCATGAAAATAGAGAATGCATTCACATCAGCAAACACAAGATGAGTTAGAACAGGCTTAGAACATCTATAATGAGGTCTAAGATTGCCAAGGTTGACTTTTCCCTTCAGGTTAAGACCTATAGATTAGATCACCAAAACAAACAAATAGGGGGATATAGGGTCCCTTTGCATGAGCCCTCTTTTCCCCTTAAAGTGAACTTCAAGAGATCCATTGAGAGAAATTGAGAAAGAGGTGGTTGAGACGCATTTCATCACCCAATAGATAAAAATAGGAGGAAATTTGAGGGCAGTGAGTTTATTAGATATGGCTTCCCAGTTGGTTAAGTCATAGGCTTTTTGAAGTCAACTTTAGATGTGCATCTTTGTTGAGTGACTCTCTATGGCAGTTTCTAAGAAGCTCATGTGCTATGAGAAGATTTGTCTAAGATATTTATCTCCTTTATCAGTGCAGAATGGAAGGGACTAACAAGGGGAGATATTACATTTTCTTAGTCTTTTGGTGATAATTTTGTAATACACATTACAACAGGTTATAGGCCCGAAATGACCAAAATTAGAAGAGCAATGGATGTAGAGTTGGCTGTGGGTGGATCTTGAAGTTTTGTAAGAAATACATCTATCTTGACATTTTCCTAACAATGTTTGTAAAATTGGCATTAAAGCCATCAGACCCGGGTGCCCTGAAGCTGTCTATATCAAAGAGAGCCTTAGTAATTTCTTGATCAGTTATGGTCTTTGCTATCAACCTTGGCTCCAGACTGCAACATTTTGATGTTCTCACACCCTTCCCCATCATATTCAGACCCCATAATACCATTAATGTATCTCACAACTTTATCAGCAATGACATCATGGTCAACAATCTTTTTTCTTGTTTCATATCTAATGCTTAAGAGGGAATTGACAGCTCTCTTAGCTCTTATGGAGTGGAGTCACCCTTTTTAAACCAGTCTATCCTAGCCTTATGCTTTAGAAAAGATTCCTCGTGAATAGCAAGGTTGGAGTAGGTTCTGTGTGGAGCTGTAGCTTCTTTTAATGTATGGACTGGGTTGTTGGGGTATCTATTGATCTTATCTTGATTCTTAACAAGTTCAGAGAAAACTTCTTTATCTTGAGTGGAGGGATTCCCTACATTCAGCTCAGCCCACTGCCTAAGAGAATCTTTCAGCCTCTTTAAGTTTTTTACTAAGCACAAACATGGATTGCCAAAGCAATCTCCCTCTCAACTATATAACTACAATCTTCAGAATGCCAGGTTCACTCACACAGAAGTCTAAGAATTTAAATGACTTGCCTCTAGAGGATTGAGGTTTAAATACATAAACATAACAGGTGAGTGTTCAGAGTCACCAGTACATGCATTTCAGCGTCAGCATCAGGAAACACAAGGCTCCATCTTTCATTTACAAGGGCCTTATTAAATCTCACAAACATTCTAGTATCATTAGTATATCTTATTGGCCAATTGTCAAAGCCCCTTTTAAATCTTGCAACCACTCTTGATATTGATCAGACACCTGACTTCTCACAGGCCTACCCCCTCCATATCAAGGTTAGACACTGGGGAATTGAAATTCTCAATTCGTATTCTAGGAATCAAATAACCTATAATGAAGTCAATGAGCTCTACTTACATGGTGATTCCCTTCACAAGGTTGTGTAAGCCATACATCACAGTGACATGAAACAGTAAACCCTCCATATCAACTTTACAATGAATAAACTGGCTACACACTTTAAGGACAGACACTTGGAGTTGAGTATAGTTCCAGCGAATTATAATTCTCCCTTTCACAGTATTAGTTGCTTTACCAACTTAACTCTAACGAGCGTTTAGTCTTTAAGCTGTCTGCGATTTATTACTAAGCTTAAGTTTAGTTTCTACAAACCCAAAGGCAGATTAGTTTTAACCAACCATGATACTTCTAGCTTTCTTTTGTCTCGCTGACTAATTTAATCCTTTAATACTCGAAGAGCTTATCTTCAATATTGAGAACTAGAGTTTGTGTTACCTCCCTTCAGCGCATTCATGGTTCTAGCACTTTCTTTCTTGGCATTTGGCACTTCTTCCTTATCTGAAATATATTTGGCTCTGGATGGGGGGTAGGCCTTCTTCCTGCTCAATCCTATTCTCTTTATCATGCTTAGCTCCCTCTTTGTTGGCTCTTACTCTCTGAGAGGGCCCACCTTCAATGCTATAAATAGAATAATGCATACCATCACAACTATTAGTATTTCTACCATTTTTATTCTTTTTTTTCTTGGAATCTTTATTAGTGATTGTTTTTTCTGTTTCTACATCACTTCCTTTTTCTTTTTTCCTTTTCAGTATTATTTTGTTTTTTTCCTTTTTCTATTTCTTTTCAATGGTTGTTCATTTGATCATCATCATTTCCTTTCTTCTTTTCTTCTTCTTGAGGTACAAATCCCGTCTCCGCAGACAATCCAGCACCAGTCACTATCAACAGTCTTTTTGCTACTTTCTGCAGCTTGTGTAGTTCGCTGACCATTCTCCTCTGAAAGATCTTTATCCGTGTTCATCCTCCTCACATTCTTCAAAATCCATCTCTTCAGAGTCATTCCCATCCTTGTTACTCGCTTAGAGGGGTGGTTAGATAGGCCCAAACTTGCTTTGCTTTATGGTTCTTGTAGTTGTCTCCAGCATTGGCCAACATTTAAACCTGCTCTCTTAATTACAAGCTCAGGGTTGGCAAAATACACTTGGAATTATTGTGCCCAAAGATGGAGCAGTGATTCCACTTTACTGGAATCCAGACATACCCTGCATTGATTTTACAATGTTGGTCACCCCCAAATTTGACTTTGATTTGTTGAGTACTTATACTTGGTATTGATCTCCGCACAGATTCTAGCAAAGGAAGTTCTTGAGTTGTTCTCAGTGGCCTTATCCAATTTAAGAGGGTTCCCAAATTTAGTTTGCCACCTTACTACATAAATGCCTAAGGATTTCTCATGTGAATGGGGATTTTTCTTGAACATCGCCCATATAGGTATCAAGATAACCTCATTGTTTTCAACTTAAATAAATGGCCTCCATTCCTTCGCTATAAAGATTCTGCTGACTACATGTTGTGCCCCTGCTTCAAGTACTTTATCCCTATCCTCACTATTACTGAACTTGAAGAAATACATGTTAAAACCCTTTGTTGTCATTTCAACTGTTCTTTAAGAGCCCACAGCCTGCTGAGTGTGTTCTTTACAAAAGTATAAAACTGTCTTTTGCCTATGAACTTTTCCACAAGTAGTTTTTTTTTTACACTTCCAAGAAATTCTCAGGTTTCACAGTCATAACCGGCTAATTATTTTTAAAAACAGATTTAAGTAAGATAGCTTAATATGACATCCTAGCAGGAGTCGGGACTGAGAGTAAAGAAGCCCAGCTTCTCATAGGTATTGGGGCAACAAAGTTGTAAGTAGAAGCAGTAGGAGGACGATTAACAGTTTTCTCTTTATCAGCTTGGATATTAGATGGTCCATAAGGTACAGAAGCACCTTGAAAGCTAGGCATGTTGTCGGGACATTGCCTTGAACAGTTACTGGCCTCAGGGGTTGGGGTGGATAAATTGGTATCCCCTCCTAGTTGATTAATTTCCCCCTCGTCTAAAAGATTCTCAATCTTCATAGCATCTTGGGCAGACCTTTCACAACCTTCTGGCACTTCCATTAGGGCAAGATCTCTCACATCAGGGACTAAAAATTACTCTCCTGTGTCTCTTGAGAGAACAAGCTCTCTACCTGCATTAATATTAGACACTGGCTGTAATCCACAATACGAATTGAGAAAACCCTAATTGAAGAATAATACGAAGAACACACAAATTTGGTGGGAGAATTCCCTTTTAGAGCTTCAATTGCTTAATCAAAATTAATTACAATCGAATTCCTCTCAAACCCTAAGTCTCTCTCTTAAAACTTAGATTGATCTAGCATGATTTAATCTTGCCTAGCCTTGCCCCTTTATGAGGGTTACAAGTTCCTAGTTACCAAACTTGGACAAATATGCCCTTAAACGCCTAAAACAATAAGCTGAATCGCGCCTCTGTTCGAAAGAACAAGTCTCTGTCTATTCGAACAGAACAGAACACTCAGACATGTGTTTATTCGAATAGAAATGAAAATCTATTCGAACAAAAAGGAGTGTATTCGAACAAACTAAAAGTCTGTTTGAACAGAACACTCAGACACCTGTTTCTTGGAAAAGAAAGAGAAGTCTATTCAAATACAAAAGGGGTGTATTCGAATAGACTTTGAAAAAAGTCTATAAAACACATCAGGTTGTGGGAAGGTGATTCCCATATCTCTACCCTGTTGATAACTCTTATCTGGTTGGAGGAGCTTTCATTTGAGTTCGGGGTAGGCTTAGGCTTAGGCTTAATTCTCTCCTATGTTTTAAGCAAGAAGCACGCACAATCTCAAACTCTTCGAGGGCTTTAATCTCCTCTGCTTTAGACATGACATGATTGGGTTTCTCTCTAGTCGACCTTCTCAGAGATGAGCTTATCCCTTCATCATCATTGTTCCTGTTAACATACCCTTTATTTTAAGCAACAGAATCGGGAAACCTGCCTGAGATGTATTGGCAGAAGAGATAGAAGGTGCTGGCCTGCCATTGGAGCCACCACCTCCGACCGTCGTCGGAGAGGGAGACGTCGTCACATCGTTGCTGTAAGGATTTGAAAAAAGAAGAAATCTGTAAAACGTACCAAAAAGGGCAAAAAATAGCCTTAAATCTTCCTCGAGATACAAGTTAAGAGAAAAACACCCTTAGAGCTGAAGTAGACTATTTTGAAACATACTTATTGATAACGCCATTTCCAGAGCTTGCTTTCTCTATTGTTAGATGAGTGGAGTTGTTTGCATCCATATCGAACTTACACCGAGCTTGAAGATCATGATTCAAATAGTTGAACTTGATTTTAACATGGTTGTTTGCATAGGGATCTAACTTACTCAGAGCTTGAAGAAAATGATTCAAGTAGTAGCCTCCACTATTTAAAATATATGTCTAATAAGGAGATATATTTGTTTAACTTGCGATATATATATATATCAAAGCGATATTTAATGATTATAAAAATTATTAAGGTAAAAATTCCACAAATATATCTCTATGTCGACCATCTACATGTATATCAAATATTTTGAACATACTTATGTTGTGTTGAAGTATATTGACTTGACCTTTGACATATCCTTTAGTATGCCAATTTTTCCGATTACAGATATTGAGTGATAACTATTTTTTGAATCTTGCCGAGTCATTTACATTTAAATTCTACTTGGCTCAAGTTCGTCATAATTTTTTGCAGGTCTCCATGCCTCAAAGCAATATAATTATTCTCACAGATCCAGCTTCTGAGCTTTCCGTACAAAGAAGTAGGGTCACTGTATTCCCCATTCAAGGTGATTATTCACGAGAAAAGTTGATGCTTCAAAGAATCATGTCTTACATTGTAAGTGTTGATTATCATTTCTATCTTTATATTTCTTGCTAATGTGCCGATCCTTTGATATGTTCATTAGTGCGTCATTTATGTACAACATATCAGTCCCTAAGCTATATATTGAATATTTGTACATGAAGATTTTACAAATTACTAATAGATATTAGAATATAAAATTTTAAACTAAATGACCTAATTTCGTGTTCGTGAACAAACATAAAGTTCTTAAATCCATTATATTTTGCAATGTGACACGTCAGGCTGTACATCTCTGTCAATGGTTTAAAGTTTTGAACCATACTTCCACTCTCTCAAAACCAAGTATGAATCCGCCTTTATAACTCTTTAATCATTTCGCATTAACCCGCCAAACTAGGATTATGCCCCGTCCATGTTTAACTTGTAAACTTTCCTCGAAGGGCAATGCCTTGGGAGTTGGGACAGACACTGGAAATCTAGACCTATGGCGTTATGGATAAATATGAGGATCTTGAAGAGTTGGTCTATCCACAAAATTAACCCCTTGCGGAGGTGGGGGAGAAAGCTCTTTATCCCAAACTACCAACTTCTCAATGATCTCTAGGGGTATGGGTTGATCTTCAGGAACCTTGCAATTCCTGCTTAACCTGATCTCTCAAGTGGCGACGAATGAAAACAGATCACAAAGTTAGCCTTCATGAGTCAATTTAATAGTCCTGTGCGACAAAAACTAGTACATGGGATACGTCCAATGCTGTGAACTCCTATGATGCTACCTAAAGTAGATCCTGACTGTTGTGGCCACTTTGCGCTTAATGAGTTGATCCAACCCCTCATTAGGACAAATTACTTTTTGAATTAGCACAAAAGTGACATTTAGAAGCAAAGGTGATACATTCTTGCCAAACCTCGTAAACTTGCACAATTCGATTATGCAGTATTCAAGAAGAATCTGAACCTTGGTGGAACTGTTGTTGCTCTAACCACCTTAATGTCTCAAGCCTGGGCCTTTATTCTGATGAGCTTGCAGATACTCTCCACTTCGAAGAAAAAAAGAGTTTAGGGTCCAGGACCCTTTAAATGAGAAACTCCTAGGATCTTCTTAGCTATTATATTATTCAAGAAGATGGGATGAAATACTTAAAAATGCTAAAACCTCAAACATTGGAGTAGAAAGGAATTCCTTGACCTTAACATCCGAAATAATTTCGAAGTCAAGAAGGTCCTCGTAGCTCTCCCAAGCTAAATTTGCGCCCAGATTTTATATGACCCTTATCCACAATTGCATAAATATCTGAGACTGAGAGACTCCAATGAATGTCTTCACATGACACCAATCACATGAAACTTTAAACCATCACTGACCAAAAAAACTTTCAACCCAACTTGGGACTGTAAGATAAAGTAATATATGTACCTGGATTACCCTTGTTTGCAAAAAATAAAATTATAATACTGCAACGAAAATAATTTTTTGAAGTGCTTCAGACTAAAACCTGTACCATTGGCTTGGACTTTTTGTAGTGCTTTGGTCGTTGTACCAAGTATATAAAGCTAATGTAAAGTCACTGGGTGTAAGAAGGTTTACCATGAAGGTGTATTACTTTAGATTGAATAAATACGTATTCTCTGCTAAAAAGAGTGACAAAGTCGCCTCCCCTCAAGGTTATTTAATAACGTATTACATGCAAGCTTTTCTAGAAGCAAAGCTTGAAGAGCATTCTCGAAAGCAGGATCTTATTCACCATTACATCTTTACAGATTCAGATATCGCTGTGGTGGATGATCTAGCAAATATATTTTACAACTATCCTTAGTTTAATCTTACTGTCAGTTTCCGTAACAACAAAGATCAACCTCTTAATTCGGGATTCATTGCAGTGAGGGGAACACGGTATGGGCTTCTAAGGTGGGTGGACTTTGTTATTTTCTTCCTATTTCCTTTTTGCGTTATTGGTTGATTTTCTCTAGGTTTTGTGACACCTGCTTGCAGTTTTTTTTGGCGAAGATTACCCATGTATTGAATTCGAAATTGTGTTGGAGAGTAGCAAACATGTGGTATTCGAGAACCACAAGAGTCATAAGTGAACACATGCCGCGTTGTGTGGGTGAAAAATCTTTTATTTTTTTAAATCGCTCAAGTCGAGGGTACACCTGTGGAATTCAATATGCGATCTTTTACCCTTTGGAATGTAAGTTGGTATTGTAGACTCGAGAAAGATCATAAAAATCTCATAGAAATCTCATGGTTTTTCATTAATTTTTCTTGGGAATAAAAAAGTTGTGGGGGAACCCCCTTCATTACTGAAAGACTAAAGAGCACTGAAAATAGTTTCGGAACCCAGAGAGTATTTCGATATACATTTCCTATAATTGATAGCCATTTAAGTTTTTTGTAGGCCTATCCCTCGATCTAACCCAATTCGAGCTATTTTCAGTTCGAATTACCTCCATATCAGACTCACGCATTCCACTTGTGACATAAATAGTCAGCATTGACACCTACGCCACGAACTGATGAAGAACGTAGGTCGAGCTCAACAGAAACACGAACAAGTCAAAAACACATGTTTCTCACGAACTCAATAGTTACTCAGTCAAGCACCACTTACCACGTTATTTGGAGAACGCGCTTCAACATGATAAAGAACTGCGGAGAGGGCCTATATAAAGAAAAAGTAGAGACCAGAAAAAGATATAAGAAATCACCAAGAAAACTATATTTTCTAGATTCTCAAATATCCAAACTTCTTATCTACAAGATCAAACATTTCTAGTTCGAGAGATCACTTGTAATAAGATATCAGCCTCAAGCAATAAAAGTCACTATTACAAAAACCCTCAACCCGTAATCCACAATACGATTGAGAAGCTCTAGTTAGTAGAAAAGTACGAAGAATGCCAAATTGAATGGAAAAAATAAGAGATTCAATTGTATAAATCACGTAATTACAATGAATAAACTTTAAACCCTAAGCTTCTTCTTTAGAACTTCTCTCTAGATCTAACATAGAAAAGAAATAACCTAAGTCCCCTTTATATACTAAGAACTTAAAATACTAAAAGAACGCATCTCGAGGCAAAATACCCCTAAAAAATACAACCAACGCCTAAAGGAAAAAGGCTGAATCGCGCCTCTGTTCGAACAGAACCAGTTTCTGTTCGAATAAAGTAAATGTATTCGAATAAATTCCTTCAGGCAGAAATACCAAAAATGCATTCGAATAGAATAAAATCTATTCGAATAAAACACCTTAGGCAGAAATGTATTCAAATAGATTTTATTCTATTAGAATAGAACACCTCATGCTGAAAAGTATTCGAACAAAAACAATTTTGTTCGAATAGAAACTTGAAAAACTTCATGTCTTCTTCAGATCCACCTGGATCATGGCTCTCCCCTTTAGGAACCTTGAGCTCCTACTCAAGCTAGAACTGGAGATATGGGAATGCCGCGATGCCCAATTCCTTGCTGTACCACTTCAACTTACTCGGTAGCTGACCCTTCTTCCCAATTCGGAACGATTCAATACCACCCCGTCTTGTAGTATGAACCTTCCTATCTAGAATACCATCCTCCTGCAACGGATCTTCTCTTTCCATCCATAAGTCATCAACTGACAGTAGGCGAGTGTCTATTGTAGAGTCTTCATCTAGAAGAGACGGCTTAAACAACTTTAAATGCTCGGTATTAATCACTGAATACATTTTCATGAAAGGTGGCAAATTCAACTGGAAGGCATTGTCACCAATCTTCTTGAGTATAAAAAACGGACCATAACGGATAGGTTTGAGCTTCTTACCTTCCCCCTTAAGCCGTTCCTTACCCAAATACAACCAAACTAGGTCGCCCTCTTGAAAAGTACACTCAACCCGATGCTTGTCGTGGCGAGCCTTATACTTCGCTTGAGTCTTCGTCAATTGTACTTCAACCGCCTCATGAACCTTGCTTATTATCCTCTCAATGAAACGCTGAGTTTTAACCTGCTCCTCTTCCTCCTTCCCTGACACCGTCTTGTCGCCAAGACTAAATGCCAAATCAAAAGGAGACTTCAAAGTATAACCATAAATCGCCCAGTTGAACGCAAACTGAAGATACGGTAAACTCTCATCCCAAGTCTTAGGATGCTTAGAATGGAATCCCTGTAATAAATGTACTAAAGTGCGATTAACTACCTTTGTTTGCCCGTCAGTCTGCGGATGAAAAGTGGTACTTCTCTTCAACTTAGTGTCCATCATCCCCCATAACGATCTCCTGAAATTCCCCAAAAAGTGGCTATCCTTATCAAAAATAATAGAAGAAGGGAGCCAGAAATACCTCCAGACGTCTCTGAAAAGCAATCGCGCTGCTCCTTCCCGTGTGACCATCTTCTGGCATGGAATAAGAATAATCATCTTGCTGAATCGATCCACCACCACAAACAAATAGTCATTCTTACACCTGGTCATGAGCAAACCACCCATAAAATCTATCGAAATGCTCTCCCAAGGTCGACTAGGAACTGGCAATGGTAAGTACAGTCCTATCTTCTTATTGGAAGGCTTCGATGTGCTGCATAGCACGCAACCACGAACCACACGAGCAACATCCACCTGCATCTTCGACCAATAGACATAACGCCGCAAATTCAAAAGAGTTTTCTCAACCCCGAAATGACCTGCCACCCGGGAACAATGTGCCTCTCGAATCCACTGCAAACGGTCTCTACCCTCAGGAATACATAGTAGACTGCCCCTGTAAATCAAACTATCCTTCAGAACATACTCGCAAGTCTTGCCCTGCAGCAACTTCTCGTGAATCACACTGAGCTCCTTGTCATCATCATACCCTGAAACGTACTCAGAAGGAACAATAGGCTGGATCTGCATAGCTACCAACAAAGCGGAAATAGTTGGTAATGGGGGTTGAGATAACATGTCAGCCAACTTGTTGTCCACTCCTTTCTTATACTTGATCAATAAGGTAAACTGTTGAAGGTACGACATCCACTTCATATGGCGAGCTTGCCGAAGCTTGGATTGCGTAGATAAGAACTGTAATGGTTTGTGATCGGAATGTACCACAACCTCCTTCCCCAAAAAGTAACTCCGCCAATGCTTCACTGATTGATATAACGCGTAGAACTCCTTATCGTAGGTAGGATAGTTGCGTATTGCTCCTGTAAACATCTCAGAATGGTAAGCAACCGGCTTCCCATCCTGTAAAAGGATTGCCTCCAATGCATAGTTTGACGCATCTGTCTCGACCTCAAAAGGCCGCTGCAAATTGGGCAATGCTAATACTGGTGCATCCGTATTCTTCCGCTTTAGTAATAGAAAAGTCTCCTCATGGTGCTCTTCCCACATAAACTGTACCCCGGTCTTCGTTAAAGAATGCAACGGTGCGACTATTTGTGAAAAATGCCGAATAAATTTTCGTAAGTACTGACAAGAACCCATAAAACTCCTCACTTACGTCACTGTGCGGGGTCTAGGCCAATTAGTAATGACCGAGATCTTCTCTGGATCAACCTTAAGCTCGCCGCCACCAACAATAAAACCCAAATAGACTAGCTCTTGTTTCCCAAACTCACACTTTTTCCCGTTCAAAAAAAGCTGTTGTGATCGCAACACGCCCAACACTTTGCGTAAATGCCCAAGATGGTCTTCCCTTGTACGACTATATATCAAGATATCATCCAAATATACAATCACAAAATCATCAATAAACGCACGAAGTACCTCATTCATTAGCAGCATAAACGTCGCCGGAGCATTGCATAACCCAAAAGGCATCACCAACCACTCAAATAAGCCCTGTTTGGTCTTGAACGCTGTCTTCCAAGTATCCTCCTCCCGGATTCGAACTTGATGGTAACCCGACTTAAGATCCAACTTGGTGAAAAACTGAGCCGTCTGCAACTCATCTAAAAGCTCATCAATCTGTGGAAGTGGATAACGATTCTTCACCGTGATCTTGTTTAAAGCCCGATAATCCACACACATCCTCCAAGACCCATCCTTCTTCGACACCAGTAACACCGGCGAACCACAAGGTGAGGAACTTGGATTAATAACTCCTTGCTCCAGGAGTTCATGTACCTGCTTCTTGATCTCATCAGACTTTATAACAGAAGTCCGATATAACCCAATATTGGGTAGTGGCTCACCATTCACCAAGGTGATCTCATGCTCCACATCCCTCTTACGCGACATCCCTTCTATGCCCAGAAACAAGTCTTCATACTCCTCTTGCAACTCCCCCATATCGGTTTGTTGCTTAGGAGACATTGCCAACGCAAACAATACTGTAGCCGACAGACCCTCTTGAACCGGTTGCACCAACAACAAAACAAATTTGCCGCTTGCATTAACCAACCTCTTCGCCTGAGTCGCCGTTACCAAATTACTGGTAGTGATATGTTCCTTGCACGCATTAATATGATTCTCAGTCCCATCCTTCACCAAACGATACTTGCGAGCACGACGGTAAAGGATTGCATCTCGGTCCCAAAGATAAGGGCTACCCAAGATGACTTGACACGTCCAACGGAACCACCTCATATGTCACTTCGTCAATAAACTTCTCAGTAATCGCAAACTTGAAAGTACAATGCTTAGTGATCTTCAACTCCGTGTCTTTCTGAATCCAACCCAAACCATACGGCTTAGGATGAGCCACAGTAGTCAAACCCATCTTCTTCACCACCGCCTCAGAAATTAAATTCTTCTGTCTACCCGGATCAATAATGGCCTCGACTAAGCTCTGCTTCACCTGAATGCTGACAAAGAACAGCTCTTCCCGACTCGCCTCGTCGATAGCTAGAGGTTGCTTGAACATTAGAGTAAGCTTAGGATTTGGCTTATCTAAATCCGGAAGATCTACAATCGCTGTGGTTAGTGCACGTTTCTCTTTCTTACCCTTCTCCTCCTTCGGCCGAAGCTCCGGGTGAAGTTTCCAACATCTATCGGAATTGTGCCCATTAGCCTTGCAATAACTACAGATAGTCCCCTTGAATGAAGACCCCTCTCCTTTGGCTCCCCTTTCTGATCAAACTTCCAATTAGCCTTGCAATGACTACAGATAGTCCCCTTGAATGAAGACCACTCTCCTTTGGCTCACCTTTCTGATTAAACTTCCAATTAGCCTTGTACCCCGACTTGTTATTGTCGTCTTTCTTGTCGCTCTTCAAGTACTTGCCTTCAATGGCAATTGCTTTAACGGTAGCGTCCTCGATATTTGCCACATTGAAGAGCTTTAATTCTCTTCGAATGGACTCTGGCAAACCCCCCGTATACTTTATGAACACATCGTACTCCTCGACGTCAATATCCAAAACCAATGCTTGGTTATGAAACTCCGTAGTGAATTGTTGCACGGATTGCCCAAACCGTTGGCACAAGTTGTGCCATTTGTACCATCGTTCCTGTTCATACCCAAATGGATATAATTGCTTCCTCACCAAGACCTTGAATTTCTTCCAACTCAGACTTTCGACATCATGTCGTTTCCGATAGGATTTCCACCACGTGAGTGAGTGACTTGTGAATTTCAAAGTAGAGAAGCAAATCTTCTGAGCATTGGAATATTCATCAATGGAAAAATAGGTCTCCAACCTATCTAACCAATTATCTAATTTCTCGGCGTCGACGGAACCATCGAAAACCAGAATCTCAATCTTAAAGCCAAAACGAAGATTACGCATAGGATTCATTGACATACCAAAACCTGGGCGCTCCTTGATGGATTCGGCATCACTAGAATCGTAATCTAACCCTTCATTATCGTTGTCTCCATCCACCGTTGAAATCCCTTTCGTCTTTGAGCAGCCTTGCTGTTTCGTCGAAACGGAACCCAACGCGAGGTTTGTGAGACACAATTGTTCAACTAACTCCCGTACAGTAGAAGTTAGGCCGGAAACTGTCGTTTCCAAAGTCGTGAGTCGTGAGTCGGAATCGCCCATCTCCAAATCGTCTTTTTTCTTCGAATTAGGTTTGCGGTGGATCTTCAACGGACTCACTAACTTCTCCTTCGTTTGCTTGAGACGGTCACGTGTAGAGACCATAAACCACAATCAACCCCCCGAGAATCGCAACTGGAAAACTGATACCACTTAATCTACAATACGATTGAGAAGCTCTAGTTAGTAGAAAAGTACGAAGAACGCCAAATTGAATGGGAAAAATAAGAGATTCAATTGTATAAATCAATTAATTACAATGAATACACTCTAAACCCTAAGCTTCTTCCGTAGAACTTCTCTCTAGATCTAACATAGAAAAGAAATAACCTAAGTCCCGTTTATATACTAGGGAACTTAAAATACTAAAAGAACGCATCTTGAGTCAAAACACCCCTAAAAAATACAACCAACACCTAAAGGAAAAATGTTGAATCGCGCCTTTGTTTGAATAGAACCAGTTTCTGTTCGAATAAATTAAATGTATTCGAATAGAATTAAATCTATTCGAATACATTTCTCAGGTAGAAATACCAGAAATGTATTCCAATAGATTTTATTCTATTAGAATAGAACACCTCAGGCTGAAAAGTATTCGAACAGAAACAATTCTGTTCGAATAGAAACTTGAAAAACTTCATGTCTTCTTCAGATCCTCCTGGATTAACTCGAAGTCGGTTTTTTACCTATTCAGAGGTTTTCCACGCTAAATCACCTGGGTCATTTCTTATTTCATATTAGTTTTTGTCACAGGAACATTGGTATAAGGTCTAATTCCGAGCCATCTCGAGCTTACGGAATTAGGCCATGGCGTCGTCTGTGAGAAAGAAGACATTTCCACAATATCCTAAGGCATACATTTACTATACTACAAATTTCAAACATGGTCACTTCCAGACAACCAACAACCGAAATCCAACTCGATCTTTTGGTTGAGCCGGAACAACTTACAAAGCTACGGGCGAATCTCCACGTCGAAACAGAGAAGCGCAATGAGCTTGAACGTCAGTTAACTCTTGCCGAGAGCTCCGTAAGGAGCTCGAAGTCGAGCGACAAGCTCGTTTGACAACGTTCAAACGACATAAAGACCAGATGACAACCATGACAACCATGCAGACTGCCTTACAAGCTCTGGAAGACACTCAATAGGCTCCTCTAACAAGAGATCGCGATCAATTGCCAGAAACCTCCTGGGTTTTTGCGCAGGAAAGGTCGGGACCACGATGAGCCACCAGTAAAGCTATTTCTAGAAATATTCAGCACGAACCTCAGCCTTCCATTCATTTGGGTGGTGAAATTAAGTCTGAAATCAGCTGAGGTCACCGATTTTCCAAACGTCAGGAGGAAGAGCAACGACCTCAACCTCGAATTCCAGCACGTGATCGTTTGAGTGAAGGTACCGGTACTCGTAATCCTCAACCTCCTTGTCAAGCCACTCAGCCGTCACGTCAATATGTTACACAAGAACATATAGATCAACGTATCAA
The DNA here is from genome assembly GCA_014058105.1 of Kingdonia uniflora. Taxonomy (NCBI): domain Eukaryota; kingdom Viridiplantae; phylum Streptophyta; class Magnoliopsida; order Ranunculales; family Circaeasteraceae; genus Kingdonia; species Kingdonia uniflora. The sequence continues at coordinate 620,671 of JACGCM010002776.1, forward strand.
GGAGTTGATCGAAACACAAGTTCTGGGCACTACAGACGACCTTACCAAGTTACAAGGGAGTCCAATTGCCAAAGAACTAATCGATATGGAAATATCGAAAGGTTTCTATACTCCGAAAATTCTCAAATACAACCGTGATTCATTGGGGTTGCACTCCAATCTCAACTACATCCTCTGCCGTTTGTTCGCAACAAGTCTACAACAAGAACCGCTCCGGTGGTTCCACTCTTTACCTGAAGATTTCATACACACATTCGACCATCTGCAGAAACAATTCATCAAGACGTATGCTCACAACAGAGATAAAGAGGAGAATTTATATTCTCTTATCAGTCTTAAACAATCACACGGAGAGAAGCTCGAGGCTTTTGCGAAGAAGTTTTTGGAGCTCGCGCGTAAAGTAGATAACCTCGATTAGAAAACAGCTGTTACTGCTTTCACCAACGCACTCCAGTTCGACTGCAAGGCCAAATAACACCTCTTCCTCAACAAACCTGCGACCTTCGAAGATATAATCACCAAGGTCAACGGTTATGTCGACCTGGAAAGGATGATGTCCGAAAGGCATAAATCTACTGAATCCATCCTAACCACGAAAGGTCCATCCACAGATCAAAACACTGAACCAAAGGAGGATCAGGGTGATCACTGGCAACCCTCGGAAAGGCGGTTCACTACCCAAACCGGTCTTCCCAAGGATAAATGTTCGAATCTCTATAATTTTTCCAATCCTCTCCAAGGATAAGCTCTACTGTCCCTTTAAACTATTGGAGCCAATAGAAAACCGCCCGTACTGCATGCATTATAAGGTAAACTATCATTCTAGTGACAACTGCTATGCTTTACAGAGGTTGTTGGAATTCATTTTTCAAGGAGGGACGGATGCTCAAATACATTATCGAACTGGAATCATATAAGGATGGCAGCTATAAGAAGCAGCTTGAAGTCGTCCAGGTCGAAGATCAAGCTGAGGAGAAACATCTCTACCATATGCACCACAATAATATGATCGAAATCCATCAGATCACCAACTCTTACCGCAGAAGACTCTCAGAATGCTGCGATCTCACACCTCAAGACAAAGAAGCCAAGCTTATGCCTGAGTCGAGTAATCGCCAGCTTGGGATCTCATTCGAAGATTACAACATTAATCATGTAAAATTTCCACATCATGATACATTAGTCATAATGCTCACGATGATGAAGTTCGTTATGCACACAATGATGATAGATACTGGAAGTGGTATTGAGATTTTTTTTCAGGGCACTATCGACCAAATGTGATTTGCCGATCAAGTTATTCCAAGCGACACCGATATCAGTGGATTCAATAGTTCTAAAGAAGAACGAGTAGGCAATATCATCTTACCTATTAGTGTAGGACCAGCCACCATCAACGTCATCTTCTACGTAATCAACGTTAAATCTCGTTTTCTCGGGATTATGGGCCGCTGCTGGATTCACAACATGGAAGCAATCGCTTCCACCTATCATCAAGCACTCCGTTTCAAACACAATGATGGTATCTATGAAATCATGGGTAGTCAAAATCTTTCTCGAGCTTGCGAAAATACCGTTTCAACAATTCTAGATACCTTAGACAGATATGTTGCATAATAATTACAGAAAGCTAATCATCTTGATGATCAACCTTCAACAGAAGAGCCTACAAAATACGTGAACATTGATAGACCTAGCAGAGGTACTTTTATTGGTACCAAGCTGGTTCAACACGATAAGGATGTTCTCATTTAGTTCTCACGACTAAATCGAGACATTTTTGCGTGGACTTTCGAAGAGATACCTGGGGTCGATCCGGCTAAGGCATGTCACAAATTGACCATCAACATCAGCGCCACGGCGGTCAAACAGAAACAACGACGACTATCACCTCGACTTCGAGATGAAGTTAACATAGAGATTGAGAAATTGATCAAAGTGGGATTCATTCAAAAAGCTAAATATCCAGATTGGATATCCAACATCGTCGCTGTCCCAAAAAAGAATGGAAAAGTTTGAGTTTTTGTAGATTTCATAGATCTAAACAAACACACTTCAAATGGCAGTTTCCCTTTCCCCAATATTTATCAAATCCTTGATTCCACAGCAGGTCACAAACTCCTATCTATGATGGACGCTGCTTCTTGATACAATCAGATTCCACTCTTGGAAGAAGATTAAGAAAAGACCAATTTCATCACTGAAAGAGGACTTTACTGCAAAGTCATGTATGCCCTTCGGACTCAAAAACGCAGGCGCGACTTATCAACGGTTGATGACTACTATGTTCAAAGCGCATCTTGAGAAAGTCGTGGAAGTCTACATTGACGACCTCTTGTGCAAGAGCATACAGTCAGTCAACCACATTACAGATCTCAACACAATATTCAACATTCTTCAATCTTACAGTCAGTACATTCAGGCCGATTCCTCGGCCATCTCATCAGTAAGAAAGGGATTGAGACCGATCCCGATCAAATTCAGGCTCTCCTCAACATGCCATCTCCAAAGATGACGAAAGACGTACAAAAACTTGTCGGCAAGATTGCCGCTATCAACCGATTCATTTCAAAATCTTCAAGTCGCTGTCGTTGGCTGTTCCTACTACTTCGCAGTTGTACCAAACGAGGAAAAGTTCAGCCAAATGCAAAGGTTTAATAGACATCAGAATGTGAGACAGCTTTTCAGGATCTCAAAATCTATTTGGGGATGTCTCCCATAATGAACACCCCAATAGATAATGAGGAACTGATCATCTACCTAGCAGTTACAGATACTTCAACCAGCTCGGTTCTTATTCGACTTGATGGGAAAATTGAGAAGCCAGGCTACTTCATTAGCAAATCCCTCACTCCAGCGGAAACGAGGTATTATAAAATCGAGAAACTCCTAACTCTTGTTTACACCTCACAGAAACTTAAGCACTACTTCCAAGCTCATTTAGTCAAAGTCATGACAAACTACCCACTTTGGGAAGTTTTGTCCAAGAAAAAAAAATCAAGGAAAGTGCAACAATGGCCAGTCAGTTTGGGAGAACATGATATCAAGTTCGAGCAACGTCATTCCGAAAAGGGTCAGGCCGTTGCTCATTTTCTTGCAGATTTCCAGTGGAAGGTCCCGAGTGGGAGGAGCACAATCCTGACCTTACAGAAGAAATTATAAAAGATCCACCCGCCAAAACATTTGACGAGCGAGCTGAATAGATTACAAGGAAAGGGTGGAGACTTCTTACAGATGGATCAGCAGGACCCGCATGGTCAGGAATTGGAATCTTGTTGATTACCCCTTCCAACGACGACAAAATTGAGAAATCAATCCGCTTGGATTTTGAAGCCTCCAACAATGTCACCGAATACGAAACTCTCATTCATGGACTCGACCTCGCACTTGAGCTCGGCATCCCAGAACTCTCAGTTTACACAGATTCACTTCTCATCGTCTACCATTACTCTGAGCAATACAAGAAGAATGACAAGATGATCGAATACACAGCCCTCGTTGCAGATAGGATGAGCAAGTTCGCGCAAGCAACTCTCGATTATCTTCCTCGAGGTGAAAATAAATACGCCGATTCCTTGGCTTATCTAGCTGGGGTCTTGGGAACAGAAGCTCGATATCTCTAGATTTAAGTAATATCAACCCCCAGTATTGATCGCATTTCTGTATGCACGATCAACACTGGGGGCGATAAAGGGGAAGACGACGATTGGCGAAAACCCTTCCTTGCCTACCTTGGCATCAACAACGAATGCAAAAGACCCCTTTCAGTAGATCTAAAAGAGAGCAGATCTAAAAGAGCGCCGACAGCTGATCGACAACTCAAAGCGTTACACAAATTAAAATAGTTTTTTATATCGCCGTTCAGTCACGGGGCCTTACCAAAAATGCCTCTCCAGAAAGAAAGCGGACGAGATGCTCCGTGATTTACATGCAAGGACTTGTGGATCCCACGCCGCAGGTCGATCACTCGCAAACAGAGCCATTACATAAGGAATATTCTGGCCAAGCATGCGCAAGCAAACAAAAGAGTACTCACGCAAATGTGATACATGTCAATGACATGGATAAATAATACGCGTCCCTGCGCTCGAACTATATGCAAGCAAGGTGTTTTAGCCATTCAAAAGATGGGCGCTCGATTTTGTTGGTGAATTCCCTAATTCTTCAGGTAACCGCCGATACCTACTCATAGCTACAAATTATTTTTCAAAATGGGTAGAGGCAGTTCCACTTTGTCGAACCAGAGAAGAAAAGGTAATCTCTTTTATCTGGGAACACATCATTACTCGGTTTGAATGCCCCCACCTAATTCGTATCGATAATGGGCCACAATTCGTTGGAGAAAAAGTCGTAGCTTTCCTCAACAAACACAATATCATCCACTCACCATCCAACCCCTACTATCCTCAAGGCAATGGCCAAGCCAAAATCACCAACAAAACCATCGTGGATGGACTCAAAAAAATGCTTCACTTACAGAAAAAAAGGGAACTGGGTACGAGAACTTCCTCATGTCTTATGGGCGTATCGTACTACTCCACGTCAATCAACCGGCTGTACCCTATTCCTCCTTGCCTATGGGACCGAAGCCGTCATTCCAACAAAATACCATCATCTAGTTAGAGATCACGAGCTAACTTACGAACAAAATGAGTTTGAATTGGCCTGCAACCTCAATTGGATCGATGAGACTAGGGAACGCGTTATTGCCAACCTAGGTCAAAATCACCATATGCTGGCCAGTTTGTATAACAGACGAGTCAGAAACCGTACTTTTCAAATCGATGATCTCGTCCTCTGGGAAATTCCTCAATACAGAAAAAAGCCTCATGCCGGGAAATTAACAGAAAATTGGGAGGGTCCATTCCTTATCACAGGTCTCACTGGCCTGGGATCATATTACCTCATGACCGAAGAAAGAGTTCATATCTCAATCCTTGGAACACTAGGCGACTGAAACGGTACAATCGTTAAGTCCCTCACTACTCCATTTTAAATTTTCGCTTTTTCTATTCCAAAAGTGAGATTTTCATCTCCGTCCAATGTACATCCTATTCTATTCAATGAAAACTTCCAAGTTTTTTGCCACACAACTCTCTACTTACGTAGACAATACATCGATTAAAGTAAAGGTAATACTAGCTTTCAATCAACCTCTATTCCGGTTAAAGCAAGGATAACAACACTAGCTTTGATCGACTCTATACATATTCTGCGATTAAAACGAAGGTAATACTAGTTTTCAATCAAAGAACCCTACCAGACATAAGATAAAGCAAAGGTAAAACTAGCTTTCATCTCTTTCAATGTGGCTGCAACATTATACTCCGCGATTAAAACTAAGGTAAAACTAGTTTTCAATCAAGGAACTCTACCATACATAAGATAAAGCAAATGTCAAACTAGCTTTCATCTCTCCCAATATGGCTGCGACATTATACTCCCCGATTAAAACAAAAGTAATACTAGTTTTCAATCAAGGAACTCTACCAGACATAAAATAAAGTAAATGTCAAACTAGCTTTCATCTCTTTCAATATGGCTGCGACATTATACTCAGCGATTAAAACAAAGGTAGTACTAGTTTTCAATCAAGGAACTCTACCAGACATAAGATAAAGCAAAAGTAAAACTAGCTTTCATCTCACTCAATATGGATACGATATTCATACTCTGCGATTAAAACGAAGGTAATACTAGTTTTTAATCAAAGAACTCTACTAGACATAAGATAAAACAAAGGTAAAACTAGCTTTCATCTCTCAATATGTCTGCGACAGTTTCAGGTTACATTTACAACAACTACAAAGAATTTTTTTATGTTGTTGGGAGGTCAACTACGCTTTCCCCTACAACATGAGGACGATCAGCCATAAACTTTCGAGCTCGAGCAGCCACAATGACCTTGCCTTGCTCTACCAATTCAGCAGGTCGAGAACCTAACTCCGTTTCCATAGAGTTCATACAGTTTTCTCGATCTACTACACCTTTACAAATGCATCCTCTACCCGACAAACAGTCGTGCAAGGTATTCCTCTCTAACTCGAGCCTTCTAATTTCCTTAACAAAATAAGCAATCACTGCCATTAACATCTTTGAGCGCAATGCCTCTGGCACGACCATCTTAGAAAAATTCTCTCTTGCCATTTTAAGGCGCTCTTTCAACCTATTATTCCGTGCTTGCCATTCCATATGAATATCTGTGCTGGACATAAATTCGATGTTCTCCTTTGCCTTATCAGCTTTAGTTGATTCAGCCTGATTAATCGCCCTCAGTTCTGCCACCTGAGCACGAAGTTCCTCAAGCTCCCTGTTTAAATCTTCCCCAGCCGGAGATTTCTTTAATAGTTTGCCTTTCTTCTTTATCAAAATCTTTTTATCTTTGATAACCCGCTTTAATTCTTGTTCCCTGGCAAGAGCAGCATCCAACTTTGGCACTCTCTTAATCCTTCATTCATTTTTTGCACATGACCTTGAGTTCGAGCTACATTTCCCTCCAGCTCTCTTATTCGAGCTGATAGGCTAACTACATCCCCTTGAACAAGGGAGACCTTGACGTCACTTTTATTCTTCCTCGAGCGCTCTTCAGCCTCGACGTTTTTGGCACGCGAATTGGCCTGAGCCAAATCGGTCTTCAATTGTGCCACCCTCTCATTCAACTCATCACACTTCCTTTACACCATCCAAAACTTTATATTTTTAACAGGTAAAGTTGTAGTCAATTGCTCAACCGCAACTTTAGAGGTAGATAGGTCATCTCGAGCTTTCTTCAGCTCGCTATCTTTCTCAACCATTTTCTTCTTCAATCGCGCCAACTCGCTTCTGGTACTTACTAGATCAGCTCGAGTCTGCTCCTGATCATTCGTTTTGCTGATCATTTGCTTCTTCAAACTGGCCACAGAACGGCATAACCCTTCCTCTGACTTTTCTAAAGCCTATATACGGTATCGAGCTATGTCAGCATCCCTACTCTTTACCATCAGCGCATCATTATGGCTTTTGAGCTTCGCTGCCCTTTCTTTCATCTCTGCGAGCTCTTTTTGCCCTTTACTAATTTCAGCATCTTTCTCCTTGATCTTTCGAGTGAGGTCGTCAGCGGTTTGAGTTGCCTCAACAAACTTGAAGTGTATCTTTACATGTTGATCTTCTCTATCTTCATTTGCCTCTCATTCTATCAAACTCCGCCGCAAATTCTTGGTTACATTGGCGTATCTTATCTTCACTCAAGCGAGCTGACTCCAATTTTACCTACACATCACAGATACAATATATCAAGTTCGATTCAGGACACTCACTCAATACATACATTGCTTTTCTAATGAAATTTATATTTTTTTTTTGACATCTACTGTGTGAAACTACTTCTAAACTTAAGGTCGAAGTACAATCTCAGTTGGATGAACAATAACATATACTTCCAATTCCAAGGTACACATTCTCTATATTCTAATTTTTCAATACTTTGATAATTTCTATACACCATTGAGTGCCATTGCCCATAAACTGATAACAGATTTTTGGTCTGTCTCTACACTCTAATTTTTACTTTGTAGCTCTAGACTAATGAAGCATACAAGTCAAATATTTCTTGCACTTTTATAACCTGTAGTTTCGCTTGCGAAGACAACAGGGACGCAGAGGCGTCTTTCTCCTTAGCAAGCTCATTCTCTCTAAATCTTTTATTCTGAGGCGCATTTCCTTAAGTTCTTACAACAAGGTTTACAAAAACATCTTAGTCTACAAAATTCTATCCAACAAACAATATTCTATCGGATTACAACATTCTAAACCATTCATACAATCACAGAGTTAACAATCTACTCTACCTTCTCGTTCTTTTCCTCTGGACCCTCATTGTCATCCCCTTGGTTGTCTCGCACCGTTTGGGGAGAGACACCATCCAACCCGTCCACAACTCCAACAACATCTTCCGCCTCATCATCTTCCTCCTCCTCAACATAGGTGTCCGCTATAATGTCGTTCAACTTAGCTTTGGAATACCCCATTTTTAGGAGGTGACGCCCGAGTCTATCACTTTGGATTACCACCTCCTCCACATTCCTTCCCGCTTCCCCTGATAAATCGTTGATCTTCACCTCTTGCAAAGCCTTCAGGACCTCCAGTTGCTTCCCCTCCTTTGCCAAGTCAGCTTTCAGTCGAACTACCTTCTTCTCGAGCTCGACCTTCCCCTTCTTAAGCTCAGCTTTCTCCTCCTCCACTCCAAGACAGATCCCCTTCATCAAACGAGCTGCCTACAAAAACAAACAACATCGACCTCACTGATTAGCTCGAATCACCATACAAAATTCATCATATATTCAAACCAATAACTTACCATTTTGCTCATCTCCTCCCCATTGCGAGCTGCAAGCCTCGCTCTTTCCTCTACCTCTTTCAACTCGTCATCTATAACAGGTTAATATTTTACGACCTTCGCCCCTATCAATTCAGAAGGCTCAACCCTCATCTTTTTCGCCCCTCCTTCAACCTCATAACTTCCTGTAGTTCCAGAGGTCGAACCACGCTTCAGCATCTTCTTCTTTGGAAATGCTTGAGCTAACTTGCTTGACGTAGTAGACTCGGGCACATCCGCGAAGTCCACTCCAGAGGCCTTGGGCAAGATCACTCGCCTCTCCCCATCAGCTCTCCTCTTCTTGTTGCCACCAACGCTGTCATTAGCCTCGTTGTTTGGGATTTTTGAACTTTCTCGGACCGGCTGTTAGCACGTTTCTTTATGTTATTGTCGAGTTCTTTCAGCACAGCCTCGAGCTCGGTCCCTTCCTGAGCAACAATGTCTAACAAGGACTTCTTCCTCTTCACCTTCGACGAAGGACCCTTTAAAATTCAATACATTATCATAAACAACGCTACATTCCATTTCAACATTTTAAAAACTATTCATTATAAATTGTTACTTTGTTTCATAGTTCTACACAGAAGTTCCATGGGTTCTTCATTATCTCTCTGAAGGCAGTCACCCTTCACCCATATTACGTTATCGTTCCATATTCGACCTTTTGAATTCAGATCGAAGAAACGAGGTCGAGTCGAGCTCACAAAAAAAAATATTCCCCTCTACTTGCAAAAAAGTTTTTTAGCCCATAAAACTGTAAGACATCCTCATGAGATATCCTCCTCTCAATCTCACCCTCCTCCCACAACTTATTCAAAAATTCACAAATGTTTATTACCTCCCACTTGTTCCCGTTTAACTAAACAGGACATGCCCCAATAATATTCATAATCCCTTTCGCAAGATTGCTAAGGGGCAGACTCAACCGGTACTCCAACTGAGACAGGTAACACAAAAAACACTCTTCCAAGTTACCTTGGACATTTACATCATAATACTCCAAAGAGATCGATTCGTCTAAACCCCTATCTCGTTTCTCATTTTCAAAATCAGCCAACAGAAAAAGGTGTTCCTCCCCAGATCCTACAATATAACTCCTAAAATGCCTACCGACATGTTCTACAAAATTACTCTATCTTCCCCCTACAGAAGCTTTAGCTTAACAAAACTCTCTAAACACATCAGAATTTAGAGGATATGATACCAATTTTCCAGGGAAATCTGGAAATTGAACAACTCCTACTTCTTCCTCCCTATCAGATATTACATTCTCAGACTCTGTCGGTCAACCAGAGGTCGACGCTTCATTAACAGGTGAAGTCTTCATATCAACTACAACTCTACAGATAAGGGTTTGATCCTATACAACACTCATCACGTTCGACCTACATACAGGTCTAGGTATCCATCATTATCTTTTACATATACATCATCCACATACAGATATCTTTCATATCTCATTTTTTACAAATATGTCAAGCAGATTTTTTATAGATTGCCGTAAATAGTAATTCTTTAGATTTGTATATAAAAAAAATAGATTTTCAAAAGAAACAACATTCAAAGTATCACAAATCTCTGCTAACCTTCTATATCGGAATGTGAATTTGACGCAGCCCCAAATCCTTCCCTCACAACGCTGCTGTATAACCACCTTCGTGACTCAGTCTCTCCAACTCTTTCTCGTTTTGACTGTTGATCACACGATTAATTTCTCACAAAATTCTCTGCTATTTTTTATCTTTCCTCTCTCACTGCTCTTCAAGTTCTCAGAAGTTGATAAATGTTTGAATGACGAAGAGGAAGCATTATTTATATTTTTTCTCTCTAACTGCTGGCAGTTATTGGGCCTCGCACGAGCCGTCCTTGGTTTTAGAACCGAGGCATCCCTTCCACAATTAATGTCAGACGTCTTGTACCTTTTCGGTGAAAACTCCTTCCAATCATTGCTCCTTGCCCAATATTTTAATATATTCTTATTCCTCTTTTCCAAATCTCTCTCTGACCTCCTCACACTCATGATGAATCAACACTTACACATAATCAAACTTTCCCTGCTTTTGCACAAGAGACAATCAAAAGCTACCTGCTTTTTCTATTTTTTGTTTTTTCTACTTTTTGAAGTGTTGACATCATTTCCAGAGCTCTCAAAATTTTAAAAATATTCAAATTTATTTTTTACAACAGTCACAAACAGCATTCGCAACAATAGAGGACATATTCAAACTTTATTCTCATTTCATTTATTTGGCTATTATTCGAACTCATATAATTATATATAATTATACCGCCCCTATTTTTATTCATTTCATTCTCATTACACTCTCATCAGAATTCACTCCCTCAAATATAATTACACCTAAAACATCCTGGTGTCCTGGGGAACCACATCCGATCAGTTCGCCTCCAACAATCCTCACATCTTCCAATTCAATCTCTTCTTAGCAATCAGTCTCATAATATTTTTTCGAGCTGCATAACATCTTTTCGAGTTGCAGGCTCCACTATCACTTCCCGAAACAGTTCCTCATAGAAGCGACGTTCGTACTCAAGTTCCCTACCCATCCGATCTAAACCTTCAAATTGACACTCCCTCACTGGCAGTTCAGCATCATAGTCCAACAAGCCAAAAATCTGCTCCCGCACTTCAGCTATTTTTATCGCCAACCGTCCCTTAGCGGCATAGCGAATTCTCTTTCAAATCGAGTTCACACCATTTCTAATTTCTTCCACCTGCTGAAAGGTTCGTTTCCACCTATTTTATGCAGTTTTCACCATATCCCCCACAATCCGTGATTGTATCCAGTTCTTTCGTAACAGAAAACCCTAGTATCCTGAGAAAAATTATTTAAACATATCTTTCCACATCGATCTCGAAGAATTCAACCTATTCTCTTTCGAGCTTATTCTTTCCAAATCCAGTATTTCGGAACAACCTCTCTGAGCTCGAATTTCCCATTATTAAATCCCAAACTTTTTCAGTTATCTCTCTCCTCCATAATTCTCAGTCACTCAGTTCGAAAATAAATCCGTACACATATTTCATGTTACAAACATAGTTTTACAACTCGATTACTATAAACATATTGTAAAATTCTAATCTCATTACATTTCATCATCTATTCGTGAATCATCGGATTATTCATAGCTCAATTTCAAGAGTTATTCTAGATATACACAGAGTTTGGATAACAAATTTTATTAAGCTCGAATATAAATTACAGGTACTTTACAGATAACAAGTCTTTTAAATACTCCAAAGTCAGGTACTTTACAGATAACAAGTTTTTCAAGTGCTTTGCAATTGACAAGTCTTTCAGGCACTCCAAAACAACAAATCCTTCAGTTCATCTGACTTCAGTGATGTTTCACTCCAAGAGTCTTCTGACGTAAAGCAGGCATTGGAAAACACTGAAAATCGTCCTTCCCATGAGTTTAGTCGAAGTCTAGACATGGAGTCGGGCTTCAAATAGAAACTATGGAAGATAGGAAATCCGTGCTTGAACCAACTCTTTAAACAGAAGGTCGTCTTAGAGCCAAGAAACGATAGAAGTGCAGAAGCAGACTTCAATTCTCCATCTCCCTTCTCCACTACCACCGTCACCTCCTCTATAACCACCACCTCCGCAGAGTTGGTAGAGATGAAGAGGGCCGACGTTAGAATTCAATCCTGCGTAAGATATTAGCGCAATTGCCCCGCAGTTACACCAACCCCCGCATCTGTTTCCTCAACCTTGTCTTCCGCAAGGATGCGGAGACACCTCCAACGTTGTTCGCCTGTTAAGACAATGTGTTGAAATCTCCACATACAGTAAAAATCTTCCTCAGCTTCAGCCGCTTCTTCTTCCGACATACCTTGATACGTCGGTGGAACGGGAACGGGAACAGGGGTAAGCATCTCCAAGGACTGATCACCGAAATATCTCAACTTCAACTTCAACTTTTGCATCTCAACATAAATTCTCTCTTCGTGAACCATTATCCGGGTCTTCACCATCATCAATAAGACTTCCAGAGAATTTTGTAACAAACAACGTACTTTGCCACAATCCTCGGTACAGGTACTATTTATATAACCCTAATATTTAATGTGCAGGTATGTTTCCCAAGTGTCATCATTCAATACAGACGAAACTCTCAAAACCCCAACCGTCGCGTACATCAATATTCCCATCATCATTCAATGCACAAACATCCTCCATAAAAAATGCACATTTTCCATGCAGTTAAATCCACATCATTACTTCCTTCATTTTCAAGACTTTCAAAACCCATACACCCATATACCCGCAAATTCTTTCTCAACCAAAGCCACTTGTGACCTCGGTTGCGAGGGGGCCATTGTAAGGGCTTATCCCTCGATCTAACCCAATTCGAGCTATTTTCAGTTCGAATTATCTCTATATCAGACTCACGCATTCCACATGTGACATAAATAGTCAGCATTGACACCTACGCCACGAACTGATGAAGAACGTGGGTCGAGCTCAACAGAAAAACATGAACAAGTCAAAGGCACTTGTCTCTCACGAACTCAACAGTTACTCGGTCAAGCACCACTTACCACGTTGTTCGGAGAATGTGCTTCAGCACGATAAAGAACTGCGGAGAAGGCCTATATAAATAAAAAGTTTCAGAAGAGACAGATACCAGAAAAAGATACGGGAAATCACCAAGAAAATTATATTTTCTAGATTCTCAAATATCCAAACTTCTTATCTACAAGATCAAACATTTCTAGTTCGAAAGATCACTTGTAATAAGATATCAGCCTCAAGCAATAAAAGTCACTATTACAAAAACCCTCAACCCGAGGTTGTGGTTTTTTACCTATTAAGAGGTTTTCCACGCTAAATCACCTGTGTCATTTCTTATTTCATATTAGTTTTTGTCACATGAACATTGGTGTAAGAGCTAATTCCGAGCCATCTCGAGCTTACGGAATTAGGCCATTACATTTTTTACTCTTTTGTTCTTGGACTTCTATGTATGAAGGCTGCCAACTACGCAAACATTATCAATCAGAGGATAAATAATGAGTTATTAGGTTTAAAATTTAGAGTGCATTTTTTTTTGCAGGGCGAAGATATTTCTGCAAGAAGTGCTAGAAATATACAGTTCGAAGTACATGAAAGCTTCTCGAATGTTAGGAGACCAGTTAGCTCTGGCTTGGGTTGTGAAGTCTCTTCCTTTATTTGATGCTAAAAGATTTACTAAACCACAAGCATTTTTGGATGAGATCCGTGGAGCATCAGTGCTGTTTTTACCATGTGCAATTTACAATTGGACGCCACCAGAGGGTGCGGGACAATTTCATGGCATGCCCTTGGATGTCAAGGTAAATTTCGTAGCGTGTAGTTCGTGATTAATAACGAATGGGAGATTATTTTTCATTGACTTATCCGTTTTGCTTAATTATCTATATTACTTCCAAAATATAATCTTAAGTAACACAAAATATTAGAGAAAATATTTAGAATTTAGTTACGGGTCTATGAATTTGTTACATCACTTTTATGCGTCCTTAGGTAGTTCATGGTTGCCCTTACTGATTTATTTTTATACTTGCCATCAACTTGTTTGGAAATAGGGGATGCTCTGAAATTAGGATTTGCTCAGAAGTTCCTTATGGCAGAGCATGTTTTTTATAGGGAAAGCAAAAGATGAAAGACGCTGGAGAAGTAAAAATTATTAATCTCAATATGAGCCATTATTGCGCTTTTTAATCCAAGTTTACACTAATGCTTGAGTGTATGAACGCCACTAGTTTCAGAAATAAGATGAGGGCCAAGTAAAAATAGGACCGTATGGAGAGCTGGTAAGTGCTAACTAGGATCATACTGATATGTGCCAGAAGTATAGGGAGAATATGCAGTTAGCTCATCTTTTTGACTGGTAGTTTTGAATTAGCCGTATGCAGAACTGCTAACTAGGATCAGACAGATATGTGCCAGAACTATAAGGAAAACCATGACAGTTGGCTCTTCTTTGATACAGGTTGTTCACTTCAAAGGATCAAGGAAAAGGCTAATGCTCAAGTCTTGGAATTTCTTCAATTCGTCTGCCTCAGCTAGCATTTCAGACATGTTATGTCTCATCTTAATGAGCGAAAGAACAAAATATGATTTTTGAACGTAAGTTCTTCAATTCCTTGGAGACTCACCAATGCAGAAATCTGCGATAATTGTCGTGGTCTACACAAAATTTTCACTTCGAAAGTTCAAGCAAAGTGCCGTGCACACTCAAATATGGTGATGCAAGTAGACGTTGTAGCAGCTAGTCCAGTGATGTTGTCCATTACACAGAATTGGTACGGTTTTCTTATATGAGTCCGTCCTTTTGAAGTTCCTTGTCTTGTAACCATGTAAATTGGTTACAAGTATTGCAGAAACATGATTTAGCTTTCCGAATGTTGCAGACTGGTCCTGCTCGTTATCTCCTCTTGAGAATTATAAAGGATGGAAATATTTGCAGAATCACATTTTTTTTTTCTGGCACATATTTTTAATCATTTATATTACATAATATTATCACTCTGGACTAGGGCTGTACACGGGTCGGTTCGGCCCGGGTCCAGGCCCATGCCTGATCCGACCCGAACTTACCGGATTACCAAATTATAAACTTGGACCCGAACCGACCAGGTGCATAACCCGAACCGAAACTGAGCCGGGTTGGTCGGGTCGGGCCGGGTCCTGAGACCGGTTTGTTAATTTTTTTTAAATGCAAGCCCAAACACAAACATAACTCAGAATGCTTTTTGAAGGTAATATAAGATGAAGGTATTATAAGAAGGTAACAACAAAAAGGTAACAACAATACCACATAAGGTACAAGAAGGTAATAACAATACCACATAAGGTAGAAGGTAACAACAATACCACATAAGGTACAAGAAGGTAGCAACAATACCACGTAAGGTAGAATAAGGTAACAACAATACCGCATAAGAAGGTACAAGAAATTAACAGCAAAACACAACCCTGAATGTAACAACAATACCACATAGCTCGCAAAGCATAGATAAACATTGTAGGTACAAGAAGGTAGAAAAAAAACACAACCCTGCTCAGAATGATACTCGAGACACCTTGTTAAGCTGGATCTCGCTCCATCTCCCTGAATCCATGGTGACTGATCTGACGAAACTGATGTGAACACCGAGACCACGGTGTTTCCCTGAACACTCTAACACATGAAGATTCGTATGAGACTGATGCCCATTGAGGGTTCTTTAGGGAACAATCGACGCAGGTTTTATTTGAGAGATGTGATTGAAGGTCTCGAAGGCGTCGAGAGGCCACCATTCATGGTGGATTTCAGAGAGAGAGAGAGAGAGACGTTGTTGAAGATCTCCGACATACCTCTGGTTTTGTTGTTGTTAATGTGAGAGAAAGAGGAGTTGTGGAGGGAGGGAGATCTAAGAGGGAGGGAGGGAGGGAGATGTGGAGGGAGGCGAAGCTTCGAGAGTGAGAGAGATGTAGAGGGAGGGAGGCATAAAAATTAACTTTCCTCAACCTTTATATATTAACCCTAAAGGTCTAAACCGGTTCGGGTTTGGTCGGGTCTTTCGAGGTCTAAACCAAACCCAAACCAATGAGATTCGGGTTCTGAAACATATAACTGAAACCAAACCGGTTGCTCTTCAGAACCGGACCGAACTAGCCGGGTCGGGTCGGTCCGGATCGGGTTCACCGGTTTTATCTACAGCCCTACTCTGGACCCATCCTTAACAAGGTGTCAATCATTCTTATGTTTTGTTCAATAATTTACTTTTCCCCGCTTGAAATACGGCGAAATCATAGAGTAAAATTGGGATGCATGAGTTTGAGATGTATAATCTTGCGAATAAGTCTGAAGAGTAATGCATCTACTGAAGACCATACACAAGTAAAGCTACAACTCCCGCAACTCCAGCAACTAGACCAACAATAACTCCTATTGGCGGCAAACCCCCACCGATAGCCTTTCCGGTGATCACGTCATACTCTGCAAATCGCTTCTTTGGTGCTAAACACTGTGGGCATGCATAAGTATCTGGCTGCAAAATACAAAAATAATTGTTAGAAAATATGTGACTTCGTTGAGTGAGAATATTTGGGGACCATATCATGGATCGGAAATAATAGAGAACTATCAAAGTTAGGGGGAAGAAGCTTGCCTGATCATTGAAAGGTTTAGACAGTGTGTAGATAAATCCACAATCAAGGCATATGTGAGTCGCTTTAGCCTACAATATGTGCATAATAATATGTAAAGTTCAAAATTTTACCAAGTAATAACAATATAACTGAAACTAACCCAGTGAAGCGAAAATAATCCTTACCTTTTGTGCCTCAGTCAACTTTCGTCCAAAGCGTGGTGGGGCTGGACGTTTTGGCAACCGTTTTACATCCACATCTGCATCACCCCTGCATCATTGTAGATGATAATTCAACAAGATGCCCATTAAGAACTTGGATAAATATAACAATACAGAGAACAAAAAATGTGAGAAAAGTATTTTGAAACATATATTACTGGAAAGGGGAAGGATTGTATATATAACCTGTTTATGACAAAGTAGACAGAATCAGGCTTTGCCTGGATTGCAGTTTTAGTAAATCCAAGTTTATCAGCAGGCCAAAGCTCATCTCCAAAGAAACTACTTGTGTACAACACTTGATCCCCTGATTTAAGCCCTGCTTTTGCTGCATTTCCTCCATTCTCCACAGCCTAAAAACAAAGAATACGACAATGTCCAAATCATCTTCATGTTAAAAAATATCATAGAAACTTTTCAGTTTTTTTACGGGATAAATTATGGTCTATCATTTTAGCTTTTCTTGCGATAAGGTTTTTGAAAAATCACCAAGACATTTTCAAACATCGCAACCTCCTAATTTCCTGACACAAATGGTTTCGGGTGTAAACCGATTGTTAGCCATATGATATGAATTTTGGAAACCTCTCCATTGTTTACACAAACAAATAATATGGCATCATTTTGCTAAACAAGTGTGCAATTATTGGAATGAAAGATCATATTTATGAGATAAACATAGCTACTACTTACAGTGATGAGAACACCACCGCCAGATTTCTGACCCAAAGTTAGACCCAATGGCTTATCAACCTCAACCTCAATATTCTTTGAAGTCGTTCTCGCTTCAATCTCAAAACCACCATTCCTTCTCCTAATAGTACTAACACTACTCTTCTCCCCTTGAGCTAATACAGAATTTGAGAAGCCCCTCTTGGCATCATCAAGTGTAACACCTTGGAAACTACTTTTCTGTCCAAAATGAGGAGATTTAGTTTTAACTAATGCTTTTTCATCAACGGCTTATTGTAAAAAGTGGTGCTATTAGTTAAGAAGAATTACCTGGGTTTGAGTGGTGAGTGGTGAAAATGCTGAAGTTGGTTTGATAGAGTAGTGGTTCCTGGAGATGGAGATTGCCCCTCCTGCAACTATGGTAGTTGAGGACATCTTTTTTGATCAGAGAGTTGGAGAAACACGCAAACATGTCTACATGTTGGTAAGGTCATGATTTTGCTGAGTTGCAGCATCAGATAAGCTTTTAGTGGTCAAGGGAGGAATGGGAAACACACTCCACTTTTGTAACTAGCCACAATGACTTTGCAATTTTGGGGCTTTGTTTTATATATTTTCAGCTTAATTAATCACTTAAAAGTGTGATAAGTATTTCATTAGTTCCTTCAGACTTGGTTGGAATTTGAATTTTTCCGAATACGTACTTTGTGTGCGATACATATTTGTATAAAAATAGCTCAAATTATCTACATCATAGTTGTAAAGTATTTTTGTCAGTTGAGAATAGGCGTAGGTGTTATTGCAGATAAACTTTGCAATAAAGAGGTAAAGATAGAATGGAAGGAACATATGAAACAATATGATATAGACATCGAAAGTTAAAACTCGTAAGTGCATGATCCATGAACATCGACTAAGTGTGCCTTATAAGTCTCTTTGCATGACCAAGTTCTAGTGTTTTAGGACTAGCAACCAAACAAAGAAGAAGAAAAAGAAAAAAAAAACATGAACAGACTACTGAAAATAATTTAGTGGGAATAAATTGTTATCGTTACAAAACACCCTCGAGCACATTACATGTGACTCTTACTGTAGTGACTAATCTTGTGTTATGACTATTAATTTTCTATCATTTCACCGTTTTGATTCAACTTCACTTGTCAAAATCTTCTACCTGAGAATAGGTTACAAGATTGATCACGGAATAAATTTACAAATCTTTGTTGTTTTGCATCATCCAATCTGACTATTTAAATTTCAATAGTTAGAAACATGTTTCATATTTTACCATGATTATGCAAATCTATAATAATAATAAAAACAACCTAATTTTTTTCTTGTGTGTCATGGTACTTATGTACCATGAAAATCATCTGGCCGTCGAACCCCTAATTACCGAATTGAATGACATTTTTGGGTTTCTATTTCCATCTCTCTCTCCCTCTAGAAATCAAGCTTCCTTCCCTATTTATCTCTACAAATCAAATCAAATCAAATCAAACTTAAATCGATTGAGCAAAAAGGTATTATTCCCACTATGTTCTCCCTTAATGTTTACGAACCAAATTGGAGAAATTAGGGTTAGGGTTTCTTCAATTGATAGATTCCCTCAGTGAAAGAAGATGATGGGTTGGGGTTCTGAATGTTGTTCAACTGAGGAGAAACCTTGTCCAATTTCTAGGGTTTCACAAAACAACAGAACGGCAGGAACAAGTTAGTTGTCCTTCTAATCCTCCTCGAAGTGGTAATGAAATTAACTTCTATAATCAAGCTCAGTAGGCTCTGTGTGAGCTTTGCCCCTTTGATTCAGAAGAAGGGGTTGTTGTTTTTAGGGTTTCTACTTTACCAGTTGGGGTTAACTGATTACTTGTTGAAGTATTCTCATGGGCATAAGAGGCATAAGAGGTCTCATTTGGAGTCAGGGGCGAAGACGTCATGGTCTGGACACGGTTCGCGTCCCCGAGCTCGGAATGTTTGGACTGATACGGAGGATTACTTTAGGCCAGTAGTGTTAACTGATATTGAAAAACTGGAAGCAAAGTTGACGTCGCTTTGTACTTTGGGTACGGATAATTGTTTTCGTATTCCCCCTTTGCAGGAAAATGTCATAAATGTGGGTGCTTGTGAAAAAATGACTACCCCAAATGTGGACGTTGTTGTTGGTACAGACTCTGGGGTTGCGGTTGTTAAAGAGAAGGAGAAGAAGGATGAGAATGAGTGCCAAGCAATGGAAATTGAGTCGCTGTCATCTTTGCTGTTCTGTTGTCACTTAGTGATATGCCATGGCTCTCAGGTGTTCGTAATAAGCTTTTCTTAACCTCGGAGCATCCCTCTGAAAAACGAAAGCTTTTGAGGAGTGACGTGGGTTTAGAGAAACTTCGCATTGTATGCCCTTTTGAAGGAGAATGTCACTTGTGTAGTTTGGGTGACCTTGGACATATGTCGAACAAACTTCTTATTTGTAGTAAATGTAAGGTTGTTGTGCATCAGAAATGTTATGGCGTGGTAGATGTTCCCGAGGGACTATGGCTGTGTTCTTGGTGTAGTGATCATAGTCAATTGTTGCCTACCGTAACACCTTATTTACTTTGTCCTAAACAAGGGGGTGCTTTAAAACCTGTTGCCAATGATGTTTCTGAAAGCACTGAAAGCAAAAATGGCAGTGTTTGCGTTGTGAAGTTCACTAATTTGTTTTGTAGTCAATGGATGCCTGAGGTTTACGTAGAAGATAGGATACGAGAACAATGGAGCCAATTATGAATGTCCGAGGAATAAAGGAAGCTAGGAGAAAATTAGTTTGCTATTTATGCAAGGTGAAGTGTGGAGCAGGCGTTCGGTGTAGTCATGGCATGGGACGCTAGGAGAAAAAAGGAAGTTAGGAGAAAATAAAGCTTGCACTCAGTCCGAAACCTTGTTTTCCATCACTTTATTTAGCATTTATCTTTTAGGAAAGGATTTAGAGACACTCAAGTCTCACTCAACCACAACCACTCATCTCTTCTCAAAATTTGGTGATTTTCTATAAGGGAAATGAGGTGGAAAAATATTGGGTCCTACCTGCCCCACTCTCTCTAGCTGGTCGACATTTCCCTCTCTCACTCTCCAGAAATTTCAAATTCGATCAAAAATTCAAAATTGGAGCAACCCATCACTCAAGTCTCTTTCTTTCTTTCATATCACACTCTCTCTATCTCTATCTCATATCACTCTCTCTCTGTCTCATATCACACACTCTTGCTTGCAATTTTCTGCCATTAGAGGTGAAATTTCAGTCTCAAAAGGGAAGCAATTCTACCATTAGAGGTGAAATTGATCTCTCCAAAGAACTCCGACACCTTTGCTGGCAATACACTTACTCGACAACTACTTTATGATACTTACTCGACAGTAGTACACTTTGATGTTGTGAAATTTGTTAGAAGAATATAATCTCATGTGCAATTTCTTTTTGATTGATTACCTGCAGGTGGGTCCCATGAGAATTTGATGATTAGTAGCATAACACTGAACTGAGACTAAATAATTGTCAGATTCGATAATATCAGTAGTGCGATCCTTACATACATTACTATATTTGTTGAATTTGACAATATTATATGACTGCTGGAGACACACTAGCTGAATGGTCGAACTCGACAATATTACATGGAAATGTTTAAGGTACAGTAACTATATTGTTGAACTCGACAATATTACATATGAATGTTTGAGGCACAGTAACCAAATTATCGAGCTCGACAATATTACTGTGCAGAGTGAGCGGAGATGGTGAAGACGAGGTCTCAGAGTCGTCGGAAGGCTGCTTCTTGCCGTATTAAGCAGTTGTATGACGAACTGGTGCTGCGTTATTTTGGTTCGGTTAATTTGAACGGCCCACCATTGCCGCCTCGTGAGGCAAGCTACGAAAGAATGTGCGAGGCTGAGGCGGCGTTCTGGAGGGAAGATTTCCATTTGTATTGTCAGTTGCAGTCGGTCATCCTGCATCCAATGGCGTAGAGCGCAACTCTTGTTGTATGGGCCAGGGAACTGGTAAGAAAGGAAGACTCCGGTTCTGTCGGTGCGGTTTAGGATTTGTTGTTTAGGTATTCTGGTTGTAATGTTGTTGGCAGGTACATGTAATGAAGTAGCTATAGTATTCAGCAAGTGACGAATAAATTTTGTATGGTACAACGAGTTTTTGTTTATGATTGCTTACACTTTGTATTCTGTCCTCTGTAGTATGTGATGCAATAAAGAATTATGAAATTAACATGCATTGGACTTGAATTGTGTTTGGTTTGTGATACTTTGTTCAATTATTTTACTTACAACTCACAATCGTTTCTTTTATGTGTAAAATTATCAGTCAGATCGACAATGGAAGACTTCGTCGATAAAAATTGGTCAAAAGTTATTGGTGAGGAGTCCCCAGAAGGGTGTGAAAATGAATGTAATGTAGACCCATTTTTGGCGGAAGCCCCATACGAGGGTCAACATTTTGATACTCTAGAGGATACACGTATGTGGTATGAACGATATGGAAGAGGGCAGGGTTTCTCTACCAAGATACGCAATTCTACTAAGCGTCCGAGATCGGATGATATAGGCAGAACCCACTTTTGTTGCATGAGCAATGACTTTTCAAAGAAAAACCTTAGGAATCCAGAGAGTAGTGACGTAGCTGGCAACAGAAGATCATCTGCTAAGTATGTGTATAAAGCAACAATGAGCATAAATTAAAATACCAAAATAGGCAAATATGTGGTCACAAGTTTCACGGATATCCATAACCATAAACTCGTGTCTCCACGGAATCAGCATCGGATGAAGGTTAATAGATTCTTTCCTGAAGCAGCAAAAAACCTTACAACGGTATTTGAGCTTTAAAATATTCCGGTCAGCAAGGTCTCAAAATTATTTCCAGATAGAACCTTTAGAAAATGGGATTGTTACAACCATAATGCCAAAGTAAATAAGGAACGACTAGTCAGAGGAGATGCACAAATCGCATTGGAGTGGTTTTGGAAGAAACAAACTGAAGATCCGATGTTTTATTTTGACATAGAATTTAATGAGGAGGACCGAGCATTGAATTTTTTTTTAGATCGATGGACGTTCAAGGTGTGCATGAGGAATTTGGAGATGTCGTCACCTTCGATACTACGTACCAGACGAATGTGTACAAGATGCTATTTGCTCCGTTTGTAGGGATCAACAACCACTACCGAATAATTCAATGCGGATGTGCTCTGCTAAGAAATGAACAAGAAAACACATTTTTATGGTTGTTCCATACTTGGCTGAAGGTAATAAACTACAAACAGCCTGTGTCAATTATCACCGATCAAGATGCAGCTATGGCCGCGGCTATTCCCAAGGTAAAGAAGTACTTGGACACTTATTGCTCGATTTACAATTGTTAACTGGAGTATATTATCGATTTTACATTACCAATATTGTCAAATTCGATAATATTCAATACTTATTACTCCAGTTACAATGGTTAAATTGTCAAATTCGACAATAATTGATAGCATAACTCCAATCCAATTACACTACTAAATTGTCGAATTCGACAATATCATATAATATTCATAGATACTTTCATTATAAGTTCTGGTTTATTTCCAGGTCTTCCCCAACACCAGACATAGATTTTGTCTGTGACACATCACAAACAAATTTGCTGAGAAAATCGGTCATGTTTATCGGGAACCCTCTACATTCAAAGAAGATATCGATTTGATAATGCATAATAGATATGAGGCTGTAGAGTTTGAAATCAAGTGGATGGACCTAATGTAGAAACATAAATTGGATAATAACGTTTGGATGCAAGAAATCTTCAATATTAGACAAAGATGGATACTGTTATGGAATAGGTCAACCTTCTTTGCAGGGATGTGCAGTACAGGACGGAGTGAGTCCACAAACAACTTCTTTAATGGTTGGTTGCTAATAACAACTGGGTTGTACAATTTTGTGACCAAGTGCAGGGATGCCCTTTTAGAGGAATACGAGCGAGAAAGTGCAGAAGACTTTGCATTAGAACACAAATATCGCCAAGTTAGACCTCATCAAGTTCTACTGAAAGATGCTGTAAAGATTTACACCAGGACAATATTTCACAAACTTTAGGATTAGTTTAACCAGGTTGTTTGCTTCGCTGCAATAGAAAGACACATAGAAGGCAACGTTCGACAACTTACGGTAAAGTCCCATAGTGGTCATACCGAGTCATTTGAGCTACAAATAGACTTAGAGAAGCTAACTGGTAATTGTGGATGCAAGTTGTTTGAGTATGTTGGACTCCCATGTTGTCACCTCCTGAAGTTTTCTCGAAATACGACATTCTCAAAATACCAGAGGCTTTCATTATGATAAGGTGGACGATTGGTGCAAACAAGTTGTCAAGGTCGTATGATGAAAGTCAGTTAGAAGGAGATAACTTACGATATGCCTTACACCATAGCCACCTATCCCTTCGTGCATCAAATTTATTCGAGAGGGTCTCGAAGATAAAATAAAGTTTTGATTTTGCGGTTTTAAAGCTAGACGAGCTTGAGTCTTACCTTCAAAACTATGATGACCCTTTAACGCAAATAGATGCATCACAACAAAACATCTTAACTTTTGTCGCAGATTCTCTGGTGTCTGGAACTATGATTTTAAACCCTCTCGTGGTTCAAACAAAAGGTCGGGCGTATATTGATCACACGAAAGGGGCAAGATGGAAGGGGGGGGGGGGGGGATGGAAGAGGTTGTTATGAAGAAGAAGAGAACATACAAAAGTTGTGGAGTACTCGGGAACCATGACAAACAGACATGCCCGGTTCTCAAAACGATGATAGCAAAATCAAGTAAGTATATATTCGACACTATGCATAAACGGTATATTCTCCGTGATTTTTCTATAATGTGTTCCATTTTATATTTATGCCATATTTATAATAATGTGTTCCATGTAGGAGACAACAATAATGGGGAATTTGTTCAGCCGTTACACTCAAATTCCGACAACCACAACATATAAGAAAATAGAAGGAGTTCATATGTATTAACTAATAAATATGTATTTGATTATTATTGAGAGATTAGTGTGTTGATTTAACATTATATTTGCTTTGTAATTGGAATTTAGGACAATAGCAATGCCGTATTGCACAGAGAAAATAACAATAAATTATTTGCAGTTTAGGGATTGTGTTGCTTTCTATGAATTTGTATATTATCCAAAATACTCCATTAAATTGTCAGTTTATGTAATAGATCGACTATAATTTAACTAAATTGTCAGGTTCGACAATATTATATACCCCTAACTCTAATTACACTTGGTAATTGTCGGGCTCAACAATATTACAAATGCATAACTCCAACTACACTAGCAAAATTATCGAAATCGACAATATTATACATTGCAAGTAACCATATACACTAAAGTATTGTCGAAATCGACAATATTTCATTTATTAGATCCAAGTGCACTGTTAAAATATTATTCTGAGGTAGTATGCACATTTTGAAGAGGGGAGAGTCAGAAATGAGATTCAGATGATATAACAGAAATGTATATACTACAAAAATAAATCAACAATGGAGTGTTCTAGCAAAAATTATATACTGTGATAAACATTGAACTAAATGAACTGTCATATACAAAGAGGGAAAAAATTATATACTGTGATACAAATTGAGGTAATATAACTATGATATGCAAAGATTTGGCCAACAACCCTATTTGATTGTCGACAAACCAACAAAAACAATGTCATTAACTCTATACTCCAGACACTTATGCTCTCTAAGTAATGCCTTGAAGTTCCTTACCCTCACATCAAAATACCTAGTTAGTTGTTCTCTCATAAAACCCAGAGGAATTTCCAGATTTACATGACTGTAAAAAATAGTAGAAAATGGAGGTATTGGTGCATCGAACCTTGAAAACAAGCGAACGAAATGGTTGTCCGCCCCCAAACCAAACCACCAATGCTTACTAGTATTCATAACTAGGTTTTAGAACCTCTCCTCATTTGAAGTAGTATTTCTTTCACGTGCCCAAAAGAGGGGTAAGAATGTATATGCTTCAGTGTGGCTAATGAAGACCACAACCTTCTCATAGTAAGTGGATAGTAAATGCGCCATATGCCTATAATCTACATGTTGATGACCATAAGAACACGCCTACAACATAATTTGATATGCGTTCTCACCGTCTGGAGTGAATTGTATACCCAATGTTTGGCTGAAGATACTCTTCCAGAATGCGGGGTCCTTGCAGAGAAAGGTCTTCAATGATTTTATTACATCTGGGAATCTATGTTGGCTCTGGTGCTGAATCGCGGCGGTAACCCTAAAACCAGAATTATTATCACTGATTTCGACGCCATGAACATCTACAAGAGACTTCGTCCATGGTTGGAATATGAGTTTTTACATCTTTTTTTTCTTAGCCATTTTCTCCCTCCTAGCAATGACAAACATTTTCAAGGGTTACCGCCGTGGAAACCAAGTCTTCTTGATAATCTCCCTTGGGTCTTTTCTGTGCTATTGTGAAGAATCTTTTCTTCTGCTCAAAAAGTTCTTCAAAGGTTGGGTCCCCCATGTCTCCTATCCCTTTGCTTACGAGTGCCTTCTTCAATGTTTGACGCCAAACCTCCTGTAACAAGTCCTCATATTAGAACATATAGTAATATTAAAGCAATATTGTCGATTTTGACAATATTAGATATCTATAATTCTAATTACAGTGCTATAATTGTCGAACTCGATAATAATATATTGTGCAAGTGTACATATATATTACCAATATTGTCGAATTTGACAATATGCAGTTGGTAATCGTCGAATTAGACAACTCTGACTTCAAACCATGCATTAAATAGAATAATCTCAAATAGGTACAAGAGTTAGGAATATGATATACCCATTCATTGTTATCTACTTCCAAAGTCTTCTTCATCTCTTCAGAATTAACTAGTTTGTTATGCTGGAAACAAAACTCCAACATTAGGATAAATACATTTGGTACATGTACATTATCTATATTGTCGAGTTCGACAATATTTTGCATGCACAACTCCAATTACAATTCTTAATTGTCAAATTCGATAATTATCACTTGGTTAATGCATTACACAGAGCAATGTCAAATAGGTACAAGAGTTAAGAATAGGACATACCCATTCATTGTTATTTGCTTCTAAAAACTTCATCCTCTCTTCAGCATTAACCAACTTCTATTGCTGAAAAAATATCTAACATTATAAATAGTGAAATCAACATTCCATATAATTAAGATGGATAAGGGGGGGGGGGGGGGGTGAGAGTTTACGAGATGGTTAGTTTCCTCCGTATATCTCGCTGCTTCTTTCTTATACTTGGATGTCCAGTTTATTATCTGTTCGAAATACATAAAGAAAATGAGCTATATAACTCCAGTTCATTTTAATATGATTTTGGGTACTACATTCGATTTTGTGCAGGGGTTAACCAATATTGAGCATAGATTCCAAAATGAATACTACATATGATTTTGGATTATCAAACACAAACTCCAATCCACTAACTAAAAAATTCGTACACAAAATTAAACTTAAATTCACTATTATCAAACACAAACTCCAATTTACTAACTAAAAAAGTTGTACACAAAATTAAACTTAAATTCACTATTATCAAACACAAACTTTAATTTACTAACTACAATTAATTTCATTCATTTCGAATGACTTACAAATTTTCTATCGCAATCAACTTTTTCTTAACATCCTCATGTGCAGCCAACAAGTCCTCATACTTTTTTGCTAGGGTTATGTCTGGTACAGGCTGATATTATTGTAGTACAACAAGCTATTCAAAACATGAGCACAAGAACAATGTTACCAGACTTACAAATAAGGGACAAATAATTTAACCACAAACTAATAGTGAATTTTGGTAAACTCACAGGTGTTGCTGAAGGAAGTTAAGAGTCTATCTGATCCATCAAAAGCGCATTGACCGCCTTTAGTGACTCGATCTCTTTATACTGTACATATTAGGGATAAAATAATCATGCCAGATGTAACAATGATTAATGGAAGACTATAAATAATTAGGGATTAAAGACACTCAACACTATTACCTTTTTATTAAACTCATTAGCTTTTTATTCAACTTAGCAGATAAGGTTTGATTACAGTCTTCAAGGCCAGATTTTTGCCTTCGCTCTGCCTCTAAACTTGTATTTTTTTCTTCTAAATTTTGGCACTCCAATATCTGCAAACAGAAATTTGACAGTGAAAATTAGGATTTTGACAAAAATAAATAATGGATGTGATAATGACATCTGTCTAAGACCTTATCTTCGCATCTAACTGCCTTGGAAGATCTCCAAACTTTAGTGCACATTGCTTGTCAACTACACGCTTTAGTTAAATCTTCTCCTTCATTTATTCAATGGTTTCTTTCAGCAGATCACATTCACTTGTCTGAGATTAAATTGACATAAAAGATTTTGATTACTTTCTATGTTTTTGTCGATCTCGACAATAATACTATGTAATTATCGAGTTCGACAATAATACATATAGATGATTTCAAAAATTAATGAGAAAATTGTCGAATTCAACAATTTATATGTTTCCACCTTCACATACACTGTAATAATTGTCAAACTCAACAATTACTTATACTAATAACTATACATAAAAATTACATTATGCAAAACTAAAGATAGGTATAACTGACTTTCTCTTTGAGGGCCTCTCTTAGGTTTATATTGGCTTCAGACTCCTTTTCTTTTTCTTCCTTGAGCTTCTGAAGCTGGTCATTTAGTGCTGTAATTTGCTGGTCATTTAGGTTTATATTTGGAGACAGACTAACATACTTATGATGCTATAGAAGTGGTAATTCAAGTGAACAAAATATTATAGACTAAAAAGTTTGAAGTAAATATAATATAAGGGAAGTGAGATAAAAATAGTGTTAACATGTACTAACCGATGCATCATATTGCTCAGCAATATCTTCAGATTAGTGCACGGGGGTGTCACCATGTTCATTGACACTAGCAGGTTTCCTTTGATGAATTCCAGCATCATCATCTGTAGCCAGGCCAAAAGTAATGGGACAGATCATAGTCCACGAGACAGAGGCAAACCACTCCAAGTATGCCTCTGTACATACTAGAGGTCCCTCTCGTACCCTTCGCCCCCTATCAGCCTTCTTCAAAACAAACTCCTTCTACTTTTGGCTAGAGAAGCAATCAACCCACTCATACTTAGGGTTGAATTTCCTTTGCTCTTTTGCGTTCCACAAGTTGGAAACCTCTGTCAACAGTTGCTTTATGGGGATGCCTTGTTCCCAATTGAACTGCCGCACAACTTTATTTGGGTAGTAGGGCTGAACATGATCTGGACTTGCTAATACACCATAGAAAAAGGTGACCTCCTTGAATGCATGTGCGGAATCCCTTTTATCTCTGTATGGGTCCCATACAACCTACATGAAAAATAAATCAAATGTATTATGCACCATTAAGTTCACTAATTTTTTCCAGTAGGCCTGAGAAGGATTTAACAACATTATCGAATTCGATAATACTGCAGTGGACTGGAAGTTATTGAGATGGAGTATTATCGATTTCGACAATTTACCATGTTAATTTCGACAATGTTGTATATTCACAACTAAAGGAAATTGAATAATTGTTGAATTCGACAATATTATCTGTAGAATAGTAGATGTACGTAGTCAATATTGTCGAATTCGACAATTATTTAATTTACTTTAGTTGTGAATATACAATATTATCGAAATCGACAATTTTGAAGCAGTGTAATCTACTAACTCCATGTACAATATGATTCAGTGCAGTAGGGTAATGAACTTATATCCTCCAGTTTAAGTTGTCCAATGCCTCCCTAAACTTGAGCAAAGTTGCAGCACCGTATCGATCTGTAACAGATATGTCCCATTTCTAAGAAGTATAGTGCTCGTATGCATCAGAGTCCATCTCCTTGGGGATCCCAACAAGCTTTGGGAAATGTGCAAATATCCACGACTACATGTATATAGATAAACAAAATAAAATTAGTAGAGGCTGAAGCCATATGTAAAAAGTAGTTACATAAATAAGTTCGGAATTACCTCGAGTAGGGTGGTACAACATGCAAATTGCCTCCCATCATCTCGAGATGTTGTACCCAGATTAAAATACATGTGGGCCAAAACTGTTGATCCCCATGACCAGTTCTTTGCCACCTTGTCCATGACAAACAAGAAAAGGTAGCGTGCACTGACATATGTTCCTTTTTTCGTAGGGAATAGAAAGGACCCAAGGACATACAACATATAAGCACGAGCAGCAGACCTCGCTGTTAACCCCTTCTTCTTCTTGGCAGCTGCAGCGGTACCATCACTGAGAACCTTCTCCAACTTGTATGCATAGTGTTCTTTTAGTTTCCTCAGTGACAATGAATTCCCAGCACCCCCAGCTTTCAAAGAATTAAATGCATTTAAATCCTGTAGGAGGTTATTCTAAAAAATCTCCAGAATCACTGGGAATCCCCAGGTACCACCAATGACCGTGACATCATCATCTGCAGGCAACCTAACTAATTTCTCTATATCATCCAGAGTTGGAGTCATCTCGCCCCATTTGAAGTGGAAGCTATTAGTTTCCGGCTACCAGCGTTCGACAAAAGCAGAAATGATTGCAGAGTTGTAATAATTATAGGATATGGCCCCAATCCTATGCAAACCCTTTAACTTTACAAAATCTTGGACCACTTATGGTTCCTTTGTAAGGTCCCACGTAAACTGGTGATGGTGAGCACGAATGGGAAGCTTCTCCTGAACAATAATAAGGATTATGTCAATAAAATATAACTATCAATAATAGGAATAGCAGAACATAATTAAACAAGGGATTCCATTAAACAATATACCTGCCCTAGCGCGATCGGCCTTGCTTTATGGAACCTAAAGCTCCTCAGTAGACTTTTATCACTAGGGACCTACGTTGTCATTGCTTGTAGCCCCCTCGCCTTCAGAATACCTCCCAACAATAGGAATATTTACATGAAAATTAGGGAAAACATTTAGGACTGGTGGTTGAGCTCCCAAAGCAGCTTGGGCAGACTCAGTCTTAAATTCTGAACCCTGGGGAATATTCATACCTTTGGCAGACTCAGTTGAAGGTAGTGTTAACAGTGTTCGGAGGAACGACTGTTCTTGGGTCAATAGTCTTTCTCTTTCTCTTATATGTAACTAGATCTCCTTCTCTAGCTAACTCTTTTTTTCTTCTATTAGAAGCGGTTGGGGGCACTTTCTCATTCATTATGTATCTGTATACAATTTATTACACAAAAGATCAGTATAATTACACTTGGTAATTGTAGAGTTCGACAATATTATGTAAACATAAGTCCAATTGCAATTGGTAAATTGTCGAATTCAATAGTAATCCATTTCAATAACTACAAGTTAAATGTAATTATTGTCCAATTCGACAATACTCCATTTTAATAACTACAAGTTAGATGTAACTATTGTCCAATTTGACAATTTAGACTATGAACAAGTATAATAAAAAAGTGAAATAAACCAGGGGAATTCTATAATTGTCGAATTCGATAATATTATGTAACCATAACAATAATTATACTGCTAAATTGTCAAATTCGACAATCTTAAATGTTAATTACTCAATTTCACTTCAATATTCTCAATTTCGACAATTCTTTAATATAGTTTTAGTTATTTAGGTTAAATATTTACGAATTCGACAATCCTAGATATTAATAACTCAAATTTGAAGTGTAATTTGAGTTATTTAGGTCAAATATTGACGAATTCAACAATATTAAGCAGTTTTAAAGTGAAATTGTATTACACTAAAGGGTAGACGAAGAATAGACAACAATTTCTAATGATAATGGGATTTACCTTGAAGTAGACAATAACCTCCACTATCAATTCCCAAGCTCTGCTTCTCTAAAAGGAATGGACAATGTCTTTGAATTTAATTCTTCCTCTGAACCGCCAAATAGAATAACAAAGATCCCTATAAAGAAATAAACAGTCTCTAATGACGAGACAGTGAGAGAGAGAGAGAGTGAGAGTGAGGGAGAGAGAAAGAAAGTGAGGGAGAGAGAGTGAAAGAGATACTCAAACTATTTTCGAGAGTGGGAGAGACAAAGTGATAGAGTGAGTGAGGAACTGTTCGCGAGAGTGATAGAGATGTTTGGAGGGAAATTTGGTTTGTTTGGAGAGAGTGAGGGAGAGTGGGAGAGAGAGAGTAGGAGAGAGAGTGGGAGAGACATAATATTAAATGTAAGTGATAGATGGTTTGAAAAGAGAGAGGGAAATATCTGCCAGCTAGAGAAAGTGGGGCAGGTAGGACCCAATATTTTTCTACCTCATTTCTCATATAGGGAATCACCAAATTTTGAGAGTCACTAATCTACATTAGATGAGTGGTTCTGGTTGAGTGAAACTTGAGTGTTTGAGACTTGAGTGTCTCTAAATCCCCTCCCTTATCTTTTAAGAGTTATGTGGTATCGGCGTATTGTTGTAGTTCTGCAGATTTTATTTATTTATTTATTTTATTATTATTTATACATTATGCATCATGCATCCACATACATTACCATTCATCATGCATCTGCATCTTATTGCATTTATGAGGGATTTGAGTTCTTCTTTCTTCATTTTCTGTGTTTTAGTGGTTTTGGCGGAGGTGGTTGTGTTGTGGTTTTGGGAGCCGGTGGTTGGCTTGGTGGAGGTGTTTGTTGTGTAGGTTGTTGTGTGGTGTGTGATTCGGGAGGGATATGACAATTTCCTAAGTTTTTGTCAGTTTTCGTTAAGGAGAATCTTTTGTCCAGCTTTCTGTTCATTTCTGTTTGAACAACTCCTTTTTTGTTCGAATAGATTTCTATCTGTTCCATTTTATTCGAACAAACTTATTTCTGTTTGAATATACTTCTACCTGTTTCACTTTGCTCGAACAACTTTTTCTTCTGTTCGAATAAGATGTTTGTTCAGTTGATTTCCTTATGTTTTGTTCTGTTCGAATAGACTTCTGCCTATCTTGTTTTGTTCGAATAGAAATATATTATATTCGAACAGAGGTGTGTTTAGAAGACCAGGTTGGGTTTTTTCACGTGATTCTTAGCCATTGATCCCTTCCTCGAGATGAGTGTTGGTTTTAGGGTTTTATTACCCACTTTTCTCTTCAAATCTAAACACTTACTCTCTCTCTCACTCACTCTCCAAATTGGAATCCTCTCTTCCATTGCTTACCGATTCATCACATTTCTTTGCCGAGCTTAATCGCACTTCCTTTGGTGAGTAATTTTCCTATTCCTCTCCTTATTGTTGATTCGATTTTGGCTTTGGTTGGAACCCTTGTGGCTTGGGATGTTTTAGGGTTTCGTGATTTCGGTGTTTTTTAAGATTGCGGAGTTGTGTTTGTTGCAGGTGTTGGGTTGATTGTTGTTGGTTGTGGTGTTGAGGTTGAGGTTGGTTGTTCCGCTGATTATTGGGTTTGTGGTTTGTCTTAGGCGAGTTTTCCCTTCTTTGCTAAATTCCTTTACTAATTTAATCAGTGTTGATTTAGAGTATTACTCTAGACAGAGAGGTGTTTGTGATATTGTCATAGTCTATATTATATTCTCCAGTAGTTGTTATTTCAGTTCATCTTTTCCTATTTGTAGGCATGTAGAGTGGTGTTCTCTTTCTCCTTTAGAAAGTTATGCATTTGGGTGGCATTCTCGTGGCTTTGTCCTTGAATATTGTGTTTCAGTCTTGTAGAGACTGATGTTGTTTGGATGTTGTGACTGATAACTCACTGTTTATATCTGTGTTAGGATTGTTTACCATCCTCTTTTGCAGGTGGGTATCCTATGTGTACGGTGTTTGGATTGTTTACCATTCTCTGAGGCAGGTGGTTATCCTATGTGTGTGCGGGCTGTGTTGGCGGCCGTTGTGTTTTGATCCTTGGGATTTGTTTGCGGTGTGGGTTTTTATATTCTTTTAACTTAACAGGGTCGGATACATAACAAAGTTCTACATCAGCTAACCCTCGATATGTTTTAGGATTCCTATATTGGGTTAAAATAAGTAGGTGAAGTTTGGGATGAACACTATCATATCTATTACCCTTCAGGAGTGTGGGATTGTATGAGACAGTTTCCTCAGGTCCCTGTCTTATCCTTCGTGAGGTTAAAATCCCTTGGAATAAGTGAAATAAAGTTTGGACGTTGGTTCCGTGGGTTGAAAGGCCTGGAACACTCTGATCAAGTGATAAATCCTTTAGCGTGGTCGAGCTTGAAAAAAATTGTACCCATTGTATCCAATTGAGATCTCTTTAAGGTTATTATGCATTAGCGGCTGATCAACCCATATATTCATTATAGGGTCTAGTTCATTTATTTCATCACATCATAAGTATCTACATTAGGACAATTCTAGAACCATATCATATCAGGTCATCACATCATTCCATCACATCATTATATATTATCTATTCCTCTATTTATCGATCCATCTATTCTTTACTTATATATTACTATATCTTTAAAAATATTATATCTCATTCATCTCTTCCACTTTCTCTGCACCAGTTTTATTAGTAAGTTATTTTAGCATTGTTGGGTTATTAGTTAGCCGTGGTTTTGCTCATTTTCGCTTTTTCCCCCCTTTCAGAGGCAGGGTAGTTGCTGGTTTTGCTGAGGGCTTCAGCTGTGTTGGTTCCAGTTTTTACAGCTGCATATTCTGTTCTTGTTGTATTATTTCTTTTACGATCTCAGCTTTTGACGCTGTATATTATTCGAGATGTTGTATATATATATATATATATATATATCTTTTGCTTCCGCTTTATTCATTTTACTCTGATGATGTTGCTATAGTGAATGACTGAGCTATTTTCTATTAGCAAGGTTATTTGTGGGGACGAATCTTTGGATTCCCCGACTTACATGCCCTGGATGACAATGTTTTAGGTACTCTATAATATTTGGATTTTGGGGCGTGAAAATTGTAGTTGTATATCTACATTCTTTGAACATTTAAAAAAGAAGTATTGGCCATTGATAAAAGCAAAATAAATTACACAACATGTGGCCCTTCTCCTTTATGAATGAAAAAGGAGAGTATTTTTGCTAACCATATAGAAATATGAGTTGTTTAGAGCATATATAACAAAGTGGTATGCTGTTAAGGCTTTCCCATACTCTTGCAAAAAGCCCATCCAACAGGGGTATGGTGTTCAGCATACTCACCCCCATACCCCTCCAAAGTATGCAAAGCCTGAACTTGGCGAGAAGTATGCGCATACCGCCTAGGCGCTGAGCCGTTCAGCACCCAACAACTTTTTAATACAGCTCTCTAGGCGCTCAACCGTTCAGCGCCCAACAATATCTTTAATACAGCTGTCCAAGGGGAAAAATAATGATTTATAGACACTAGGCGCTGAACCGTTCAGCGCCCAAGAAAAAATACATATTATTTGCCTTTTTGGTGTTAGGTGCTGAACCGTTAAGCGCCCAATGAAAAAAAACATAATTTGCTGTTAGACCAAAACTGTATGCGATTCTAGAATACCGGTATGGTAAACTGGAACAGCATACCACTCTGTTGGAGATGTTTTTAGGAAGGAAGTGATAGATATTAGTAACCGTTTGAATGCAAAAAAAAAAAAAAAAGTGATTATCAATGTTTTACTGTTTTTTTTATTTGATTTAGGGTTCATTTTTCTTTCTACAGTTATAGGAGTTGAATTGAACTCGGTTGTGTAGATCTCAAATTCATCACAATTGCGATAACATTGGTTAATAATGAGTTGATTCGAGTGCCGAAGCGCTGCTCTAAATTGGTTGATTTGTAAAAATCGTATTGATGTTGCTGAAATTTAGATGACTGATTTCGATGGTTTTGATATAGGTCTAATTTTCTCAAGAATATCTCTAGGTTGTATAGCCAAAATATTTCCTGTCACTTGGTTTTAATCGATCAGCGCTATCTCTTTTTTTTCTCTCTCTGCAGAATTATGATGATACAAATCTTGAGGTACATTGGTGGGTAGATTATATCTCATAATTTGATCGCAGAGCAAATACTAAAGATGAAAATGGTTTTCAGTAATGGGCATGGGTAAGCATTGAAAGCACTTTCCTTTTTTTGGTTTTCACTGGCCAAACACAACGCAAAAGTTGAATTGTTTGGTAAATGGTGATTTGTGCTGCCATCTGCAGGAATTACTTGATTTAGTTCACGGTGCATTGGAACTTACATCGTATGCTGAATTTTTAAATAAAAATCATGCTCTGTTCAAACTGAAAAGATCACGAGGTGACAATAATACTCACATATAACTGTTAGTTTCACAATTGCCTTATTCTTATTAATGGTTGTCGCATGTTTCCATTTTGACTAGTACATGTATGATTCTCAGTTCTTAATACATTTCCATGATAGCATTTTCACTCAATAAACTAGTACAAGTGATGTGCTTTAAGATGCAACCATGGTTGAACTTATAGCTCACATAGACATTGTACTATGTAGTATGCTTTATATGAATAAAAAGAAATACCAATGATAATGATACATAATGATATGTAATTTGAATAACTTTTAAATCAACTGTCGTAATTGAAAGATGATGTAAAAGATGGAGGAAATGTGAGATGGATTATATTACCAAGCAAACTGATTTTTATTTATATTTTGAAGGTCATGGGTCATATATGCCAAATGGATATCATATATGAATGAAGAAATACATTAAATGTAACAACATCCCCCACGCATGCAGTGGAAAAAATGGCTTGGCATTGACAAGGTGAGCTACTGATACTACAACCCTTTTATCCCAATTAAGCTATTGAAGATATTTTGCTTAACTGTTATTTCATCTTGAGAAAATTCACTATGTTCTTTCTAACTAGAGTAGAAAATAATTTTGGTCAAGTCATTTTCTCAATATGATTGTGCTGTGCAATTCAGGGATTTTTAGAACATAAAATTGTTAGGAATCAGGGTAGCTAATCCCAATCCCTCGTCCAAGAACGATAAACGGAAACGCCAATAATAAATTATACTAAAACAAGAGCACAATAATTTACCTGGAGGAGGGAAGTGGAAAACCCTTGCAGATAGAAAACCACTCCCCGGGAATTATTCACTAATCAATGATCAAAGGTTACAACGATCTCTCCAAGCTTCTCAAGCTTTAATGGAGTATCTCAAAACCTAGGTTTCTCTAGAATTAAACTCTCCAAGATAGGCTAACAAAATAACCTAAGTCCCCTTTATATAGTAGGGAACTTGAAATACAAGTAGAACAGATCTCGAGGCAAACCCAACGACTTAGAATAAGATCTAAAGCAAACCTACACCAAGCTCGTTCGAACGACATCCAAGGCCGTTCGAACGACTTGGGCTCCTGGGCCAAAATTCCAGGGAATTGTAAAAGGGTAGTTCGAACGATTTTCAACCTCGTTCGAGCGACTTTACGATAATTGGTTTTCATCCCTAGAAACATGACAACTAGTTCGAACGGCATCCAAGCTCGTTCAAACGACTTCGACAATATCAGTCTTTGACAATTCTATTCTTCACATTCGATTTTGCACCTAAAAATTTCTCACTTGAAATCAAATCCCGTAACCCATCTCCAGATCTCCAAATGAATTGCTCGCACTACCCGGACCTTCAATCATGAAGTCCCACTTACAAAATTTCACAATCTTCAACAAATCTCCCACTTAAATTTTAAAATGTGAGATTCCCGTAACTTCACCTATCTTTAAAGCAACCACATTTGTAACTATGTCAAACTGAACTTTTCACGCCAAAAGCTGTCGTACCACACAAAACCATGTGATAATGTTTTGAACATTTTTCGGCAAAAAATTCAAGAACATCCCCTTACCAACTTTCAAAGCCACATCGTACTCATGCCTTTGCAATCAATGATACAATTAACTATTATCATCTTGATACCCAAGTGGCTTTTATATAGCACCAGGAAACTGTAGTCATTTCTATGTCACTAATGTACTTCGCCATCACAAGTAAACACAACCCTGCAAGCTGAACAAAAAACACTCCATAGCTATGAGCTACAACCGAGTCTTCTTCGAATATATAAGATTGATTATCAATATCTCATAGCTCCCACTTCATGAGAAAACTTTGGTCTCATGTAAACAATGACATACATTAGCAAACAAATCATCAATGAGTTTAGACATACCTCGATCTACATTCATATCGCATTCAATAGCCAAACAAACACGTGTCTCAAGCCTGAAGTAGCGAAAAATGGTGCGCTACCAAATAGCACCCCAACTAGTCTAAATGTACTGTTAATAACAACTTTTGCTTCATGTTCTTCCTGTTGAACTATACCATATGCACAAGGATTAACCAATCCATCGGTCCAACCCTTAATTGAGATAACCGTTCCCACGACACTTCAATTTCATCCATGCTAGAACTTGCAAACGCAACTAGCGTATCACCCATACTCTGAGAATGGATGATCCATGAGTTCTCAAAACTCATAACATCAACAATGGTCTATGTTGTATTTCAAAAATCCACCAATGATATAAACATATCCAACATCGAGCCCCATCATTTCGGTGTATATCTTGAACAAACATATGAGCTCTCATGTATGTGCCCCCATAATGCAACTTCACCCAGTAATTATGTACCCATGTAGCCGACTTACATACCCATCTTCAACAAGGTCAATCATGAGGAATTTTTATTTCGTATCAAGTATTACTCAATCCGAAAAAACAAAGCTACCGCAATACAAATAGCTTCACAACCGGTAAACAAAAATATCTTGATATAAATACCTCTTTCTTCTTGAAAACACTTTACCACAAGTTTCACCTTGAACCGCTTGAACAAACTTGTCCTCGTTTAGCTTGTAAACCAACTTGTAAAGTAAAGAGCTTTTACCATCAGTAATAAGATTATATCTTATACCCGATTTGACGATTAAGATTAAATCTTATCATCATCCATGATAAGTTTCCGCTTGCCCATGACCTCACCTTGTAAAGCCACCTTGTAGTCATCACCAATACCGGCTAGCCACAAACAATGTCAGAAGTAATGATAACGGGTCGTAGGTCTCGAAACCTTGGTTCTTCTTTTTATTACAATCGGAGGAGTATATGGTTTTTGTTGGACCTTTTCAACCAATGGTTCTAACACTATCTTTGTAGAGATTGTTACATACTCGCATGACCCTGATAAATCTACTTTTCCGGTCCACTTATCCATTTCTTCGTAAAAGACATCATTATTGGATATCACATCAATAAGTTGGATAATTTTTTGATTCTTCGCATCACAAGATCAATTACCAAAATCATCACAAACATATCCATTGAATATGCACAAACTAGACATATAATCTAGTAATGATTTACTAATAGAATAGACATAAAAAGTATAAATGATTACCTCCTTTATCATCCAAGTGATCTCTTCTAATAGTCCAAGATCCAATACATACCAAGACTCTATATCACCGCCAAAACTACCGAATCTGCCCAAAACTGCTTTGACAACTCGATGAAACATTTCATACTTTACGCCCTTTCAGTAATCTCACGGACCACACTTTCAGCCATACCAAACTCTGGTGGTATTATTGAGATCTTCTCAAGCCTTTCAATCCCAATAAATGCTTTATCAATAACAAACTCATCACAACAAAATTGATCATCATCACTATTAGACCCAAGACGCTTCAATATTGAACCCATCTCAATCTCATCCCAAGCTTTCCATCTAGTGAAGACATCAAACCAATCCGTTTAATTCGTTAAGAAATATACCCCAAGCTCTCGTGCAGAATCACCAATGAAAACAACAAAGCCATGAAATACCCCATTGGAACTAACTCTAGTCGGTTCTCATACATCATCGTATAAGTGGTTTGATCCCATATTTATTTTTCTTATTTTTCTAGAAAACCCAACTTTCTTTTGCTTCACCAACATCATCACAAAGGAACATATCTATCGATTTTAACTTGTTAAGTATTCTCCTCGAGAAGAATGCTTTCTTCCAAATGCTCACGTGACCAAGTTTCTCATGCCATGCCCTAGAGTCCACTATCGAAGTAACAACACAAATAATCTCATTATTAGCGTTACATGTCTCTATGTACGCATCTTTTCTTTTGTCTCAAGCTAAAGCAATAACCTCCTTCATGATCTCAAAAGCATCATTGTTGAAGGTAGCCAAAAGACCCAAGTCCGATAGTTGGCTTGAAAACATACTTTTTGCCATACTAGACACATATTCTACCATGTCCAAACTTAACGGATTATTATTCGTTAATGAAATACGAACATCTCCATTATCTACTATGTGATAGCACTCATCATAGCTAGACAATTCGCTTTTACCCGACGTAATTTCTAATGGAGCAGCCAAGTCTAACCTCGAGTTTTTATAAACACCATAAGACAACCACCATGACTTATCCCGATTACCATGAATCACATTACATAGTTTATCCCGAATATCACAATTCATATCAACCAAATCATTAGAAGTAAGATTGGAGACACTATCAAAATTTTTACCTTCCCCATAGAAAGTCAGTGAACGTCTCTTTACAGATCTTTTATTCTTTGTCGATCTACAATCTTCCTTCTTATAACCAACTTTACCGCAATTCCCACAAATATCTTATTGACTGCAATTCCATGCCGTTATCCACCTTTTGCTTCCATTCTCTATATGTGAAACTCTCTTTCCTCTAACTTCAACATCTGAGTAATTACCTAATGTTAACAACAAAGCTCCAAGAGGTATTACGCAAGAATCTTCACCATAGACATCTAATACGTTGCTGAAAGTAACCTGCTTACAAAAATTTGAAACACTCGTAACACACTTCTGAGAATTTAAATTACTCAAAGTTGATTCAAACATCTTTGATAGTTTGTCTATCATTTCTAGCACGATACTCACTTTAGGCAATTTAGAAGAAATAAAACTTGAGAGTGTTGAACGAACTTAATCAAGAACATCTTGATCTAAAAGCTCTCACTCCGAACAATCCATATCGGCCGGCTTCATCGAAATCCCTCCTAAAAGAAAATCTTAATCCTCCGCATATAAAATATCATCTACTTGTATCTTCCAAATCCCAAAGTTTATTCTATTAAATTTATCGATTTCTAATTTCTCCACATCGGCCATCGCTCTAATCACACAAGCCCTAACCTTCCGCTCTGATACCAGTTATTAGGAATCAGGGTAGCTAATCCCAATCCCTCACCCAAGAATAATAAACGGAAATGCCAATAAGAAATTATACGAAAACTAGAACATAATAATTTACCCGGAGGAAGGAAGTGGAAAACCCTTGCGGATAAAAAACCACTCCCCGCGAATAATTTACTAATCAAAAATCAAAGGTTACAATGATCTTTCCAAGCTTCTCTAGCTTTAATGGAGTCTCTCAAACCCTAGGTTTTTCTAGAATTAAACTCTCCAAGATAGGCTAACAAAATAACCTAAGTCCCCTTTATATAGTAGGGAAGTTAAAATACAAGTAGAATGGATCTCGAGGCAACCCCAATGACTCAGAATAACATCTAAAATAAACCTACACCAAGCTTGTTCGAACGGTATCCAAGCCTGTTCGAACGACTTGGGCTCCAGGGCCAAAATTCCAGGGAGTTGTAAAAGGTTCATTCAAACGACTCTCAACCTTGTTCGAACGACTTTACGATAATTGGTTTTCAGCCCTAGAAACATGATAACTCGTTCGAACAACATCCAAGCTCGTTCGAACGACTTCGTCAATATCAGTCTTAGACAATTCTATTCTTCACATTCGAGTTCACACCCAACAAGAAGATAATGGAATATTTGTTTGGTAAAAAGGGCAATAAGGTTCCGGTATTTAGTGTGGCCTATCTAGCATCCTTGCCTTACTGAATCTAATGGGTCAGTTGTTGATGTTGCAGATCATAGACATCTGATAGAGTTACAAGAAGTATACTTTGTTTTGGTTATTACTATGATTAACACGATAATGGGATAATTGCAACTTGGAGCATTTGCTCTAGTGGTTGACAAGAAGCTTGAGATTATCACCACAATGGACACTAGCATTACAAAAACCAGTTGGGATTATATACTGTCTTTGGGGTTTTCTTTATTATTGTAGTTTCATTTCATTGTCAGACTGTTAACTATTATTATGATAAATAATTTTTGAGGAATATGATGCATAATTTGATCAGTTTTTATAATGAAATGAAGTTTATGCATTTATCACGAAGTTGTGTTTATGTTCTTAAATTTTATGCCACACGAAAAATCGTACTGACAAATTTCTCAACCAATTATATTTATTATAAATTGTTTATTGTATACTACCATTGACGAAAATTAGGACAGTTTAAGACCGTCGCAAAGTAAGAACGGTTAAGGACCATCACAAATAAACCCAAATATAATGGACTTTTTCTGTCAAAGTTGAATTATGATGCCTCATTTGTAACAGAAATTCTAATAGATGAAAACCATCGTAAATGCCCATTTATGACGGTTTTTGACCGTCAAAAGTTTGTCATTTTCGTATAGTGTTGATCAGGGTTTAAGAGTTTACATATTGCTGTTATAGAAGTATTGAAGTTGATTTTATTATAATAGTCGATTTAATTATGGTTAAAGACCTTTGGAACCTCTGTTGTAGGTATATTGAATTTGATTTGATTATAATAGTCGATTTGATTAGGGGTTTAAGTCAGGATTACTTATAATGAATGAACCATAACCTGCAGATCTTGTTTTTTTTCTTTTAGATATGCTTCATCACAACAAATTCTGACCTCATCAGGGGATTTAGGGATTCAAATACAAGAGAGGATTTGTGGGGCTTTGAAAAAACTATAATAGATGCCAAAATTTTAAACAATCTGTAGGTGAGTGTTGAACACGGGAGCTTTAGAGAGTCGAGCATTCTCTTGGACATAAAAAATGATCTTTGCTTAGATTTAACATGACTCTCAAGTTTTCCTTCTCTTAATCTTCTCTCGGAGGATTGATAGAATTAGAAATACGTAGGATTAATACGCCTAAAAGTATTGTTTTGCTAATCCCGATTTATTATTTTTTAATGTTAGTAGCATTTTCATACTTTCAGTCACTTATCACTGTTAGAGCCAATAAGTTGAAAAATACATCTAATAGAAGGTACAAAGAGCTGAAACATCTCCAGTAGTCTATCAGGTATAAGGAAGATGACTACATTTAATGTACTTGTAGATTTACTCCATAGAATAAAGATGATGAAAGACTCTACAAGGATTAACATGAGATAGAATTTATCTGAGATAAGATTTATCTTTACTTAGGGATAGAGTTTCAAAATTGTAAACAAGTCTCTCATATCTCCTATAAATAGGAGAACAATTCTATGTATTTTAGATCTCAATCTCAAGAAGGAATAAAGTTTGAGTTTTTCAGTATCTCAGTCTCAGGAAGGAATAAAGCTTGCATTTTTCAGTATCTCTATCTCTATCTCTTTTATGCATTTAATTTAAGTTGTGATCAACACCATTAATGGAGAGCTAGTCTCCTTAGCTTAGTCTAAGGATTGAACCTCCGGTGAAGTAAACTAAATTGATGTTAATAGTAGTTTAGATCTAGAATTAAAATTTAATTCTCCGATTTGTAGTTATGAAGAGTTGATCTAGCCATGACAACTCTAAGTTACTGCGAATATAACGAAGATGCCTAATTAGCCATATTCGGTTGGTTTAACGCTCAAAGAGAATTCTAGATCACTAGATTTAATACTCTCCACCTAGCCATGGAAAGAAGTTTATAAACCCTGGATCTGTTTGTTTATGAACAACGAAGTTCTTACCTAGGGCTTTAGCCACAAGCCCTAGATCTTAGACCCGGATAAACCTAGCCATGGTTATTACGTGCGGACATAAGCTATAGTTTTCATATTATTTTAGTAAGCTAAGTCGGAGATGATCCAAAGCCTAGGTTCTTTTCCTTATAATCGTATCGAAAGTTAGTAATTTTGATTTTTGTTTTAGTCCAAAACATTTTTATCAAAGTTAGTTTAGATTCGTTTATTAGTTAATTATGAAATTATATTTTTAATACGTTTACTCCCCGTAGATTCGACCTTCGCTTACCCTTATTATATTATCACACCCATAGTTTTGAGCGAGATATTTAAAGACCGAGTTAATCTCTCATCAAAATTTGCGACGTTGTCGGGGAAACAGCGGTCTTTTAAATAA
The DNA here is from genome assembly GCA_014058105.1 of Kingdonia uniflora. Lineage (NCBI taxonomy): Eukaryota > Viridiplantae > Streptophyta > Magnoliopsida > Ranunculales > Circaeasteraceae > Kingdonia > Kingdonia uniflora. The sequence goes on from JACGCM010002776.1 coordinate 664,346, forward strand.
TAATTTTTTGATTTTAGCTAATTTATTTATTATCTTATTTTTAGTTGTTAAGTTTGCTAATTTATTTTATGATTAGATCTCTGAGATTTCTTTTCGAATAAATTATTCTTAATATTTTCTGATAAGTTATTTCGAAGATATTAATTTTGGAAGAAACATACTAAGTTTTCAACGAAAAGTGTGTTCCTGAATGTTTCATGGTTTTTGGCCATCTATACTTCAAAATAATAAAATATGTTTGCTACTATAGTTTTAGATAAGTCAAAACCCTTTCTGAATTGCTATAGATTATATTTTTTTGTTTAGTCCTTTGAGAGCTACAACCTTTTGAAACAATAGTAAAAATAGTCTCAGCAAAGAACGCCACTATTCATTAATCACTTGTTTTGAGCTGTAGGGAAGCTAAATTCTAAAAAACTTACTTCTTCAATGTTTTTCCTTTCAGAATTATCTTTCTAGATTGATATTATTTAAAACTCTCTCTCAGCCGAGCGGGACGATATACGCATTTGAAAATTTGGACATCATAGACTATAATAAACTTGGAAATTGGATTTATATATTTTGCTGTTGTCGTAAGTTCACTAATCCTTTATCTCTTAAGTCAGAGGATAGTCACAAAGTTGGTACTAAGAGATAATGAGGTATTTATAATGTATATTGGCAAACATCTATCTAATCCTTTGTGTGCCCCCTTAAGTGAAGGGACATTTCATTCTTTCACCCCCTAAGTGAACGGGTGGCCACAACTTCACTGGGAAACACTTCCCTGTTAAGATCGGTGGATCAAAGTTTGTCCCACACGGGTCGAAGATGTAGTTTACACAAAGATATAAAATGATATAGACTATTAAATTGCACCGAGGCCTTTTAAGAATAAAACCCCACACCTAACCCAACCCAACTAAGTGATAAAAGTGGGGACAATATCAGTGCAATGGGGGCTCGGGCACTAACAAGTGGTGTTAGAGCCGATGGTTTGGCTGGGCGTATCTTAGCGTATCGGCACATCTCTCCAATTGTTCGAGGTGGAGTTCATGTTCTTTCTCCGTGAACTCAAAATGAATGATTGTTCTAGCATAGATATGCGGTGGTGGTGGACGATTATCGTTTGAGGTAGAGCTCATGTTCGCTTCCGTGAAGCTCAAAATGGACGGTTGTTGACTAACGATGTTTGATCCAAGGTGGAGATTGTTAAAATCGGTAGATCAAAGTTAGTCTTACATCGGGCTGAAGATGTAGTTCACCCGAGGATATAAGAAGATACGGACTATTAAATTGCATGAGGCTTTTTAAGAATAAAACCCCACACCTAGCCCAACCCAACTAGGCGGTAAATATGAGGACAATATTGGTGCAATGGGGGCTCGGGCCCTTACATTCTCATAGGTTGGTCCTCTCTTAAAACTTGACATATAAAAGGGGTTCATCACCACTCTGCCCCGGCATTAGGAAAGTAAGTCGTGTAGACTGTTCAAATATACGTTGCTCTTAAATTATAAAAATTATTGTGTTTGGATTGACATGTTATCGTGTTTCAATTTTCGCTCCATGTTTAACATAGTAAAGGCTTTAACCGCTAGGGTTCTTCCGAGGGATTTCATCACCCAAAGGAATCTCAAGGAAGTGGGACCTCCCACTTAGGGATACAGATAAATTTGTATCACACGATCCTAACTGTTCAGACCTTTAAATTTAATTAAAACTTAAAAAACTATTAGTAAGATTTCCATGGGATTTCATCACCTAAGGAATTTGAAGGTACCAAACCGGGGTACCAACACAGATTCATAGGAACTACTTCAGCCAAGTATTGTGAACCATCGGTTGTTAAGCGACGTCACCGCTCTGTGTGAGTCACGTACAATAAGGCGAGGCACATGGACATGAAGACTGATGCTTAAACACTAGCACTATTGCTAGCATAGTGAAACTTTCGTGTTAGGAATCTCACACCAGCTCGACCTACCCAGTTTGATTAACATTTAAATTAAGATTGACTTAGTTAATTTAACTTTAAAACTGTTGATGCGCTTATTTTAAATTGGGTGTTTAAATTCCCATTAAATTTTACAATTTTATTTCATTTCATTAGTACATGCCCAAGTACGATCGGATTAGGAAACACATTGATATACCACCGATTCCTAAAACAACTAATACGACTAACCAAGTTCAATAGGAAGATCTTCAGGTCATATACGACCTTGAAACTGAAAATGAATTTCTTTCTGAACCAATGGGTGACAAGTCACTGAGAGAGCTTTTTGCTCTTGTTTCGGGAAACTCGTAAAAATGCATTAAGTTTCAAGTAATTGTGGTTATCCAGTTCGATATCAACCCTTCAATTTAAACCTAATCCCACCTTTTCATATACTCGATAATCAAGACCCATATTTACATATCGATAAATTTGAGTCTATCAGCTAAACGTTTTGATGTAAGGACATAGTAATGGAGTACATCTATTTACTCATTTTTCTATTCTCTCTTAAGGACAAGACCAAACATTGGCTAAATTCTCTGCCATCCGAGTCAATTGACAAGTGGGATACCCTTAAATAGAAGTTTTAAATCAAGTTTTTTACCATGCAAAAAATTGACCTTTTAAAATGTGATATCTCCAATTTTCTTTAAGAAGACGGAGAAATTTTTTACAAAGCATGGGAGCGTTTTAAGGAAAAATTGTTAAGGTACCCCCATCATGGTTTATAGAAATGGAGACTAATCCAATTCTTTCTGCATCGGTTAACTCTTTCAACCCATGAATCAATCAAAGCCCGTAACTCAAGAAAATTCTAAGATATGGACGAAACTGCCACATATGCACTTCTTGATAAATACGCTAAGACATCCCAGCAATGAAACCTTACTTCTCGTGATCGCAGGCCCATTAGAAATGGAGGTATCCTTAAATTACATGAAAGTCTTGAATTAAAAGTCCAACTGGACTCTCATGCACGTAAAGTCAAGGCTATGACCATAGCAAAAGTAACGGCTCCTAATCCAACATCCATTCCTGGGGTCTGCAATTTTTGCAATGATCCGACCCATTATGCACACACATGTCCACAACAATTTGAGTTAATAAATTCTAATCTGGACCACGTCAATACTATCTTGGATAATGAAAGGAGACAATACTAAAATAATTTTGGTAGATCTCCTTGGCAAAATAACCTTGCATTTTCTTGGAGGAATCAACCACAAGGACAATCCAGTTATAATCCTCCAAGACCTCGACCATATCAGCAGAATCTAAGATACCCGACCAAATAAGCCCACCCAGCTAGTTTAGAATCCACACTCCAACAGTTTATAACAATGATTAAGGGGGTAACCTAGCAAAATTCTAGGGAACTTTCAGAAATGTGAGCCTTTACGCAGAAAGACACCCAAATATGACAAATAGTAAGCCAATTAAGTGAACGAGAAAAGAGAAAATTCCTTAGTCAACCAATTGTTAACCCGAGGGCTGCCTTTGAGGTTCATACCCAATAGAGCTCACCTGAGAACATTAAAACTGCTCAGGTAGTTATGACCCTTAGGAATAAGATAACTATAGAAACTAAACCAGACCCTATGCCGTCAACTAAGAGCAATTTGGTTCCCTAATCTCAGGAAAAATCTCATGAAAATCTAGCATTTAGCCAACCCAAAATAGTAACATCTAGGCCACACCATGTTCTAACTCTATCGAACCTAGTAGACAAGCCTTATGTGCCTAAGGCCCCATTCCCTAACCAACTTGTTCTTGCCAAAAAGAAGGAAGGCCTGAAAGATATTCTCAAGTTATTTAATCAAGTACAAATTAACATTCTCCTCTTGGACGCTATCGATCAGGTTCTGTCATATGCTAAATTCCTTAAAGAAATGTGTACAAAGAAATGTAGAATTGGAGTTAGGAAGAATTCCTTTAGTGTTTAACAAGTTATCTATGCCCTATCATTTGAATTTTCGATCAAACAAAAGGACCTAGGATGTCCTACCATTCCCTTAGTAATAAGAAAACACTATATTCAGCAAGCCCTTCTTGAACTTAGGGCTAGTGTAAACCTTATTAAATTTTATGTTTATGAGGACCTTGATTTAGGGGAACTTAAGCCTACCAGGATACAACTTCAACTCGCTGATAGATCCACCAAAACTGCAAGGGGTATTGTTGAGGATATGATAATTAAGGTGAACAAATTTTACTTTCCAATAGATTTTGTAGTCCTTGATACACCACCGATTTCAAATGTTCATTGCCAAATCCCCATAATTTTAGGTCGACCTTTCCTAGCTACTTCCAACACTATAATCAATGGAAGAAATATAATAATGAAGCTAACATTCGGTAACATGACCTTGAAACTGAACATTTTTAACGCCATAAGGCAATATCAGGATTCTGCTGAAGAGTGTAATATGATAGGTACCATTATCTCCAAACATTCTGGGGATGGCCTCTTAGAAGATTGTCTGGAGGATAACATCGTTCGTATTCACGAGTCAATCCTAAAAGATATTTTAGCTATTCTTGAAAATAATCCTCCAACATACACTCCTCATCGGTATACTCCCAAATTTGAGTCACTCCCCATGTCTTCTAATCCCCCAGTTCCTTTTATTGTTTTACCACTAAAGCTTGATCTTAATGTACTTCTGAATAATCTAGGATATTGGTTCCCCGGGCCTAACAAAACTCTTCCCGTTATCATTTAAACTTCATTGGACTTAGATCAGTAAAATAAACTCCTTGCAATACTAGACACCCACAAAGAAGTAATTGGATGGTCAATAATATATATAAAAGGAATAAGCCCATCTGTGGTTATGCATAGGATACACTTAGAGGAAGGATCCAAAATATCTTGAGAACCACAATGACGTGTGAACCCTGTAATGAAGGAGGTAGTAAAGGTGGAAGTTATGAAGCTTCTTGATGCGGGTATTATTTATTCCATCTCAGACAGCCCTTGGGTAAGCCTAGTTCAAGTGGTACCTAAGAAATTAGGTATTACTATCGTCAAGAATATAAACAATAAACTAGTACCTACCCATACTCAGACAGGATGACGAGTTTGCATTAATTACCAAAAGCTGAACGCTTCCATTCAAAAAGACCATTTCTCATTACCATTCATGGATCAAATATTAGAATGTTTAGCTGGTCATTCATTTTACTGTTTCCTGGATGGTTATTCAGGATACAATCAAATTTTAATAGCCCCCAAAGACCAAGATAAAACTACTTTTACTTGTCAATTTAGAACTTTTACCTATCGTCGCATGCCTTTTGGCCTATACAATGCACCCGCGACCTTTCAACGGTGTATGCTAAGTATTTTCTCAGATGTGGTAGAAAATTTATTAGAGGTGTTCATGGATGACTTTTCCATTTATGGCTCAACGCTTGATGAATGTCTTCTACACTTAGAATTGGTCTTGATCCGGTATAAAAAGAAAAACCTAGTCCTAAATTGGTAAAAATGCCATTTTATGGTAAATCAAGTAATATTACTCAGCCATTTGATATCATCTAAGGGGATAGAAGTTGATAAAGAAAAAATTGATTTGATTTCATCTCTCCCTCCTACTAAAATAGTGAAGGATGTTCACGCATTCCTCGGGCACGTTGGGTTTTAACGACGCTTCATTAGAGACTTTAGTAAAATCTTACGACCTTTATGTAATTTACTTGTTCAAGACGTCCATTTTGATTTCAACGATAAATGTCACAAGTCTTTTGAAGCCCTTAAGTCCTTATTGACCACATCACTGATTATCCAACCACCCGATTGGACCTTATCTTTCAAAATTATGTGTGTAACGCCTCAAACTATGTCGTAGGTGCCGTGTTAGGACAACATTTTGAAAAAGCACCCCATGTTATTTCCTATGCGAGTAAAACACTACATGATACCCAAATTAATTATACGACGACTGAAAAGAGTACTTAGCCATCGTCTTCATACTAGAAAACTTTTGGTCATACATTTTAGGATCAAAAGTCATCGTGTACTCTGACCATTTAGCCCTTCGATATCTTCTTAATCTAAAAAATGCTAAACCATGTCTTATCAGTTGGATCCATTTACTCCAAGATTTTGACCTCGAAATACATGATAAAAAAGTAAAAAAGAACGTTGTTGCCGACAATTTATCACGTTTGATAGTTGACCACATTAGCAAAGACCTTCCTATTCCTGAGTATTTTTCCGATGAACAATTAATGAATATTAATAGGGCATCCTAATTCGCTGACATTACAAATTACTTAGCCGCAGGGTACATATCACCAGATTTGAGCAGATAAGATAAAAAGAGATTTGAAACAATCTCTAGACGATTTATCTAGGAGGATCCCTATTTATTTAAAGTTGGCATTAACCTAATGATTTATCGTTGTGTTCTTGAAAATGTCATTCCATAAATTTTTAAAAGTCTTCATGATGATGGTGGTCATTTTGGTCCCCACAGAATGGCTAATAAAGTACTTGAATGTGGTTTTTATTGGCCTACTTTATTTAGGGACACTTACGACCATTGTTCATGATGTGACTGTTGCCAAAGGGTTGACAACATGGGTCGTCGGGATGAGATGCCACTTAACAACATTTTAGGGGTTGGAAATTTTGATGTCTGGGGCATTGATTTTATAGACCCATTTCCGTTGTGCAATGGTTATTTGTGGATCTTAATAGTAGTTGACTATATTTCTAAATGGGTAGAAGCTGTACAATGTCGAACAAATGATCACGCTGTGGTAATTAACTTTTTAAACGATAATATTTTAGTCCAATTTGGCACACCCCGTATAATTATAAGTGATGGTAGAACTCATTTTTGTAATCATTATTTTAAAAGTCTTATGCATAAATATGACATTACTTATAAAGTTGTCACCCCATATCATCCACAGACAAGTGGGCAAGTAGAGGTTTCAAATCAGGAGATAAATTTTTTTTAGAGAAAACTGTCTGACCAGATCGTAATAATTGGTCTACCCGTCTTAATAATGCTCTTTGGGCTTATTAAACTGCTTATAAAACTTCAATTGGAATATTGCCTTATAAATATGTTTTTAGGAAAGCTTACCACTTACCTGTAGAATTGGAACATAAAGCTTATTGGGCAATTAAGAGATTTCATTTTCAAATAGACGTAACAGGACTTCATTAAAAATTTTAACTAAGTGAGTTAGAAGAAATAAGACAAGAGGCGTACAACAATGCTAAAATCTATAAGGATCGGACCAAAACATATCATGATAAACATATAGTCCAAAAAATCTTTACACCAGGACAAAAAAATTTATTGTTTAACTTAAAGTTACGCATTTTTCCTGAAAAATTGCAAACCCGTTGGCATGGCCCGTTTGAATTCGTAAACATACACCAAAATGGTTGGGCTGAAGTAAAAAATTATCGTACTGGGAAATTTTTTAACGTAAATGGCCAACGTCTTAAGCCTTATCTCAGGATAATCCTTAAGAAAATTTCCCTGATATAGATCTTTGTGAGCCCGAATACAGGGAATTGCCTGTTTCTGAATAATTCCTTGACTTCACATAAGTTTAAGGATACGGGAGTTTTGTCTGGTTGAAGACGATAAACTTAACGCTTTCTTAGAGGCAACGCACGACATATTCAGGTAAGAAATTTTAATTTTCCTTTCCATTTTAATTTTTGTTATGCAATATTAGGGATAATATTTCATTTAAGTTTGGGGGTAGGAAAATTATTTTTAAAATATTTTTTGAAGAAAAATGAAATAATGATATTCTTGGCAATTTATGATGTACTTTTGATAAATTTCTAACATTTAGACTAAATTTTTTTTGACATAAATATTGGTTGGGAAACCCAAATAAATCTAAAAAGAAACCAAGAACTTAAAAATTTACAAGTATACACTAAAATATTTTGCACACCACCTTAAGTTAGATGTACTATCTTTTAATTAGCGACTAATTCAAGTTAACGTGGTATATTTTATAAACATGCACTTCACTATAGTTTTGTAATTGATACATTCGATAGGTTATTGACCAATTTTAGGGAAATCAAGTATTTATGTTAGGAATAATTCGATCCAAGGAAGACAACTGCCTAAGAATAAGTTCATTCCCAAAAGTATAAAAAAGAATAAAAAAAGAAGATGCCAAAGTTGCTCTAAAAACTTTCACGCTGCAAGGCTACTCGCATAATTATGAACTAAAAGAGAAAAAATTATCACCAATCTCGAGTATGACCATAAACTATGTGAAAGAAGCACAAAAAATATTACTTGTGAGAATCCTGAGTTTAGGTCATGAAGGGGCACTAAACCCCGGCAACCTTTGCCAACTGGCGGGGATTATCCATCGAAAACTCCTTATTATGGAGGCTTTACTAAGAAACAATGTACTCAAAAAGGCTATAAAAAATAAGATACCGGGAAATAAAATTGAGTAAGGTACTTGTCAAACTGATTGTTGAATTTATTCCAGTAAGTACTCGACTACCGTACACTGATTCAATAATTCTAGACAACGTATTAAGCAATAAAACTATCTTCACAATACACTAAGATATATCTAGTAAAATACTTAAATTTCTTTATAATCATGAGGTAGTATTTATAGTTTCAGATAAGTATAATATAATCTATGGTATACTTGGAGAATAATAGGTTTTTAGGAATTTCATGCTTGTATATTTTGTTCATAACTAAATAAGGATAAATTGATAGAAATGAGTCTTTTGTCATTTAGAATTGCCATAATGTCATTATTGACTTTTGTGGGTATAGTTACTGCAAACCCTCACGAGACAACACTCGTCCACCAGGGACACCTGGGGGTTTAACGGCTTATTGCATACACTAAATGCAATCGCGAGTCCTACGAAAGTGGTTTCCTTTCTTAGTTTAATTTTATTTCTTTATTTTACTCAGGACGAGCAAAATGGTAAGTTTGGGGGTATTTGATAGACGTAGAAATACGTAGGATTAATACGCCTACAAGTATTATTTTATTAATCCCGATTTATTATTTTCTAATGTTAGTAGCATTTTCTTATTTTCAGGCACTTATCACTGTCGGAGCTAATAAGTACAAATAGACATCTAATAGAAGGTATAAAGAGCTAAAACATCTCCAGTAGTCTCCCAGGTACAAGAAAGATGTCTACATTCAATGTACTTGTAGATTTACTCTATGGAATAAAGATGATGAATGACTCTACAAGGATTAGCATGAGATAGGATTTATCTGAGATAAGATTTATCAGAGATATGATTTATCTTTACATAGGGATAGAGTTTCTAAATTGTAAACAAGTGTCTCCTATCTCTTATAAAGAAGAGAGCAATTCTATATATTTTAGATCTCAATCTCAAGAAGGAATAAAGCTTGAGTTTTTCAATATCTCAATCTCAGAAAGGAATAAAGCTTGTATTTTTCAGTATCTCTCTCATTCTCTCTCACTCACTCACTTTTAATTTATGCGTTTAATTTAAGCTGTGATCAATACTATTAATGAAGAGCTAGTCTCCTTAGCTTAGGCTAAGGATTGAACCTCCGGTAAAGTGAGCTAAATTGATGTTAATAGTAGTTTAGATCTAGAAATAATTTTTAATTCTCCGATTTGTAGTTATGAAGAGTTGATCTAGCCATAACAACTCTAAGTTACTGTAAATATGAGGAAGATGCCGAATTAGCCATATTCGGTTACTTTCACGCTCAAAGTGAATTCTAGATCACTAGAGTTAATACTCTCCACCTAGCCATGGAAAAGAGTATATAAACCTTAGAGCCGTTTGTCTATGAACAACGAAGTTCTTACCTAGGGTTTTTGCCGCAAACCTTAGATCTTAGACCCAGATAGACCTAGCCATGGCTATTATATACGGACATAAGCTACCGTTTTACATCATTTTAGTAAACTAAGTCGGAGGTGATCCAAAGCCTAGGTTCTTTTCTTTATAATCGTATCGAAAGTTAGTAATTTAGATTTACGTTTTAGTCCAATTTTTTTTTATTATCAAAATTAGTTTAAATTCATCTATTAGATAATTAGGAAATTATATTCTTAATACATTTACTCCCCATGGATTTGACACTTGTAGTTTTGAGCAGGGTATTTAAAGACCGAGTTAATCTCGCATCAAGGATTCACTTGTATTTCTTCAGGTTTATTATTCTTGGTGGGTACTATCTAGCTTAATCATGATAGACAGAGTGTATTGGATAGACAAATGGAAGATTGTAAAGTTCATCTTAGACTATCAGGTTAAAATTTTAAACTCAACAATCTCTATCATGGTCTTTTGAGTACCGAGATTTCCACCATTTTCTAGATTTTATCGAAGATGGACATCATATGTAATTGTGTTGACCGGTATAAGATATAGGATAATGAGAATGGAGGAATTTTAGATAGACCTGATGATGCAGTTGATATTTATCACACTTATTTTGGTGTTGCAGGTATTAATAGCTCAAAAGTCTACCTTCCTTTTTTTTGTTCTTACTAAAATTAAAAATATTTCCTAAATCAAAAAGACCATGACCGTAAGATATACGGCCGTAAGATATACATCACATAGGAGTAAAATAAGAAATTAGTGCAACTACCTCTGTGTACTTAGGGCAGCGATCTACAGGGCAGAAATTAGTGCAACTACCTCAGGAAAATAGGATATAGTGCAAATTTCTTTGAACAAAATCGAGTAACATCCAATTATCATCTTATTTCAAAGACTATGGCAAAGAATGAATGGGATCCAATGACCAGTATTATCTGGCACAAAATTTTACATAAAGAGCAGGGCATAATATGTTCTTCTTGAGTAAAGATAAGGTAAACCTTCTTGTTTCTATTAAAATATATATCACAAGATATTCAAACACAAAACCAGCAACATATCTATACAATTACAATTACATAATATATCAAATAATTACACTCAATCCCAACTTGAATCTTAAAAATAATGCATTTGCACGTGCTAGCGCGTGGCACATTGCTCGTAATAAGTAAAAAACTTCTAATATTCTAATTTAGATCATGGGAAATTATGGTAGTCCAGTTCCCAGTTAGCCAGAGTATGGCGACAAGATAGAAAACCGTCGAATTCATTTTCATTGAGGTCGCCTCTTGTTGCTAATTTTGTGGGGAATTGGTGGGAAAAGCAAAGACTAGTAAAAAGTGTTGGGCGCACTATTGTTAATTTTCTATTCACTATGAATCTTAGATTTTCATTTTACCACCAAAATCTGATCATAGATGGTGCGTCCACAATTGTCCTACACATAATTCCCTAAAAACTATGTTCCTTCCAACATCTCAACCTCTACTGAACTTTACTTTCCAAATTCCAGTTAGTTTTTTAAAGTTAAGTAGACATTGCATGCAATATATAGGCATAATACATAGTCATGTAAACTATGAACTATGTATTGTTTAACATATATGGTGCATTAAATCTTTGTTAGGTGAAATGTGAAACTCATATAACATATGAGTATTAGTAGATATGTAAATGCTAAATTGGCTTAATTTCAACATGATTTTAGTATGCTATTAAGTATTAACTTGCTTAGCAAACAGAAATAAAATGTAATGCTGGGCAAGGGTACTGATCTCAATGTGCTGACCAACTGTCATTGTCTTCGCTTACATGAGAAAAATAATATTCTTTGTGCTAGACATTGTTAGGAAACCAAGGGAAATCGCAACGTGGAAGCACAATATGATTGAGCATGAACTTAAGATCTAACTCTAGCCACAGAGAATTCAATCCAAAGCAATAAATACATACACAAGGTTTAAATTTAGGTGGATACCCAAAAGGATTAAAACCACCCCCGACAAGCACGACAAGTCTATTATTAATTAGGGTTACAAGAAGTTCCAGAGATTACTTTACCTCACCTCTACCCTTATAGATAATCCTTAGCAAGAAACCCTAGAAAGAAAACCTAAGAAATCTCTCTAGAGTAAAACCCAAGATTTCTCCCTTTCTATCTCTAACTTTTTTCTCTCACTGTATAAAGGCTTTTAACTCATACTCTATATTTATAGACTTTCTATTAGGTCATCAACGAAGTATGCATAAGGAGACAAACCATCACCTTGGAATATATTGCCTTAAGAACGAACTTAAAAAAAAACTGACACTGGGATTTTTCGTTCGAATGATATATAGTCTCGTTCGAACGATTTCAACAAAAAGCTTTTTTGTTCGAATGACTTTGTGACTCGTTCAAACGACTTCGTCTGTTTTGAGTTGTAACTCAACAATCTCCACCTTGGTGAAAAAACTGTTTCATCCGCTATATTCGTCGTGTATCCTTGTCGCGTTGCCCCTATGGGCAACTTCTCAATTAAGAGAATTACCCGAGTCTAGGTTTTTCCTAAACCCACCAATCGGAACATACTTTCTGATCATCATTGTAGACTGTACCATTGCTCCACCTTGAACTAAATTCACCTTTCGAGAAATCTCCATAGCTCTATCGGTCATGTAACCTTCACATCTTCACCCACTGATTTACCAACCAATGCATACGAGTTCCCGCTTAGAACTCCCTTCATGATCAAAGAAGAGTTTCAATAAAATTTCATTACTCCACCTCGCCCGGAGTAATTGTAACCCTCATTATCTAATTTGGAAAGTGAAATTAGATTATGAGTCATACTCGGCACATGTCGAACATCATGAAGATCTACGATGCGTCCATCGAACATCCTCACATGAATATCACCCACTCCTGAAATTGGCCTTCGAGAACCATCACTCAGCGACACAAACTTGCTACCCTCACACCTGTTGAGAATCGAGGTAGCTACTCTCTTCTCTTTGACAAGAATGATATACGAAATAAGCCCTAACAGAAGAGTTAACCAAGCAAGAATAATAACGACACAAGAATTCCCAGAGGAGGGTTGCAGAAAACCCTTGTAGATAAAAAAACCACTCTCCAAACAATCCACTATATTAATAAAGCATGTTAAAATCATCTCTCCAAGCTTTAATGGAGTCTCTCAAATTCTAGGCCTCTCTAGAATTAAACTCACCAAGATAGGCTAACAAAATAACCTAAGTCCCCTTTATATACTAGGGAACTAAAATTCAAGTAGAACAGATCTCGAGGCAAACTCAATGTCTTAAAAATAACATCTAAATCAAACCTGCGCCAAGCTCATTCGAGCGACTTTACGATAATTGGTCTTCAGCCCTAAAAACATAACAACTCATTCGAATGACATCCAAGCTCGTTCAAATGAGTTTGACGAACCAAATCCAAAACCATGAAAAATAGAGATTTCGTTCAATCGACTTCCTTCATAATTCGAACGACTTTGAAATTTTATTGATTTCTTTAACAATCCTTCTAGTTCGAGTTCACACCTAACAATCTCCCACTTGAAATTGAATACTGTAACCAATCTCCAAATCACCAAATGTATTGCTTGCATTATCTGGACCTTCAATCATTAAGATCCACAGAAGTTGTACATGTCGTCAACTTCTGAAAAGTCACCACCTTCGTAAACATTTTGGCCGGATTCACATCAGTGTGAATCTTCACAAGGTTCAACACAGCGTCCTCGAGGAGCGAGCAAATATAGTGATACCGAATATCAATATGCTTGGTCCTAGAGTAAAAAACCAAATTCTTTGCTAAGTGTATAACTCTTTAACTATCACTATACAACTTAGGAGAAAATTGTTCTCTACCAAGCTCTTTCATCAGCCCTTTTAGCCAAACCATATCCTTGCACACTTCTGTAGCTGTAACATATTGTGCCTCCGTCATAGACAGAGCTACAATCTTCTATAGCCTAGAAACCCATGTAATTGCACCGCTTCCCAATGTAAAAACAAAGCCACTAGTGCTCTTCCGCCTATCAATATCACCCGCCATATCAGAATAAACAAAACCCTGTAAGCATATCTATGAACCCCCATAACATAATGCTATATCTCGAGTCCCCTTTAGATACCTCAGTATCCATTTCAAAGCTCTCTAATGCTTCTTGCCTCGATTACTCATATACCTACTCACAACTCCTACTGCTTGGGCAATATCAGGTCTCATACAAATCATATCATATATTAGGCTACCAACCGCAGATTGAAAATGAACCTTCCGCATCTCATCGTAATCCTTTTGCGTCTTCGGATAACAATCCTTTGATAATTTAAAGTGACCTCCCAATGGTGTACTAACAACTTTAGAACCATCCATATTGAACCGCTTAAGTACTTTATCGATGTACTCAGTTTGAGATAACTTTAATTCTCACCACTTTCGGTCCCTTGTAAGATGCATACCAAGAACTTGTTTCGCCTCACCCAAGTCCTTTATAGAAAACTCCTAGGATAACTGTTCCTTAAACTTGACAATCTCTCCCATTTCGGTACTTGTTACTAGTATATCATCTACATACAGAAGTAGAATAATATATGAGTTCCCTGTATTCTTGATAAAATAATAGTGATCTGCATTGCTCTTCGAATAACCATTTCCGGACATGAATTGTTTAAACTTCAAATACCACTGTCTCGGCGCTTGTTTCAAACCATATAAGCTTTTCGTGAGCCTACACGCAAGATTTTCTTTCCCTTTAACCGAATACCCTTCTGGTTGCCTCATATAAATTTCTTCATCAAGGTTTCCGTGAATAAATGCTGTCTTGTCATCTAGTTGCTCAAGATGTAAATTTTCAACTACAACTATATTCATTACAACCTGAATAGTAGACATCTTCACAACAGGAGTAAAAATCTTGCCAAAATCAACGCCTTATTTCTATTGGAAGCCCTTCACCACAAGTCTAACCTTGAATCTCCTTGAACTGTCAGATTCTTGCTTTAGTTTATATACCCATTTCTTGTGCAATGTTCTATTCCCTTTGGGTAACAAAACTAAATCTCAAGTTCGGTTAACTGATAATGAATGTATTTCATCATCCATAGCAAGCTCTCACTTACTCTTGGCTTCCACATCTAAAGCCTCCTTGTAACTTTCAGGTTCACCACCATCTGTAGGTAACAAGTGATTTAAGGAGTTAACGTACCTAGCCAAAATATATGCAACTCTCGGCTCCTTTAGGTTTATCGTTTTGATCTGGTGTATCGGACTCAACAACGACTTCTTCATCAAAATCTCAAAAGGGTTCATCATCATCAATGTCGACACTTTCTGCTGCTTCACTTTGATTCTTTTCCACAGGTACTTTGAAGTCTTTATATAAGACTTCCTCATTGAATATAACATTACGACTCCGGATAACTTTTCGATTCTTTGCATCCCAACATCGGTATCCAAACTCATCATTACCGTATCTAATGAATATGCACTTCGTCGACTTTACATCTAACTTGGTCCTTGTATCTGAATTATCAAGTACATATAAGGTACAACCGAAAATACGCAAGTGATTAAGGTTTACCTCTTTACTGGTCTATGCTTCTTTAGGAAGTCCAAAATTCAAAGCCGTTGAAGGCCCTCTGTTAATCAAGTACGTCATCGTACTAACCGCATCCGTCCAAAAATACTTTGGCAATCCAGTATTGAGTCTCATACTCCTCGCTCTTTCATTTATTGATCGGTTCATGCGTTTTGCAATACCATTTTGTTGCGGTGTTCTGGGAATAGTCTTCTGTTTCCTAATCCCGTTTGATACGCAAAAGTATTCAAACTTGTCACTGCAGTATTCACCCCCGCTATCCGACCAGAGACACTTCAATTTCAAATCAGTTTCATTTTCAACTAGAGCTCTCCACCTCTTGAATTTATCGAACACATCTAATTTGTTATTTACGAAGTAGACCCACAACTTACGAGTAGCATCATCGATAAAAGTAACGTAATAATGAGAACCACCAAAAGAAAATACCTTGGTTGGCCCCCAAACATCCGTATGTACAAGATTCAGCTTTCCAGGTTTCCTTGATCTTCCAGATAATTTGAAATTGACCTTCTTCTATTTTGCAAGAACACACTCTTCACAAAACTTGAGATCAACTTCAGCAAGACCCTCTAGCTTTCGCTTTCTTACCATTATCTTCATCCCCTTTTCAATTATGTGATCGAGCCATTTGTGCCACGTACTTGTATCAATCCCCAGAGTGGCCGCACAAATAGTAGAAATTGTGCTTTGCATTGTATATAATGTTCCTTGTCGCAAGCCTCAAGCTACTAACATAGCTTCCTATGTAACCTTTTAGAAGGTTGTACCAAAGGTACTCACATATCTGCCATCATCCGTCAATTTGCTAACCGATATAAGGTTATGCTCCAATTTAGATACAAGTCACACATCCTATAAAACCAACGTTCCCCCTAAAGGTAACAACAACCTAGCGTTTCCCTTTCTAGTAATATTGCGTGCACTCTTATCTACAAGAAAGACCATTCTGAAGTCGCCTTTAACAATATTGGTTAGGAAATCTATGTTCGCAGTAGCATGGAAAGAGACACCCGAATCAACTATCCAAGATTCATTCACCGCCTCAGTAAGGTTCATTGCATCTTTATCTTTATCATCAATCTTCTTAGAAGAAGAAGAGTTATAATCTCGCCTGAAGTGTTCTTTCCACAAGTCCAACACGCACCGGCGACTTAGACTTTCCTCTTGACTGTGATCGACATCTTCCAAATTTTGGCCCTTTTCTGTAAGACCTCCCTCTTTCTTCGACATTCAACATACTACCATTTGAAATCGAAGAGGGTTCAGATATTTTTCGTCTATTATCATCACTCATAATCAATGAGACTATAGTGTTAAATTTGATGTCTTCCTTCCCAGATGAGTTACTCACAGCTGTAATGAACCCTTCCCAGCTCTCAGGCATCTGCCCTAAAAGGGCCCACACTCTCACCTCCTCGATAAAAGTAATTTTAACGGATTCCAGTTGAGCATGTATGGTATTGAACTCACTGATATGAGCTTGCACACTACCATTATCCTTCATCTTCAAAGTAAACAAACACCGTAAAAGGTGTACCTTGTTTGCCCTGGAAAATTTCGAGTACATAGCGGACAACATCTCTATCAAACCCTTCGTTGTGGTAACTTTGGAGATCATGTGCAGAATCTGAGATGACAGCGCTAGCCTAACGGTTTCAAGTGCCTTGCGATCCAATCGCGCCTACTTAGTATCATCATATTCTGCTGGCATCATCTCATCTTCACCCAGTAGTAAATCAAGATCCTTCTGATAGAGGTAATCTTCTATCTGCATCTTCTACACTCCAAAATTCAATCCATTGAACTTCGTGATCTTCAATTTCTCCTGATTGGCCATCGCTCTTCACCGCACAAGCCTTGCAACACTTGCTCTGATAATAATTATTGAGAATCGAGGTAGCTACTCTCTCCTCTCTGATAAGAACGATACGCAGAATAAGCCCTAACAGAAGTGTTAACCAAACAAGAATAATAACGACACAAGAATTCCCAGAGGAGGGAAGTAGAAAATCCTTGCGGATAAAAAATTACTCCCCGAACAATCCACTATGCTAATCAAACGGGATACAATGATCTCTCCAAGTTTCTCAAGCTTTAATGGAGTCTCTCAAATTTTAGGTCTCTCTAGAACTAAACTCACCAGATAGGCTAACAAAATATCCTAAGTCCCCTTTATATACTAGGGAACTAAAATACAAGTAGAACTGATCTCGAAGCAAACTCAACGTCTCAAAAATAACATCTAAAGCAAACCTATGCCAAACTCGTTTGAACGACTCCAAGCTCGTTTGAACGACTTTGCGATAATTGGTCTCCAGCCCTAGAAACATAACAATTTGTTTGAACGAGTTTGAAGAACCAAATCCAAAACCGTAAAAAGTAGAAATTTTGTTCGAACGACTTTGAAGCTCGTTCGAACGACTTTCTTCTTCGTTCGAACGACTTCGACAATTTTCTAATTTCTTTGAAATCCTTCTAGTTCGAGGTCACACCCAACAACACCTTGCATATTTGCCAAACCATGCATTGGGTGAGCATACATTCATTGATGCCCCACAATCAAACACCCATCCTTTACCTTGGTAAGAACTATCAGCGGCCACCACGAGGAGTACCTCGTCACCATTATTACTAGTAACCATCGCCAGTTTGTTAGTCTCATTTTCGGAACCCTATGCCGAACTTGTTCCATTACTTTTCCCAGCTTTGCAATCCAATCTATAATGACCCGATTGACCACAGCCCCAACAAGTTCCTTTTCTGAACTTATTAAAGTTTTTCTTCCCACTAACCACCATCGCCGAGTTTTCTGCAGAGGATTTTCTACCCTTAAGTCTTCTCTCCTCGAAAAGAAGCATATTTGTAACCTTCTCAAAACTCAAAGTTTCCTTCCCATACATCAACGAAGGTGGAAGATGCTTAAAGGTAGAATGAAGAGGCAATATGAGTTGAAGCGCCTTATCTTCATCCTCAACTTTAACTCCGATTGATTCCAATTCCAAAACGATCCCGTTCAAAGAACCTAGGTGATCACCAATGCTCGTACCCTCATCCATCTTAAGCGTATGAAGCCGTTCCTTGAGGTATAAGTGATTCGAAACACTCTTCGTATGGTACAAATTTTCAAGCTTTTCTCAAAGACCCTTTGCGGTCTTCTCTCCAACCACGTTTACCAAAACATTTTTAGCGAGATAAAGGCGTATCCCGCTCGCAGCCCTTGAATCCAGATCTTCCCAGTCTTCATCATCGCTATCCGCTTTTTGGGCCGCTATACCTTCAACCAGAGTTTTAGGTATAGGCTTCTCTTTTAGTATTTTGCGTAACCCGCCTTGAATCAAGATATCTTGGACTTGTATTTGCCACAATCCCAAATTAATCTTCCCATCGAACTTCTCCACATCAAATTTGATCGCGTTAGAGTACTTAGATCCTCCCATCTTGCTTCTCTACTTGCCCCAAACCTCGCTCTGATACCAATTGCTAGGAAATCGAGGGGGAAAATTGCAACGCAGAAACACAATATGATTGAGCAAGAACTTAAGATCTAACTCAAACCACAAAGAATTCAATCCAAAACAATAAACACATACACAAGGTTTAAATTTAGGTAGAAACCCAAATGGATCAAAACAACCCCCGACAAACACGATGAATCTATTATAAATTAGGGTTACAAGAAGTTTCAGAGATCACTTTACCTCACCTATACCCTTACAGATAATCCCGAGCAATAAATCCTAGAAAGAAAACCCAAGAAATCTCTTAAGAGTAAAACCCTAAATTTCTCTTTTTTCTCTTTTTAACTATTTTATCTCACTGTACAAAGGCTTTTAACTCACACTCAATATTTATAGACTTTCTATTAGATCATCAGCGAAGTACGCTTCACGAGACAAACTATCGCCTTGGAATATATCCCGTTTAGAACAAACTTAAACAAAACAAACACCGCGTTTTCGTTCGAACGAAATACAGTCTTGTTTGAACGACTTCGTCTGTTTTGAGCCGTAACCCAACAGATCACACTATGATCGATTTATAATTCAGGGTAATGGGCCAACTTCCAAGTGACCAAGCAAACTACGATTTGGTAAGTCATATGTATTGGTAAGCCATCATCAAAATCTGGTATGATAATTAACGACTTAAGACATCATAGTACATACACTATATTTTCATATGATACCAAACTCAATTCCCTTTGGTCCAAAGAAGTCGAAGCTTCCATTTACATTTAAATCGAAAAGAATAGAACCTTCCTCCACCTTAATCTTAACGTCTTTTTTCATTTCCTCTTCTTCTTCCCGCTCTTGGTGCAACTGAAACGTAGAAGTGCCTATCTTCTTCCCTTGTCTCTCATAATTGTTGCTAACTTGGTCCGTCATGTTCTCCATTAGACCCGAGAGAGCTAAGTTAAAATCAGTGAGTTGCGCTCTTGCAGACTCTAGTGTTTCAGAGCAGTTCATATCAGAGTTGGATAGAGTCTTCTCGGCTTTCTCCAATATAACTTGCAAATACTTTCCTTGGGCTTCTATTCTCATTTGTAGTTTGTTTTGCATTTCTAGTTGCTCGTGGAGTCTCCTTTGCACTTCAATTTGATATCTTACGGCATCCGCAATTGGGATTTCTCTGTTACAACGTAATAACACATTCTAATCATCAACAACTAAGAAAACAAAAGAAAGAAAAAACTTGGATTATTAAGGCCATTAATGAGAATGTACCCTTTGTTGATCATCCTTGAGGCATTTGTACTTGTTATTGAGGAATGCAAATGGATATGTCCTTCTGAACTTCCTGAGAACAACACGAATAAAATGTTGTCATTTTGATGCATTGTTGAGATCGTGTGGGATGTGTGGGCGAGTATGGAATCCTTCCTTTATATAATTAAAATGTGAAATATTGTACTCACCAGTGCTGTCTCTTCTTTCTTCTAAATTGGCTTCTCTTCGAGCTTGCATTCCAAGTCTATACTTCTGCATACATATATCATCGTTCTTACAGATCACTTGTAAAAATGTACCATTTTAGATTTTTGAAAAAGTGTGACTGGGTAGCCTCTTGTCCTCAAATAAATTAAACTACCTATGATTTGGGGTCTCATAATTTGACGCCAAATTTAACTGGCTTATTTCAGGTAAAAATATCAGACAGTAACATACCTGCAAATGGCTTTTCAAATGGTACAATGCTAAGCCTTTGAGACCCATCTGCTTTAACACCGCCTTAGGCGTTGCTTCTACAAACACATTTAAACATTACATAAGATTAAACATATAAAATTATAAATGTTAAATTATCCTACACCATCAAAATTAACTATTATGTTCTCAATAATTAGCCCACAATGTGTCTCTTACACACCGTGCCAAAATTAGCTAATTCCAAACCAGATGGTTCGAAACTCAAAAGGAGAAGGAGAACTCGAATTCCGGGCTCCCTGTATATAAGCCTCATATTTATAATTAGGAACAGAGCAACTTTAATGCCACAATCAAATTCGAAAAATTTGAGCATGCATGTGCCAGAGAAGGAATTTACTGTCAGGGCCACCAAGCTTAGTTACAGCATCGACAAAAAGCTGGTGAAGATCAGGTGTCCACCGCAATCTCGGCTTCGGATCTCTAGATAACATTGACCCGTTTGCCTCGAACGATAACAGATAACTCCCAAACCTTCCTCTCCCCATTTCCAGCTCTACAACAACAACAAAATCACACAGACACACACAGAGAGAGAGAGAGTTTGAGGGTTTTTAAAGATGAGAGATTTTGTTTGACAGTTGGAAAAGGAAGAAAAAAAGAAAGAAAAAAGAATAGATTCCAAAACTCCCCCTAGATTCGCGACTGCTTATGGAACATGCACAATAGTCGTAACTTATGTCTCATTTCATATTCCTATGCTCTAGTCTGTTACTTCGCTAATCAACTACACCTACCAAGTTGTATATATCATGACTCCATCCTCACAATGTACCTAAACTACATACATTGCGGTGGTACTTACATTTATTTCTTTTTCATGACTAAACTGAGTGAATGTAAACTAAATTGTCTTACACAAAGCACCAAAGGTATCGATAATTGAGATGTTCTAGGTCATCTTAGCTCAATCTGCTTTGAGCAGACGAGGTCTATGACAGGCGAATCCCCGAGCATATGCTATTTGACATCCCATTTTTTATAACATAGTTAGACTAATATGAAGATCTCAACTACCAATTTATACAAGGGTAACCCAATTTGGCAATCTGACCATGATGAAATAGTGAAACAGTAAATTATCATCCAATCTGTTCTCAACTAACATGTTCTAACTCCAAATAGACAAGCAAAAAATGTAATGTTTATAGCCTCTAAGTTTTCGTGATTTTTGATTTAGCTAGATGAGTTAGATAATTTAGAGGCGAGCTCAAGTACATAATTATTAGGATGTAAAATAGCGACGCAATCATCATGATGAATCTCTAAACCCGGAGTTGGATTCCAATTTTACTCCTTGTTGTTCATAATAACCTTGATAAAAAAGATTCCACTTCATGAATGCCATGTAATGTTGAAGAACCTTGGTTGTTGGTCCATGTGAATGCTTAGGTGGATTATTCCTTTCCGGCGAAACTAGCGCGAAATACACTCTCCACGTGACACGTAGCTACCAAGCTCACATGTGAGCCGCGGCGCTAATGAGTCAGAGTTGGATGGTTGGTACAACGGATAAGACACGGTTCATGTCCGAGGGCGACCGGAGAATATTTGGGTGGGCCGAAAGTGTGTAAAAAGGTCCATCAAAAAGTTGCCCTACTTTTGACTTGGTGACACAAGTTTTTTTTTTTCCGACATTTTCCCTGTTGTCGGATCCGTCCAAGGTGGAAAATAGGGCACTACATACTATATATGTCGGTCCAAGTTCTGAATTTTTGTTCGAAATAATGGCTTTGGAAGACGTAGCTGAGGTTGGGGTGTAGTCAATGAAATAATATTTTGGCCGAAATACCAGTGTTTTGGACCATCTTTGAACTAGTTGGACAAATCAAGCCTTGCACCTCAAAATATAAGATACCCGGCTACTCATTTTATAGCCGAATTGGTTTTGAGATGAAAACTCAAGTTCTAATATGGTCCTAACATGAACTTAAAAACTTGAAATACCTTAAACTAGTTCCCAAATTAATAGCCTTAGAGATAGAACTAGTGAAGCTTAGAAATGTTAAAAAACTTTCTCAAATTCATCGTATTCTCATGTTCTTAAAGAGTTGAAAATAGTCCTCGGATGTAAGCAAGTAGTAGCGAAGTAAAAACCATGTAAATGCTACCTTCCGCATAATGTAGTCGCACCTTGCTGCCTACATGCATAAACAAAGTTTACAAAGAAAAAACTACATTTACAAAGCACCTTCAGCCATTGATTCCATTCTTCAAGAGCGCGTTTGAACACTTGTTGTGCATCTGGATGAAACAATATAATCTTAAGAAAAAAGGATTTTATATTTGTTTCAAATTGTTAAAATTTTGTTGGTGCTGATAGTGTTAGCGTCGATTTTATACTTGTAGTCAAGCTTTATTATACGCAATGCTTTGATAAAATACCAGACCAGTTGTTTATAAAAAATAAACGAATAATTAAACCAGAATACTGATGTAATCTCGTGCGCATGCAAACTCTGTTCTTAATAAAGTCAGTCGTGTCATAACATTTGGTACGCAAAATGAAAGTCTAAAACCCAGCAATATCAAATTAAGATAAATATGTCGTGTGCCTCGTGCTAATTTGATTATTATATGTTCGGGCAGCGCCTCTAAACTGTTGACTTAATCTCATAAAATACTGAAGGAAAGAGAAGACTTGATGAGATCTATATGTATCTAGTTATCAAAGATAGAGGCAGTGAGAGTAGTTTCATTTCGAATGAGAGATGATCTGAAGCTGCACGGAACATTCTTTAGCCCTTTTTCATACAGAGTGATATGGGCGCTGAAACTGAAAGGGTTTAGATTTTGAATATATTGAAGAAGATATCTCCAATAAGAGTGACTTTCTTTTACAATATAACCCGGTTCACAAGAAGATCCCCGTGCTTGTTCATGATGGAAAACCCCTCGTGGAGTCCTCCCTTATACTCGAGTACATTGAAGAAACATGACCATATAACCCGTTGTTGCCAACGGATCCTAATGAGAAGTTTGTAGCTCGTTTTTGGTCTAAATTCACAGATGATAAGGTGATTATATTCAAGGTTTATAATTTCATGAAACGGTCAATTTTAGACTGACTTTACTATGATGATATTTTTGGCTTACAGTGCTTTGCTCTTTCCAGTTTTTTCAAAACGGTTGGACAAGAACAAGAGAATGCCATTCATGATGGCTTGCAAGTTTTGCGAACTTTAGAAGAGCATGGGATTGGAGAGAAGTTTTTTGGTGGGGAGACGATTGGGTTAGCGGATGTAGCCTTGGGATGGTACGGTTATTGGTTAGATATGTTGGAAGAAGTTGTTGGTGTTAAATTGTGGAAGAGCACAAGTTTCCTCGGTTATTTGAATAGGCAAAAAACTTCAAGTAATTCCCAATAATCGAAGCAAACCTTCCTGACCGTGACGAACTAGTGGCTTATTACAAGTATTTTCACGAAATGATTGTTGCATCTTATAAGTCACAAGGTTGGTCAAATTCTACGTATGAAAGTTGGTTTGCTCAAGTATTTGATCTTATATTTTTTAGATATGTTGGAAGAAGTTGTTGGTGCTATATTGCTGGAAGAGCATAAGTTTCCTCGGTTATTTGAATAAGCGAAAAACTTCAAGTAATTCCCCATAATCAAAGCAAACCTTCCGGACCACGGCGAACTAGTGGCTTATTACAAGAATTTTCACGAAATGATTGTTGCATCTTCTAAGAAATAGTCACAAGGTTGATCAAATTCTAGGTATGAAAGTTGGTTTGCCCAAGTATTTGATGATATAATATTTTTTAGTATTTTTTGTTGGGGCCTGAGCTCGCATTGCACCGATATTGTCCCCACCTTTAACACCTAGTTGGGTCGGACTAGGTGTGGGGTTTTGTTCTTAAAAGGCCTCAGTACAATTTAATAGTCCGTATCCTTATATCCTTGTGTGAACTACATCTTCTACCCGAAGTGGGATTAACTTTTATCCACCAATCTTAACAATCTCTACCTTAAATCAAACACCGTTAGTCGACAACCGTCCATTTTGAGCTACACGGAAGCTATGAGCTCCACCTCGAACAATAATTGTCCACCACCACCACCACACATCTGTGCCAAAACAATCGTTCATTTTTAGTTTCATGGAAGCTAATGAGCTCCACTTCGAATGATAATCGTCCATTTAGGGACCTATCCCTCGAGCTAACCCAATTCGAGCTACCACCATGTCAGGCCCACGCATTTCACACGTGATATAAACAGTCAGCATTGACACCTAATCCACGAACTAATAAAGAACGTGGATCAAGCACAACAGAAGATCATGATCAAGTCAAAGACACCTATCTCCCACAAACTCAACAGTTATTTAGTCAATCACCACTTACCTCATTATTCAGAGAACTTGCTTCAACACTGTAATGGCCAAATTCTGTAAGCTCGAAATGGATTAGAATTCGCTATCACACCAATGAACCTGTAACAATATTTTAATGGAAAGTAAGAAATGAAACAGGTGATTTTAGCGTAGAAAACTTCTGAATAAGAAAAAAAAATGACGACCTCGTATTGAGGATTTTTGTGAAAGTATATTTATTGCTTGAGGCAGATATCTTTATTATAATTGATCTCTAAATATAAAAATACTTTTAACCTTGTAACTAAGAAGTTTGTAATGTTTGCTAAGTTGTTTGTAATGTTTGCTGAGATTCTAGAATCGATAGTTTCTTAATGATCTATTGTATAATTTTTTTGGTTTCTGTCTCTTCTGGAACTTTTTCTTTATATAGGCCTTCTCCGCAGTACTTCATCGTGCTGGAGCATATTTTCTGAACAAGGTGGTTAGTGGCGGTTGACTGAATAACTGTCGAGTTCGTGGGAGACAGTTGTCTTTGACTGGATAAGGTTTTTCAGCTTAAGTTTGGCCCACGTTCTTAACCAGTTCGTGGGGTAGGTCGGAATGTTGACTGGGGAAATATGTTAAAAATACGTGAGTCTGAAATAGAGATAATTTGAACTAGGTGAGCTCGATTTTGGGTGAGATCGAGGGATAGGTCCCTACAATCGCTTTCTCGCAACAGAAGTCATTGGTTGAGGAATGATCAACTTGTAATCTGGGTTAAATTTTTTGATAATTGAAATGGAATAATGATGTTATTGACTGTGTAGAACTTACGCGTGATATGGGAAATGACGTGTATTTAATGAGGATGTGGATACTGATGTATGTGACGGTTATGATTTAAAAGTTACGTCTGTAATGAATGATGACGCTTGGAAAAATGTACCTGCACATTAAATGTAGGGTTATATAAATGATACCTATATCGGATTTTGAAAGCAGAGTACGCTTGTCCTTTGTGAAATTCCTTGAAATTTTTTAAAAATGGTGAAGACTCGTAGTATGGTCCTTAAAAAGAGGATTGCGTCTGAAATGCAGAGGTTGAAGTTGAAATACTTTAGTGACCAATCCTTAGAGATGTCGATACCCACTCCTGTTCCTCCGATGTATCAAAGTATGTCGAAAGACGAAGCGATTAAAGCTAAGGAAGAAGTCTACTGCAAGTGGAGGTTTTATGTCATAGTCTTGACAGGTGAGGACCGGTGGGCCTATCTCCGTACTATTGTGGAAGATAGGGTTAGGGCTTCATAACCAGGGATAGGCATAACTGCGGGGCAGTTATGCTGATTTCTTGTATCACCATGGATTCTAAGGTTGGGCCCTCTTCATCTCTACCAACTTTTTAGAGGTGGCAGTTTCAGAGGAGGAGGTGATAGTAGTGGAGGAGGGAGAAAGCCAGTGGGAGTTTGCTTTTGCATTTATCGCGTTTTGGTGCTCAGAAGACCTTTATTTCGAGAATTTGGTTATTGCACTGAGTCTACTACTTGCATAGTTTTCATTTGAAGTTCGATTAGACGTCAACCAAACTCATGCAAGGGAAGCTCTTTGTTGGTTCTGATTTCTGCTTTGTATTAGGGTGAAAGATCACTGAAGTGAAAAGAACTGAAGGAGTTGATGCGTCGGTGTGCCTGAATGACCTGTAACTTTTAAAAAACAGTGAAAAACTTGCGATCTGTAAAGTACCTGGAGTTGGGTGCCGGACGGATTATGTCTCTGTAATATACCTGAGGTTGATTTACAGAAAAACTTATTATCTGTAAAATTGTATGCAACATTTTCGACATGAACAAAAATTTGTCATCCAATTACTTGTGTCATATAGATAGAAGATGTCTCTTAGAATCAAACTGAATTGTATAAGATGTATGAAATGAATAGGAGTTTATAAGTATTGAAAACACTGTTGTTGTGATGTTCGAACAGAGATAAATATGTGCGGAAATTGACTTTGTGATGTAAGTATGATATTGTTGTGCGTTTAAACATGTGGGGGAATAAAATTGTAGGAAATATGTAACGTGAAAATTTGAGCTACTACAGGTCGATAGAAGAATAACTCATGATAGATTAAGCTCGACTAGAAAAAATAATGTAATATAGGTACTGGAGTGAAGGGATAAGTTTAAATAGCCTATCTCAAGATTTTGGTTTTCTGTTACGAGATAAAAGGTTAAAATTACGTTTTGAGCGAAAAGTGCTGTATAAATGTATAAATAAGGGTAGCAATTATTTCCTGAATAGGGAGAAGTGATTGTGATGGTACGGATTCGATCTCAGAGGATTCGTCATGCTGGTAAAAGATGACTGGTCATTAAGATCGCTGAAGTGCGGGAGAGAGTTTTTGGATCGTTTGGTTCTGATGCTGAGTTACTAGTGAGGGAATGTCAGCTCAAAGAATTTGATGTAAGGGATAGGGAGCTTGAATATGCCAGGTATTTCTATGAGGTATGCTTTCGCGAATTGGTGCTGGATCTTACAGATCAAAAAAAGATGATTGGATTGATCGTTGAGGTGGAGATCGAATTTGAAGATGGGATAATCGAGTGTGAAGATTTGAGCAGATGTGGTTGTTCAGGTCACCAAGGCTATTTTTTAGATATAATTACTTGTAAAACATTATCCGAAATAAATGTAAAGGTTGGGGAGTTTAACAGAAAAGTTAGAAGTCAATGTGATCCTCTATAATTGCAAATGCCGTTTGAGACTGTTTTGTTAAACAAATTTCGAAATAAGTTTGAAAATTTTGTTAGCTTTGAAAATGACGTCACTAGCACTATAAGTATAAGAAACAAGAACATAAAAAATGCAGGAGCTTCTAGGTTTATTTTTTATTTAAAGTTATAAAATTTTGATTTCGTAGAGTGTGAGTCATCATGAATCTGGGAAGATCAGAGTAAAATATGGTAACAAGAGATAAAAAATAGATTAAAATATGAGGGCAAGGGTAATAATGGAAATACTATTTTATTGGAAAGGTACAAGATGTCTGACATGGATAGTGGAAATGATGCCTCGGTTCCAAAACCGAGGATGGGTCATGCGAGGCGCAATAACTACCAGCTGTTAGAGAGGAAAAGAATAAATAGTGGTTCGTCTTTATTATTCAAACGTTTTTCAACCTCTAAAAATTTGGAGAGCACTGAGAGAGAATCATAAAAAAATTGTAGAGGATTTGGTAAGTATTTAATTGAGGGTGGCCAACAATCGAAGAGAGTTGCAGGCATAAAATCTCATAGGTGGAAGTACAGCAGCGTTGTGAGGGAAGGACTTGGCACTACTGCGGATTCTCATTATGATACTGAAGGTTAGTAGAGATGTGTACTTTGTTTATTTTGCAAATCGGAATTTGTAATCAAATCATAGTAAATCACTATTTATAGCAATCCATGATATTTGACATATAGACAAAATCTTAAAAATATATGTTACATATGAATGTTCGATGTATATAAAATAATGATAGATACCTGAACCTGTATGTAGGTCGAACGTGTGAGGATTTGGGTAGAACCAATCTTTGCCTGTAAATTATAGTTGAGATGCATAGTTCGCCTATTAACGAGGTTTCGACCTCCCGCTGTATGGTAGAGTCTGATGGTGAGGTAGAGGTTGGTTTGAAGAAATTTCTAGGATTTTCTGGGAAATTGGTGGCCTAACCCCCTGGATCAGATTTATTTAGAGAATTTTGTAAAGCCAAAGCTTCCGTAGGAGGGAAATGGGATAACTGCGTAGAATATGCTGGTAGGATGTTTAAGGGATGTATGGTAGCGACGGGAGAAGAGTATTTTTATTTGTTGGCCGATTTGGAGGAGGAAAAATGAGATAGGGGTATAGATGAATCGATCTTGTTAGAATATTTTGATGGGGATGTTCAGAGTGACCTGTCAGAGGGTTTCTTGTGTTACCTGTCTCAATTAGAGTACGGGTTGAGTTTTCCCCTTACCAATTTGGCGAAGGGGATTATGAATACGATTAGGGCATGTCCTATTCAATTGAATGGAAATATGTGGGAGGTAATAGCTGCTTGCGATCATCTAAATGAAAAATGGGAAAATGAGGGGAATGTGAGGAGGATAACCCCTGAGGATGTATTACAGTTTTATGGGGTAAAGAATTATAAGGCCAGTGGCGGGGCATATTTTTGTACGAGTGTAACTCAGCGTCGCTTCTTCAATCTTAATTCTACAGGTCGAGCCTGGAATGATAGCGTAATATGGGTGAAGGGTAATTGCCTTCAGAGAGATGATGAAGAACCTTTGGATCTTTTGTTTAGAACTGTAAAACAAAGTAAGTATAACAATGCAGAGTATAATATTGATACGTACGAACTGATGATCTTTTGTGATAATAATAAATACTATGCATGGCAGACATGAAGTTCCAAGTGGAGAGGAAAGATTCACTATTGGACGAAGTTGCGAAGGAAGAGGTTGAACTTGAGTTTGTGTTGGAGGGACTTGGCCTTAACAGGAAAAAAGGATTGGGAGTAAATCGAAAATGGTTCAAAAATCTCAATCGACCAAGCTGATGGCGGGCGTTGATGATGGGAAGATGATTGGAACTGGTGGGGAAGGCCGAACCAATGTGGCCATGTCCCCTAGAATAAACAGTTCGGTTTAGCCAGAGTCTATTACGTCGAGCAAATTAGCTCGAATGCTTCCGAAGAAGCAAATGTTAAAGCGTCTGACAGCCTCTGGTACCACTGGAAGTGGTGAGGGTGACAGAAAAGAAAAGAAGAGAAGGATCAAACCTTCAGGGAGGTCGGGGGAAAGAGTTACTGAAGAGCGATCTATTTCTGAGGACGATCTCAAAGCAGTGAAGGAAAGGGCTAGGCTGGCCGCTCTTCAAGGTGAAGAGGACGTGAGCAAGATGGTAAGTCGTTATGTTATACTATGTGAAATATGTTTATGTTCTGTGTTCTGAGCTCACGGTGAGGTTGAATTGTGTTTTGCAGGTTGCTCGTTTGATGAGGGGCGTTTGGCCCAGAATTGAAGAAGAAAAATCTGAGCTGAAGAAGGGGAAAATCGAGCATGAACATAAGTTAGCTCGATCGAAGGTGGATGTTCTTAAGGAAACAAAGAAATTGGAGGCCCTGAAGGCTTCTCATGCAGTGTCGATTGACCATCTTTAATTGGAGGCCAGGGCGACCCTTGAGGAGGTAGAAGCAGAGCACGAAAGGTTGGGGTGCCACCTGATGTCGAAGGGGTATTCCGAAGATGAAGTGGATACCATTAAGGCAGACACTTATGTCGAGGTGGATGATGACAAAAAAGTTGAAGAGGTAGCGGTGGGGGTTGTTGATGGTCTGGACGGTGTCTCCCGTCAGACGGTGCTTGACAATCAAGGGGATGACACCGAACTCCCAGAGGGTAATAATGAGAAGTTAGGGTAGTAATTTACTTTTGTATAAATATTTGTAAACTGTTAGATTGTGTGTATGGAAGTGACTTCTATAGGTTGATTTTTTTTATAAACCTCTTGTTGGCACTTAGAGAAATGAGTCTCAGAATAAAAGATCTAGAGACTGGGCTTGCCAGGGAGTGAGAGACCTCTACAACCTTGCTGTCTTCATAAGCAGAGCTGTAGGTTAGATCGGAATAAGTTTTTTGACTTGTATGTTATATCGACATAAAGCTACCAAGTAAATATGATGTAGATGCAGGCCAAATTTTTTGCTATTAGCTTTAGGAAAATAGCACTAATATAGTGTATAGAAAAATTCAACGCTCTTTATATAAAGTAGCATATCGAAAGCATGTACCTTAGACTTTGCAATATACCTCATGGAGCGTTTATCTAATAATGTACCCCGACCTTTTAGTCTAAAAGTATTTGCACACCGCAGATGTTTGAAATCATATATAATTTTAGAAATAAACTATATATATATGCGTATTGATGGTGTTCTGAATCGAGCTGTATTAATATCTTTATGTTGTACATATCAAATTGGATTTAGCTCACTCGCTTGAGGACGATGTACTTCAATGTAACTGGGAATTTGCAGAGGAGTTGGATATGACGAGGGAGGCGAATGAGAGCAAAAAAGATTAACACATTAATGTGCATTTTAAACTTGTGGAGACAACCCATATTATTTTTGACCTCACTCATAAGGTTGAAGAGAAAGATGCCGAAATAGACAAGGGGCTAAAAGAGCTAGTGGAGATAATAGAACATGCCGTGAGGCTTCAAAGTTGAGTTGACACGTTGATGGTTAAGGGTAAGCAGGCTGAAATGGCTCAATACCGTATTCAGGCGCTAGAAAAATTGGAGGGACAATTTTGATCTGATCTTCAGAATTGAAGAAATAAGCTGGAACTACTGAAACAAAAAATAGTTGAGAAAGATAATGTGCTAAGGGTAGCTCAAGAAAATCTATCAGCTTCGGAAGCCGCGGCTGAACACTTGCATATAGCCCTACCTACCAAGGATATGGAGTTTCGGGGAATGCAACGAAGGTGTAACAAATTTAATGAGAGGATGGCAGGATTGAAAACCGAACTGGCGTAAGCCATCGCGCGTGCTAAGAAAACTGAGGCTAGAAAACGCTTAAGGGGAAGTAGAAAGGAGGTTAAGGCTTCTCTAGTCCAAGGGGATATAGTTAGTCTCTCAGGTCAAATTAGAGAACTGGAGAGTAATGTGCCTCGTATTCAAGGGCATGTTCAGAGAGGAAATACAAACTTAAGGGAGTGCCAGAACAAGCTGGATGTTGCTCTTATTAGGGAGAAGGTCTTAGAAGGAGAAATTAGGGCCAATGAAGCTCTGATGAAGAAGAAACATGATTCGTTAAAGGACACTTCAGCCCGGGAAGAATTGAATACAGAAATTATGACTTTGCGTGCTCAGGTGGTAAATTTGGAGATTGCTGTTGAGACTGAATCGGCTAGATATTATAAAAAAGTTGAGGAGAATATAGCTTTTTTTGATTTAACAGATAGGGAAATGGTACATCAAAAGAATCTGTACGTGTGTTTGGAGTCACGCCTTGAGAAGGTGAGACGTCATTTTTCCAAGATCGTTGTAGCTCATGCATCACGGGAAGACCTATTAAAGTCGACCATTGCGTATTTTATAGAGGAAATAAAAAGACTTGAGTTAGAATGAAATACCTTGTTTAAGAACCTGTCTGACAAGGGATGCGTTTGTAAAGTGGATATAGATCGGGGAAACTGTATGACCTTTATGGAAACCAATTTAGGCCCTTGACCTCCTGATCTGATAGAGAAGGGCAGAGTTGTTGTAACTCACAAACTAAATTCTGTTCGACCTCCTGCTAAATGGTTAAGCATGACTGATATCCCATCAGCAGAAAAGTCATCCATTGTAATAGGACCTGAAAATTAATAGTATTTGTCGTAGACATAGTGAAATAGATAAAAGTTAGTATGACCTTCGCCTTATCTTATGTCTAGTGGGGGCTTTGATATAAAACAAGTTTTTACATTTGTTTCAATCATAGAAATGGGTTGAGCTAAACTAAGTTGAAACGTGAATGAACTATATAAACGTTACAGACATATTGAAAGAGATGAAGGCTAGTATTATCTTTGCCTTATCTTATGTATGGTGGGGTCTTTGATATAAAACAAGTTTTTACATTTGCTTCAATCGCAAAAATGGGTTGAGTTACACCAAGTTGAAACTTGATTGAACTATAGAAATGTTGCAGACATATTGACCGAGATGAAGGCTAGTATTACATTTGCCTTATCTTATGCCTGATAGAGTCGTTGATATGAAACAAGTTTCTACACTTGCTACAATCGTAGAGTAATCCCAACCAAGTATTATCCTTGATCTAACTGGTATAAATGACCCAAACAAGTTAAAGTAGATGAAGGCTAACATTATCTTTGCCCTATCTGATGTTTGTTAGAGTCTTTGATATGAAGCAAGTTTCTACACTTGCTACAATCGTAGAGATTTAGTAAAGTCTGCCCAACCAAGTATTATCCTTGATCTAACTGGTATAAATGACCCAAACAAGTTGAAGTAGATGAAGGCTAGTATTATCTTTGCCCTATCTAATGTTTGGTAGAGTCTTTGATATGAAACAAGTTTCTACACTTGCTACAATCGTAGAGATTTAGTAGAGTTGGCCAAACCAAGTGTTATCCTTGATTTAACTGGAATAAGATTGATTGAAAGCTAGTATTATCTATGCTTTAATCTATTGAATGTGGGTGAATCTACGTAAGTAGAGAGATGTGTGAAAAACTTGTAAGTTTCATTGATCAGTTCAGAATTTTTATTGAATGGAGATGAAAATCTCACTTTTGGAATTGAAAAACAAAACAAAAAAGCGGGGAAATGAAATGGAGTAGTAAGACGCTTCAACGATAGTACCGTTTCAGTCGTCTAGTGTTCCAAGGATTTGAAATGGGGATTCCTTCTTCTGTCATAAGATAATATGATCCCAGGCCTGAAAGACCTGTGATAATGAATAGACCCTCCCAATTGTCAGCTAATTTTCCAGCGTGAGGCACTTAACAATATTGAGAAATTTATCTGTGGACAAGATCTTTGATTTGGAAGGTACATCTCCTGACTTGATTGTTATACGATCTGGCAGGCATATGATGATATCGACCTAGGTTACCTATGGCGCGTTCCTTGGTTTCATTTATCATATTGAGGTTGTAAGCCAACTCGAACTCTTTTCCTCGTCAGTTAGCTTGTGATCATGAACTGGGTGATGATATTCAGAAGGAATGACGGCCTCAGTGCCATAAGGAAGGAGGAATGGGGTACACCCAGTTGATTGTTGAGGACTGGTACGATATGCCCATAGGACATGAGGTAGCTCGCGAACCCAATTCCATTTTTTTGTGAGTGAAGCTGTTTTTTGAGTCCATCCACGATGGTTTTGTTGGTGATTTTGGCTTGGCCATTGCCTTGAGGGTAGTAAGCTTTGGATGGTGAGTGGATGACATTGTGGTGGTTTAGGAAGGTTACGACTTTTTCTCCCATAAATTGGGGCCCATTATTAATACGAATTAGGTGGAGGTACCCAAACCGAGTGATTATGTGGTTCCAGATAAAAGAGATGACCTCTTCTTCTCCAGCTCAACATAGTAGAACTGCTTCTACTCATTTTGTAAAATAATCAGTAGCTACGAGTAGGTGATGGCGGTTACCTGGAGAGTTAGGGAATTTGCCGATGAGATCAAGTGCCCATCTTTTAAATGGCCATAACACCTTGCTTGCATAGAGTTCGAGCGCAGGGGCATGTATCATATGTCCATGTCTTTGGGAGAAGTCGCATCTGCGGGAGTACTCCTCTGCTTGCTTGCGCATGCCAGGCCATAATACTCCTTATATGATAGTACTGTTTGTTAATGATCGACCTGCGGCATGGGAGCCACAAGTCCCTTCATGTATTTCATGGAGAAATTCATCTGCTTTTGATTTGGAGAGGCACTTGAGGTAAGGCCCTGTGATGGAAAGACGGTATAGTATACCGTTTTGATTAGTGTTGCGCTTCGAGTTGTTGATCAGCTGTCAGCGTTCTTTTGGATCTGTTGGGAGTGGTCCGTTGCAATCGTCGTCTTCCCCTTTATCACCTCCAGTGTTGATCGTGCATACATAAATATGATCAATGTTGGGGGTTGAAATGATGACGATCTGGAGATATCGAGTTTTTATACCCAAGACCTCGGTTAAATATGCCAATGAATTGGCATGTCTGTTTTCACATCGAGGAAGATAAATCTGCAACGAAGGCTGCGTATTCGATCATCTTCCCATTCTTCTTGTATTACTCTAAGTAATAGTGGACGATGAGTAGTGAATATGTGTAAACTGAGAGTTCGGGGACATCGAGCTCAAGAGCGAGGTCGAGTCCATGAATGAGAGCTTCATACTCGGTGACATTATTTAAGGCCTCAAAATCTAAGCGGATTGATTTCTCAATTCTGTCATTGGAAGGGGTAATCAAAACGATCCCGATTCCTAATCCTGCGGGTCCTGCTGATCCATCTGTGAGAAGTCTCCACCCTGATATAGTAATCCATTCAGCTCGTTCGTCGGATGGCTTGTTGGTGGATCCTCGGGTATTTCTTATGTAAGGTCAGGGTCGTGCTCCTCCCACTCGGGATCCTCCACTGGAAAATTTACGAGAAAATCGGCAACGACCTGACCTTTTTCAGAATGACATTGTTCGAACTTGATTTCATGTTATCCCAAACTGAGT
This sequence comes from Kingdonia uniflora, assembly GCA_014058105.1. Classification (NCBI taxonomy): domain Eukaryota; kingdom Viridiplantae; phylum Streptophyta; class Magnoliopsida; order Ranunculales; family Circaeasteraceae; genus Kingdonia; species Kingdonia uniflora. The sequence continues at coordinate 699,561 of JACGCM010002776.1, forward strand.
GACCATGGTTGCACTCACCTTGATTTTTCTTTCTTGGATAGAACTTCCAGAAGTGGGCAGTTTGTCATGAATTTCACTGAATGAGCTTGGAAGTAGTGCTTGAGTTTCTGTGAAGTGTAAACAAGAGTGAGATAAAGTTTCTTAATTTTAGAGTACCTTGTTTCCGCTGGTGTGAGGGTCTTGCTGATAAAGAAGACTGATTTCTCTATTTTCCTTTCCAAACGAATGAGAATCGAGCTGAGGGAAGTATCTATGACTGCTAGGTAGATAATAAGTTCCTCATTATCTACTAGTGTGCTCATTATGGGAGACCTCCCCAAATAGGTTTTGAGATCCCAAAAAACTACTTCGTATTCTGGTGTCCATGTGACCTCTGCATTTGGCCAAACTTTTCCTCATTTACTACATCCACGAAGTAATAGGAATAGTTAACAGCAGCGGTATGAAGATTTAAAAACTAAATGGCTGATAGTGGCAATCTTGCCGGCAAGTTTTGGAACGTTTTTTGTTGTTTTTAGAGAGGGATTGTCGAGGAGAGCCTGAATTTGATGCAGATCGGCCTCAAACCCTTTTTTACTGATGAGGTTGCCTAGGAAGCGGCCAGAGTGTACCCCGAATTGACATTTATCAAGGTTGAGACGCATCTTGTAGGATCGAGGGATGTTGAATATAGTGTTAAGATGTGATATTTGATTGGCTAACTGCACGCTTTGGCACAAGGGATCATCGATGTAGAGTTCAATGACTTTCTCTAGGTGTGCTTTGATTATTGCAGTCATCAACTGTTGATATGTGGCACCCGCGTTCTTGAGTCCGAAGGGCATGACTTTGTAACAATAAAGACCTTTTTCAATGATGAAAGTTGTCTTCTCTTTATCTTCTTCCAAAAGTGGAATTTGATTATACCTAGAAGCAACGTCTATCATAGATTGGAGGTCATAGCCTTCTATAGAATCGAGGATATGGTGAATATTGGGAAGAGGGAAACTGTCATTTGGAGTATGTTTGTTCATATCTATAAAATCTATGCAAAATCAAACTTTTTCGTTCTTCTTTGGGACAACAACAATGTTGGATATCCAGTTTGGATACTTGGCTTCTCGAATGAATCCCACTTTGATTTTGATAAATAATTTGTGATAGGCCATGACTGGATAAACCCTAGGTATTTCTTCAAAAGACCATGCAAAAATGTCTCGATTGAGTTACAAGAGCTGAATGAGAGCATCTTTTTCGTGCTGAACTAGCTTAGTACCAATGAAAGTACCTCTGCTAGGTTCATTAATGTTGATATATTTTGTGGGCTCCTCTGTAGATGGTTGATCATTGAGGTGATCAGCTTCCTGTAATTACTATGTAGCAAATCTGTCTGAAGTATCAAGGATAGCAGATACAGTATTTTTACAAGCTCAAGAGGGCTTCTGACTACCTCTGATCTCATAAATACCGTTGTCATATTTGATTCGGAGTGCTTGATGATAGGTGGAAGCGATTGCCTCCATGTTGTGTATCCAGTAGCGGCCCATAATCCCAAGATAACGAGATTTTGCATTAATGACATAGAACACGACATCGATGGTGGCTGGTCCTGCGGTAATATGTAAGATGATCTTGCCTACACATTCTTCCCTGGAACAATTAATCCCACTGATATTGGTATCGCTTTGAATAACTTGGTCAATCGTACTCTATAAAAGAATCTCAATACCGCTTCCAGTATCGATCATCATTGTGTGCATGACAAACTTCTTTATTTTGAGCATTATGACTAAAGCACCATGATGTGGAAACTTAACATGGCTAGTATCGCAATCTTCGAAGGAGATCCCGAGCCGGCGATTGCTCAACTTGGGATGAAGCTTGGCTTCTTTGTCTTGAGGTGTAAGATCGCAGCATTTCGATAGTCTCCTGCATTTTGATCTGTTAGAATTGGTGATGTGATTGATTTCGATCGTATTACTGTGGTACATATGGTAAAGATGCTTTTCCTCAGCTTGATCATTGACCTGAATAATTTCGAGCTGCTTCTTATGGCTGTCATCTTTGTACGACTTCAGATCGATAATGTATTCGAGCATCCGTCCCTCTTTAAAAATATATTTGAGCAACTACTGCAAAGTATAGCAATTGTCAGTAGTATGATGATTTACCTTATGATACAGGCAATGCGGGCAACTATCGATTGGTTCCAGCGGTTGAGAGACGCGGTTGAGTAGATCCTTCAATAGCAATGGAAACGTTGTAGAGATTTGGACGTTCAGTTTTGAGATGATGGCTTTGTTTGGTGGACCACCTTTTCGAGGGTAACCTGTGTTTCCCTTGGTGCGCTTCTGATCTCCCTGTTCCTCCTTGGGTTCACTGGTTCGATCTATAGATGGGCCTTTGGTGAAGAAGATGGATTTAGTAAATTTATGTCGCTCGGATTTCATCCTCTCCAGGTCGATGTAACTGCTGACTTTGGTGATCATCTCCTCCAAGGTTGTAGGTTTGTTGAGGAAGAGGTATTCTTTGGCCTTGCAGTTAAGTCGGAGAGCATTGGTGAAAGTAGTAACAGCCATTTTCTGATCGAGGTTATCCGCTTTTGTACGAGCTCTAAGAATTTCATCAAGAAATCTTTGAGCTTCTTTCCATGCGACTGTTTAAGACCGATAAGAGAATATAAGTTCTCTTCTTTGTCTCTGTTGTAAGTGTATGTCTTGATAAAATATTTCTGCAGCTGATCGAATGTGTAGATGGAGTCCTCAGGGAGAGAGTGGAACCATCGGAGTGGTTCCTCCTGTAGACTTGTGGCGAACACATGGCAGAGGATGTTGTTGAGATTGTAGTACAACCCCAATGAATCACGACATTGCTGAATGTGCTCCTTCGTGTCAATACCTTTGTATTTGTAAATTTTAGGAGTATGGAAACCTTTCTGTATCTCCATATCGAATAGTTCCCTGGCAATCAGACTTCTTTGTAGCTTTGTGGCATCACCGGTAGTACCCAGAACTTGTGCTTCGATCAACTCCTTAATCCGTTGGTCCATATGCTCTTTTGTGATGTAATAGCGTGTTAATTGAATTACTGGATGAGCTGGCTGTGGATGATGAGTACCTGTACCTTCACTCAGGCGATCTTGTGCTGGAACTTGATGTTGAGGTCGCTGCTCTTCCTCCTGGCGGATGGAAATTCAGTGACCTCGACTGACATCGGACTGAACTTCACCCCCTAAATGTATGGAGGGCTGTGGTTCGTGTTGCAGATTCATAGAAATAGCTTTACTGGCGACTCCCCGAGGTCCCAATCTTTCCCTTGCAGAAATATGAGAGGTCTCTGAAAGCTAATCGTAAGCTCTGGCTGGAGGAGCCTCTAGGGAAGTTTGTATTGCTATCATCTGATCTTCATACCGTTTGAATGCAGTCAAATGAGCTTGTCATTCTGTATCGAGCTCTTTTTCCTGGAGCTCCCGGTCCTTTGTTAGCTGAAGTTCGAGTTTGGCATGTTTCTCTATCTCGGCACTGAGATTTGCCCGCAACTCTGTGAGCTACCCCGGCTCCATGAAATCTTTGAGCTGGGTTCCTAAAGCTGGTTATCTGGAAGTAACCATGATTAAAAGTTATAGTGAAAGACTGCCTTAGGATATCGTGGAAATACAATCTTTCCCACAGACGGTGCCAAATATAATGGCCAATTCCGTAAGCTCAAAATGGCTTGGAATTCGCTATCACACCAATGAATCTATAACAATATTCTAATGGAAAGTAAGAAATAAAACAAGTAATTTTAGCGTGGAAAACTTCTTATTAGGTAAAAAAATCACGACCTCGTGTGGTGAATTTTTGTGAAAGTATATTTATTGCTTGTGGAGGATATCTTTATTACAAGTGATCTCTAAATATTGAAATACTCTTAAACTTATAGCTAAGAAGTTTGTAATGTTTGCTGAGAATCTCGAATTGATAGTTTCGTAATGATCTCTTATATAATTTTTTTGGTTTCTGTCTCTTCTGGAACTTTTTTTTGGATAGGCCTTCTCCGTAGCTCTTCATCATGCTGGAGCACGTTTTCCGAACAAGATGGTTAGTGGCGGTTGACTGAATAACTGACGAGTTCGTGGGAGATAGGTATCTTTGACTGGATAGGGTTTTTTGGTTTAAGTTTGGCCTACGTTCTTAGCCGTTCATGGAGTAGGTTGGAATGTTGACTGGGGATATGTGTTAAAAATACGTGAGTCTGAGATGGAGATAATTCTAACTAGGTAAGCTCAATTTTGGGTGAGATCAAGGGATAGGTCCCTGCAAACACGATTACAGGATGCGGGTAAGGCCTATATAAAGAAAAAGTTCTAGAAGATACAGGGAGCAGAAAAAAAGATTACAAAGAAAAACTTCTTATTTACAAGATCAAATATTTATAGTTCGAGAGATCACTTGTAATAAGATATCAACCTCAAGCAATAAAAGTTACTATTACTAAAACCCTCAACTGGAAGTTGTGGTTTTTTTACCTATTCAAAGGTTTTTCACGCTAAATTACCCGTGTCATTTCTTGCTTTACATTAGTTTTTGTCACAGGTATATTAATGTAAGAGCTAATTCCAAACTATTCGGAGCTAGCAGAATTATGCCATTACATGTATTTGGCATCGTCTGTGGGAAAGAAGACATTTTCACGATATCCTAAGGCATATATTCACTCTACTTTTAATCTCCAATCATGGTCACTTCCAGATGACCAATAACCGGAATCCAACTCGATCTTTCAGTTGAGCCAGAACAGCTTACAGAACTACAGGCGAATCTCCATGCCAAAGCTGAGAAATGTAATGAGTTCGAACGTCAGTTAACTCTTGACCGAGAGCTCCAAGAGAAGGAGCTCAAAGCCGTGCTATAAGCTCGTTTGACAACATTTAAATGACATAAAACCCAGATGATAACCATGCAGACTGCGTTACACGCTCTGTAGGATACTCAACAGGCTTCCTAAACTAGTGATCATGATCAGATACCAGAAACCTCCCTGGTTTTTGTGTAGGAAAATTGGGACCTCGAGGAGCTACCAGCAAAGCTATTTTTAGAAATATTCAGTGCGAACCTTAACCTTCCATTTATTTGAGCGGTGAAGTTCAATCTGATATTAGTAGAGGTCTCCGACCTTCCAAACGTCAAGATGAAGAACAACAACCTCAATCTTGAATTCTAGTACATGATCGCTTGGGTGAGTAAACTGACACTCATAATCCTTAACCGCCTCGCCACTCAAGCCACACGTCAGTACATCACACAAGAACATATGGATCAGCGTATCAAGGAGTTGATTGAAGCTTAGACTCTAGGCCATAAACGAGATCTTACCAAGTTGTAAGGTAGTCCGATTGCCAAAGAGTTATTTGATATGGAAGTGCCGAAAGGTTTCCATACTCCGAAGATACATAAATATAAGGGCACCGATCCAAAGGGGCATATTCAACAATACCGTGATTCATTAGGGTTGTACTCCAATCTCAGCCATATTCTCTGCTGTTTGTTCATAACAAGTCTGCAGGGGGAACTGCTCCGGTGGTTCCATTCTCTACCTGAAGATTCCATTCTCACTTTCGGTCAGCTACAAAAATATTTTGTCAAGACGTATGCTCATTGTTGTGGCTTATTCTGCATCTCGGAGTCATGCTTCATCTTCGAACTACATACAAACTTTCAACCTCATAACAGAGTACGTGGCACATTTGTAACACTATCAAAATTAAGAAAATAACATTAGGAAACAGTTACAGCATGAGTTTTACAGCCAACACCACTCGCCCATGATGCTCATACTCTTGGTTGAGAGCCGTCTTGAAAAGGCTTATTTCGCATCTCACACGCATACTTCATCCTCGAACTCATCAACATACATGAAGTACTACTAAGGACATATTCAATATCCTCAAGTTCGAGTCATCACTTTCGTCCTCTACTCCAGCAGTTCGAGTTAAGCAAATCTACAGTCATCCATAAAGCCGTTATGCAGTAATAAGGATTAGAATGTTACACAATCTGGTCAGAGAATAATCAAGCATATATTTTGTAACGTCCATCATTAAGAATCTTAATGGTCATCAAACAGTCATATTATAAGACCTACAAATACAGCCAGAGAATTCGAGATGGAATGGAGAAGAATCTTCACTCTAACGTTCCAGACACTCAGAACGGTTATTGTAATAAATTAGCACTCTCAATAATATTATCTTCACTTTCTCAAAATCCTCAAAAGAGGTCATGGTTTTTAACCTATTCAAATATTTTCTACGCTAAATTGTTTTGTTAGATATTATTCATTATTCTTAAGCGTTATAAACACATATGGTGTAAAGGCTATGTCTGATTCCCAGAATTAGGCTATTACATTGGCGCCGTATGTGGGAATGGAAGTTCTCAAACTCATTGTCTTAGAAACCGCTGAATATCATTTCTCAGGTTGGCACTTTCAGATCAGATTACGCCGGTTATTCCAGAAGAGGAAAATGCAGCCTTAACAAAGTTGAGGGCTAATTTGAACTCTGAAATTGAAAGTCGTGCCACTCTAGAGCAATAGCTAGCGAGTGTACAAGATGTATTGAAAGTTCTGCAGGTCAGCAGATCGCCGCCCAGAAGAATAAAGGCGTATAACCAGAAGGCTCGCAAATTTATGTTCATGACCGAATTGGCTCTCTACCAAAAAGTAATAACTTAGGAGTCATACTTCAATCCTACCATCATTAGTGAGAAATTGAACCTATCCCAATCTTGGAGGTCCACCAAGAAGTAGATGGCGGCCTTGCAGGAGTTTGACAAACTGAGAATTGATCTTGAAGAGTTTGAGTTCCAGCGAAAGATCGTCTAAGTGAAGGGAGTGGCGACTATAATTCCAGAGAAGGACGCGTCACACACCCAACCACTGTAGCTCGACAATATGTGACTAAGGAACATGTTGAAAAGCGAATCAAAGAATTGCTCAAAGCTCAGACTAAGACCACCAAAGGAATCTACAATAAATTACAGAAGAGCCAAATTGCACATGAGGTACTGGATGGCGAGGTCCCAACCGGATTCCATATTTTGAAGATTTGAAGATACAAAGGGGCAGATCCAGTAAAGCATGTTCAAGAGTTCCAGGATGCCTTAGGCTTATATTCAACATCTAATCACATTCTATGTCGGCTCTTTCCTACTAGATTATTAGGCGAACCCCTGCGATGGTTCCACACGCTACCTGATGTATATATTATAACTTTTGAGCAATTGTGTGAGCTCTTCGTCAAGAATTACTCAACAGCAGAGACAAAGAGAAGAATCTATATTCTCTTTTCGGCCTTAATCAAATGCTAGAAGAGAAGCTCGAAACGTTCACTGAGAAGTTCCTGATCAAAAGATTACTATTTCGGCTTTCGCCAATGCTTTAATCATCGATTGAAGGGCGAAGGAGTACCTCATCCTAAAAAAACCTACAACTTTGGAGGACATGATCGAAAAAGTTAATGGATATATTAATCTCGATAGAATGGTGTCCGATAGACAAAAAACTTAGAAATCAACATTGACAGCTCGAGATCAATCCATAGGCCAAGATTTCAAGCGTGCTACTGATGAAGGAGGAGATAGGAAGCGAACAAATTCTAATGATGAGCGACCTCGGAAGGGTAAAAACTTGCCAAAACCCTATCTTCCCAAGATGAATGTAACCATACCCAATATTTATCCTATACTTCAGACGGATAGGTTTTTTTGCAATGCATAGTATCTCCAACCCATTGAGAACAAACTCTATTACATTAACCATAAAGTCCGACATCATGAGACAGAATACTATTTTATCCTACAACGATTGTTGGAATATATTTTTACAGATAGACGAATGCATAAATACATTGTGGACGTAGAAAATTACAAGAATGGGAGTTACTGACTTCCTATAAAAGCCGTGCAGGTCGAAGAACTAGAAGGGGAGAAGCATTTGTATCATATCTAGCTCAGTCACTTCATTTAGACTCAGATTATCAGCCAATTGAACAGAAGCAGGAGACATCGTGTCGGCCAATGTCACGACCTATCCATAAACGATAAATAAGCTCGTTTACTTCCCATATCCAGTTCCCAACATACAAGGATTTCTTTCAAAGATTGTGATGTTCGTCATGTCAACTTTCCTCACCATGATACTTTGGTAATCATGCTAAAAATGAGAAATGCTGTACTACACATATGATAATAGATACTGGCAGTAGTATTGAACTACTGTTTCAAAGCATAATTGATCAGATGGGACTGGCCGATAAGGTATAGCCTAGTGACATTGACATCTGTGGGTTCAATGGCTCCAGAGAAGAACGTATGGGAAAGATTATACTTCCTATATTACGGCAGGACCAACTACAGTTGACATTGTATTTCATGTTATCAATGAAAAATCCTATTATTTAGGTATAATGGGACGTTGCTGATTACATAATATATGAACTATTCCATCAACCTATCATTTGGCACTACAATTTGAATGGGAGGGCATCATTTACAAAATCAACGGAGGCAAGAAGCTAGCTCGAGCATGTGAAAATTCTGTTGCCATCGAACCAGAGCCCTCACAGCCACAACTCGCATAGCAATTACAGAAAGCTGCAGAGAACATTACAGAAAACTTTACAATGAACTCTACAGAAAGCCAGCTGCCAAGTACAGAAATCATGGAATACGTCAAAATCAGTGGGGCAAGCGATGAATATACATTGCTACTCTTCTGCCCACAGCAGAACGAGATGCTCTTATCCATTTCTTTAAAGATAATAGTAATTTCTTCGCTTGGACTTTTCATGAAATGCCAGGCATTGATCCCAATTTGGCCTACCATAAGCTGAATTTGAAAGAAAAAGTTGAAGCCGTCAAACAAAAGCAAAAAACTTTAGCACCAAGAATCCGAGAAGAAGTCAACAAAGAGATCAATAAACTCATTGACGTGAGTTTTTTCCAAAAAGCTAATTATCCAGAATAGATTTCGAACATTGTAGCAGTACCAAAGAAGAACGGCAAGATCAGAGTATACGTGGATTTTACAAACCTCAACAAGCATACTGCAAAGGGTAGTTTTCTACTTCCTATCATCAACCATCTGCTCGATTCTATTGCGAGATACGAACTCTTATCCATGATGGATGCAGCATCAGGGTACAATCAGATACCTCTGGTACCCGACGATTAAGAGAAAACAACTTTCATTACAGAGCATGGCTTGCACTGCTATAAGGTTATGCCTTTCGGTCTCAAGAATGCTAGAGCTACTTATCATAGATTGATGACACAAATGTTCAAAGATCACCTCAGAAAAATTGTGGAAGTCTATATTGATAATATGTTGTGTAAAAGTCTTAAAAAGGAGAGCCATATAACAGATTTACACACAACTTTCAAAAATCTCCGTTTCTACAAGATACGACTCAATCCTGACAAGGGCCAGTTTGGGGTTCAATAAGGCAAATTCTTGGGACATTTGATTAACCAACGAGGCATTGAGGTTGATCCAGATCATATTCATACACTGTTGTCTATGTCTTTTTCAAAAATAAAGAAAGATGTACAAAAGTTTGTAGGCAAGATTGTTGCAATAAATCGTTTTGTCTCGAAGTCTTCAGATTGATGTCGATAGTTATTCTACCTGTTTCATAAAGGAACAACGAAAAATAAATCTAAGAAGGATCCTGAGATCAAGTGGACAATATAATGCGAAGTAGCTTTTCAAGAACTCAAACGTTATTTGGGTAAACTACCAGTTATGAGTACACCTACAGAAGGAAAAAAACTCACCATATATATGGCAGTTACCGACGAATCATTAACTTCTATTTTAATTTGACTTGATGAAAAGATGGAGAAACCTGTCAACTTCATCTGTTAAACTCTCACTCCAGCAGAATCTCAGTATACCAAGATTGAGAAGCTGCTCTTAGCTCTCGTGTACACGTCGCAGAAGTTAAAACAATATTTTTAAGCCCACTCAGTTCGGGTAATGAAAAATTATCCTTTGTGATCCAAGCGAGAGAAATCCAGACGAGTACAATAATGGTCGGTAATTCTTGGGGAACATGACATCCGTTTCGAGTCATGTCATTCTGAAAAAGGTCAAGCAGTAACAAATTTTCTCGCAGACTTCCCAGTAGTAGATCCTGACTGGGAAGAAGACAGTACAGATATTAATGAAGAACAATTCTAAGAAAAGTCAAACTAGATAATTCAAAAGGGATGGTGTCTTTTAACTGATGGGTTTGCCAGACCTGCAGGATTAGGTTTCAGAATTGTACTTATCATACCTTCCAATGACAGGATCAAGAAATTAATTATACTCAATCTCAAAGCTACCAACAATAAGATGGATTATGAAGCAACAATTCACAGTCTAGATATGGCTCCCGAGATTGGAGTTTCCAAGTTATCTGTGTATACGGACTCTTTATTCATTGTGAACCATTATACAGAGAAGTTTTAGAAGAACAAAAAAATGATTGATTATGCCACAGCAGTAGGCGACAGAATGTACAGATTCAAGAGGATTACAATTGAACATTTTCCCCGTGAAGAAAATAGGTATGCTGATTCCCTTGCCTATCTAGCAGGAGTACTAGGCACAGAGGCCCAATATCTCAAGATTAAAGTGATCTCCACCCCCAACATTAACATCATAAGCTCAAATTCTATTAATACTGGGGGCGTTGAAGAGGACAAAGACGATTGGAGACGACATTTTCTCACATATATTGGTCCCCATAACAAGTTTGACGATAAACTCCCTAAAGATCCTACTGAAAGACGATGCGTACTTGAGAATGCTAAACAACACGTCGTGGACAATGGTGTCCTTTACAAAAGTTTGGTCACAGGACCGTATCTCGAGTGCTTATCAAACAAAGAAGCTCAAAACTTCCTACACAAACTCCACAAAGGTACTTGTGGTTCCCACGCAGCAGGACGATCTCTAGCCAATCGTGCCCTTAACCAAGGAGTCTTTTGGCCTAAAATGAAACCTTAAGCCATTGAACTTGCAAGCAAGTGCGATGCCTACCAACTACATGGCCCCAAATTTAATCCCCAGCCTTGGAACTCCATTCCAGCAACGTTGTTTTACCATTTAGAAGATGGGCCATCAACTTCGTAGAAGAATTCCCTACTGCACCAGGTTAAAGGAAGCATATCCTAGTAGCAACAGATTACTTCACTAAATGGGTGGAAGCAGTCCCTCTGTGCCGCACACGAGAAGACGAAGTCATCAAATTTATATAAGAAACCATCGTCATTCAGTTTGGTTACCCCCATCTCATCAAAATCGATAATGGGCCTCAATTTGTTGGCTCTAGAGTCGTTAAGTTCCTCAATCAGTACAACATCATCCACTCTCCTTCTAATCCATATTACACACAAGGAAATGGTTAGGCAGAAACCACTAATCACACTATTGTGGGTAGAATCAAAAAGCGCTTGATAGATAAGAAGGGTAATTGGGTCTGAGAATTTCCACATGTTTTATGGGCATATCGCGCAATTCCTTGAGTATCAGCTGGATGTACACCGTTTCTCCTAGCATATGGTATAGAAGCAATCATCCCCACTCAATATCATCACCCGTTAACATGAATTGAATCGAAGAGATCAGAGATAGAGCAATCATGAATTTGGGAAGATACCACTAAGCTTTAGCCCGATCTTATAAGAAATGAGTCCGTCATAGAGAGTTTGAAATCAAAGACCTCGTCCTCCGAGAAGTTACCAAACACAAAAAAGAAGTCAATGCTAGAAAATTGGCTAAAAATTAGGAAGGTCCTTTTATCATTGTTGGAAAAGGTCGCCTTGGTTCTTGCGATCTCGCCATAGAAAATAGGGAACGAGTTCCTAATCCTTGGAACACAAGGAGATTGAAGCTATATCGAAGATAATACTTTATCACAATGTACTTTTATAAATAAATCTATCATCTTGTATATTGATCTTATATCAATGAAATACTTATGTTTGATCCCCATACATCTGAGTACTTTCTACTATTTTATACAGTACTCTATTTAACATCCTTTGTACGTCAATCTTAAAATAATGAAATACTTGTGTCTGATTGCCCTACATTATAATACTTTTCTAATATATCAAACAAGTACTTCTATATATAGATTATAGATTGTTTATTTCTTCAGCCAAACTAATCCTCTTTATATTACAGATCGTTTGTTGCTTCAGCCAAACTAATCCTCTATATATTACAGATCGTTTGTTGCTTCAGCTAAACTGATCTTCTATACATTAGATATCATTTGTTGCTTCAGCTAAACCGATCCTCTATATATTATATATAGGTCATTTTTTATTTCAGCCAAACTGATCCTCTATACATTACAGATCGTTTGTTGTTTCAGCCAAACTGATCCTCTATACATTATAGATCGTTTGTTGCTTCAGCCAAACTGATCCTCTATACATTATAGATCAATTGTTGCTTCAACCAAACTGATCCTCTATACATTATAGATCGTTTGTTATTTTAGCCAAACTGATCCTCTATACATAACAGATCATGTATTGCTTCATCCAAACTAATCCTCTATACATTACATATCGTTTGTTAATTCAGCCAAACTTATCCTCCATACATTACAGATTATTTGTTGCTTCAGCCAAACCACCCTCTTATAATATGACTAAATACCAAGCAAGACGACATCAATACAATTGGTTCATACAAAGGTCAGTATATATACATACAGATCATTCACACTACTTTTTAAACAATTTTATATCTATTATACTCTTACTATCTTTCACATCATCAATCACTATCGCTCAAACTCTCAATCATATTATCACCCCTCGAACTCTCTCCATGCCGATACAAGCACTTGCGCATAAACTCTGGCATCCTCCCAATGAATATTTACTTTCCTTCCCTAATCATCCTCTTTTTAAGAGCATCAATTCTTGCCACCATGGGATCTAGGTACTCCGATCAAATCACCCTCATTTTGCACTGCATACCATTTGCAACTAATCCGTCATACACCGTCACTACAACAAATATGACTTTTCACGTCATTTAAAAAACATCATTTTATCTTAAATTGAAGTGATAATTCCAAAGTTACAACGATTCCCATAAATAACTTAATGCCTTGTATTTTCATGCCATTTTATTAAAATGTGACATTAGTTATCGTATTGATACCCTGTCAACATCATTTTCAGTAATGACTTTGAAAAAAAAATGACGTCCATAGTTGCTTTGAAGTCATTTATTCGAAACTAGCGTTATTTTGTTTTTATTAAAAATCGCGAATGACAAAGGAGATTGTAAATTTTGCGTAGAGGGGAGGGTAGTGGATTTGGGTTCGGAGAAGAAGTCTTTTGGAGATTAGAAATTACAGAGAGATCGAAAAAAGAATTCATCAAAGGCATGAACACCCAACCTTCTCATGGTCCAATTCTCTTCAGATCGACTGTTAAGATTCTCTAGAGAACCATTAACGGTCAGCAATCCCATCTTCCTCTATTTATCGATTTCAATTTCATTGATTCTAATTGATTGATGGAGTTTGTGATTCATTGATTGGGTTTATTTCCATTTCAATTTCATTAATTGGGCTTGTTTCGATTTCAGTTTTACTAATTGGGTTTGTGTCAATTTCATTTTGATTGATTGTTTTGATTTTAATTTCATTTATTGGGTTTCTGTCCAGAATTCTAGGAAAAAATTATTCTTTCACCGATTTCATTTATTGATTTTAATTCCATGTTATTTATATTCTTTCACCGATTTTATAGTTCTCGTCTGTTGATGTTAATTCGAGCACTTCCATCAATGCTCTTATTTCTTGCTGGAGAATAAAAATTTTATTGCTTATTCCTAATATATCTATATTTGGACATTGTTTGTCATGTAGGAACTACACAAATCCTTAACTTCATGTGAATCCTTTTATAAACCTTAACATCATGTGAATCCTTAACTTCCTTGTTCGTCTATTGATACATGTATTTTTTCTTTGATTGAGCACAGTTCCTCCATCTATTGATGTTTTGCTTACAGTTTTCACTTCCAAATATGTATATCCAATCTCCATTAGGTCCCCGATGGAAAGAAAAAAGAACTTGAGAGTAATATGCTCCTTGCTTCAATTGAAAATTTGTAATATGTTGTCACTGTGGATGTCCTTCACACGGTAATTTTTTCCTTCCTGGTCATACTCTCGTCATACTGATCTCAATGTAAAGGCATAAATATATTTTTTTGAGCTATATCCATGGCAAGATAAAGGAAAGGAATCTAAGAAAACAATTTGCGAAGAAAACAAAACACCACCTTCAATGTATGTTTCTTCACACTCCTTTATTTTATTTTAGAATTTTACATATTAGGCTACTGCATAAACTTCTTTCATATAACATGTTATAAAGTAGACACATTTGGTGACTTAGTTGTTGCCTTTCACACTCTTTCTATTTAGCTCTTTGTTGTGTCTCTAATTATAATATAATTTTTATTGTTGGTTGTTATAATCTAGCTATATATTGATTCCATTCTCAGGGTTCATGATTATCAAGGCAACTAAAAGCATCACCTGTCCTTTATGCCCTGGTATGATTCGATACTTTTAAACATGTATTTCACAATTTATTTCAATACACACACTTGTGTCAAGTACATTGGACATGGCTATTATGCTTAAATCTGGAAATCAAATGATTGCTCATTGGATGATGTTTTTCTTGAAGATTATTTGTCCTCAAACTTAGGATGAGAGTCGCAGTACAAATCCCGATTACACAGAGTCTAAATTTCCTTGAAAAAGAGCTCACTCCAGAAGAAAGGTATTGAACTAATGATTTTGAGTTTCCTTTAGCTTTTTTTTGTGAGATATGGTTTCAGGTTGTAAAATGTGTAAGCCAATTCTTTGTTGTTTTTGTCATAACTCCGTTTTATGGCTATAGCTATAAGCATGAGTAGCTCCATTCTTTAATGGGCTCCAAGAATTCAATGCCCGCCTTCTAAATGTCTGCATTTTGCTTATGTTTTGTAAGTATTGTTCCTTAATTTTTGTTACTTGCTTTAAGCTAGTTTGTGCATGTCTTCTTGTGGTTTAATCCGCCTAAAACAATATCCTTTTATGGTAGATATTGTCAGAAAAAATTGAACGCCAGCTCAAAGTTATTTTATTAGCTTTCATGAAGATACAATGAAATATTCCAGTTGTTCTTTACTTAAGGTTTTTGCATTGTCTCGTTGCTAGTCTAAGGCCCTAGCATAGGGTACAATGCTGCTTTCGTGAATTAAATTTGAAAAAAGTGGCAAACAGAGAAATTATAAGTTGGGGACTATTTCCCTCATTATCAAATTTATGGGAGAAAACTTGTCAAAATATAAACATAGATTTAATTATAGGAATTTAAATATATGTCATAAGATATCTTAAACGACACTTACAGTCTCTCATGTTGTTCTTTTGATCAAAATCTTGCATTTGAAAAACAACATTTTGGATGTTGGTTTGGATCTATATTAAAATTTTAGCTTTTTGTCAATAAAATGAAAATTGCCTAGTTCTTTTATGAAACTTCCCCAGGTTGAATAGCTCCTAGCTTCCAATAGAATGATTACTTAATACATAGTATTTCTCAAGCTCTTATTCAAAAAATTATCCTCTGAAGGGGCTATCATTTAATGATAACTATGTCTTACAATTCACAATCACTTTTATTTTACCTATCAAAATGGGTTCTCTCAGTCAGCCTCGAAAAGTATCATTCATCAAGTGTATCTATAATGGAAGAAGGGAATTTTGACCATTTTCAGTCTTAGAAGAACACAGTTGAACAAATATTGCAGAAGGAGATATTTGCTACTGATGTTTTGTGCCATCTGAAAAAGCTTCAGCCTACTCTTGCCACGTTTATAGAATTGGTCAAGGATGTGGTGGGCATTTGTAACTACACTTGGAAAAGTAGGTGGTGAGAACCTTTGCAGGTTAGTCAAAAATAAGAGTTACATTGACATAAAGTGTTTAATGGAGGTATTTTTCTTGACATGCTTCTCTTTCGGTTGTCAATGTGCAGGCTTTTCTCGCAGTATATAGGACTGGACACTATGATGGAAATTGTGTTCAATACATTGAAAGGTGCTAAAGCTCTTAAAGCCTGTAACAAGGAGGGACGAATCAATAGGAGTACTGGTCTTTACATGCCCGGGCATCAATCGGGAGGCACATGAATTGTAGATATGTAGTAATTTGTCTAGAAGAATTAAGGCAAGAACTTTCATTTGTAGTTTAAGAAAGTACTTTCTACTATGTGCTTCTTAATTTTACTCTAAGACTAATACATACAAGATATTGTTCTTTTATGTCTAGAAACGTGTAAATATATCTTATGCTCCTAATAAGTTTTTTTCCCTTTCTTTTGTAGACCTTATGTTGGTGATTTTGTGGCCAATGACCCACAATGAAGGCTTGCTCTTCTGAAGCCAAGATTACCCACTGGAGAGTGTCCACATGGCTTTCTCGAATTTGCTCTGAAGATGGTTGAATTAGAAAGTATTAACCTGTCTTGTCTAACATTTAACGGTCATGGGCTACGGTAAACTCTCTTTTATAGCCTTTTCTCACGCGTACAAGTATATAAGACCAGGTCAGAAATGCAACTTCCCCTTCCATGTATAAGTGAAGGAGCTCTCTCTTTTGATGGTGGAATGGTTAGGAGTAATGGTGTGCTCGCCCTTAGTAATAGGTAAGCAATAATTATCTTAATATTATTAGCTATGCAAATTGTTGCTTTTATAGATGTATTTCTCGTGCACATTTTACAATATAATGATCTTTGTGAAATGGTCGAGATTTACAGGTTTCTTTTGAGTAGGTGGACATTAGTGTAGGTGATATGATTCTAATGTTACTTGAGCAGGTGGGTACATTTGTATTAATGTTGCTTGAGAGATGGTTGTATAAATGGGTTGTATGTTGATGGATCATAGAGGGTTTGGGATGGTTGTATATTGATGAATTTTTAGGAATTTTTGATATGGAGGTCTGTTGTGGATTTAGAGAAAGTAGTTTTTTGGTTGTTTAAGTTGTATAAGGGTGGTATGCAATGGAGGAAGAGACTAATTCATGGATTAGGAGGGTGAAGTTTTCGCATACAATCTATCATAGAGTAGATTCTTCACGGTTGTCGTCTTATCCTATGTCGAGGTTGGGGTCTTTTCCTGTGACCCACCGTTCTAATCATGATTTAGGATTCGGGTCTCAAAGTGGTTTGATCACGGTGGATGATGAATCGGGGTCTCATGACAGTCAAATTTTGCGTAACCCCATCACTAAAAAGCAAAAATCTGTATCCCCTCTGCCCAAAATTATCCTCCCGAATACATTTAAGGAAGCTCGAACTGATCATAAACGATTTTCTTCTCCACACCTTCGAAGAAAAGAACATGAGAAGATAATTGCAAGAAAATCAGTAAACGAAGATTTCCATGTTATGGAAACATCTGATTCTGTGTCGTCATCAAGTTCTGGCCCTCTCAATAACTTCTCATATATGAAGAGTTCCAAGAAATCAAAGAGCAAAAAGGATTCTGCATGGACTAAGTACTTTGATCACGGAGCGGGGAAAGTCACGGCTGTCAAAACTATGGATGACTGGACAATTGATCTTTCCAAGCTGTTCCTTGGCATCAGATTTGCATGTGGCGCACACAGTCGCCTTTATCGTGGGGTATACAAGAATGAATCTGTTGCAGTTAAAATGATTAGGCTACCCAGGGATGATTAAAATGGAGAGATGTCGGCTCGGCTAGAGAAGCAGTTTCATAGAGAGGTTACTCTTTTGTCTCGCCTGTATCATCGAAACGTAATAAAGCTGGTAGGAGGATGTAGAAATTTTCCAGTCCTTTGTATCATCACTGAATATCTTTCTGGCGGTTCATTAAGAACATTTTTGCATAAGCTCGTGTACAAATCTCTACCTCTGCAAAAGCTCATCCCAATTTATCTTGATATTGCTAGAGGAATGGCTTATATCAACTCACAAAGTGTCATTCACCGGGTCCTAAAACCTAAGAATATTCTCTTTGATCAAGATTTCCACTTGAAAGTTACAGATTTTGGAATAGCTTTCGAGGAACTATTATGTGATTCTTTGGCTGAGGACCCTGGGACCTATCGTTGGATGGTACCCGAGATGATAAAACACAAATCCTATGGGCGAAAGGTTAATGTATACAGCTTTGGTTTACTCTTGTGGGAGATGGTGGTCGGAACAGTCCCTTACGATGACATGACCTCTATCTAAGCAGCATTACCTGTTGTGAATAAGAACTTGAGGCCTGCTATTCCGTTGGACTGCCCACGAATCCTAAGAGCTTTTATAGAGCTGTATTGGGCTTTAAAACCTGACAAGAGACCCGAGTTTTGGCAAATTATAAAGGTACTAGAGCTGTATTTGACCCAAGTAATTGCTTTGTGTTTTATTCGAAGCTTGTGTACGCGTAGTACCTGAAGAGACAAAGTATCTCCGTAGTTGCAACCATGAGTTACTAAAGTTTTGATCATGAGATCTTGAAGCCAACGACATGTTTTGATGACAATTGTTTGTGCATTCATGAGCACGTCGTCGAATCGATGCTTGCATCTTGCGTTCCATAGTTCCCAGCTTATCATGGCTGGAAGCACTCCCTTAATAATGCCCATTTGTGTACTCCTGTTTTCTGCTAGTATCCAAACCCCTTGCCAAGCCCAAAAACTTTCAGTTGGAACGTTGCAAACGCCACATGCCATCGCAAAAAACTGTAAAACTTGTTGTGCGATCTCTCCCTTTACGAGCAAATGGTTTAAAGTTTTGATGTTACCCGAGCGACAACAACTGCATTTGGATGTAAATGATATCTGGTGCTGAAGGAGAGCATCTACCGTGATGACATTCTTCCATATTTTCCAGTTGAAGACCTGAATTTTGGTAGAGAGAATTTTGAACCAAATCCAGTCCATACGACATTGTACTTCTGCAGTCCCTCTCCAGAATTGCCATGCTAATTTTACCATAAAGCTACCACTTATAGAAGAACCACATAGTGGCGTGTCGTGGCCCTCGCTGATGAAGAACTTGTTGAGGAGTGTGGTCTTCCATTGCACAGGCAGTTTCGTGTTGCAAACGGTTCCAGTTCCAGTTCGTTCCATTCTCGATAATGTCTTTCACCATGATTGTTTGTGTGCAGTCAATGTTCAGCAGGTCGATGAGGTTGCCTTCCCCAGTCCATTCGTCCAACCAGAAACTACAATTACCTATTCCCAAACTCCAAACTATATTGGCTTACATTGTTGTAATCAAGTTTCGAATACTTTTCCACAACGAAGAGGTGTTTGATCGAAGCCGAGAGAAGTCGTCATGTATTGTGTATTTTCTTTTCAGAAAACGAGTCCGGAGTGTGTCAGTATATAGTACATTCCAACATTTCTTGAACTGGACACTATATTTGATATTGTTGAGTTTTTGGATGCCGAGTCCGCCTTCTGCTTTGGGTAGACATATTTCATCCCATGAAACCCAGTGACATTTTTTTTACCTTCAAACTTTCCCCAGAGGAAATTGGAGAACATGCTCTCCAATTTTCGAATGACTGATTTCAGGATGTTGATGCATGCGAGAAGGTGTATCGGCATGGAATTCAAGACATGGTTAATAAGAATTAGTTTACCCCCTTGAGATAGGAGCTTACCATGCCATCCTTCAATCCATTTTTGTATCCTCGTGAGGAGCATTTCAAAGTGAGAGTGTCGAACCATGCCATAGCTGATAGGCACCCCAAAATAGATCATAGGAAATAGCTTGTGTTGAAAACTGCTCGTGGTTTGTAAGATTTGTTTCTGAGCTCCTGTCGTAGTATGATGCACATAGACACCACTTTTCTCTTTGTTGACCAATTTCCCAGAGAAGGCTTCATATCTTTCCATAAACTTCAGCAGCCTTCGGAGAGAGGATTGACTTCCATTAAGAAATACTAGAAAGTTATCCACATACAACAGATGTATGATTGAAAGATAGCCCCTAGGGGATTTAAAATACCCAATCTGCCCATTTGTAAAACACCTCGTTAGCCCCTTAGAGAGCGCTTCCTCTGCAATGATAAATAGTAAAGGCGAGAGGGGGTACCCTTGTCGGAGACCTCTAGTTGACTTGAAAAAGCCTTTGAAAATGCCCTATAACGCCACCGAAAACCAAGGTGTCTCAAAACATTCTGAAAATAGGTTTACACAGGTACTGCAAAAGCCAAATTTCCTAAGAACCATCCTGAGGAATCTCCAGTCCAGCTGGTCATACACCTTGGTCATGTCCACTTTTATCATGGCATTATTGCCCCGAGTTTTTCTATGTAATTCCCCCACCATTTCTTGGGTGAGAGTGATAGTATCATTGATGTCCTTGCCTTTCATATAGGATCCCTGATTACCTGAGATCATCTTGTACAACAGTGCACTCAATCTCATAGCAATGATTTTTGAGAAAATTTTAAAGACCACTGAACATAAATTGATTGGTCGAAACTCGCCCAATGTTGTAGGCACCGTGACTTTTGGGATAAGGGTCAGGAAGGTGGAGGTATAGAATCGTGAAAGAGGTGCTGCATTGAACAATTATTTGGCTGCTCCATGTAAGTCGTCCTTAATGATATCCTAACATGTAGTATAGAAACTAGTGGAGAAACCGTCACTTCCGGGAGCGCTGTTAATGGGTATACTGAAAGCACTAGCTTTTAACTCCTCCATAGTTGGTGGGTTCGTAATATAGCAGCTCTCATTTTCTATAATAACCGTTGGGATGCAGTTGAGTAGTTCCTGGTGGGTTTTGGTTGGGGGTGCAGTGAACACATCTTTGTAGTATGCAATAGCTGCATCATGGATCATCCCAGTATCTTGCGTGTGGATGCCATCGGTTATTGTGAAATTCGAAAGAAAAGATCTTTTACGGTTGATCTGCGTTACAGTGTGTAAAAACTAGGTATTTGTATCCCCAGCTTAAATCCATTTCACCCGAGACTGCTCCCTCAGAAAGATCTCCTCTTTGTGTAGCATATCAACATACTCTCTCTCCACATTGCTAAGGTCTGCACTAACCTGTTCGTCCCATCCACCTTGTAACATGAAATCCAGCTCTGTAATTTTGTCTTCAAGCCGCTTGATATTTTGCGTAACATTTCCAAAAATTGTTTCATTCCATTCCTGCAAGGCTGTCTTGATCACTTTTAGTTTGTACGCAAAAGAAGAGAGAAAGTTTCCAAACACACCCGATGGCCAAGTATCTTCGATGAGCTAATGAAACGTGGTGTGAGTCATCAATTTTTTTTTAAATCTGAACCGTCAAGGGCCTTGATAAGCATTGCTCCTGAATGATAAAAGAAGAGGGGTGTGGTCTGAACGAACCTGTGTGAGATGGTAAATCTTATGTACTGTGAACCCTGTCATGAACGCAGCGTTGATGAGTGCTCTATCCAGTTTTGCCCACTGCCGCAACCTGCCCTGATGATTGTTGCACCAAGTGTACGCAGAACCCAAAAATCCAGTATCCATTAACCCCGTAGCTTGTATCATATATTCAAATTCTGTGACCTCACTGTGGTGTATTCTTCGACCACCTAGTCTCTCAGATTCATACCGGATAGTGTTAAAGTCCCCCAGTACACACCAAGGTGTCGTAATGATCTAGGCCAGCAAACAAATGCCATCCCATAGAGATCGGCGTTCAGAACTCGTGCATTTAGCATAAATAAGAGTCACTAGGGCACTCCAGCTATTGTTTAGTGCTATCTTGCAGTGAATATATTAATTAGTAGATGATAAAAGCGTCAAATCATAATCTTGTTTCCAGAAAATCTAAATTTTTCTGTTTTGGTCTTGATTGGAGAGAAAAGAATTGCATATTATTTGACTGCATATACTACCAATATGCGAGACATCTAAAAAAGGCTCTAATAGTACCACAATCGAAATTTTGTGCTGATGAATGAGCTTTTTGAGACGATTTATTGTTTTGGCATTGCCAATCCCCCTGCAATTCCAAACGAGTAGTGGTCCATCTACCATAGTTTAGTTTGGGGGTTTTCGAGCACTCATGCTCCTTGTGACCATGCAGAGAGGCATCCGCTGCATCCTTGATCGTACTTTCTTCATCGGAGTCCAATTCTTGCAAATTGCCCCATCTATATTAGAGTAAAAACCTCGTTCAAACTCGGTGCCATAGGCTGCTGCATGCTCGTCGCCAGATACAAGGTTGTCAACATCTGCATTCTTGAGTTTGGTTGCTGTTGTATTTGCTGGGACTACCTCATTCAGACTGCCCGTAGCGATGTTGTTCGTCAATATTTCCTGAATGTGCACCTTCTCAATAGTATGTGTAATGTCGGTCATCGTTGGTGCAACAATAGTATGTGACTGCGATAACCCTGTTTCCAGCAGTTGTTTCTTATAAGAGAGAGGCTCAATGATGTTGCCAGTAACACCCAACTCAGGTATGTCACTGTACAGTTTAGTGCTGCTTTCATTTACCATTGGTTTGGGTGTATTGATTTTCCTTCCTTTAGCAGGCATTGTTTTGCCCATATTTGCTTTGCCCTTTCGAAACTCGTCCCTCTTGTCTGGTAGGACAGTTGGACTAATCTTAGTGCAATTGGATTTGTTGTGGCCTTATAGGCAGCAGTGTAAAAAATACATTGGAAGCCTTTCATAAATCACTGATTGCTCTAAGATGAAGGATTTTGTGAGAGCAAGCCCCACTTTCGTTGGGATGTCCTTCGTGAGATTAACCTCGACACAAACCCTCGTAGTACTAGGTCTGCTCAGGCTTAGTGTTGTTGTATCCGTGATAAGGTATTTGCCAATGAGACCAGCCATTTCCCTAACTATCCAATTGTTTTGTAGATGCAGCTTAAGACCTTGGAACTAAACCCATACCAGAGCAAACGAAGAGTCTTTCTTGGGATCAAAATCAATCGTCCAACGAGCCAACTTGAAGAAGTAACCTTTGATTTGTCTCGATTCTCTAGAGAAAGCTCTTGTGACATCTTTTTCAGATGTCATTCGTACCATAATGTGCTTAAAATCAAGCACTACAACCTTAGGAACTTCGAGGAGACCCCAGTTGGAATTGATATTCTTTGTAATGATGTCAAATTATGGTTTTCTGGTCGGAAAACTTGTAATGAGTGTTGTGTTGATTGCAGCTGCTGCTTTGGTCAGATTCGAAGGTGAAAAAGATATCACGGGCATCCTATCTTTCAACGAGATCCGAGTGTCAGGTTTGAACTCCTCAAGCGCTGGTTTTACCACTTTCGTGGCAACACTAGCGAGAGAGGGTTGTACAAGGGGTGGGGCAGCCGAAACAAAGTCGACCTACGTAGGGGATAACAACGAAGGGATGGAAGAAGCTGTGGGAAGAGGCAAGGTTGCTCGGGGGTGAGAGGTGGAGGGATTGCATGATTGCTCAAAGAGGAGCTCGAAGACATCGAAAGGGAGAAACAAGGTAGAGGGAGATGGAAATAATGAAGAGAAACGAAATCAAAAGGAGTAAGAGATAATCATAAAGGAGGAGAATTAAATAGAAGATTTAATTTCAAAGCCAAGTGAAAGAAGAAACCCTAGAACGGAACGACTAGGGTTAGGGTTACAAGAAGAAAGACCACTTACCCTTTATTAAGCTGTTAAATCTTCTCTGGTACAGCGGAATGCACAACTGATGATGCCTTCAAACATGAAGGAGAAAACATAGTTTTTGCTAGTGGGAGCCCTTTTGGAAATGTTAATCTTGGTTAATTCTCTTATATATATTGGATCTTATTTTATTTGCAAGTAGTATTTCTTAGTATATATCATTGCGCTGCCCCCTAAATACTTAAATAATTTGATGTTGCCATGTGTAGTATTCGCCATATTACATTGGAAGTTGGTGCAGCTGTTGTACGTGAGGGTGTTGTTGAAGAGCTCACTGAAGGGCATGGTGGCATTGGAACCAAAGATCTCATGCACTTGTCAGAGGTATGAACTATTATGAAATAAAATAACAGTATCAAAGTATAATATACCTTTAGCCCCAACATCTAACCGTTGCTTTCAATATGAAAATATTTCTTAAAATACAGTAAACAGTATCTTTTACTGATTTAGTTGGAAAATATTGACACATTTGTTTTTTTTTACTTGCTTGGTTATAAGAGGAAGCAAATAAATATGTAGCACGGAGTATGTGGTACCTTATCTACCATCCCCTTGTACATGTAAAATAATTCTCCAAGAGCATCTATTTTTTACGTGGTTACACAACGTCATTTTTATTGATACTGTTAATTTTTGTAATTTATCTTTCTTTGGAAATTATGTAATTGTGGCTTCGGCCATTTACAACAGTGAAATGGCCGAAGCCACAATTACATATTTTTGTAAATAGTGAGTATTAGACACAAATGAAATAGTGGTATTTAACAAGCATTAGCCACATATATTATGGTGGTGATTAACAGTTATTTTCCACAGGACATTTCGTGGGAAAGTTCGTAGCCAATAGAGCTATTTGCCATAATTTATAATGTATCTAATGTGCATTAATAAGCGAAATAGCCACAGTACAACCCGTGGCCATATTTGATTCATTAGCCATGGTCAAGTTGGTGCTTGAGCATTAGCCACACTACCAGTTGACATGACCCTAGGCGCGGGTATACTCATGGAAAATGGTATTAGCCACGGCCAGAGTAGTGGCCATTGATGCTGATTCTAGTAGTGGACACTTCTATCAGTTCGGTTCTCATTCAACTTGAGGAGAAGATCAAAAAGCCAGTCTATTTCATCAGCAAAACCCTTACTTCCGCTGAAACGAGGTATTCTAAAATTGAGTGACTCCTTTTAACTCTTGTTTACACTTCACAAAAACTTAAATACTACTTCCAAGCTCATTCAGTCAAAGTCATGACAAACTACCCACTCCGAGAAGTTTTGTCCAAAAAAGAAAAATCCAGGAGAGTGAAGCAATGGTCAGTTAGTTTGGGAGAACATGATATCATGTACAAATAAAGACATTCAAAAAAGGGTTAGGCCGTTGCTAATTTTCTCGTAGATTTTCTAGTAGAAGATCCTGATTGGGAAGAGCACGATCCATACCTTACACAAGGAATTACAGAAGATCTACCCACCAATGCATTTGATGAACGAGCTGAATGGATTACAAGGAAAGGGTGAAGACTTCTTACAAATGGCTCAGCAGGACCTGCAGGGTCAGGAATTGGAATCGTATTGATTACCCCTTCCAACGGAAAAATCACAAAATTAACCTTCTTGGATTTTGATGCCTCCAACAACGTCACAGAATACAAAGCTCTAATTCATGGACTCGACCTTACTTTCGAGCTCGGCGTCCTTAAGGTCCCAGTCTACACAAATTATCTACTCATCTTTTACCATTATTCTGAACAATACGAGAAGAATGGTAAGATGATCGAGTATACAGCCCTCATTGCTGGCAGGATGTGCAACTCTCGACTATCTACCTCGATGTGAAAATAGACACGCCGATTCCTTAGCTTATCTAGCCGGGGTCATGGGTACAGAAGCCAGATATCTACAGATTGAAGTGCTTTCAATCCCCAGCATTGATCGACATTTTGCATGCGCGATTAATACTGGGGTGATGAAGAGGAGGACGATGATTGGTGAAATCCCTTTATTGCCTATCTTGGCCCCAATAGCAAATGCAAAGGGTCCCTACCTGCAGATCTAAAGGAGCACCGACAGTTAATCGAGAATTCAAAGTGTTACACAGCTCAAAATAGTTTTTTATATCGCAGTTCATTCACAAGGCGTTATCTCAAGTGGCTTTCTAGGAAGAAAGTAGACGAAATGCTCTGAGATTTACACGAAGGGACTTGTGGATCCTATGCCGCATGTCAATCACTCGTTAGCAAAGCAATTACATAAGGAGTATTTTTGTCAGGCATGCTCAAGCAAGCAAAAAAATACTCATGTAAATGTGACACATGTCAACGACATGGACACATGATCTGTACTCCTGCGCTCAAACTACATGCAAGCAAGGTGTTCTGGCCATTCAAGCTGTGGGTGTTCGATCTCGCTGAAGAATTTCCAAACACTTTAGGTAATCGACAATACCTACTCGTAGTAACAAATTATTTTACAAACTGGGTGGAAACAGTTTTGCTCTGTTGAACTAGAGAAGAAGAAGTCATCTCTTTTATCTGGGAATACATCATCACATGGTTTGGATCCCCCTACCTAATTCAGATCGATAATGGGACCTAGTTCATTGGTGAAAAATTTGGAGCCTTTCTCAACAAACACAACATCACCCATAAAATCCCTACTACTCTCAAGGCAATGGCCAAGCCGAAATCACCAGCAAAACCAGTGTAGATGGACTCAAGAAAAGGCTTCAATCACAAAAAAAAAGAAACTGGATACGCAAACTTCCTTATGTCTTATTGGCATACCGTATTACTCTACATCAATCAACCGGTTGTACCCCATTCCTCCTCGCCTATGGAACAGAAGCTGTCATTCTAACAGAATTCCACCATCCTGCCAAAGATCCCGAGCTTACTGACGAAGAGAATGAGTTTGAATTGGCTTGTAATATGAATTGGATTGATGAAACTAGGGAAATGGCTATTGCCAACCTAGGTCGATATCACCATATGTTGGCTAGCTCGTAGAATAGAAGAGTGCAAAGCCGTACATTCTAAATCGACGATCTCAACCTTAGAGAAATCCCTCAATATAGAAAAGAAGTACATGCCGAGAAATCCCAATCCATCGAACACTGGGCGACTGAAGCGGTACTATCATTAAATCCCTCGCTTCTCTACTTCAAAATTCTCATTCTTTCCAGTCTAAAAGAAATATTTCATCTCCATACAATATACATTCTATTTTATTCAATGAAAACTTCAATTTTTTTTCCCACATTACTCTCTACTTGCGTAGACTCTACTACATTATATAGATTAAAACAAATGTAATACTAGCTTTTAATTGACCTCTATACCAATTAAAGTAAAGGTAAAACTAGCTTTCAATCAAATTCTATACTGATTAAAGAAAAAGTAAAACTAGCTTTCAATCGAACTCTATGCCGATTAAAGCAAAGGTAAAACTAGCTTTTAATCGAACTCTAAACCGATTAAAGCAAAGGTAAAACTAGCTTTCAATCAAACTCTATACCGATTAAAGCAAAAGTAAAACTAGCTTTCAGTCAAACTCTATACAGATTAAAGCAAAGGTAAAGCTAGTTTTTAATCACCCATCAATACAAACTCTCCGATTAAAATAAAGGTAATACTAGTTTTCAATCAAAAAACTCTACCAGACATAAGATAAAGCAAAAGGTAAAACTAGCTTTCATCTCTCAATATGTCTGCGATAGATACTTTTACAGGTTACATCTATAAGCCACTTTTAAGGATCTTCTCTGCTGATAGGAGGTCAGCCTGGCTTTCCCCAACAATAGGAGGACGATCAGCCATAAAATCTCGAGCTCGAGTAACTGCAGTAATACTGCCTTGCTCTACCAATTCAGCTGGTCGAGAGCTTAACTCTATTTCTATGGCATTCATACAGTTTCCTCGATCTACATCGGCTCTACAAATACATCATTTTCCCGAAAAATAGTCGTGTAAGGTATCCCTCTCTAACTCAAGCCTTCTCACTTCTTCCACAAAATAGGCAATAACAGTTATTAACATCTATGAGCGCGTTACCTCGGGCATAACCGAAATTTCTTTCACTTTCTGATGATGCTTTTGCAACTTCTTATACCGTGCGTCTTGCCATTCCATGTGACTATCTGGGCCGGACGTAAGATTAATATGCTCTTTCACCTTCTTCCCTGCTTAATCTAACTTAGCCTGGCTTATCGCCCTCAATTCTGCCACCTGAGCACGAAGTTACTCAAGCTCCCTGTCTTTACCTGTATCTCCCCCAACTGGAGGGAGATGTGGCTCGATTTCTTAAATAGTATCATTACCACGACCCCATTACCACGACTTTTTGGCTCCAATGTGGTTTGGCCAATTTACCCCTCGTACCTCCCACGTGCGAACAACACCCTCACTACCATCTGCTTGCAAAACTCAAAGCTTTTCGAACCTTCTTTTCCCCTACTCGAAGCTAAATAATCAAGTCAAAAAGTCACATCATAACCTTTTTTCTGTCATACAAGAAAAACAATATCATTACTTTTTGCACACCGCCCCAGGCGCTTGTACCAGTCTAACAGACCAGCCGTCTGGGCTGTTAGAACAGCTAGTCAAATAAAACTCAATCTTTGACACACTCCTGTACTTGAGTATTCGACCACTTCACGTCTCTCACAATCCTCAATATCTAGCCTCAATCAAATTCATTTAAATACATTGACCCTTCGACCGAATACATCGACCTCAGGCTTACAGATAAATTTTTTAGCTTCGCCGCAGTTTACTTTTCCCTTAGAGGAATTCATTTTTATCTTTGAACTACACAAACTATTCATTTTGACAACTGTATTATCCATTCAATATCAGATTGTATTACTATCACTCACAGTTCGACAAAACAAGTTATTCAAAGGAATCATTTTTATTCAGAAAAGCAGCTAACATTACAAACCTCGTACAAAAAAAAACAAGAGACAACAAAAATAGACCAAAAGAAAGCAACAACACCACAACATTATAAAGGACCCTAGCAATTAGCAGGCTGCTCCTCTTCGATAATGGCCGCTGTATCTGCATCCTCTTGGTCCACTATATCCTCTGTGAAGCCCTTGAGACGAAACAGTCGGTAGCCGGAGAACGGCCCCATCATCTGCACTATGCCCCACCAGTATGTGAAGGGCATGTCATAGAGTGGTGCCCCAGGTTCCGCTTCCAAGAGGTCTGGAATTTCAGCATCATTATCCTCCTGTAATCCGAACCCCCGTTGAAGACCCAACAAAACAAAGCCTCCTGAATCCTCCTCGCCCTCACCGCCGCTTGATCTTCCTGAACCGGTACATTTTCAGCCATGTTGATCAACAAACAAAGTAAGAGATAGAGTGAAAGATCCAAGACAGATGAAGAAGCTCCCTCCAACCTATCCCCTTTTATACCTACAAATCCACCACGACTTTCCCTTTCCCGTAACAGAATTAATGACAACCTTAAATTTCTAACCTCGAAAAGTCAACATGTAACCTCTCCAACTTCCTAGACGTAACTGATTCATCAGTACGTGCATTCAAACCTCATTCCTGAGGACTTCTAGCCGAGCACGTCACCCACATAGAGCATTCGGCCATTATAACCACCGATTATTGTAAGCAGTATTTCATCATACCTTTGACTATATCTCGTTCTGATCATCATAACCAAGATAACAATAACCTTCGATCATCTCTTTACCTCACGCCTATAAGAGTATTCGCTTACATTCGTTTACATTATCAATTACATACAACAATATAAGTACGCAGAAAATACTTTGTCCATTCCAAACAGTAAATCCAACAAACAAATTACTTTTTTACTACCACTCCAAACGCAAAAACAACCCCCTCCCACACAGCAAAACAGAAACCTACAGAAATATTAATATTTTCACCATCAACTCGATGCCCTACTTCCGGAAGGACCAGCTCCACTTGACACATTTCCCTCCTCGATGACCTCCTCTGCACAAACAAGACTTTCGGCAAGAGCCATCAGAAAGAGATAGCGCCTCTCAGCAGTCATAAAATGAAACCTCAGTTGTTCCCACAGATAAGAATATTGATCACCATTGAAGAAATCCTCAGGCCCTGCCATCACAAGGTCTGGCATGTCCCAGTGCAGGTCATGTTGCCCAAAAAACTTCATATGCAGTTCTGCCATCTTCCGCCCCACTCGACGATTGCGAGGGAACCCCATCCTCTTCTGGTAACACGTGTTCGGCATGGTGTACATCCAAATGT
Source organism: Kingdonia uniflora (assembly GCA_014058105.1). Lineage (NCBI taxonomy): Eukaryota > Viridiplantae > Streptophyta > Magnoliopsida > Ranunculales > Circaeasteraceae > Kingdonia > Kingdonia uniflora. Next base: position 729,539 of record JACGCM010002776.1, read on the forward strand.
TAAGAGTATTAAGAAAGAGCATAAGACTATTGCAGATGGAAGAAGATACAGTATACCTCTACAATAACCCATACTTATAGGCTTCAATACATTTTTTACCCTATAACCACCTGCATATCTTAAAAACCCCTTTTTATTTCTTTCTGAAATAACAAGACAGTCAAACTGCTCAGATTCTAAGACCGAAATAGTTTTCTCAGCGAACACCTCTCTACCTGGCTTCGAGACCTTCGCTGAGAGGGGGCGAATGTAGTAGCCTACTCGTAGCCTTCGACAGATGGCCGAAGCCCACTTCATAGTCTACTCGAATATATTGAAGCCCGCTCAATCCCTAAAACAGGCTCCCCAAAGATCCCCCAGAGATGAACCTTCAACACAAGACAAAGCTTCAGGGACAGATCAGTACATTACAGCAAACATTCTTCGACCATATCTACATATGGTCGAAGTATGACAAGACAGATAGCCAGCCTACCAGACAAAGCTACGAAAACGGATTCACATCCTACAGCATAAATCCTTCGACCTCACTAATACACGGTCAAAGCAAGACAAGACAGACAACTACTTCATCAGATAAGGCAGCGCATTGATTGGCCCGTGCATCTACAGTGACAGGTCCAACCACCTCACCGATCAGAGCCATCACCAATAAATGCAGCAGTAACAGTAACGACAAGACCGGCGCCCATAACTCGCTGGGATTTTTTGATAATGTAATCATGTAATCTTGACCCACACTTGGTGACTCAGCTCCCTATGTCTCTATAAATAGAGGAGAGGAGAAACCATGCAGGGGTTAGGAAATCATCTCTAGCCTCTTGCATTTAACCTTCGACCACCCTGTACTCAAACCCTGTCATTTACTCTTCAGTAATGCAATCTATCTTAAAAATCCTCATCAGAGGTCATAGAGAGTCACATTTGGGCCTCTACACATGTATTTATCTTTAGATAGATCTTATTTTGGCCAATTACTTGTATCCTCTGACTGAAGATCGATTCTAGATTGTGAGAACTAACTTCCCCTTTGAATGGAGTTAGCTCCCTACACCAGCCAGAAGTCTATTTCTTTAGTAGGTAAAGCCTCACTCAACTGCTCATCTGCTATTTCATATTTGGATAGATCATCTTGAGCTCTCTTCAGCTCACTATCTTTCTCAATAATTTTACCCTTTAATCGTTCAAGTTTACTTTTGGAACCCATTAAATCGGCTCGAGTCTGCTCTTATTCATTTATTTTGCTAATCATTTGGGCATTCAGACTGGCTACAAATCCACGTACCTCTTTCTCAATCATTTATAACGACAGGATACGATATTGAGCCATATCCACCTCCTTACTCTTCACCATCAGCGCATCATTACCGCTTTTGAGCTTCGCTGTCTCTTCCTTTGCCTCCTTAAGCTCTTTTTGCCGCTTATTAATTTCGGCATCTTTTGTTTGATCTTCCGAGTTAGATCTTCAACAGTTTATGTTGCTGCGACAAACTTGAAATATAATTTTCCGTATTGATCCCCCCTTTAATAATTTTCTTCTCTCATCCTATCAAACTCTACCGCAAACTCTTGGTTATATTAGTGTGTCTCTTGCTCACTCAAGCGAGATGACTTAAGTTCGACCTACATCACAGATAAAATATATCAAGTTCGATTCATAAATACTCAATCATTACATTTAATAATGATACAAGAATCTTATTTCTAAGAAATTTCTATTTTTTGATATCTGCTGTTGGGAAACTGCTTCTAAACTTAAGGTCAAAGTATGATCCCAGTTCGATGATAATAACATGTACATCTAATTTTAAGGTACACAATTTCTATGTAATTACTTTATCATCATTTGGGTATTATCTGGACGCATTTGATTACCATTGCCCCTAAACTGTTAACACGTTTTTGGTCTATCTCTATACTCTAATTTTTACTTTGTACCTCTAAAGTAATACAGTGTACAAGTCAAATATTTCTTGCTCCTCTCTAACCTGTAGCTCTGCTTGCGAAGATAATAGGGATGTTGAGGCGACATTCTCTTAGCAAGCTCATTCTCTAACTCCTCAATTCTGAGGCACATATCCTAAAGTTCCTACAAATAATTTTTAAAAACATCTCTTAGCCTACAGAAGCTTATCCAGCAAAATAATATCCGATACAATTACAGTTTTTAAACCCTAACCTTGCGGGTCCTACTGAGCCATCTGTAAGAAGTACCCAACCCTTTTATGTGACCCACTCAGCTCATTCTTCGATGGGCCTTAAAGGTGGATCGTCTTTAACTTTTTATGTTAGATCTAGATCGTGCTCTTCCCAATTTAGATCATTTACTGGGAAGTCTGCTAATAAATTAGCCACTGCTTAACCTTTTTCTGATGTTCTTTACTCAAATTTGATATCGTTCTCCCCCAAACTTACTGGCCACTATTGTACTCTACGCGATTTCTCCTTTTTAGATAATACTTCCTGAAGAGGATAGTTGGTCATAAATTTGACTGAATGAGCTTGAAAATAGTATTTGAGCTTTTGGGAAGTGTAGACGAGTATGAGGAGGAGTCATTCTATCTTAGAATATCTTGCTTCTACCGGTGTAAGTATTTTGATTAAGAAATGTATTGGCTTCTTAATTTTTTCTTTTCTGTAACGATGAAGTAGATGATTAATTCATCGTTCTCGATCGGAGTGCTAATTACGGGAGACTTTCCGAGATACATTTTAAGTTCTTAAAAAGTTTCTTTACATTCTTCTATACATTTGATCTCCTCATTTTGTTGACCTTTGCCTCTTCTAGTAGATCTATGAAGCAACATGAACAACCACCAATATCAATCTGAAGACTTGGAGACAAATCTGTTGATAGCAGCAATCTTGCTAGTGAGCTTCTATACATCTTTATTTGCTTGTGGAGATGGTATGTTGATTAAAGCCTGAATCTGATATGGGTCAGCTTCGATACCTTTCTTGCTGATGAGGTATCCTAGAAACTTTCCAGAATGACCCCGAACTGGCATTTATATGGGTTGAGTTTCATTCTGTATGACCGCAAGATTGCGAAAACTGTATCGTGATGTATAATATGATTTTCCTTATTTAAGCTTTTGCAGAGCATATCATCGATGTATACTTCACCTGTATTCCCCAAATGTTCCTTAAACATACTTGTTACAAGCCTTTAATAGCTTGCTTTAGCATTTTTTAGACCAAATGGAATGACTTTGTAATAATAAATTCCCCTTTTAATGATAAAGGTGGTCCTTTCTTGATCTTTATCTAAGAGAAGTATCTGGTTGCATCCTGAAGCAGTGTCCATCATAGATAATAGGTCATTCCCTGCTGTGGAGTTCAGAATTTGATAAATTATGAGAAAAGGGAAACTGTCTTTCGGCTTGTATTTGTTAAGATATGTGATATCTACAAAAATATGGACTTTCCCATTCTTCTTTGGAACTGTGGCAGTATACAAGATCCAATCCAGGTATTTGGCTTCATGAATGAATTTGACCTCGATCAATTTATCAATTTTATTATTATCCTCATCCCTGAGATGAGGCAAGAGTCTCCTATGTTCTATTTGACTGCTTAACTTGTAACAAGCTTTAGCTGGGTTGATACGTTTGAGGTTCCCCTGGGGAGAGTCATCTCTCTCCTTGGAACCCTAACCCTAGCCGTTCCCTCCTAGGGTTTCCTCTTGCTTTTGGCTTTTGAATTAAATCTCATATTTAATTCTACTTCCTTTCTACATTCTTTACCCTTCTTTTATTCCATCAATCTCTTCTTCTACCTTTCTTTTTCGATGGCCTCAAGCTCCTCTCCGTTTGTCCATGCGATCCTTACACCTCCACTTCCCCCACAAACTGCTCCGGATGTTGCTCCCTTTCCGGCACTGATATCCTCTTCACAAGCCGACGCTACATCGACTACCCTTCCCTTTGCGATTCTATCTTTTGCTAGTATTGCTTCGGAAAAAGTAAAACTAGCACTTGAGGAATTCAAGCCGGAAACTCGGATCTCGTCGAAAGATGGGATACCCTTGATATCTTTTTCACCTTTGGATCTGAACAAGGCAGCTGCTTTCAACACAACACTAATTATGAGTTTCCCGGCTGGAAAACCGCAATTTGATGACATTACAAGGAACATCGAATCCAATTGGTGTCTCCTCGAAGTTCCTAAGGTTGCAGTGCTTGATTTTAAGCACATTATGGTGCGAATGACATCCGAAAAAGATGTCACAAGAGCTCTCTCTAGAGAGTCCAGGCAAATTAAAGGTTTCTTCTTCAAGCTAGCGCGGTGGACGATTAATTTCAACCCCAAGAAAGACTCGCCGTTTGCTTCGGTATGGGATCAGTTCCCAGGTCTCAAGCTGCATCTACAAAATAATGGGATCGTCAAGGAAATGGCGGGTCTCATTGGAAAATACCTTATCGTGGATACAATAACGCTAAGCCTTAGCAGACCTAGTACTGCGAGGGTTTGTGTCGAGGTTAATCTCATAAAGGACCTCCCAACGAAGGTGGGGCATGCACTCACAAAATCATCTATCGTGGAACAATCAGTGATTTATGAAAGGCTTCCGATGTACTGTTCTCACTGCTGCCTGCAATGTCATAAACAATCAAATTGCAATAAGAGAAATCCGAAAGTCCTAGCTGACAAGAGGGACGAGGCTCGAAAAGGCAAAGTAACCATGGAAAGAGCAATGCCTGCAAGAGATGGGAAAACCAATTCAACCAAGCCAGTGGTAAGCAGCAGCGACGTACCTGAGTTGGGTGTTACTAGCAACAACATAGAGTCTATATCTGCCAACGAACAGCTGCCGGAAACCAGGTTACCACAGCAAATAGCTGTACCAACAATGACCGACAATACTCTTATTATAGAGAAGGTACAAGCTCCGGAAACGTCGGTGAAGAACATCACTATGGGCAGCCCAAATGAGATAGTCACAACAGATTCAGCAGCAACCATATTTAAGAATGTGGATGTCGATAGCCTTGTGACTAACGGCGAGTTTGCAGCAGCCTACGGCACCGAGTTTGAACGAGGTTTTCACTCAGATATGGATGGGGCAGCTTGCAAGGACTGGACTCCAATGGAGAGAGTGCGATCAAGGCCGCAGCGGTTGCCTCTCAGTATGATCACAAGGAGCAAGAGTGCTCGACAACCTCCAAACTAAATTATGGTGGACGAATCGCTACTCATTTGGAATTACAGGGGCATTGGCAACGCCAAGACAATAATTCATCTCAAGAAGCTCATTCAGCAACACAAAATTTCGATTGTGGTAGTGTTAGAACCTTTTTTAGATGTCTCGCATATTGGTAGCATATGTAGTCAAATAAAATGCAATTCTTTTCTATCCAATCAAAACCAGAATGGAAAAATATAGATATTCTGGAAACAAGATTAAGAGGTGACGTTTATATCTTCGACAAATCAATATATTCACTGCAAAATAGAACTAAACAACAACTGGAGTGCCCTAGTGACTCTTGTTTATGCCAAATGCACATGTTCTGAACGACGCTCTCTATGGGATGACATCTGTTTGCTTGCTCAGACCATTATGACACCCTGGTGTATACTGGGGGATTTTAATACTTTACGGTATGAATCAGAAAGACTAGGTGGTCAAAGAATACGCCACAGTGAGGTCACAGAATTTGAGTATATGATACAAGCGGCGGGGTTAATGGATACCAGGTTCTTGGGTTCAGTATAAACTTGGAGTAACAATCATCGAGGCAGGTCACGACAATGGACAAGACTGGATAGAACACTCGCCAACGCTGCGTTCGTAACTAGGTTCCCAATACACAAGATGCACCATCTTACACGAGCTTGTTCAGATCACGCCCCTCTTCTTCTTTAATTCACGAGCAACACTTATCAAGGACCTCGGCAGTTCAGATTTCTAAAAATGTGGTCGACACATACCATATTTCTTAAACTAATCGAAGATACTTGGCCATCGGGTGTGTTTGGAAATTGCCTCTCCTCTTTTACGTACAAGCTAAAACTGGTCAAAACAGCCTTATGAGAATGGAATGAAGCAACTTTCGGAAGCGTTACACAAAACATCAAAAGGCTTGAAGAAAAAATCACAGAGCTAGATTTCATGTTAAAAGGTGGATGGGACAAACAGGTTAGTACGGACTTTAGCAATGTGCAGAGAGAGCATGCTGATATGTTACACAAAGAGGAGATCTTTTGGAGAGAGCAATCCGGGGTGAAATGGATTCAAGCTGGAGATGCAAATACCCAGTTTTTCCACACTGTAACACAAATCAACCATAAAAGATATGTTCTTTCAAATTTCACAATGCCCGATGGCACCCACATGCAAGATACTGGGATGATTCACGAAGCTGCTATTACATACTACAAAGACGTGTTTACTGCAACCCTAACCCAAACCAACCAGGAACTACTCAGCTGCATCCCAAATGTTATTACAGAAAACGAGAGCAACAGTATTATAGCCCCACCAACTATGGAAGAGTTAAAAGCAAGTGCTTTCAGTATTTCCATTAACAGCGCTCCAGGAAGTGACGGTTTCTCTACCAGCTTCTATACCACTTGTTGGGACATTATTAAGGAGGACTTACATGGAGCAGCCAAAGAATTCTTCAATGGTGCACCTCTCTCACGATTCTATACCTCCACCTTCCTAACCCTTATCCCAAAAATTGAGAGGCCTACAACATTGGGCGACTTTCGGCCAATCAGTTTATGTTCAGTGGTCTACAAGATTTTCTCAAAAATCATTGCTACGAGATTGAGTACACTGCTATACAAGATGATCTCAGGTAATCAGGGAGCCTATATACAAGGCAAGGACATCAGCGATACAATTACTATCGCCCAAGAAATGGTGGGAGAATTACATAGGAAAACTCGGGGCAATAACGTGATGATAAAGGTGGACATGACCAAGGCGTATGACTGGCTGGACTGGGGATTCCTCAAGATGGTTCTTCGGAAATTCGGCTTTAGCAGTACATCTGTAAACCTCTTTGCAAAATGTTTTGAGACACCCTGGCTTTCGGTGGTGTTACATGGAGTCTTTAAAGGATTTTTCAAGTCGACTAGAGGTCTCCGGCAAGGGAATCCCCTCTCACCTTTACTGTTTATCATTGCAGAGAAAGTGTTTTCTAAGGGGCTAATGAGGTGCTTTACAGACGGGCGGATTGGGTATTTTAAATCCTCGAGGGGATGTCTTCCAATCACACATCTGTTGTACGTGGATGATTTTCTAGTATTTCTTAATGAAAGTCAATCCTCTCTCCGAGGGCTGTTGAAGTTTATGGGAAGATATGAAGCTTTCTCTGGGCAACTGGTGAACAAAGAGAAAAGTAGGGTCTTTGTACATCATAACACAACAGGATTCTGGAAGCAAATCATTCAAACAACAAGCAGTTTTCAACACAAGCTATTTCCGATGATTTATTTGGGGGCACCAATCAGCTATGGCAAAGTTCGACACTCTCACTTTGAAACGCTCCTCACGAAGATACAACAACGGATTGAAGGATGACATGGCAAGCTACTATCTCAATGGAGCAAACTCACACTGATTAACCATGTCTTGAACTCCATGCCGATACATCTTCTAGCATGTATCAACGTCCCGCAATCGGTCATTCGAAAGCTAGAGAGCATATTCTCCAATTTCTTCTGGGGAAAGTTTGAAGGTAGAAACAAATGACACTAGGTGTCATGGGACGACATATGTACACCCAAAGCAGAAGGCAGACTCGGCATCCGAAAGCTCGAGGACATCAAATACAGCTTTCAGCTCAAGAAATGTTGGAACATACTATATACCGATTCATTCTGGACTCACTTTCTGAGAAGCAAATACACAATACAAAATGACATCTCTCTGCTTCGATCTGACACTTCTACGCTATGGAAAAGTATACAAAGCCTGATCACAACATTCCATGCAAATACAGTTTAGAGTTTGGGAATAGGCAATTGCAACTTCTGGTAGGATGATTGGATCGGGGAAGGCAGCCTCGTAGACATTCTGAACATAGACTGCACACAAACAATAAGGGTGAAAGACATTATAGAGAATGGAATAAACTGGAACTGGAACTGCCTTCAGCATGAACTGCCGGCATAATGGAAAACCATACTCATCAACAAGTTCTTCATCAACGAGGGTCATGACATGCCACTTTGGGGTCCTTTAGAGAGTGGTAAATTTACGGTAAAATTAGCATGGAAATTCTGGAGTGGGACTGCAAAAGTACAAAGTCCCATGGACTGGATTTGGTTCAAAACGCTTCCTACTAAAATTCAAGCCTTCAATTGGAAAATATGGAAGAATGTCATCACAGTAGATGATTTCCTCCAACACTGGATTCCTTTTACATTTAGATGCAGCTGTTATCGCTCAGGTCACGTCGAAACTTTGAACCATTTGCTCGTGAACAGAGAGATCGCTCAACAAGTTTGGCAGTTTTTTACAATGGCATGTGGCATTCGTAACATTCAAACGGAAAGCTTTTGGGCTCGGCAAGGGGTTTGGATATTAGCAGCAAACAAGAGTACACAAATGGGCATGATTAAGGGAATTCTGCCGGCCACAATAAGCTGGGAACTTTGGAAAGCAAGATGCAAACGCCGATACGACGACATCCTCATGAATGCACAAGCGATCGTCAAAAAAACATGTCGTTGGTTTTAAGATCTCATGATCAAAACCTCAGTAACTCACGGCTGCAATTACGGAGATAATCAGTCACTTCAGGTGCTACAAGTACACAAGCTTCAAATAAAACACAAAGCAAGTACATGGGTCAAATGGCAAGCACCATCGCCTAGGTGGTTCAAACTGAATACTGATGGATCTTCTCTGAGCAATGGTCTCTTTGGGGCTGGAGGTATCATTCACGACTCACAGAAAGGAATAAAACTAGCTTACAATGTGGCACTAGGAAACGATACTAACTTGACAGCTAAACTATATGGACTACTGCATGGCCTCCTCCTTTGCAAGGAGAACAACTGGTTTCCACTAGTGGTAGAAATGGATGCCGAGCTCATAGTTAACTGGTTCAAACAGACAAGAACCTGCCCTAGCAAGTTTCAAGCCATCTGGAAGATGGTCCTAAAACTCAACCAAGAGCTACAAATCAACATGGTGCATACATACAGAGAAGGAAACGGGTCCGCTGATGGTCTCTCCAAGTTGGGAAGTGCACAACAGAACCTCCTCTTTTGGTCGGCTGCTTCACTACCTAGACACATAAGAGCCTCCAACTTTCTTGATAAACTAGGAGTTGCTGCCATTAGATACCGATACATATGTACAATTTGGAGGTCAGGCTCTATGTCCCCCTCCTGTTTGCTTTCTTTTTTACATAAATAAAATCCTAATTTGAGCAAAAAAAAAAATGTGGTATCCTCGATCCAGCCTACTGATGTGTACCAAACAAGTTATAAAAGATGAAGACTAGTATTACCTATGTCTTATATATTGTTTGGCCCTTTGAAGTGGAACAAGTTTTCATACTTGCCACCCTCGCAGATATGTAGAGATTCAGCTGAAAAAAGTGGTATTATAGATCCCGCCTACTGATGTGTACCAAATAAGTTGTAAAAGATGAAGACTAGTATTACCAATGTCTTATCTCTTGTTTGGCTCTTTGAAGTGGAACAAGTTTTCACACTTGCCACCCTCGCAGGTATGTAGAGATTCAACTAAAAAAAGTGGTATTCTAGATCCAGCCTACTGATGTGTACCAAACAAGTTGTAAAAGATGAAAACTAATATTACCTATGTCTTATCTCTTGTTTGGCTCTTTGAAGTGGAACAAGTTTTCACACTTTCCACCCTCGTAGATATGTAGAGATTCAGCTGAATCAAGTGGTATCCTCGATCCAACCTACTGATATGTACCATACAAGTTGTAAAATATGAAGACTAGTGGTACCTATGTCTTATCTCTTGTTTGGATTTTTGAAGTGGAACAAGTTTTCACACTTGCCACCCTCGTAGATATGTAGTAGCTGAAGCCAACGAAGTTCCTTGATCGAACTTGTGGAATGTGGATTGTAAGCTAGTATTATCTATGCTTGAATCGGTAGAATATGAGCGACTGTTTCGTGAAGAGATTGAAACTATTTAAAAGAAAACTTTCATTGATAAGTTCAGAATTTTCATTGAATGGAGATAAGAATCTCACTTTTGGAATTGGTAACAAACAACGAAACATGGAAATGAAGTAGTAAGACGACTAACGATAGTATCGTTTCAGTCGCCTAGTGTTCCAAGGATTTGAAATGGGGACTCCCTCTTCTGTCATAAGATAGTATGATCCCAGGCCTAAGAGACCTGTGATAATGAATGGACCCTCCCAATTGTTGGCTAATTTTCCAGCGTGAGGCTCTTTGCAATATTGAGGAATTTCCCGTAGGACGAAATATTTGATTTGGAAGGTGGGGCCCTTGACTCGGTTATTGTAAGACCTGGCAAGCATTTAATGGCATTAATCTAGGTTAGCGATGGCGCATTCCCTGGTTTTATCTATCATATTGAGGTTTCAAGCGAATTTGAAATCATTTTCCTCGTAAGTTAGCGCGTGGTCCCGAACTGGATGATGATATTCAGAAGGAATAACTGCCTCAGTACCATAAGCAAGGAGGAATGGGGTATACCCCATGGACTATCGAGGAGTAGTTCGATACGCCCACAGGACGTGAGGTAGTTCGTGGACCCAATTTTCTTTTTTCTATGAGTGAAGCCGTTTCTTGAGTCCATTCACGATTGTTTTGTTGGTGATTTCGGCTTGGCTATTGCCTTGAGGATAATATGGATTTAATGGCGAATGGATGATATTGTGGTGATTTAGGAAGGTTATAACCTTTTCTCCCATGAATTGGGGCCCGTTATCGATGCGAATTAGGTGAGGGTACTCGAATCGAGTGATTATGTGGTTCCAGATAAAAGAGACGATCTCTTCTTCTCTGGTTCGACATAGTGGAATTTCTTCTACCCATTTTGTAATGTAATCGATAGCTAAGAGTAGGTGGTGGCGATTACATGAAGAGTTAGGGAATTTTCTGATGATGTCTAGTGCCCATCTTTTGAATGGCCGAAAAACCTTGCCTGCATGAAGCTTGAATGCAGGGGCGCGTATCATATTTCCATGTCTCTGGTAGGTATCGCATCTGCGGGAATACTCTTTTGCTTGCTTATGCATGCCGGGCTAGAATACCTCTTGAGTTATTGCTTTGTTTGCTAATGATCTGCCTGTGGCGTGGGAGCCACAAGTTCCTTCGTGCAGCCCGTCTGCTTTTGACTTTGAGAGGCACTTGAGGTAAGGAACTGTAACGGATAGGCGGTAAACCATGCCGTTTTGAGTAATGTAACGCTTTGAGTTCTTGATCAGCTGTCTGCGTTCTTTCAGATTTGCTGGAAGTGGTCTGTTGCATTTGTTGTCGACGCCGAGGTAATCTAAGAAAGGATTTCATCAATCGTCGTTTCCCCCTTTTATCGCCCCCAGTGTTGATCTTGCATACAATTATGCGATCAATGCTGGGGATTGAAATGATTTTAATTTAGAGATATCGAGCTTCTGTACCCTAAACCCCGGCTAGATATGCCAAGGAATCGGCGTGTCTATTTTCGCCTCGAGGAATATATTCGAGTGCTGCTTTCGCGAACTTACTCATCCTATCTGCAACAAGGGCTGCGTATTCGACCATCTTCCCATTCTTCTTGTACTGCTCAAAATAATAATGAACGATGAGCAAGGAATCTGTACAAACTGAGAGTTTGGGGACATCGAGCTCAAGTGCGAGCTCATTATGGGAAACCTCCCCAAATAGATTTTGAGATCCTAAAAAGATGCTTCGCATTGTGGTGTCCCTGTGATTTCCGCGGTTGGCTGAACCTTTCCTCATTTGGTACATTCTCAGAGTAACAGGAATAGCCAACGGTAGCGATCTAAAGATTTGGAGACGAAACGGTTGATCGCAGCAATCTTGCCAGCAAGTTTTTGAACGTCTTTCGTTATCTTTGGAGAAGGCATGTCGAGGAGAGCACGGATTTGATCTGGATCGGCCATTAAGCCCACTGATATCCATGTCGCTCTGAATGACTTGGTCGACTAAGCCCATCTGGTCGATTGTACTCTGGAAGAGAATTTCGATACCGCTTCCAGTATCGACCATCATTGTGTGCATGAAAAACTGCTTCATCTTCAGCATTATGACTAACGCATCATGATAGGAAAATTTGACATGACTAATATCGAAATCCTCGAAAGAGATTCCTAGCCGGCGATTGCTCGATTCGAGAAGAAGTTTGGTTTCTTTATCTTGAGGTGTAAGATCACAGCATTCAGAGAGCCTTTTGCGCTTTGATCGGTTGGAACTGTTGATCTGATTGATTTCGATCATGTTGCTGAGGTGCATGTAGTAGAGATGCTTCTCCTCAGCCTTACCGTTGACCTGAACAACTTCAAGTTGCTTTTTATGGTTGCCATCCTGGTACAACTTTAGGTCATCAATGTATTCGAGCATCCGTCCTTCCTTGAAAATGAGCTTGAGTATCTGCTGTACAGCATAGCAATTATCAGAAAAATGATGATTTACTTTATGGTGGAGGAAAAATGGTTGACCCTCGATGGGCTCCAGTGGTCGAGAGATACGGTAGAACGGGTCTTTTAACAATAGTAGAAAAAGTGTGAAGACTTGGGACGTTCAACTTTGAGCGGACGGGTTTGTTTTGCGGACCGCTTCTCCGAGAGTACTCAGTATTCCCCTTGGTGCGTTTATGATCTCCCTGTTCCTCTTTAGGTTCACTGGCCCGCTCTGCAGGTCGGAACTTGGTGGAGAGGACAGACTTAGTAGACTTTTGTCGCTCAGACATCATCCTCTTAAGTCAACGTAACCATTAACCTTGATGATCATCTCCTCCAACGTCGTAGGCTTGTTATGGAAGAGGTATTCCTTGGCTTTGCAATCGAGCAGGAGAGCATTGGTGAATGCGGTCACCACTGTCTTTTGGCCGAGGTTATCCACCTTTCTTGCGAGCTCTAGGAATTTCTTTGAAAAATCTTCATGTTTTTCTCCATGTGACTTCTTAAGACCGATTAGAGAATACAAGTTATCCTCTTTGTCTCTGTTGTGGGCATATGTTTTGATGAACTATTTCTACAGCTGATCAAATGTGTAGATAGATTCCTCAGGAAGAGAGTGGAACCATCGGAGTGGCTCTTCCTGTAAACTGCGGTATTGCTGGATATGCTCCTTTGGGTCTGTACTTTTGTACTTATAAATTTGGGAGTATGAAATTTTTTTGATATTTCCATATCGAATAGTTCTTTGGCAATCGGGCTTCCTTGTAACGTCGGGGTGTCGCCGGTAGTACCCAAAACTTATACCTCGATCAGCTCCTTAATTCGTTAATCCATATGTTTTTTTGTGACGTAATGACGTGTTGGTTGAATTGCTAGATGTGATGGAAGGGGATGATGAGTCCCTGTACCTTTACACAAACAGTCTCGTGCTGGAATCTGACGGAGAGGTCGCTGGTCTTTCTCCTGATGAATGGGAATCTGATGACCCCGACTGATTTCTAATTGGACTTCTCCTCCCAAATAGATAAAGGGTTATGGCCTGTATGGTAGATTTCTGGAGATTGCTTTACTGGTGACCCCCCTAGGTCCCAACCTTTCCCTTGCCGAAATACGGGAGGTCTCTGGAAGTTGATCGTGACCTCTGGCAGGAGGGGCCTGCTGAGTATTTTACAGAGCTTTGAGTGCAGTCTACATTGTCGTCATCTGATCTTTGTGTCGTTTGAGCACTGTCAAATGAGCTTGTCGTTCAGCATCGAGTTCTTTCTCTCAAAGCTCGCGATCTTTTGCCAATTGAAGTTTGAGCTCGGCGCGTTTCCCTGCCTCTGCGTGGAGATTTACCCGTAACTCAGTGAGTTGTCCCGGATCCACAGAAATTTCGAGCTGAGTTCCTGTGGCCTGGCATCTGGAAGAAACCATAGTTGAAAATTGTAATGAAAGGCTACATTAGGGTATCGTAGAAATGCAATCTTTCCCATAGACGTCGCCAAATGTAATGGCTAAATTCTGTAGCTCGATACGATTATGAATTAGCTATCACTTCAATGAACCTGTTACACTACTCTACTAGAAAGTATGAAATGAAGACAGGTGTATTTAGGGTGGAAAACCTTTGAATAGGAAAAAAAAACCACGACCTCGTATGGAGGATTTTTGTAAAAGTCTCTTTATTTCTTTGAGTGGAAATCTCTATTACAAGTGATATCTAGAATATAAAAATGCCTTTGATCTTGTAAATAAGAATTTTTAGTAATTTTTTTGGGTCCCCGTCTCTTTTGCAACTTTTCTTTTTTATAGGCTTCTTCACAGCTCTCCATCGTGCTAGAGCATGTTTTCTGAATAATGCGGTTACTTGTAATTGAGTGAATAACTAACGAGTTCGTGAGAGACAGGTGTCTTTGACTGAATAACATTTTTGGGTTTAGCTCGACACACGTTCTCGAGTAGTTCGTGGGGCTGGGTGGAATGTTTGACTGAAGTGTTGTGTGCTGAAATTACGTGAGCCTGAGATGGTGGTAAATCGAACTGAGTGAGCTCGATTATGAGTAAGGTTGAGGAATAAGCCCCTACAGAAATGACCTCACAAAGAAATATGCCCCTTCACTTGCTGAATAATTTTTCACACCATAAAATTGTAAAACATTTTCAGGGGATATTCTCATCTCCACCTCATTCTCCTCATACAACCTATTCAAACTCTTACAAACATTGATAACCTCCCACATGTTCCCATTCAATTGGACAGGATATGCCCTTATGGTATTCATTATCCCTTTCGTAATTTTTTTAAATTTTAAAACCACAAAAATCTTTCAAACACATATTAACAATATCACCAATCATCTACTAACCTTCAACGTCTGAAAATGAATCCGAAACAGCGCCAAATCCTTCCTTCACAAGGCTTTTATATAACCACCATCATGACTCAGTCTCTGTAACTTTCTCCTACCTTGATTGCTGATCACTCTCGCCTAATCTCTCATATGAATCTCTATTGCTTTTTCTCTTTCATCTCTCATTATTCTTCAATTTTTTAAAAGTTGATAAATGCATGAATGAGGAAGATGAAGTATTATTTATAGTTTTTCTCTCTAACTGCTGGCAGTTATTTAGCCTTGTACGAGCTGCCCTCAATTTTGGAACCGGCGTCCCTTCCACAATTAATGTCAGACGTTTTGTACCTTTTCGGTGAAAATACCTTCTATCATTGCCCCCTGCCCTATATTTTAATATATTCTCATCTATCCTACTTAAATCTCTCTCTGACCTCCCCACACTCATGATTACTCAAAACTTACACGCAATCAAACTTTCTTTGTACTAACACTAGAGACAAAAATCAAAGTTACCTGCTTTTTCTATTCTTGCTTCTACTACTTGTAGAACTACTGACGTCATTTCTAAAGCTCTCACATTTTAATTTCAAATTTAAATTCACAGCAGTCACAAACAACTTGCAACAAAAGGGGAACAGATTCAAACATCATTCTAACTACATTTTTGTTATTGTTATTCAAACTCATACAGTTCACTCCCTCACATATAATTACACATAAAAGCATCCCAGATGTCCTAAGGAGCCACACCTAATCAGTTTGCCTCCAGCAATCCTTACATCTTCCAATTCGATCTTTTCCTTAGCTATTTGCCTCACAGCTTCTTTTCGAGCTGAAGGCTCCATAATCACTTCCCATAATAGCTCTTCGTAGAAGTGATATCCTAACTCAAGTTTCCTACTCCTCAAATCTAAACCTTCAAACTAGTATTCGGACTCTGGCAAGTCAGAATCATAATCTACCAACCTAAAAATCCTCTTTCAAACTTCAGCTATCTTTATCACCAACCGTCCATCAGTAGCTTGATGAACTCTCATAGATCGAGTCCTCACCATATTCTCTTTCTTCCTCCTCTTTAAATCATATTTCCCCATATTTATACAATTTTCTAGATCACTCTAAATCCCCCATATTCTGTATATGTATTCTATTTTTCCATAATAGGAAACCCTATGATCTTGATACAAAAGTTATTTAAACTTATTTATCCTTATCGACCTCCTTGGATTTATCGTATCTCATTTCGAACTTATCTGCCCCCAATACAATATTTCTAGAGAGATCTCCCTAAGCTCGAATTTCTAATTTTTGCAAATTCTATATCATCTACAATATTCTCCCCCCATAATTCTAAGTTATTCAATTCGAAACAAATTTGTACACATCTTCTATTTTATAGATACTTTTTTTTACAGCTCAATTGCCAAAAGATACTTTCAAATTCGATCTTAAATATTACATTTCATCCTTTAATCACACATATTAGTATTTCTAAAAGATCAATTTCTATCACAAGAGCTAATTCTATCTATAAACTCAGAGTTTGAATAAATATTTTTATTAAGCTCAAATATCAATTACAGGTACTTTACAGATAACAAGTCTTTCTGATACTTTACAGATAATAAGTCTTTCAGGTACTCTAGAGATCACATATCCTTCAGTTCATTCTCAAAATCATATAAGTTTTCAGTTATGTTCCACTCCGATAATCTTCTGAATCAAAGCTAGACCTGGAAATCAAAAAGCATCCCCCTTTTTCCAAGTTTGAACGAAGTCTAGACATGAAGCCAAAATTTAAATAGAAACTATGGAAGCAAGGACATCAATGCTTAAACAACCTCTTCAAACAGATGGTCTTCTTAGTGCCAAGAAACGATAATTGTACATGGGCAGACTTTCAATCTCCATCTCCCCACTCCACTACCATTGCCTCGTACTCCGTAATCCCTACCAACAAAGTGTTGGTAGAGATAAAAGGGAGTCCTACCCTAAAATCCAAACCTATGCAGGATACCAGCGATACTACCTCGCAGTTACACTGGCCCCCAAGTCTATCTCCTCAACCTTGCCCTCCACAAGGATGCGGAAACACCTCCAACGTTGTTCGCATGTCAAGATAACGCGATAAAATTTTCACATAGAGTAATAGTCTTCCTCAGCTTCAGCCGCTTCTTCTTTCGATATACCGTGATACGTCGGTATAACGAGAATTGGGGTAGGCATCTTCCAAGATTGATCTTTGAAGTATCTCTACTTGAATCTCTGCATCTCAGCAGAAACATTTTCTTCATAAACCATTCTCCAGGTCTTCACCATTATCACTCAAGAATTTCAGAGGATTTTTTAACAACAGCGTACTTTGCCAGAATCCAAAGTACAGTTACTACTTATATAACCCTCGTATTTAATGTGCAGGTACGTTTCCAAATCAGTCATCATTCAAAATAGAACTGATAAAAAGAATTTTGGGGTCCTCTAGAAAAATACCAGCTCAAAGTACGATTGTCGAATTGTAGCACGGATGAGTGGGGTCGAATCCACAAGGAGGTTTGGGAAAAGAAATACTTTCTAGGCCAAATTACGATTTTATAAGGGATAAATCTAAAAGCAATAAATAAAAGGTAATTATAAAACTTAATGAGAGAAAGTTGAGGTTCGAACTTAGCCTCTACCTTTCAAAGCACTAATCAATATTCAACTAGATCCTAATATCTCCACCCCCCATATGTTCGTGTTAAGACACATACGATGTTGTATAATAAACTACTAAATCTATGGTCAAGAATTTAGTGGTTATACTTTAAAGTGATGGTGAAGAGTGTCTTAGAGAATTATCAACTCAACCATGGTTAGGCTTGAAGGAGTTCTTTAATGTTTTCTCTTGTTTAGATCTCTAAATCAAGTCTACGGTTAGTAGCACTTGTTTGTATCCAAAGTTATCGTACACCAAACCGAAGCTATGGTCAAGCCTTCGATATGATGTACTAACTTATCAATCATGAAGTACTAAGAGAAAACTAATTAGAACCTAATTAGTACCAACTAGTGCTCATCCAAGAAGAGGCCTCATCCTAGCCTTAGCTAGGAGATTAGCCGCTCATCTCAGACTTCGTTGCATTAACAACTAATAAAGACATTAACAAAAATTAAATATAAGAGAATAGAAGAGACAATTAAATAAAACTAAGAATTTAATTATTTATTCTAAACTTGTTCCAATATGAGATTCCCAATTACAATGGGGGGAGGGTTCCTTTTATAGGAGAACGAACCCAAATTTAGAAACTATACATTAAATTCTAAAGAATATTTTTACAATAATATTTTTTAATATTACAACCAATCACCTAAGATTCTTGCATATAATTCTCTTAAGTGATGTAGAGATCTTTTTTCATTGAAACTCTTGCATATATCTTAAATATAAAATATCTTCAAGGAACTTGGATGGAATATATTCTTTGATTTTATTTTCCAAGAATATTTGTGTATATATTTCTTCAATCTTGAGACCAAATATATTGTGTCTTTGGTTTTTTGTACTATGAACTGCTGGAGACACTTTTACTTGACTTTAAGAGCTTGGCTTCAAATATATATCTCCAATAGATACAATCAAACAAACGCGCATAACTACCCAAAATTAAATATAATGGACGACTAAAATGCATGTTCGGGTATATTAAAAATGTCATAATTACGCGCTCATTAAATACCCCTAAACTTGTCTTTTGCTCGTTCCAAGTAAAATAAAATATTGGCCACTTTCACAGGGAGCGCGATTGCATTTAGCATATGCAGCAAGCTGTTAAACCTCTAGGTTTAGCGTGGTGGACGAGTGTTGTCCCGTGAGGGCTTGCAGTGACTATACCCACAAAAGTCAATAAAAACATTTTAAACAATTCTAGAATACACATGACTCATTTCATGTGAACTTATCCTTACTTAGTTGTGACAAAAATATGCCGATGAGAAATCCTTAAACCTGCTAATTCTCCCAAGTATACTAAAGAATATTTTAAGCTTATCCGAAACAAGATGTATTACCTCAAGATTAGAAAGAGATTCAAGTATTTTTCTTTAACAATATTTGATTGTACAGTAAAAATAGTTTTGTCACCTAATTCATTGTCTAGAATAATTTACTCAATTTTTTGGTAGTCTAGTTTTTACTGGAATACATTCAACGGTCTGTTCGACAAGTGCCTTAGTCAATTCGTCTTCTTAGATTTTTTTCTTTTCTTTTCTTTTGAAAGCCTTTTCTTATTAAGTACATTATTTCTTAGTGAAATCTCCATAGCAAGAAATTTTCGGCCGACAATCCACGCCAGTCGGCTAAAGTTGCCAGGGTATGGTGCCCCATCATGACCTAAACTCAGGATTCTCACAAGTAATATTTTATTGTGCTCCTTTTACATAGTTCATGGTTAAACTCGAGTTTGGTGATAATTATTCCTCTTTCAGTTCTTATTCATACGAGTAGTCTTGCAGCGTGAAAGTTTTCAAAACACATTTGGCTTATAATTTTTTTCTTAGGAATGAGCTTATTCTTAGGCAGTTGTCTCCCATATAATAAATTATTCCTAACATAAATGCTAAATTTCCCTTAAACATAGCAAAAATCGATTAAAAGTATTAATTGCAAAACTACGGTGAAGTACATGTTTTCAAAATATGCCAAGCTAACTTAAATTAGTCGCTAATAAAAAGATAGTACATCTGGCTTAAGATAGTTTAAATATTCTAGTGTATACTTGGCACAATTTAAAAATTTAGGCTTTTCTATAATATTTATGTCAAGGTAAAATCAGTTTAAGTGTTTGGAAATTCGTTAAAAATATATCATAAATTGTCAAAGTGCCATTATTTCACTTTTCTTCAAAAATTATTTAAAGAAATGGTTTCCTACCCCCAAACTTAAATGAAACACTACCCTCAATGTTTGAGAGCATAAAAAAAATGGAGGATAAAAACTAAAATTTCTCACATGAATGTGTTATGGACTTCCTCCCAAGAAGCGTTAAGTTTACCATCTTCAGCCAGACGAATGTACCCCCAAACTTAAAATTTTCAATATGACTGGAAGGGTACGAAGTTGAAAAAGTGATGTACTATCCTGGTTGCAAATTCTTTTTCAAAAACCAGATAACGTATGAATGACAATCATCAATATTAGCCCTTAATTGGGTAGATATATTCCGTAAAAACCAAAGAGAGTTCAAAACTAATTCTATATGAAATTTTTTTTTCTAAAAACTTTGTCTATCATTTGATGATTCCAAGTTAAATTTTTTAGAAAAATCAAGAAAAACCATATTTTCCAAGATAAAACAAACACATACCCAGGGAACATATTTTCCTATAGAATTTTCAATTTAATCATATGATTACTACGTGTTGCAGTAAATAATAAGATTGGTATACAAGTATTTTCCCCTAAAAATATACTATATTCAAAACTCTATTTTCCGGAAAAGATATTTTCTTTGAAAATTCTCAAAACCCCCATATTATCGTTGATATTCCAAAAAATGTGATAGGTGGTTCTGATAAAGCAAGTCCGCGAGCCATCCCCAAAATTATAATATTTCAAAAAGATGTTTTCTTTTAGCAGAAGAAAAACTATATAACATATTTGTGGATGTGGGGATCGGGGAATAATTGACTCTAACAAACATTTAAAATTTGTATGTCTAAAATCACAACTTATCTCAAGGGACTCATCCTGACCATTAACGTTTTCAGATGCTAATGATTGTACCATTTCACAAATTTAAGGTTCATTTGACTCCTCAAAGTAATTAAAACATTCATCAACAAAAATACAATAAGAGTTATCTCCATAGAAGTCCTCAAAATCTTTTATGCTAATGGTACCCCCATTAGGCTTAGGCGATGAAGGTATGGATTCAAGAAAGAGAGATGAAGAAGGTGACATTGGTTGGGATAATGATGGAGCTCGTATTTTCTCAAGAATCGATGTTGAATTCACACTTCCAGAAAATTTGTCATCATCCTCATCGTCTGAGAAAATTTGTCATCATACTCACTTTCTATCATAATATCATTTGTGAATTGGTGGTGCTCTATCGGTGAAAAGATGGATAATGACATCGGTGGTTAAATGTTGAGGGCAGAATTAGGAAGTGATTGAGAAAAAAATTTATTGAACATGTTAACGGCTTCTTTTAGAGCTTCTTGTGACATAGGATCGTCGACCTTAAAATGTTCATCTTCTAAATCTGTCTCGTAATATGGTTTCCATTCACCCCACGATGAAAATATTTCTTGATTAAGCTTGAATTCATTATTTTCTAAATCACAAGGGAATTTAACTCCAACTTGTTCTTCTTCATTGCTTGGAAATTTTTAGTGCTCTATTTCATTCTACGTGGTTGATAACTGAGTTAACTAAGTCTCTAACCTAGAAAAAGATTTGGTCGTACAAGTTTGATTCACTAAAGTCTATTTTTGGAATTACATCATTTGTTACTGAAATTGCAATGTGACTTTCCATTGATTGTTACATGAAGAGAGAAATGGTATCTTCCAAAGATGGTTTGAGTAGAGTGGGTGGGAACTGTTTGGATGACTGAAAGGATTGCTGAGACTGCATAGAGGAATGAGGTAGGAAAGGTTCCACGTATTGAGATTTTTGGCAATCCCATGATTAAAAATGATTTTGAGGATATTGTGTGATGTCAAAATGTAAGCTATATGAATTCCAATGTCCTTGCATGTATGACATTTTACAATTAAATTAACACCTAATAAATAAAAGTAATCAAGCCTAAAACTCTAGCACTTTAATGATTTTTAAGAAGTAATAAGTAGATCTCCCCTATAATCTTCTATGTTCCCAAAATGGTAGGATGGTCAAAGGCTTCAGTTCTTATACTCCCATGCATCACTGTGTTAGTACTAGCTTAGAGTAGATGTTTAGTTCTCACACCCGAACGAGTCGACTTATCGTACGTCAGTACTTGAAATGGTGACGTCGCAAACCTACAACCAGTATTTTGGAGCGCTAGGCTAGGGCTGCATTCTACGATCCCGTGGTTGTACCCCAGTCCGGTATAACCAGTTTTTACCTTTACTAATGTTGGAATGGAAAAAAATTTAAACACGTTAATAGGTCAATTCAGCCACAACAAATATTTTATTAGAGCAGCGTGTATTTGCAGAGTCAGCAAGAATTTATGTTCCTAGTGCCGGGGCAGAGCGGATATGATCCCCTTCCAGATGTCAAGTTTTGAGAGAAATACCAACCTATGGGAAGTGTTTCCCGGTGTAGCTGTGGCCGCCCCTTCACTTAAGGGGCGAAAGAAGGAAATTACCCCTTCACTTAGGGGGCAAAAAGAAGGATGGAGGTGCTGATGCTTTGAGCCTTGCGTATTTTCCGTCCCCGCACTTTTTCACTTTGTAAGGCCAAGCTCCTCCTTTAAACTACAACTACAATGTCATGTGAATGCCAAATATATGCCAATTAGAAATAGAGGAAATGGTTATGGTACAGATAGAAAAGATTTAGCATGCACACTAACACTATTATCAATTGTCAAGTCCAATAAATTATCAAAATTTGTCAACACAAGCAGTACCCAACACCACTGGTTAAAAACACTTTTGGAATTCTTTGCCTGGACAAGAATAGATGTGGCTATGATAATACACTTCAATGCTCTAACAAGGAATTACTAACTTAGATGACGTAAAGAAGTTGCAAAATATTCTCAAAGAAAGCAATAGAACAATAATCCAAACCAAGCACTTGAGTTTCCTTAAGCACCAAACGAATAATGTGCTCAAAAATTACTTGGTTGTGTCGAGATAAATATGTGAAGTAGTATCATGCAGCCAAATGATATGTACAAAATTTCGTGCAAATACAAAATTTTAGGAGGTGCAAAGAGATGAGATTGGTGTACCAGCACCTTCCTTAAGCACCAACTTACTGATATAGTCTTAAAGTTCTTTATTCTTGCACACCAATCACCAAAATAATGTAGCAAGCACCTTCATGTGTGGATTAAGCACAACCAAACATGTACACAGATTCATAAAAGTATGTAGGTCTAATACTTACTGTTTCAACCAACTAGACATGAGAAATTTAAAATAAACCCAACACTTTAAGGAAGAAAGATGTGTTGTATCCACTCCTACACTCATCCAAACATTGGTACTACTATACCCGAGCTTCTGAAACACGATTGTAAAGTAGACGTTGGTAACAATGACCTCACGTAAATAAGCTATAGTACCAAACCTCATAATCAAAATAGATGTTGGTAACAATGACCCACGCACTCAAACAAAATAGCTACTGTAGCGCCAAAAGCCATAACTATTTTTATTTTATTTTAAAAAGAAAAATAGAAACACTTAAAATAGCATTACCAGCCCACTATACTACAACTTACTAAGCAAGGAATTTATAACTCATTGGTAAGATATGGACGATATTAGAAAGAATTAACAAAGAAAATTCGGTATTAGAAAGAATAATCTTCAGCGATGCCTCCCCGGCAACGACGCCAGAGGAATTTTCTTGGCCGAATTGATAAGAAGAATAATCTTCAATGATGAGTGGGATCAAATCCAATTTGACAAGAAATACCCACTCAACAATTGTACAATCTGGCAAAATACCCACTCAAAGTACAATTGTCAAATTGTAGTACGGATGAGTGGGATCAAATCCAAAAGAAGGGTTGGGAAAAGAATTACTTTCTAGGCTGAATTACGATTTTATAAGAGATAAATCTAAAAGCAATAAATAAAAGCTAATTATAAAATGTATTAAGAGAAGGCTAAGGTTCAAACTTGGCCTCTACCTTTCAAAGCACTAATCAATATTCAACTAGATCCTAATATCTCCACCCATCATATGTTCATGTTAAGATACATACGGTGTTGCAAAATAAATAACTAAATCAATGGTCAAGCATTTAGTGGTTATACTTTTAAGTGATGGTGAAGAATGTCTTAGAGAATTATCAACTCAGCCATGGCTAGGCTTGAGTGAGCTCTCTAGTGTTTTCTCTTATTTAGATCTCCAAATTAAGTCTATGGTTTGTAGTACTTGCTTGTATCTAAAGTTATCGTACACCAAGCCGAAGCTATGGTCAAGCCTTCGATATGATGCACTAACTTATCAATCATGAAGTACAAAAAAAAAACTATTAAGAACCTAATTAATACCAACTATTGCTCATCCAAGAAGATGCCTAATCCTAGCCTTAGCTAGGAGATTAGCCGCTCATCTCAGACTTTATCGCATTAACAACTAATGAAGACATTAACAAATATTAAACAAAAGAGATGAGAAGTGACAATTAAATAAAACTAAGACTTTAATTATTTATTTTAAACTTGCTCCAATATGAGATGCCCAATTACAATGGAGGGAGGGTTTCTTTTATAGGTGAAGGAACCCAAATTTAGAAATTATACATTAAAATCTAAAGAAATTTTTTACAATAATATCTTTTAATATTAAAACCAATCACCTATGATTCTTGCATATAATTCCCTTATGTGATGTAGAGATCTTTCTTCATAGAAACTCTTGCATATATTTTTAATATAAAATATCTTAAAGGATCTTGGATGCAATATATTCTTTGATTTTATTCTCCAAGAATATTTATGTATATATTTGTTCAATCTTGAGACCAAATATATTGTGTCTTTGGCTTTTTGTGCTATGAACTGCTGGAGACACTTTTACTTGACTTTAAGTGCTTGGATTCAGATGTTCCAGGAGGATCTAGAGTATTTAAAGATTTGTCAAAGTCGTTCGAACGACGTTGAGTGTCGTTCAAACGAGTTGACATGTCTTTTGGAATTTTGGCCCAGAGCCATATTTTCGTTCGAATGAGTTTGGTTTCGTTCGAATGACCATGCAAGTTTTTAGGGCTTTAGACCAATTAGTTGTAAAGTCATTCGAACGACTCCATAGTTCGTTTGAATGACTCTGGCGGTGTTTTTGATTCTCAGGCATTGTTTTGCCTCGAGATGCGTTCTACTTTAAAAATTTGAGTTCCCTCTATATAAAGGGGTCTTAGGTTATCTTTTTTTTCTTACGTTAGATCTAAAAGAGTTTTGAGAGAATCCTAGGTTTTGGAGTGATTCATTATAATCTACTTCGATTTTTTTAAGCAATTAAAGCTTTATTTTTTCCAATTGGTATTTTTAGTGCTTTCTCTACTAACTAAAAGCTTCTCAATCGTATTGTGGATTATGTGGTATCAGTTTTTTAGTTTCGATTCTCGAGGGGTTGATTGTGGTTTATGGTCTCTACACGTGACCGTCTCAAGCAAACAAAGGAGAAGCTAGTGAATCCGTTGAAGATCCATCACAAACCTAATTCGAATAAGAAGGACGATTTGGAGATGGGCGATTCCAATGATCGACTCACGACTTTGGAAATGATAGTTTTCTGCCTAACTTCTACTGTAGGGGA
Organism: Kingdonia uniflora; assembly: GCA_014058105.1. Lineage (NCBI taxonomy): Eukaryota > Viridiplantae > Streptophyta > Magnoliopsida > Ranunculales > Circaeasteraceae > Kingdonia > Kingdonia uniflora. The sequence continues at coordinate 754,942 of JACGCM010002776.1, forward strand.
TTTAGTTGCACAATTGCTTCTCACGAACCTTGCGAAGTCTTCCGCTTTGGGGAAATGGCAAGGCCGCTCGAAGAAGAAAGGGGTTATGGAGGGGTATGGTGACAACCGTACTACGGAGAACGATAGTGATTCTAGTGATGCCATATCCAACGAAGAGAGATTGGTTATTGGTAAGCCTACGAATCCTATACTTAATCTTCATATTGGCTTTAAGATTGAAATTTCGGCATTCGACGGTTCGATCGATGTTGAGATACTGGATAACTTAGGTTAGAAACTTATTTTTAAGTTTTCGAATACTCCAATGCTTAACAAATTTTCTTTAGTATATTGAAATTCGCAAGTCGTGTACTCACGTGGTGGAAATCTTATCAGAAACGCGACGATGTAGGAGATTTGGGTTGGAAAGAATTCAAGGTTTTAGTGCGAAAGCAGTTTTATCTGATTAGGTATGAGCAAGAGATATGATATAAATGGCACAATTTATGCTAAAAGTTTGAGCAATCCATACAGGAGTACACTACGGCATTCCATAACCAAACTTTGGTTGTGGATATTGATGTGGATGCGTATGAGGTGTTCATGAAGTACACGAGGGGTTTGTCAGAGTCAATTAGGAGAGAGTTGAAACTCTTTATTGTGGCCAATATCGAGGACCCTACCATGAAGGCAATTGCCATTTAAGGCAAGTACATGAAATGTGACAAAGAAGACGGCAAGATCAAGTCGGAGTACAAGTCTAGTTTAAAAAATGAGCATAAGGGAGAGGCCAAAAGAGAGGAGTCTTCGTCCAATGAATTTTATTGTAATCATTGTAAGGCTAGTGGGCATCTTTTCGATCATTGTTGGAAACTTTACCCAGAGCTTAGGCCGAAGGAGGAGAAGCGCAATAAAGAGAAATGTGTACTAGTCACTGAGGTTATTGACCTTCCGGATTTAGATAAACCGAATCCTAAGCTTACACTCACTTATGTTTCAGCAGACTTTGGCTACCGAAGAGGAGAGTCGGGTAGAGCTTTTTCATGTTAGTATTCAAGTAAAGCAGAGTTTAGTCAACGCTATTATGGATCCGGGTAGTCAGAAAAATTTGATTTCTAAGACGTTGGTGAAGAAGATGGATTTGACGACTACAGCTCATCCTAAGCCGTATGGTTTAGGGTAGATTTAGAAAGGTGTGGATGTGATGATCACGAAGTAGTATATATTCAAGTTTGTGATTTCTGAGAAGTTTATTGATGAGGTGGCTTATGAGGTGGCCCCTTTGGATGTGTGTCAGATAATCTTGGGTTGCCCTTATCTTTGGGACCGAGATGTGATTCATTACCGTAGAGCTCGCAAGTATCGTCTTGTGAAGGAGGGATTGAAGTTCCATATCAATTCTTGTAAGAAGCTTATCACTACGTCAAATTTGGTAATGACAACTCAGGTGAAGCAGTTGGTTAATGCGAGCAGAAATTTTGTGTTAATGGTGCGACCGGTTCAGGAGGGTACATCGGCTCAAGTGTTGTCTCCAATGATAATGTTTTTTAAGTAACAAGCCAATTTGGGGAAGTTGTAAGTGGAGGTTGTGGTACATACTGATCATAAACCGTTCTAATGTTTAGCTACACAATCCAAGCTACAGCAAGCTCGCCAGATGAAGTAGATATCGTATCTCCAACAATTTTCCTTGATTATACAGTTTAAGAAGGGAGTGATCCACAAAGTAGCTGATAAGTTATCTTGACCCCCATTACCAACTACTTCCGCTATGTTGGTTTCTATGCAAATATAACCTTTTATTACCTCAGGATATGATGATCCTAAGGGGCGTAGCGTGCTTCGCCGAAAGTTGTTGCCAGGCAAGACATGTGTTCGCTTTGATTCGTTTTGTGTTGGGAAGAAGGATTAGCTACCTCGCGCGTCAAAGTGGTATAGCAGGGTAATGAGCAACGCTTCATTCCCACCACTCCAGTTCCAGATTGGGCAGGAGCTCAAGGCTTCTAAAGGGGGGAGCCATGATCCAGGAGGATCTAGAGTATTTGAAGATTTGTCAAAGTCGTTTGAACGAGTTGACATGTCCTCTGGAATTTTGGCCCAGAGCCATATTTTTGTTCGAACGACTCTTTAGTTCGTTTGAACAACTCTGGCGGTGTTTTTGATTCTCAGGAATTATTTTGCCTCGAGATGCATTCTATTTTGTAATTTTGAGTTCCCTCTATATAAAGGGGACTTTGGTTATCTTTTTTTCTCATGTTAGATCTGAAAGAGTTCTGAGAGAAGCCTAGGGTTTTGGAGTGATTCATTGTAATCTACTTCATTTTTTTAAGCAATTGAAGCTTTATTTTTCCCAATTTGTATTCTTCGTATTTTCTCTACTAACTAAAAACTTCTCAATCGTATTGTGGATTATCAAATATCTATCTCCAATAGCTACAATTAAATAAACGCGCATAAGTACCCAAAATTAAATATAATGGACGACTAAAATACATGTTTGGATATATTAGAAATTTCATAATTACGCGTTCATCAAGAACCAGTCTCGGAACCCCAAACATCTATTACATCAATACTTTCCATCGTCATTCAATGCAGATACATCCCTCCATAAAAAAAACCCATTTCCATACCAGTGTAGTCAACATTAAATATATCATTTCTTTTCAAATTCTAAATTCACAGGATCTTTAGTAACCAAAGCCACTCGTACCTTCAGTTGTGAGGGGGCGATTGTAGGGACCTATCCCTTGAGCTAGCCTAATTCGAGCTGCCACCATGTCAGGCCCACATATTTTATACGTGATATAAACAGTCAATATTGACTTCTATCCCACTAACTTATGAAGAATGTGGATCGAACACAACCAAAGAACATGAACAAGTCAAAGATACTTATCTCCCATGAACTCAATAGTTATTCAGTTAACCACCACTTACCTTATTATTCGGAGAATGTGCTTCAGCACGATAACGAGTTACGGGTAAGGCCTATATAAATAAAAAGTTCCAGAAGAGACAGGGGCCAAAAAAAAAAGATCACAAAGAAAAACTTATTATTTACAAGATCAAGTATTTATAGTTTGAAAGATCACTTCTAATAAGATATCAGCCTCATGCAATAAAAGTTACTGTTACTAAAACCCTCAACTCGAGGTCATAGTTTTTTTTACCTATTCAAAGGTTTTCTACGCTAAATTACCTGTGTCATTTCTTGCTTTACATTAGTTTTTGTCATAGGTACATTGGCGTAAGAGCTAATTCCGAGCCATTTAAAGCTAACAAAATTAGGCCATTACAGTCCACCACCACACCACCGCACATCTCTGCCAGAACAATCATTCATTTTGAGTTTCACGGAGAGACAACATACGCTAAGATATGTCCAACCGTACTATTGGCTCTGATACCATTTATTGGGGCCCGAGCCCCCATTGCACCGATATTGTCCCCACCTTTACCACCTAGTTGGGTCAGGCTAGGTGTGGGTTTCATTCTTAAAAGCCTCCAGTACAATTTAATAGTTCGTATATCCTTATATCCTACTATAAACTACATTTTCTACCCGATGTGGGACTAACTTTGTCTCACGCCCCAAAATCCAGTAATTGGTAGCTAGACCAATTACTAGACTCTAAGTAGTGCAGGTCGGGGAATCCAAAAATTCTACCCCACAAATAGCCAAGCCGAAGACAAATTCTAGCTCGGCTATTCACATATAGCAATAATCATCAGAGTAAAGAAATAGAGATACAACAATATAACGCGGAAGCAAAATGCATATATATGCACATATCATGTCAAAACGTAATATAATATCTCGCATACAAGCTCAGCTACCTAATGCTGAGAACACCTACAGAATCTAGAATTTAAAGAATCTGCAGCGGTAAAATCAGTCTCTGGGCCGGCTAACCACGCGGCAGTCCAAGCTACTCAACCTCTGGAAAAGTTAAATGTGAGAGTGAGCAAACAACGAGCTCACTAATCCAACAGAACTAAATAACTTACTAATAACAGGTACTGGAAATAGAGTAGAGACGAGTGCGATAAGGAAATAAGTAACTAAACGGTTCTAACAATATAATTAGTAACCATTAATGAACTAAGAAATCAATAAGGAAAGAAGGATTGAGTTGATAAGAGAATGGAGAATAAAGTTAATGCGGAGAGAGAATAGAGTGGATTAGAAAGGGAATAGAGTTAAGAATGTGAGAGGAGGGAATGATGATGATGATGCAATGCTATGCAGTGAAGTGATGACTAGGATAATCCCATACTTATCCTAGATGTAATGCTATGATATGATGAGCGGCGATATTCCCATAAATATCCTCTAATGCAATATGATAAAATGCTAACGTCTAATACTATCTTAAAAAGATTCGGTAAAGGGGATACACTGGTACGATTTGTTTAAGCTCGACCAAGCTAGGATGGTCACACTCGATCAAAGTGGAAAGGTGGATCAAACCCCGGAACAATAGTCCTGCACATTTCAAGGAATTTCAACCTCACCGAGGAATAAGTTGGGATCTCCATGACTCTGCCTCATACCAATCCACACTCCGCGGTGGTTTTGCTAGGTATGATAGTGCCATTCCCAATCTCACCTGTGCATTTTAACCCGATCTCGTGGACTCCATGGATCCCGTCAGAGGTCAACCGAAGCAGAGTGTTTGTGTATCCCATCTCAATAAGTATGAAAATACAAAAGGTTATAATGTGTAACTAGTGCCCAAGCACAACACAGTTGCCGCTAACCTGGCAGCCCAAATAAGATCGATAGGGACTCTATTGCACCGACTCTGCATAGCCGAAACAACAACCTAACCATCGCCTACGTCCAAACCAACAATCTCATAAGGCTGAAAGGGGCATTCCTGGGAAACCCACGGGAACGCTAACCCAACCACCACTAACTACTCTTCGGTCTCATACGAACCAAAACCAACTCCATAATCATTACCATCCAACCACCACTAACTAAACTCAGGTTCCATACAAACCAAAACCAACTCCAGAATCAATATACAACCCAACCATAGGTTAACAACTACAACCTAACCACAGGTTAACAACTACAACCCAACCACAGGTTAACAACTACAACCTAACCACAGGTTAACAACTCTAACAAAATAATCTTTAAGTTAAACTATAGTTAATCATGAAACGTCTCTAATTTCAATACTACACTCTAATACAATATATTGGAACTAGTAAAGAAAGTTAGTAAAGTTGGGATATGAACTCGCCTGATAACAAACCCGAGCCCTATTGAAATCAACCTGGAAACTCAACTAAAGTCTGTGGAACGACAAGCGAAACACCTGACAAGCAATACAAAATCACTGAGAACAACAAACCCTCAATCAATTAAAAGAAACGATAATAAAACCTAAACCCTAGAAATCAACCTACGCCAAATCAAGCGAAATTGATGGAAGGTAAACAAGAATCACTTACCGAGGATAGGAGAGATGATCGCGGCGAAGCTCGGCAAGGATCTGCGAGCGAGGGAAAGGATTGGGTGAAGAGTATTGAGGTGAGGGGATTAGGTTAGGGAGAGGAGAGGATGACGAGGAAGATAAGGAGGTGATGAATGGAGGAGAGGGAATGATTGGGGTGAAGAATCCTCTCTCTAGAACTCTATCTCTCTCTCTCTCTAAAATCGTCTCAAGCAGCGCCTCACTGAGCACCAACAAAAGGAAATGAGGAAGGAAGACTTAAGTAGTCAAAACATAACGACTAAAAGGTAATGGGCCAAATTCCAGGAGGTTAGTCAACTCCTTCGAACGACAATAAATCTCGTTCGAACGACAATGTTGTCCAATGGCCAAAACGTCCAGAAGACACAGAAAAAGATCAGAAAATACAAAGATTCGTTCGAACGACAATTCTGGGAAAGTCTACTCTGAGGTCCTTCTGAACCACACACACCCAACTCCAAGACCCTCAGAAGACTGAAATAACTCGAGCAACCGCCACAAAGGGTTCCCAAGGTCTAACACCACCTTTATCGCTGAACGGCCACCAGAACTCCTAAAACCCAGAAAAAGAAACTTAACCAGATGGAATGAAATGGACAGAAAGAGTCCGACGACGGTTTGATAGGCGTTGAGAAACCAGGGGTAGCTAATCCCTATTTCTCCACCCCAGAATGAAAATCGGAAATGCCAGAAACTTCCGGAATCGAAATCACTATAACCCACGCGGAGGAGAGAAGCGAAAAACCCCTTAAGGATACAGAAACCGCCCTCTGAACACACACTACACAATCAAGCTAAAACGCCAAACTACCAAAACTATGAAACCACCAAAACTCTACCAAGAAGGAATCCATACCAAACCTGGCACTAAGAACAGTTATAGTTGCATTAAGGATAGGAGAATATGCAGAAGTATGATGCAGAGGAATATGCGGAAGTTAAAGAATAGGAATATGCAGATTTGGAATATAAAGAGTAATAATTAGAAATAAAAAATATGGGTCATTACACTTTGATCCACCGATCTTAATAATTTTTTTCCTTTCTCGTTCAGGTTTTTTTTCTTTCAAGGCTTGTGATTAATTTGTAATCATGTGTAATATTCTTCTTGTAAGTGCTCGTTTTAGTTAGGTATATAAACCTACAACCTCAAAATATATGATCTGTACAAGTTCTAAGAACATATTTGGTTATTATGATTGATGTGAGAAGAACTCAAGCTTATTTGCAGTTTTATACTAAATGTTAATTAGAATTATCGTTGAAAATCATACTAGTATGCAAAAAGAAATTTTCATGTTTATCACAAGATTATTAAATAGTAAATTGCTTACCAATCTTTAATCGCGATACAAAATATCTCTTCATCAAGTTTGCTAAATAGTCGTGTTAACAATTCATGTGCTTATTTGCTTGCATTTCATGGTGTTGAACTGAGTTTGCTTCAATGCAATCATAGTAGGCAAACCCCATAGGAGTCCTGAATAGACCATCATTGCCATAGTAGGCAAACCCCTTAGGGCTCCAGACTGGCATAGAGCAGTCAGAAGGGGGAGGTTCCAAGATCATTAATTTTGTTAAAAGGTTGCTCATCTTCGTTTTGCATACCATTATAACTTTATAAAGGTTGAGGCTTGATACGATGAGACTTTATCAAGTTCTCCTAGCCTAAGTCTAGTTAGTTATATTTAGTAAACCTTACAGTAATAGCTACGCTCATGGAAACAGTACTACGTGTTAGGAATACGGCTCAAAAACTGGGAAAGTCGTTCGAACGAGTGGGTTAGTCGTTCGAACGACAGAGTTTTCGTTGAAGTAGTTCGAACGACTTCTGAGGTCGTTCGAACGAAAATAGCTCTTGGGCCAAAATTCCAGAGGATTGTTAAATGGTCGTTCGAACGACCTTATGACTCGTTCGAACTACTTTGGCTCTGTTTGGTTGTTTTTAAGTTCGTTTTAAAGGGAATTTGATCCAGAGCGATGGATTATCTCGTGATGCATATTTCGGAGATGACCTAAGGGAAAGTCTATAAATAGAGTATATGTTAAAAGGCCTATGTACTGTGAGAAAGAGTTAGAGAGAGAAAATGGAGAAATCTAGGGTTTAGCTCTGGAGAGGTTTCTCGGGTTTTCTTTCTAGGGTTTTTGCTAGGATTATCTGTAAGGGTAGAAGTAAGGTTTGAGTGATCTCTGTAACTTCTTGTAACCCTTAGTGTGATAATATATTCGTCGTGCTTGTCGAGGGTGGTTTTGATCCTTTGGGGTTTCCACCTAATTTAAACCTTGTGTATGTGTTTTATTGCCTTTGTTTGAATTCTCCGTGGTTAGTTTATATATCTTTGGTTCTTGCTGAATCGTATTGTGCTTCCGCGTTGCGATTTGCCCCCTCGGTTTCCCAACACTACGATCATTTAAGACAACTCATGGAAATAGTAATATAATTAAGCGTTCTGTTATTACATTGCCTCTAGATTAGGTAATCTGCAAACAGTTGGAGGATTAAAATGACTAGCTTCAAAGTGAATTAAACTGAGCATTTGATTTGCCTAGCCGTAATTTTAGAGTTCATGCCAACCCAAGACAAAGTACATGGACATATGCGACTGGACTATGAGAAGAATAGAATTTCAGCAAAAGAGTACTGTAAAGAAGGGATCCACTTCCGGGCAGAAGAGTCGCCTATCTAATGATTTATTTGGCATAATATATACCTGCACGTATATAATGAATCGTGTCTGGTATCGCTATATATATATTAGTCACACCCAAAACATGCTGGAACTCCACAAAAACAATAGAAAATACAGAGAAAAGAGATTAAATTTCAATAAATCGTATTACAAATAAGATGTTTCTGCATGACCTGCTCGAAGCTATAATTGCAATGAACAAATTACTCATTTACTGTCTACAAGTCCCGTGAAGTACTTTCTAGTTCTATTGTTACATCGTAATTGCTAATTATTATATAGAACGATTGATTTATGCTTCCGCTTGATTGATCACAATCTTGTTTTCTAGATCTCAGTAGTATCCAACGGCATTTGGAAGCGGCAAAGAGGGCACTCGTTCTTTAGATGGAGCCAGCTGACTATGCACTCACCATGAAAAATATGGTGGCATGGCATCCTTGTAATTTCCATACCATGCAAGAACTCGTCCAAACAAACTACACATCCAGTTGTGGAGTTTCCTTCATGATACTTCCTTTTCTTCAGCGCTTCAATCGCAGACTGTGATGCAGGAATGACATGAACTTGGTTTGCTTCTGTTGATTCTCTAATAGCTCTTTCTACTTCACTGGATTCAATCCTCTCCATAATGATATGTCGAATTTGTTCTGCTTCATGGGCGGCTGTCTTTACGGTCTTGATATCTATGTTTATGACAATCTCTTTTGGGTCTCTTCAAACGCAAAATCCACAACTCGTCTACTATAATCTGAGAATTCTTGTTTAAAACGATCATAACTGTCATCAGGAATTGCGTCGGGTACAAGCCCACGAAGATTATCGTCGTAATGTCCAAGGTATAGTGCCAATAAAGACGGAATAGGTAACTCTTGAGTCCCTGGATCACCAGGAACCTGTTGCAAACCATATTCTTGCCTCCTGATACGCACAAGCGAACAATGTAAATATTGAACAGTAATCTTGATAGAAACTTTGGATTCCTTGAAACAACTCTCAACGCCATCCTCACCCCATGTGGAAAACAAATTCCAATTAACGTTGGGATCCATAATAACTTTTCTTCTCTTTACTCTTTTCCTTTCTCTCTTTCTCAATTAAACAGTATGAACTGCATGTTTCTTTCACACATTATGTATCCATATATATACTAGTCTCTTGACTTGAAAGAGAAGTTGCAAAGTAATCCTACTTAGGCTGGTATTCTAGTTTCTATTTTCATGCAACAAAATGCTAGGGCTGTGACTTTCCTTAACCTCAGGGTTTGTAAATCCATTCTCACCTATTTTTATGGAACAAAACACTACGAAACTAATCTTTATTTATGGGATTTTAGAAAGTTTTTATATGAATACAGTTCTTACTAAGAAGGAAGCTTACCAATATTTCCGATAGATTAATGACCTTAGTCCTAGACGCACTAGGAAAAATATAACATAACGATATTGGTAGCTTCGAGGCGAAATTAATGGTTATCAGAAAATATTCATACATAATATGAGAAGTAAATGTCCAATACTATACATGACTGAGCGCGCTTGTTGTTTAAATGTACAAAAATATTGGTAGTTAAATTGCCCAACAATCTTTAAAAATGCACGATCAATCTTAGGGCTACAACTTTTTCCGAACTTCTATTTTTTTCCGAAATCCGATTCGATTTTTCCGATTTTTAACCCTATTTTACTTTTTTGAATTTCGATTTTTTCCGAAAAATATCAGATCAGAATTGGAAAGCATTTTGCCATTCCGATTTTCCAGAATTTTCGATCCAATTTTTCCAAAATTTCAGATCCGATTTTTCCGAATAACATCTGATCTGATTATTTCGAATAACATCCGACCCGATTTAATGCGAACTTCTTTACTTTCAACTTGAGGGAGTTGAGACTAAAACCTCAAACAAAACATACTTCATTTAGGTCTGCCTCCATATATCTAGGTCTGACTCTATTTTTTCTCCCTCTCTACAAGGGCTCTCTCTTCTTCACCAGTGAAACTTCGCTCCCATTTTCCCTTTAAGGTAAAAATCTCTCTCTCTCTCTCTCTCTCTCAGCCATGGTGGGGGGTGAGACATGGTCAGGTGGTGTTTAGTTGGTTCCATGGGGTTAGTCTTTAGTGTTTAAGTAATAGTGGGTGGTTATTTTTATCTCTCTTCACCTATCTCTAAAGAGGTCGTCATATATATTTTGTGATATTTTCGTCTTAAAGTAGATTACTTAAGCTTTTGAAATGATGTTTTATTTTGTAAACTTTAAAATTTGGACAATATTTATTTTCAAGTTGTTATCATTTGACTCGTGTACCAAAGTTTCTATGATTGTATCATTTATTATTACTTGTTTAATAATATATAGTGGCAATTTCCTGCCAAACACAAAATTTCCAATTTTATCAAGATATCCAAATTTTCAAAATTTTGAAATTTTGAAATGTTTTTCAATTTTTTTTCGAAATTCTAAATTTTTTGAAATTCTAAATTTCCGATAGATCCAATTTTTTTGGATTTGGATCCATTTTCGTTTTTCTTAAGAAAAAAATCAGATCGGATCGAAATGGATTTTACGTTTCTGAAAAAATTGAATTTTTTTCTAATCGGACCCATTTCCGATCCGATCCGAAAACAAGCCTAATCAGTCCTAATGGTGTGCATTTATAGATATTTCAATACAAATTGTACTCCACTTTATATGTATATAATTCTTATATTTTGAGTTTTACATTTATTTGTCTTTTTTATTCAAACCTTCTCAATTTAATTTTTTAGTGTAGCAGAATGATCAAAATGAGGAAAATATAGAAAGAATAAAAATGTTGTATATGACACTTAACGGCCGATAAATACTGGTACCCGTCCTAAGACTCCTATCAAAGCTAGGGCCTCAGTTTATTCTCCCACCTGAAATACGCAATACTACACAAGTTGCCTAATATTTCTTGCCATCCATGTTCTATTTCAAAAATCTTAAAAAAACTTTCATTCTGCTGGAAATGCTTACATCTGCTATTCTTAGGATATCTAATATAAATAAGATTTTACTTGTTACAGTACTGATAATATTTAAGGCTAGAAAGATTTCTGGTTATTAGATACTTTACAGAGTTAACACTAATGCATTTACTACCACTATAGACGCTTTTTATGATTGATAGTTCGCATCATAATTTTGTGGGTATATATACTAGAAATCCTCATGAGACAAAATTCGTTCACCAGGGGCACCAAGGTTTAACAGCTTGTTGCATATGCTAAATGCAACCGCAAGTACTGCGAAAATGACTTAGTATAATTTCATTACATTTTATTTTACTCGAGGACGAGTGATAAGTTTGGGGGTGTGATAAGTGCCAAAATCTTATATTTTAAAGCACTTAAACAAGTCATCTTGGTCGTCCTAAGTAATTAATAAGTGTGAGTAACGACTATGTTATCTATTTTTAGGATTCTAGACCCTTCTAAGAGAACTTGGTAAATAAGAGTAAAAAGATTTAAGAAGCCTTCTTTATGCATTCCTTAGTCCAGAGGCAATTTGAGTAGCCAAAACACTGCTGAAGTATAGTAGATCAAGTCTGAAGCTATACCAAGTATCAGAGACCAATTTTAGCAATTCAGGCAGTTCCTTAGTCTCCAAAGAGTGACAACATTTTACTATGCACATTCCAAGACGAACATGGCCAGATTTGAGTAAAGTTTTACACATAAAAGAAGCCTAAAAAAGTCCATTCATAGATCAAGACTCAGGGCCCCCACAGACCCGCAATTGTGGGTCTCTAAGCTTTAGGAGACTAGCATTCGCGGGTCCACACGGTAACTTGGTCCCCAAGTCTTGACATATTTACCAAAATATCCTTAGTACGTCAAAAATAGAAGAAAAAGAAAAAAAAACTCAGTTTTGTTTAGTCCCACATTGCTTATGTATTAGTTGGGCATTGGTTTCTTCAGCTATAAAAGAAACCTCCCATCAATTGTAATAATCATATCTCAGAGGAATAAAATTTAAGTGAAAGCTCTTTATTAAGAGTTAAGTGTTTAGTTTTAGACTTTCTTTGGCACAAACCAAGGTATGGCCGGCTGAACTTCTTGGCTATGACTAGGGAGGAAGCTAGCCTACTTGAGTAGCCATTAACTAAGTCTAGTCATTGGGTAGCCTTCGGGTCACCCTCTCAAAGGTTTGAGGGTCTAGGAGTGCTAAAGCGCTTAATTGAGTCTAGCCCCTATTCTTAGTATTCTTCCTTAAGACCCTAAAGGCCTATGCTTCTCAAAGAGGGTGCTCATGGAGATCCAGAAAGTCCTCATCCTCAGAGGCCTGAGGGAGGGACTAAAGGGATTAGTGTACTTAATTAATTGAGACTAATCCCTATTCCTAGCGACCTCTTAAGGACTAACGAGGGATATGGGCACCTCTCAAAGAGGGGGCTTCTGGAGGACCTGTCAGGCCTCAGCCAGAGGTAGAGATTAGGGAAAGTGGTGCTCATAAAGTAGACCAGCCATGCCTTAGCTCACTCAGTTGACAGGTAATGGTGTGAGTTCTTAATAGGATCATATCCCCCCTCCTAGGTAGGTTGGAAGAAAGGTTTAAAGCCTTTAAAGTGTTAGAACTCTGACAACACCCAGAGCCGAATAAGCTTAGGACTGAGTTGTCCCTTTCTCTCTAGATCGAATACTGACGGTGAAGCCTTGTCTATAACGAAGAAGGTCTATACTTTGTCATCAACAAGGAGGGTCCCAACTCAGGATAATCACGAGTAGTAGTCCTTAAAAAGGATTCTCAAAGAGAGCTTAGGAAGGCAACTCCACAGGTCCATATAAGAAAGGCTCAAGTAGGGGATGCAAAATCTTGATGTCATAGTTCTCCTCTAGAAGATTCCTCTCCTCTCAAAGCAATCTCCAGCCTTTCCCAGCAAATAACCAAAACCCCCCGTTCTCAAACTACAAAACTGACATCGATCCCCAGCGTGCACTACAAAAAAAAAGTTCATACGATTGCACTTACACGATAACATTTTTAATGAATGCTATTAAACATTGACATCTATGACATTTTTTACATGAACGTTATCGTATGCCAGACTTTCTGTGAAAAAACACAAATGTACGAAGGACTACTTTCCATAGGCATACGCTATCGTTAATTTGCTATTTTTACACTTACACTTAAGAGAAAAAACATCGCGAATTAACCATTTCAAAAAAAAAAAAAAAAAAAAGCTGCTCCTTCCACGACTCTAAATTCGAGCGTCTATTTCTCTACCATAACCTTGTATCTCTGGTTCTCTAAGAGTATCTCAACTTGCTATCGGCTCCTACATTCTCCAATGTTTATTAATCAGGTCTTTTTCTCTCTCACTCTCTCCCCTATGATACCAATTTATTGAGAAATTTGTGTTAGTTACATTACATTAATTCGAAATTGGACTCCATTAACTCATGTCGTTATTTGTAATTTTACCTTGTGCTCTCCATTGCTCTGGTAAGGTATCCATTTTCTTACTGGTTTTGGGGTTTATTTTTTTCAATTTAGGGCTTTTATTTGGATTGTGTATTCTGTTTGTGTGAATTAATAAGTTTGGGGATCTCTTTTGTATATGTAATTTGGTTGACATTAGAGGTTAAGAGGCAAGTCAATATCTTCCAAAATTTTTTAGGATTTAATAGTTATTTGTAATGATTTGGTAATATTTGGATTTTGGATTCATGCTAGCATACTAAAATGAGGGCTATAAAGATCTTCGATGACAAGCGATCTGATGGATATAACAGTTTTGTTGAGGAGTTTTATCGAGATGAGTGGAAAACTTTGCACTTGTTGAATTTGTGCTTTGATTGCACTCTTTATGTCTGCATCTCAGTAAGGTATACATCAAACCTTTCCAATAGAATTTATATGATGCTTAACAAATTATATAGAACATTTACATATTAGACGTTGTTAAAATTACAAAAAAACAAAAATCTCTATGATTGCATTTGTTCTAGAATAGTAATTTTTTGTGTCTCGAGCTACTCTCCAAGATACTATAAACGTCTTTGCTAATTTGTTCTCTTTTTTTATCTGTCTGCAATTAGAGTGAATAGTAGTTTCCATTTTGTAAAGTATCTGATGATTCCCCTACTCTAAAAACAAAAATGTCACTAAGGGATTCACCCCAAGGATTTCATTCTTGCTCGGGTTGCAAGTATTAGTGCATACTTTTTATATTTTAAAAGCGACATGATTTTTTTTCTTCTTCTAAATTTGATCTAGAATATTATCCCCGTTATGAGTAAGTGCTAGCATGTCTTTGTTAGATTGTTTTGGTTGTGCTAAGAAACAATGGGGGCAAATCGTAATGCAGAAGCACGATATGATTAAGCAAGAACTAAAGATCTAACTTTAACCATAGAGAATTTAATCAATGCAATAAGCACATACATAAAGTTTAAATTTAGATGGAAACCCAAAAGGATCAAAACCACCCTGACAAGCACGGCGAATCTATTATCAAATTAGGATTACAACAAGTTCGAAAGATCACTCAACCTCATCTCCACCATTACAGATAATCCTCAGGAAGAAACCCTAGAAAGAAAACTCAAGAAATCTTTGCAGAGTAAAACCCTAGATTTATCTTTTTCCTCTCTCTTAGAGGCTTTAAACTCAATAATTCATAGTCTAACAAAGCCCTAGATCTATAGACTTTCCATTAGGTTATTAGCGAAGTACACATCTCGATGTACTTCGAAAGGCTGAAAAATGATCTCACAAAGCCAGCCTTTGGGTTTTCATTCGAATGACTTTCAGACTCGTTCGAATGACTTTTACATAACCAAATTTTCAACCTATAAACAAGCTTTTCGTTCGAATGACTTTAGGTCTCATTTGAACAACTTTGAGTTCATACCTTCACAACTATTGTTTTTGAGCCGTAACCTAATAGGTTAGACTAATCCGGAGTGATTTTATTGAAGCATTCTAATTGTGATTTTGTTTTCTTTTTTATTTCATTCTTCAGAAATGGTATAATGCCTATAATCTTTTTTACAGAGTTAATGCATCAAGTAAGTTAATTTTCTTCAGAAATGTCTACCAATGCTAGCTGGAAACAATAAAAATGTTTGCGCTGATGCTTTAACCAAGTTAGGTGCATCAAATCGATGACATTACTGAGCTGGTTAAAATTTTCAACCTCTGATTCATAAGCTCAGTTTTCTGTCCAATATTATTTTATAACTATGGCCATGCTATAGCCCTCATAGCTTAACTGCGATCTGCACAAAATTATGTATTATATTTCCACTATCTTACAATTCACATTTTACATCTTTTTATCTATTAGGGGTTTCCCTATTTTCAAATATTAGAACTTTTATTCTATCTTTTATAAAGATTGATCGTTCTATAAATAAATATATTGGTTTCGGTAGGATAAAAAGTCGGGTTCCTCATTTTTCATCGATGGTGCCATTGGTGTGTCAGGAGCTGGTGATCTAGGAGGATCTATAAAAGTATTGATGAAAATTAATGAAAGTCGTTCGAACAAGATTTGGAGTCGTTCGAACGACTTCAGGTCTATTCGAACGGATTTATTTTCTATTCGAATAGATTAAGTCCTGATGTGCTTTATTCAAATACAACTAAAGTCTATTCGAATAAATTTTTTGTTATGTTTTTTGTTCGATCAGAGACTTGTTCTGTCCGAACAGAGGCGCGATTCAGCCTATTTCTTTAGGCGTTTAAGGTATATTTGCCCTATTTTTTGTAACTAGGACTTCTAACCCTTATAAAAGGGGCAAGGCTAGGCAAGAGTATCAGATGTCAAAATAATCAAAGTTCTGAGAGAGAGACTTAGGTCTTGAGAGTAATTTAGTTATAATTAACTTCGATTAAGCAATATAAGCTCTTAAAGGGATTTTCCCAGCCAATTAGTGTGTTCTTCGTACAATTATTCATTTTAGGGTTTCTCTATTCGCATTATGGATTAAGTGGTATCAGTTTTTCAGCTACGATTCTCGGGGGGTGATTATGGTTTATGGTCTCTACGCATAACCGTCTCAAGCAAATGAAGGAGGAGCTAGTGAGTCTGTTGGAGATTCACCAAAAACCTAATTCAAAAAAGAAGATTAATTTGGAGATGGACGATTCCGACGATCGACTCACAACTTTGGAAACGATAGTTTTTGACTTAACTTCTACTATAGAGGAGTTGGTAGAATAATTGCATCTCACGAACCTCGCGAAGGATTCCACTTCGGTAAAATGGCGAGGTCAGTCTCAACGACGAGGCTGCTAGAGAAAGAAAAGGGTTATGGAGGTGGATTGAGACGAAGATATTACGAAAGTAGATAGTGATTCTAGTAATGCCAAATCCGTCAAGGAGTGATCGGGTATTGGTAAGTCATCGAATCCTATACATAATCTTCGTATCAATTTTAAGATTAAAATTTCATTATTTGACAGTTCAATCGATGCTGAGATATTGGATAATTGGTTAGATAGGTTAGAAGCTTATTTTTTCGTTTACGAATACTTCAATGCTCAACAAATATGCTTTTCTACATTGAAATTCGTAAGTCATACACTCACGTGGTGGAAATATTATCAGAAACGCCACGATGTAGAAAGTTGGAAAGAATTCAAAGTATTAGTACGAAAATAATTTTATCCGATTGAGTATGAGCAAGAGAGATGGTATAAATAGTACAATTTATGCCAAAAGTTTGAGAAATCCGTGCAGGAGTACACTACGGCATTTCATAACCACGGTTTTGTTTTGGACATTAATGTGGGCGAGTATGAGGTATTCATGAAATATACGGGGGGTTTGTCGGAGTCCATTAGAAGAGAGTTAAAGCTCTTTACTGTGGTTAATATCGAGGACGCTACCGTGAAGGTAATTGCTATTGAAGGCAAATACTTAAAGAGTGACAAGGAAGAGGACAAGAACAAGTTGAGGTATAGGTCTAGTTGGAAAAAATAAGCATAAGGGAGAGTCTAAAGGAGAAGGGTCTTCATCCAAAGAGAATCATTACAATCATTGTAAGGCGAGTGGCCATATTTTAGATAAATGCTAGAAACTTCACCCGGAGCTTAGGCCTGAGGAGAAGAACAAGAAAGAAAGATATGTACTTGCCGTAGTGGTTGTTGACCTCCCAAATTTAGATAAACCGAATCTTAAGCTTACACTTATGTTTCAACATACAATGGCTACCGAGGAGGATAGTTGGAAATAATTTTTTCATATCAGTATTCAGGTGAAGTAGAGTTTAGTCAAGGCCACTGTGGATCCGGATAGTCAAAAAAGTATGATTTATGAGACATTGGTGAAGAAGATGGGTTTAACGACTATAACTCATCATAAGCCGTTTCGTTTGGGGTGGATTCAGAAAGATGCAGATTTGATAATCACAAGGCAGTGTACATTCAAGTTTATGATCACTGGAAGGTTTATTGATGAGGTGATGTGCGAGGTGGTTTCTTTGGATATGTGTCAGGTCATCTTGGGTAGCCCTTATCTTTGGGACTGAGATGTGATTCATTACCGTAGAGCTTGCAAGTATCGTCTTTTGAAGGAGGGAAAGGAGTTCCATATCAATGCTTGTAAGGAGCATGTCACCACAAACAATTTAGTAACGGTGACTCAGGTGAAGCGGTTGGTTAATGCGAGCGGCAAGTTTGTGTTATTGGTTCGACCTGTTTAAGAGGGTACATCGGCTAGCGTATTGTCTTCAATGATAATGTCTTATAAGTAACAAACTGAGATAAAGAAGTTAAAAGAGGAGGTTGTGGTACATTCTAATCACAAACCGTTTCAATTTTTAGCTACACAGTCCAAGCTACAACAAACTCGCCAGATGAAGAGGATGTCGTATCTCCAGCAATTCCCCTTAATTATACAATATAAGAAGGGAATGGACAACAAAATGGTTGATAGGTTATCTCGACCCTCATTACCAACTACTTTCGCTATGTTAGTAGCCATGCAGATACAACTTATTATTCTGTCAGAGTTTATTGCTAGATATGATCCCAAGGGGCGTAGTGTATTTCGCTAAAAGTTGCTGCAAGGCAAGATATGTGAGTATGAATAAGATTTTCTACCTTCTATGCAGATGTATGCGGTGATTAATGTCGAGCATTTGATGCTGTTTGGGCCATCTCTTTTAGATGAAGACTCTACTATCGACACTCGTCTACAGTCAGTTGATGACTTATGGATGGAAGGTAAAGATCTGTTGCAAGAGGATGGTATTCTAGAGAGGAAAGTTCATACTACAGGGTGGTATTGAGTCGTTCTGAGTTGGGAAGAAGGGTCAGCTACCTAGTATGCCGAAGTGGTACATGAGGGATATGGGCATAGCCGCATTCCCACATCTTGAGCTTTATCTTGAACAGGAGCTCAAGGATCCTAAAGAAGGGATCCATGATCCAGGAGGATCTAGGGAAGTTTTGATAAAAATTAACCAAAGTCGTTCGAACGAGATTTGCAGTCGCTCGAATGACTTCTGTTCTATTCGAACAGATTATTTTCTATTCGAATAGATTAAGTCCTGAGGTGTTATATTCGAATAGTACTAAAGTCTATTCGAATGCATTTTCTATTATGTTTTCTGTTCGAACAGAGATTTCTTCAATTCGAACAGAGGTGCGGTTCAGCCTATTTTTTTAGGCATTTAAGGGCATATTTGTCCTATTTTTTTATAACTAGGACTTGTAACCCTTATAAAAGGGGTAAGGCTAGGCAAGATTATCAGATATCGGATCAATCAAAGTTCTGAGGGAGAGAGTTAGGGCTTGAGAGTAATTCAGTTATAATTAACTTGGATTAAGCAATTGAAGCTCTTAAAGAGATTTTCCCAACAAATTGGTGTATTCTTCGTACAATTATTCATTTTAAGGTTTCTCTATTCGTATTGTGGATTAGCTGGACATGAATATGTGGCCTAATCGTACCTTAGATTACTGCTTTAGTGCAACACATTGTTATTATAATGAAACAGGCAAGTAGTAGAAAAAGTAGATCGACACATTAATTAGATTAGATTTCTTAAGGTGTTTACCTATTTCTAGTAGATAGATAAATTTGTGGTTTATCGGAATTGAAGTAGTATAACGTAGATTAGTTTGTGGTTTATGGGATATTAAGTAGTATAATGTAGATTTGACCTTGCAATAAAGGTAGTTGATATTATTGTGTTATGAATATTTTGTTTCTACTTATTAAAGTACCATTACATTTTGTAAGTTGTGTTTATGTATCGATGGATCCTTAAGCTCTAAATGACAAAAGTGCTCAAAGATTGAGAAGATGATGTTTCGAATCCATCTGGATTCTGTGTAGTTCTTTTAAGAAGATCATTGTTAGGATTATGTCGAATTATCTGTAAAAAAAGGAAATTAAATTACGGCATTCACAAATGCTATCTTAAGGGAATAATGACATTTAGAAAAAGTTCTCAAAACAACTACAATAATGTTCTACAAATGCTATGTTTAGTGAAGTAATGATAGCATTACCTAAATGCTATATTAAGTATATAATAGCATTCAAAAAATGTTGTTCAAAAGTTTTTCAATAGCATCCACAAATCCTATGCTTTTATAGCGTACGAAAAAATGCCATTATATAAAAGATAGAATTGCTTTATAGAATGGACGAAAAATACTATCGTAGTTTTTCATAGCGCTTTTCAAATTCTATTATGTGTTTTTTCTTGTTGTGGTGGTTTGACCGCGCTTACTGACGTACTACAGCATTAGCAAGATTTTACTGAAGCAGAAAATCTAGTGCATTATTATCGGTACCCTAGTCCATAGATTTTATTATCTAGAGTATGGAACTGGTGTTCAAATTAAAGATTTCAAGCTCCAGTAAAAGAAATTCCCTCCTGCATGCAACTGCGATTTTCATACTTGAATTTCAGACCTTAAGCTCCTAGAAAGAGCACAAAGCTCACCTTACAAGTATCAGTGACTTGCACTTAGCACTTGTGCTCTCAGCACCAATTTATGAAAGTCATTTTACACAATTTTTATATGGAAGTTATTTTGAAGATTGCTTTAATATGTCCCTCTACCCAGTCTAACTTCTTTCACCACTATGGCATAATAGGTTGATTAAATATTTAAAGGTCGAGGGCTTTACAAATTATCATATTTGCACATGTGTTTTAATTAAGAAATTAAAAAACTGGGTTTGCTATCAGTGCAGTGTATGTAGATGATCTAGATATCATCGGAACTCTAGGGGAGATCACGAGTGCCGCCAAGTACCTTAAGAAGGAATTTGAAATGAAAGACATTGGAAAAACCAAGTACTATCTCAGTTTTCAGATTGAACACCTTGGTAGTGGCATATTCATCCAATATGCAACATATACCGAACGGATTCTCAAACGCTTTGGCATGGATGCTGTACACAGTGCTAAGACGACTATGGTAGTCCGCCACTTAGATGTGGATAAAGACATCTTCCGACCTACAGATGAAGGGGAGGAACTCTTGGGGCCTGAGGTGTCATATCTAGGAGAAATTGGTGCTTTACTATACGTAGCCGAGTGTACTAGACCCGACATCTCATTTGTAATGAACTGCTTGGCTCGCCATAGTTCAGCTCCTACCCAAAAGCATTAAAATGGGATCAAACACATTCTGTGATACCAAAAAGACATAATAGACTTAGGTCTATTTTACCCAAAAAGTAGTAAACGTAAAATTATAGGGTACGCCGACGCAGGATGCTTGTCAGACCCGGATAAACACTGATCTCAGTCGGGATATGCATTCATGTATGGTAATACATTAATTTCATGGAGGTAAGTGAAATGGACAATGGTTGCTACATCTTCAAATCATTTAGAGATTCTTGCACTTCACGAAGCTGACAGAGAATATTTTTGGTTATGCTTTATGATGAATCACATCAGCGAAACTTGTGGATTGGATTATGTTCAAAATGACCCTACTACTCTATATGAAGACAATGCTGCTTGCATCGCTCAAGTTAGAGGTAGATCTATTTACGAAGGCCTTTTCATATCCTACATTCAAGAAATTGGTACATGGAATAGGCATGCAAAGTTTATATTCATTGACTTCTGAAGGAGACACATTTCTAGGAGATATATGTCAGGGGGAGTAGTCTGCCTAACGCGGGCACAAAAGTACGTATTGTACTCCTTTTCCTGATAGCGCAGTTTTTATCCTTGAGAGTTTTAGTAGCTGGAGGTTATGATGAGGCAACGTCATACGTGCCCACCACCCATTTGAGACATAGGATTGTACTCTTTCCTTACATAGCTTTTTTCCCAAAGGGTTTTGCTAGGCGAAGGTTTTAATGAGACAAGTCGTCTAGATATGAGACACACTAAGGGGGAGTGTAAGGATCAAGTTCGGCTGGGTCTCATTCGAACTGGGTTTGGGGTGACACACCGACTCCTAACCCTAATGTGAGAAAATTTTAGAAGCTAGCTGTTATATATACCCGTATTAGGGATATATATATGTATCCTAACAAGTTTATTAATAAAGGCTTCCCTTCTCTCTCTCTATAATTGTGTACATGTTTAGATAGACTAGAAGATTGCTTTTGTTCTCAACATAATGCTCTTCTTAGGAATCTCCTATGAATATGATTTACTTGTTACACTGATAATATTTGAGGATAGAAAGATTTCTAGTTATTTGGCAAATGCTGACAATTTGATTAGCAAAGCTTCTCTCTCATACATGTATCTAATGGTTAGCAATTGCTCAATCACCCAAAATATTTATGATCCTGGAAAGACTAAAGCTATACCCAGGAGAGCCTATTCATTTAGATCTCCCACATTGCCGGTATAAATAGGTAATTTGTTTCCCAAAAATGAGATTCCAAATGCAAGATCCATAAAGATAAACACCTTTCTTGTATACAAGTCCACCAGCCTCTATACAAAGAGAAGAGCCCCAAAGAAAGGGGAGAAACTCTTTTTTACAACCGGGATACAAAGTTCAGATAGGCAACAACTTAAGATTTACTCCACATTAAAAGGAAAAAAAGTTACAAAATTGGAGGAATCTATGTGCTGCACATGAATTGTATCACTGATCTGCAAGCCTTTGGAGATGATATGTGAATACGTCAAAGCTGCCATCATCTATAAATATAACATCGGAGGTGGAGGTGCATTGGAGTTATTTGTGCTTGAAGGATTCAATTTTGCCAGCAGAAAGCGAGCCTGCAGCAAGTCATATTGCCAAAGATGAAATATTTAGTATCAGTCAATAATCTTAGAGTAACAGACCATGATCACATTATGCATCATAGAATTTGATGTCAGAGCACTGATAGTTTGGTATCGAAACAGGAAACAATCTTTGTATAGATCTTTGACGTAGGCTCCGTTTGGCAAACGATTAAATTTACATTACATATTCTATGCATATTCAGCAATTACTAGCGTCATTCTTCATCAGTTGAAGTGTTGAGTTTAAGCTCAATCCTTAAAATTGTTGGGCTAAAATTCCCTAGAAAATACGAGCCCCAAATTGTAGGTGAAGCTCTAAGAATGCATGCCATATATCGGAAAAAACTAATCTTTTGCAAATAAGGAAATCGAAGTACAATTTGCAAATATAACCATTTAGTTTTCTCAAGATTGTGATAATTCACTATGCAACTCTCCACATAACCAGCCACGTAAAACCCTACTTCAATTGACTGATCGTGCAAATGTCTTAAGAACTGACAGATACCTTGGGAGACCTTCACTTCAAACATTTCATCATCGTGTAATAAAACGTCTCACAAATCCAAAACATTCTACCCCGAACTTAAATTTATCAAAATGATAAAATATTTTAACTTTTGGTTTTACGTCCGAAATGGCATGTTTCACATACTCGTGGGGTTCATTAGAAGCACTTAAGGTTCAAATGATTACTTAAGTTGTGCTTGGTTCACTGCAATTGGATGCTTATGGCAAGGAGTTGTAGTCGCAACAAGGTGCGATGCACCATGTCGCAAGGCAGCGTGTAAAGAACTGATTGGCTAAAAAATTTGAATTATCGTGAGGGTGTAAATATTGTTGAGTCGAAAGCCCAGAAGCTGAAACTCCAAGTCGATTTGGGTTAGCCATTAACAAGCAATAATCAAAGAAAATACACAATATATAAGTTTAAGGTGGTTTGGCAAATTGCCAACGTCCACCGTACAAGAGAGAGAGAGAGAGTTTATTCAAGATCCCGGTTAGCATCACTCAAAACAAATTAGAGGTTCTCTCAAGGATTTCCTCTAAAATAGATCTCACCAAAGGATTAGCCTCCAAAGAGACCTAAGTTCCCCTTTATATACTAGGGGAACATAGTTACAATCGCTCTAATCTTGAGGCAAACAAGCACTGCTAGAAAAACTGCCATGGTTTTTATTAGTTTTAGCTACGGTGACAACAGTAGTTAAATGCTACAAACCTAACTGTGGCCAAACCCCAAAATTCGTGGCTAAATTCATATACCTATTTTGTTTTGGTAGCACTAATTCTATTTTGTGGCAAAACCGTGGCAAATGACTAGCTAAAACAGGGGATACAAAATTTAGATTTCTATTTCAAAACTTTCTCATCCCACACTTTGTGTTTTAAGATTTGTGAAGCAAATTTCTCCCAAAATTCTTCGATCAAATCTATCTCCGAATCTCCAATCTCATAAGTTTTAATTTCTGATTTCCAATCTTCGAATCTCCACTTTGTGTTTCCAATCCCAAAAATCTTTAGATCATCCACTTTATGCTTTAAGATCCATGACATCTCTCTCTCTGGGAGCAGCTACCTAATCTTAGTGAGAGAAGTGTTAAAGCAGTTGTACCAACACCCACTGAGAAAGCCCTAAAATTTTACCCAGCTGATGATGTGAAGAAACCTTTTGTGAACAAAACATAAACTCACCAAGCTCGATCAGGTTCAATTTTTGAGAGATTTAGTTGTTTTTGATTTTGGGTTGTTTTTGCTTGATTTAATTTTGATGTTTGTGTTTTTTTTTGTGTGAAATTAGGGCAAGTATTACATATGGGACTGTTTTAATTGTGTTTGTTGGGTGGTTTAAGGGGAAGAGAGTTGTGTTTCTTAAGCAACTTTCATTTGGGTTGCTTTTGGTCACTGGTAAGTTGTTGCTCTTATGCTTATGTTTCTATTTTTTATTATTTTGTTAATGAGAGTAGAATTGGATTGTGAAGTATTTATGTTAAGGCCTTGTAAAGTACTGAAATGGTTAAGAGTTATGTTTTGATATTTTAGTATGCGATTGTTTGCAAATTGAGATTTTTCATTTATGTTTATAGTAAATGTCTAGATATATACCCCACCCATTCACCGCAACCCGGTCCTACCTCTCCATCCGTCGACCCCATAGTGGTGAGTATAGGTTTATTAGGCGAAGTATTACTCCTGTCATGCATTGTTATAGTTCCTATCATTGCTATAGTTATAGTGCTTTGGCTTTATCATTGCCGAGTTCCCCAATGCATTTATGAGTCAGTTTATTAACAACGCGCACACGAGGAGAAATGAAGCCTGCAACGCATGCACACACAACTTGCTTACGGAGAAACAAAGCCTTCTAATAGCATAGTTTTAGAGGACCCGCAAGCATTGACAATAGTTCAAGACGCAAATGAAAATGAAAGACAATCCATACAGACGACATTAAATGATTGTCTTTCATTTTCATTAGGCCAAGGTAAGGGGTCTATGAATAGACTCAACTTCCCAGAGCATGATGTGAGCATATTTTTTTTTCTGACTATAGTGCTTTGCTTTGATTTGTCTCAGATTTACTGTTATCCTTTCCTTCGTATTCATAGTGGTCCTGGTTGCATACCTACCAAGAATCTGAGCTTATAGTTCTCTCTTTGTAAAGGGTCTAGTTAGTAGCTAAGGGAAGCCACTGCTTGGGCCCAGTCTTCCCTGGAGGCCTGTGTACCGGCACTCTAAAACTTTATGGACTGACACCCTATCAACCTCGGAAGGCAGATGCACTCCTTTTCTACTAGCTTTCCACCTATTTTAAACATAAGAGTTTAAAGTAGTTAGAGGTGGAGCTAGGTAAAAATGTTTAGGTTTAAATAGATAGTGGAAAAGAGGATCCTAAACTACAAAATTGCTAGAAGCAAGGATCCTAAAAGTAGTTTAGAGCCAGAAATTGCGTTGAGTGCATTTGGCTCTATGGTTATCCTTTCTGCAGACCACACCGAAGACAGTAGTGTGTTTTAGCGCATTCCCTAACTATCGGCTATTTCTTCAGAGCCAAACCAGCGAATTCTTCTCTGTAGTAGAAGGTGTAAGAAGCTCCTCCAGAGATTAAGGTAGCCATAGCGAGATATAGAGATGACCAAGGCTCAGACCTGACAGTAGACCTTAGGGATCAATGGATGCTTGCTAAGCCACAACTACCCCTAGGAGTTGATGACCTGGTTCAAATAGAGAGATTTCATACCCAAGTAAGAGAGTGCAGATATAACTTGCGTACGATGAAACCTAATCCGATCTACCTCGGGAATAGCCTACTTGAGATATCAAGGCCACCGTTAAAATGCATGTTTCTAAGTGGTGGCGGTTCTTTGTTCATCTAGGTACTAGAATGCAGTGAGTCAAGAATAGCCCATGTTTAGCTAGGCACCAGTTTTAAAATAGTCTTCATGGGGTTAGATTTTTTTAGCATTGCGAGCTATTTGCAAAACAGAGGTCTTTCAACCATTACCAGTCCTCTTTACCACTGTAGGTCTAGCTCAAAATTTCTAGCGCTACATCCTACCCTTTTAAAATTTGAAAAACATAAGATTTGACATTAAGGTTTTACCTGACTTAGGTCGGGCTTATGACTTCTTGTGCTTCATCTTCTTCGAGGAGAAGGGGTCCATCTCGAGGATCCAAACCTTTACCTGATGGGAAGAAGAAGAAAGTTGGAGTTAATTTATGGAGTCAACCTATTCGAGGGGTCAACTCATATTCAACAACTGTTGAAACTCTTACTCGTAACCATATCCCTATTAATTACAAGAAATTTACCAATGTTCCTGATGAATTCATTCATAATGTGAAAACAGTGCTTGAGGTAATTTGTTTTATTTAATATTTATTATTTTATTATATTTAATATTTATTAACGTTTTCTTACTCATTCATCTTGTATATTCAGCTGATATTTTATCTTAGGCTTGTTGCTAATTTTAGCATATTACAGCGTATGAACGATGCTTAGAAGAGACACAAGTCTAGGCTAAATAAGAAGTACATTAAAGGTAAGGATCAGGTAAAAGTAAAAGCTACTCCCCATCCATTTGTTCCAAAGGAAGTTTGGGTGGAATTTGTTGACATGTACAATTCAGATGCATTTCAGGTATCTTTATAATAACCAAATTTATCTTTAGTAAATGGATTTCTGGTTTTTCTTGTTAATTGGTATGTGATTTATGTTATTAATGAAGGCTCAAAGCAAGAATAATATAGAAAATCATAATAAAGTAAAGGTACCATGTACCACTGGTCAAACTAGTATGGCTGTTGTTCGTCATAATTTGGTAATATTTTATTTGACAAACATATATAAGCGCATATATATAATTTGTTCTTCTATGTACTATGTATTTACTTTAGATACCTATTCATTTCTTTTAATCTAAATACATAGGCTATAGAGAGAAATGCCCCTGATGAAGATGTTGGTAGGGCTGATGTGTTCATTAAAGCTCATACCAAGGCAAACAAGACCAATCAATGCCCTAAAATTATTGTAAGATAGTCCGTCAATCCTATATAAGTCTCTTATACTACTATATAAATTTTATCTTATCTTACATTTTTATTTGGTTGACTTTTCAATGTTGTGTAGGAAAAACTACAAGAGAATATGAACTTGCATCCAGATTCGAATAAGATAGGTCATGATGATGTGCTTGCAAAGGTATATTAGTAACTTTTAAAGATCGTAAATTAATACTTAATACATCGATATTTACTAATAATTTCAATGCATGTAGATTCTTGGCAAATACAAGAAAGGTCATATGATGAGAAGAAAGGTCATATGATGGCTATAGGTATAGATATCACCCCATCATTTGTGGCTAATGCAATTCACATAGTAGAAGAGAATGAGGATTTGAAAGCTACAAATAATGAACTAAAGACTATGTTGTTGAATATGCGAAAGGACTTGGATAACCACATCAAAAAAACATCGGTATGTCTTACTATAAATATATATTTTTTGTAAGAAAAAAGAGAGTATATATAAACAAATATTTCACTCTAATGATGGCTTTCTTGCTCTCAGGGTGCACCACAAATACAACCCTCTTCATATTGTAATGCACCAAGTAACTCATCGCAAGCTACTCAGGTACTAAAAGTTTTAATGTACTGATTAGTATCACAAATTAGAATTTAAAGTGTACTCATTTTTATTATGATTGTATATGTAGCGAAAACAATCAGATTTGAATAGAGAATACAAGTTGAACGGGTGTCTCGAAGGGATAGTCGCTTATGGGATTGTTGCTGATGTTAGTCCTGATGCGTATTGCCATAATAAGCAACTCGGAGATGGGTACAATAAGATAGAGATATTCAATGTCATCAACGAAGACCCTTTATTGTTTAGGTAAGACAGTTTCACAAAGACAATGGGAGATGTAGGTGCTGGAGGCTTTGTTGCATGGCCCAAGTCTTTTATTATATTTACCTCTTGATTCCTTGTTTTTTTTTCTGGAGAAGACCAAGTTTTATGCTTATGAACTTGTATGTTTATTTGTTTCGTGAACTAACATATGTTTCACTGTGTAATATATGAACTAGGTAAAATCCTTTTAACTTCTCCAATGGCAAACTTAAGCTTTACATTGCCGGTCCTAAGCCCGGAAAAGGATGAGGGAAAAAGTATATTCTCTTATATTTTTTTTGAGGTTCCCATATCCGATCCAGGTATATCTCATTTTCCACATAACTTATATTATTATTGAAATTATATTCTCTTTATTTCCTTATCCATCTGATGTTGGCTCTAAATTCATGTGAAATGACTTGCTTTCTGAGGTCCTAGAGGTTCTTATCGTCATTCAAAGTATCGTTGTTCAGAAGACAAAGCTAATAAGCATTTGTAATAGGAATCTAAGGGATCTTCTGGATAGTCTTCTTCTTGAAAGCAGCGAAAACAAACTGTAGTTTATTCGGGCATGTATCTCTGGTTTACAGATCCATGGTGAGAAGAAAGGGCGAATATATTTTCTTACTGATGTATTCACAATTTGGTTGTTTCTGATAAGTAATTCCGTAATATATTTTTTAGGTCAGCCACGTTGTCATCTACTTACTACAAGATGGAGTATTTTTGTTAGCCAAAATAATCTTATTTCAGGAGATACAGTGTTCTTTCTGTGGTATATTTGCCTGTTAAAAATTATTTCAAGTGTTGCTCTCATTTTGAATGAATGGGGTGGTTATGTAGGGGTGATGATGGAGAACTGTGATTAGGAATCAGATGAGCTGTTCGACCTAGAAATAGTCTCCCTAATTCAGTTCTTACTGATCAAATTACTCATCCCAGCATCTTTTCTCCAGTGTCAAATGCAATATCAACCAAGAAAATCCTGAAGTTTATACTATTGAAAAACTGGCCAAGGATTATCAGATTATAAGGCAGAGGGTCCATGCTATCTTGTGGCTGAAGGAGATCGAGGAAGAAGAGGAGAAGAAATATGGCTCATTGGGTGATTCTATTGAGCGTTTGCTTGATACATGTCCTGAGCAAGTAAACAAATATCTAGCCATCTCTTCTTAATTTCTTAATGACATGGAGATACATCTGAAAGAACAAACAAAAGCATGTCAATTTGCTTGTTATTTGTGAATGCAACGCTCAATTTTGCCTTATTTTATGTTCATATAGTTTGCCTACTACCCTGCTACTTTATCACTATTTAGTTTTTGTGTACAGGGCATACCTACTTTGTCGATTGTAAAAGTTTAGACAAAACCCACAACATGAATGACACTAACACATGCCATTTGGTTTTATGGACAAGGAGATACTACTATAGGAATGCAAATGAGGGTTAAAGTTAAATTTCTTAATTTGGTTCTCGTGTTAGAATCCTAGATTATGCCTCAACCTTCTTGTGTGCCAAATATGAAATCCTGGATTTAGCTGAAAAAATTGCCATAGTCCATTATCTACTTTTCAGAGGCTGTGCAATCAGACAACAAAGTTTACCTTTGTTTGTGACAGTATCAAAGTTTATGAACTTGCTTAACTTAAAGAGTTAAACCCAGTTATGTGTAGTTTTTTATGCATATTGAACACAATACCTACCAGACATGTTGCTTAACTTTTTTTTCTCAATGTGATCTTTTTTTTTTCTTTAGTGAGAGCACTATGAACTATTTACTCATTTTTTTTGGGTAAGCTAGAGTAATGTCTTACTGATGGGAATGTTTTCCTTGCATTTTACTTACAATCAAATGTTTTACTTTTTATCCTTAATCATTTGCTTTATTGGAATGATATATGTAAAAAATAAAAAGAATTGCAAGTTAAAGAAACAAAATAATGCATTGACTTGGTTTAAATATCAATTTTCTTAAAGATTAATAGCTACATAGTTATGACTTTTCCTTGCGAACCTCGAATCATCCAATGGTTACCTAACTTCTTTCCTTTTCAGGCTTTTTCGACTCCCATGATATGGAGTTCCATGTGGCCTCCCTCCCATATAAACCTGATTTTAAAGTTATGCCTGAGGGGTGGGATGACACTACCAAAGATCCGGATGAAGTTCATTACGAAATATCAACAAGAGAAGATGAGATGTTATATCTAGACTTTGAACGGAGGATGACATTCAGCAAAAAATAAGTAAGTTATTATATTCCTTTCATTTTGAATGATGAAGTTGCGAGCAGGTTGCAGGAACTGGCACTTTCTCTTTTACTCAAGTGCCTGTCTTTTGATTTTGTCGGAACATCTTTGGATGAAAGTTCTGAAGAATTTGGTACTATTCATGTATATTTATATTTGCTACAAATACTTACTTTCAATCCTTCTACCATTTCTCCGGCTTTTTCCACCGTATTGGGGTATACTAGTATACATAATCAAGCTTTTACAGCTGTGAAGAGGGTCTTGCTACTTCCATCTTCACTTTGATTTTCCTACTGTTTATATTATGTTCAGTGCTGGAATTAGTATGCTTAGCATGG
Organism: Kingdonia uniflora; assembly: GCA_014058105.1. Lineage (NCBI taxonomy): Eukaryota > Viridiplantae > Streptophyta > Magnoliopsida > Ranunculales > Circaeasteraceae > Kingdonia > Kingdonia uniflora. The sequence goes on from JACGCM010002776.1 coordinate 785,310, forward strand.
CCAAACAGGCTGTTTTGAGGAAGATTGGCGACAATAAAGTTACAGGAAACAACCCATTCTGGCTACTCGACAAAGATATATGATTCCCGTCTTTTAGTCATATTTTGATGATCGAGGACCATGCAGTATATCATCTGCGATATTTATGTGGATACGTTTTAACTTCATTTATGTTCATAACCTATTCCCTGAGCAGCCTTGTGAATTTCATTTCTCACTTATCCACATAAAGGGAGAATGGTTTATATTAACGACTAACAACAGGAAATTGGTTATCACATGTTCATGGAAACAATGTGATACTAATTATGGTCTGCTAATGTCTCCAAGAGGATATACCGATTTGAAAGATGAACTCCAATTATACTACAATTTAAAATACATTATTTAAGTTTTGGTTAACTTTGTGTTTTATTGGTTTGGACACAGGGACTTGTCACTAAAGTGAGAAATAATATTGAGATATCAGTTGTGCCTTTTGTGAGAGGCTTTGGTTCGGGAGAGATAGAGGGGTTTGGAGAAGGAGTCAGTCTCCTTGATGTGGTAAGGCTATTTTAAAAAGAAAATTTATCAAGAAAATTTTATCCTCTTGTTTTCTCTCTTTTAGTTTGTTTGACTAGGTGGTTAAGCTTAGTGGTAGTTGAACTTTTCTACCTAGAGAGAAGTCGTGGATTCGAAACCTCATGGGGCTGGAAACTCAGGGTTATGGATCCCTATATAAAACTAGCTTGCCTTGCAAAAAAAAAAAAGACTAGGTGGTCATGAATTGTCTTGAGTAATAAATTTTTGCTTAATTTTTTTTTTTTGTGATTCTCATGAACCAATATTTACAGGTAAAAAAGGTTAAGCCTCATGTACTTCTTGGTCTATCTGGAGTTGGTGGTATCTTTACTGAGGAGGTAAGGACAACCCATTTGTGATATATCTACATGATATTTGCTTTTCCTTTGATGTATAATAGATGATATTTGCTTTTCCTTTGATGCATAATAGATAAGTGACTGATTTTGCCATTCTCATTTTTATCTTTGACATGGTGTTAAACAAATACTTAAGGCAATGCAAGGGTCAGATTCTGTTAGGCTTGCAATATTTGTTATATCAAATCCTACTACAAATGGTTAATCACTTCAAATCCTAACTATTTATAATTGATTTCATATTGACCACTTACTCTTTATTAAACTATTAATTCTTCTCTGGTACAGTGGAGTGTACAGCTGTTGATGCCTTCAAACATGTAGGAGAAAACATAGTAGTTTTGCTAGTGGGAGCCCCTTTAGAAATGTTAATCTTGGATAGTTCTCTTGTATATATTGGATCCTATTTTATTTGTAAGTAGTATTTTTTAGTATATAGCATTGCGCTGCCCCCTAGCTAAAAATTTGCTGCATAGTTCCAGATCAAATTTTATATTTCTACAAGAAAATGTATACTGCATAGTTATTAATGCTTATTGCTATTGAGAGCCTTAATTGTTGTAGTACTCTTAGCTAGAGCTTTTGCCGCCCACTTTGGACTGCATTAAACTGCGAATGCATTCAACTACGATGCACTCCCAATGCCAATGTTGTGGGAAAAAAACTCCTATGTTAGTACCCATATTGTTTCAAGAAAAGCAGCAGCAATGCCAGTTATTCTTGAAAATAGCAACAATAACACCTATAACATATAAAAAACCAATTTCTTGGGTCTTTTTCTATAGCTGATCCTCACCTGAAGCCTTGATGAAATACTTTAATCATGACTATTTTGGACATCATTGGACCTGATCTGCTTGTCCAAAACATGCTTCTCGCATTCCCCATAAGACCAAAACCTGGCACCACAAATCCTTCAGAAGACTGTGACAACAACCTTTTCTTTATATTTTAACTTATCTTTAGTGGTTAGGAATAATGACAAACTCTTCCAGTGAAGGCTGGTAGTCTAAGGTGAATACTAACTTTCCAAACCCATTCAGACCAACCAAGGGACCTTATCTCAAGGTCTTAATTTTTGAAAGGACGACTTAATATTAAAGAGGCCTTGGTTATGAGTTTTCCACAATGGTCTATCTTCATCGCCTCATTGTAGCTATTCAGATTTAGTAAAACCCGAGGTTGTCAAAAAGTTGGTGCAACATGTGAGATACTTCATTCTCATTTAGATGATGTCACACACTTTAGAGTTACTAGTTCTCTGAACTGAGGATAGTAAAAGACCTATGGGTCGCTTCAAAGATCCATTCTAAGCCCTTCATTGAAAATGTACTAGTATTAGTTGAAAAACATGTAAAAAGTTTAAATAGGCTTGTATTATGTATGATTCAAATTTATATGTAGGGATATGAAATATTACATTTTTGGTAATATATTGGCAATGGGTTATCCCTATGAACTTATTACTATAGGTTGCTCTATTTTATCATTTCTAGGAATAATAGTTCTAACTTGTGATCCATAAAGCCTTGCATCGTATAATACAGATGAAGAAATCAACAGAGGAATCCTCTTTCCTTCTATTTCAAGGTAATATTTTCATCTCACTGGTGCAACCTTCTTTTTCTTTTAGATATAACAAAAATCTCTATCCTCTAGATACTGAAATAATTTTATGTTGCCTTGTGTAGCATTCGGCATATTACAACGGAAGTTGGGGTAGCTGTTGTACGTGAGGAGTGTTATCGAAGAGTTCACTGAAGGGCATGGTGATATTGGAACCATAGAGCTCATGCACATGCCAGAGGTATGAATTGTTACAGAAAAAAGTAGCAGTATCAAAATATAATATACCTTTAGCTCCAACATCTAGCCGTTGCTTCCAATATGAAAATATTTCTCGCAACACAGTAAACAGTATCTTTTACTGATTTAGTTGGAAAATATTGGCACATTTGTTGTGTTTCGCTTGCTTGGTTACAGGAGGAAACAAAGGAATATAAAGCACAGAGTATGTGGTTCCTTTTCTACCATCCCCTTGTACATGGGAAATAATTCTCCAAGAGCATCTATTTTTTACGTGGTTACACGACGTCATTTCGATTGCTACTGTTAATTTTTGTAATTTATCTTTCTTAGGAAATTATGTAATCGTGGCTACCGCCATTTACAACGATGATGTATATATATATGACTAGCCACGACTAGTTTTGTATATATATATATATAAATAAATAAAAATATATATATATATATATTTTGTAAAATGACTTTAGTAACGGCTAGTTTTGTTGTAAATAGCCAGTATTAGACACAGATGAAACAATGGTAATTAACAAGCATTAACCACATATATTATGGTGGTAATTAGCAGGTATTAGCCACGGGGAATTTCATGGGAAAGTTCTTAACCAATAGAGCCATTTGCCACGGTTTATAATTTATCCAATGTACATTAATAGCCATGAAATAGCCACGGTACTATCCGTGGCTATATCTAATTCATTAGCCACAGTCAAGTTCATTCTTGAGCATTAACCACACCACCAGTTGACACGACCCCAAGCACGGGTATACCCGTGGCGAATGGTATTATTAGCCATGGCTAGAGCAATGGCCATTGACGCGGATTCTAATAGTGAAGTGGCAATAAAACCATAAAAAAAATAGAATTCCGCATTTTCGTTCGAACAAAATCTAATAGTTGTTCAAACGACTTGGGTGGCTGGGCCAAAATTTGAGAGAATTGTTCAAGGGTCGTTCGAACGAAATCTGATAGTCGTTCGAACGACTTGGGTAACTGGGCCAAAATTCCTGAGAGTTGCTCAAGGGTTGTTCGAATGAAATTTGATAGTCGTTTGAACGACCAAGGCTGCAGTCCCCATAATTCTCCACCACGGTGAAGATTTCCCCAACCAAACGAACCAAAATCTGAATCGAACATAGTAACCATCTAAACGGACTCAAGCAAACCCTTTCCTTCATCAAATATCCCTAAAGACCCAAACACACAAGCGGCCTAAAGAAACTAACAAAAACCAAGAATCCCAAAAGGACCAAATCCAAACCAAACATTCCAAAGGACCAAGAGACAAACCAAATATCCCAAGGAACCAAAATCGACTGCACCAAATCAATGGTTGCCTATGTTCCATGGAATAAGTCACCCGTAGTTTACAAAAATCCCTGTGAGGGGCCAAATTAATCCATAGGAAAGAGATGCACCATTCCCTTCTTTTTATCTCTATGAATCTCCATATTAAGTGTCAGTTTGTACTGTTGTCATGGAGACCTCTTCAAATCGTACAACGATCTTTTCATCAATTGACACACATCTTTATTTTAAGTAATAGTAAACCCACTCTGCTGAGTCTTATTGATCTTTTCCTTCAACTTCCCATTTAAGAATGCCGTCTTAACATCTAGATGTTGCAATTCTAATTTAAATTCGCTACCAAAGCCAATAGGATACAAATAGAGAAGTGCTTTACCACTAGACTTTCTTTAAAGTGAAATATTATTTTGTGATCCTTCCTTTTGTAGACCCATTTACCACTAATCGCCCTTTTTTCTTAAGGCAATTTTAAAAGTTGCCAAGTTTCATTCTTGCGAAGAGAATACATCTCTTCCATTATTGCTCCATCCCAATGTTTAGCCATGGAAGGAACATCTTCTCCAATGACCGGTAGTGCATAGACTACTATGGCTTTCGTCTTTGGAAGTACTATATCCTTTGTAAGCCATTCTGGCTTACCTAGATTCATCTTTGGTTTACTAGTTGCAATTGACTCCATAACTATAATATCCTCATCTGTACTACCAAATACTCCACCATCGTCTGTATCTTCATGATTTTAAACATAAACTAATCGCTCATCGCCTATTGTCACACCGATAGATGATACCCCCTTAAGTATGGAACTCTTTGGTCAATATGAAGACGTATCAATCTCCACCCACTGGAAAACCTCACTGGTCATCTTCTCTGCATGCTCAATGACATGTGACTTCATCATAAAAGTCTCATCAAAAGTTACATCTCTGCTCGGAATGATATTCCGCTCTCTCGTATCCCATAACTTATAGCCTTCCACACCCTTCTTCTTACTTGGAAAAATAGCCTTCCTTGCTCATGGAGATCCAACTTACCATCCTTAACATGATAGTATGCCGGACACCTAAATATACGATGAGTATCATAATCTGTAGAAGGTTTTCCCAGAAAATTTTCCATTTGTGTTTTACCCTCAATTGCAGCCGAAGGTAACCTATAAACGAGATAGCATGCATATGTCAAAGCCTCATCAAAGAGTACCTTGCCCAACCCAGAATTGGACAACATGCACCGTACCTTCACCAGTAAAGTACAGTTAATGCGCTCAGCTACCCCATTTTGTTGCAGAGTCTCTCTAACCGTGAAGTATCGAATTATCACCTCATCCCGACATACTTGCAAGAATGGATCACTAGTGTACTCCCCACCATTATCCAAACGGAACACTTTGATCTTTCTACCAATCTGAGTCTCAATCAACTTCTTTCACGTCATTAAAATTTCTAGGACTTCATCCTTCCTTCTCATGGTATATACCCATACCCGCCTAGAAAAATCATCCTCAAAAGACACAAAGTAATGTTTCCCCCTAGCGATGCAATCCTGGAGGGTTCCCAAACGTCAGAGTGAACATAACCAAGGGTTCCATGATTACGGTGGATAACAGTACCAAAACTTTACCCTTGTCTACTTGCCCAGAACACAGTGCTTACAAAAGTCCAATTTACACACCTTGACACCTTCCAATATCCCCTAGTTCATAAGAACTCTCAAAGACTTTTCCCCAGCATGCACTAAATGTATATACCATAGCCGAGTGGTATCTCTAGAAATGGTCTCCTCCATTTCCGCGGTAGCAACCTCATCAAGAACAGTTGTACCATCCAAATAGTACAAGTTGTTACTTCTTCTGTGGCCCTTCAATACAACCATGGCTCCCTTAAGAACCCCCTTTACCCCATTCTCAAACACAACCTTGTAGCCTTTCGCTTCAAGTAAACCTATCAAGATAATGTTTTTCCACATCGTCGGAATATATCGAACCTCATCAATCTCTTTAACCTAGTTATTGTGTAACTTCAGACGAATGGTACCTATTCCCATGATGCGGCAATGATTATCATTTCCCATCAACACCACTCCATCTTCTAGCATTTTTAAACTAGAAAAGCAGCCCCTTTTCGGAACAAGTGTGATAAGTAACACCCAAATATAAAATCTATTCTTTTGTATCAATAACACATGCACTAGATGCTATAGTAAAAGAAAAATAAGAATTATTACCTTCTGTTGCAGTGTCTTGTGCTAAATTTACCAAAGAGCCTAATTTTTCCCCTTTCTTCTTCTTAAGCAGAGTGGGACATTTATTTTTCCAATGACACGTTTCCCTACAAAACAAGCATTGGTCCTTTCACAATTTGTTGCTATTTAAACTGTAACCTTTCAACTTCGATTAAAGGTTGTTACCACTTGACTTCTTTTGATTTGAAGACCTCCCTCTAGTTATTAATACCTCGATTATCGACTCCTTGGATTCACATTTTTCTTTCCTTCGATACTCATGGTTTACAACCGCCGTATTCACATCGGAGTATTGTAATGAACTCTTCCTGTACATTATCATCGTAACAAAATGCTCGTACTTTTTTGAAATGGAGTTCAATAACAATAGTGTTTTGCCTTCATCGCCAACTATTTTTTCTAGATTTGCCAAGTCGGCTAATAGCTTGGTAAAATTATTTAAGTGCTCCGACATACTAATCCTTTGCCTCATAGTGAAGTGATAAAACTTCCTCTTCAAATGGAGTTGATTTTAGATGCTCTTCACCAAATACTTCTCTTCTAGAATCCTCAAATTTCCTTTGTCGAGGTTTCATTCATTACAAGGTATTTAATCTCTTGAGCCGCGCACGAGAAAATTTGACCACAAGTCCTCTTGTTCATCTTCTTCCAAACACTCTCCTCTACCTCATCCTGCTTGTCTTCCAATACCTCATATAAGTCTAATTGACTTAGCACATCAATACCTCCCATCGCCACATGCCAAAGTTATTGGTGTCGTTAAATTTCTCAACTTTAATCTTTGCATTGTTGAACATCACCGTTGTATTTTTTTTTGGGCCGAAGAACTAGATTCAACTACATCACCCATGTTTATCCCAATTTTCATGAACTAACCAAATCCCAAAATAAAATTAAAATTGAGAAACCCTAAGTTACCTCAAATTCGTATACCACCGAGGAATCAGCCTCGCTCTGACACCAATTTTTGAGTCGCAAGCCCGAAAGCCAGAACACCATATCGATTTGGGTTAGCCACAAACAAGCAATAATCAAAGAAATACACAATACACAAGTTTAAGGTGGTTCGGCAAATTTCCTTTGTCTACCGTATAAGAAAGAGAGAGAAAAAGTTTATTCAAGATCCTGGCTGCAATCACTCAAAAAAAAATAGAGGTTTTTTCTAGGATTTCATCTCAAATAAATCTCACAAAAGAATTAGCCTCCAAAGAAACCTAAGTTCCCCTTTATATACTAGGGGAACATAGTTTCAATCGCTCAAATCTTGAGGCAAACAAGTTGTTATAAAACCATAAAAAAAAAATAGAGTTTCGCATTTTATTCGAACAAAATTTGATAGTCGTTCGAGCGACTTGGGTGGCTGGGCCAAAATTCCAGGGAGTTGTTCAAGGGTTGTTCGAACGAAATCTGATAGTCGTTCAAATGACCAAGGCCACATTCCCCACAAATAATATATCTAGAGAGAGATATATATCTATAGAAATAAAGATTTTTGGGGTGGAGTGGGGTAGGAGTGAAGGAGATCTGGGAGAATCGTGAGGGTGAGAAGAAAGAGATTTGTTGGAGAGAGAATTTAAATCCTGATAAGAAAACAAAAACTGTAAGATGGTAAAGGTTATATTTGGCCGCAAGGTGGTGTAATAGTTTGTTAAGAGATATTTAATCCCCTGTAACAACTTGTATCGCAGCCCGGTGTAATAACGGTAACCAATTATTTATAGCTCTCAAACAGCCGCAAGGCACTGCATATGCACCCTGCTGCCGTGAACTAAGCACAGCCTTAGCTAGTACAACTCAATGAACTCATACGTGATTTTCTTCTTAGCATTGTCTCATCTAATACAAATATACCAATTATATTTCTATATGAATTGTTAAGAGACAAATAGTCAAATAAACATATAGTCAAAGCTTGACTTTATCAATCTTAAGACCCAAGAAAGAAGACTCCATTAGATCTATTTATGTACAAAGTCACCAAAGGGAAGATAGTAGCTTCAAAGCAACTCATAGTAATGGGAGATCTAAAGCTACATGGTACAACATTTAGTTCTTTCATTTACAGAGTCATATGGGCTCTGAAACTGAAGGGTTTGGATTATGAATATATTGAAGATCTCTTTAATAAGAGTGATCTGCTTATAAAGTACTGCCCAGTTTTTAAGAAGGTACCTGTGCTCACTCACGGAGGAAAACCGGTCGCAGAATCCTCTATTATACTCGAATACATCAAAAAGACATGGCCGCATAACCCTCTGTTGTCTGTAGACCCACATGAGGAAGCCGTAGCTCGATTTTGGCTTAAATTTGGGGATGATAAGGTAATTTGATTTCAATGCACATAAGATACTAATTTCTTGAAATTTATTATTAAGCAGTAATATTATGTTATTTATGAAATACAGGGTTGTAGTAGCATATTCCCCAAATTCGACAAGAGTAAGCCAGCAAAGTGTAGTCGAAGATAACCACACATGATCGAAGGCCATCATTTGAGAAATTACTATTAGTCCTCAACTTGCCCAAAATAGCCGTTGAAGCCTGGTTAAGAAAGAACTATTAGAGATCCGCAAAGTTTGCCTACTCCCCCAGGATATGATACTATTTCTTTCTTTTTGTAAAACTGCCTGTATGACTATAAGTATAGGTAGAGAATAGATTCTATAGGACTGCAATCCTTTTACTATTCTTACTTCTAAAACCCCACATCACTCTAAAACATGTAATAACTAGCATCTTACTACATTTTACATAAAAATTCTCCTCTAGGTTGTAGTTTTTCTCAGCCTTTACTGAGTTTTCAACATAAAATCTTACTTATCTAGTTTTATTACACTATCTTTACGAATAAGTATTGGCGAAGATTCTCCTTCCGAAAAACACGCCGCTACAAAGGTCTTACTATTTTTGGGTGTTTAATAAAAGTTGGAGAAGAACAAGAGAAACCGATCCAAGATAGTTTAGAAGTTTTGAAAATCTTAGAAGAACATGATCTTGGAGAAAAAAGTTATTCAAAGGGGAAACTATTGGGTTAGCGGACATGGCACTAGGATGTGTGGCTTATTGGATGTGTAAGAGGTTGCAGGCATTAAATTGTTGGAAGAGCACAAGTTTTCACGCCTATTTAAATGGATGAAAAACTTTAAGGAATTCCTTATAATCAAAGAAAACCTACCTGATTATAATAAACATTGGCTCATTTCAAGAGTGTCCGGGAAAAGATTGTTGCAACTGCGCTGCAAAATAATCACGCAGGGGAGATTGATCAATTATTTTCTACATATTACGCTTTGCTTGTCTCATCGAGTGTACTGTACATGGTTTATGTTTTTTTTTTTTATTTCTTCTTGGCTCTTTAGTTTGTTTAGGGAATGTATTTTGTTCGGCAAGTACATTTCTTATGGCCTTAACAGGTTGAATATAATGGTCTACTACTTGTTCTTATTTATCTATTTGTTAGTTGTCTACGATTTTTTATTTGGAATCCAGAATCGTCGGGTTGATTATTCTCCAAAGAGCATCTCCAATAGAGTGGTATGCTGTTAAGGTTTTCCCATACTCTTGCAAAAATCTATCCAGCAGGGGTATGGTGTTCAGTATACTCTACCCCATACCCCTCCAAAGTATGCGAAACTTTAACTTGGTGAAGAGTATGTGCATATCGTCTAGGCTCTGAACTGTTCAGCGCCCAAGAACTTTTTTAATTCAGCTGTCTAGGCGCTGAACCGCTCAGCGCGTGTAAGTTTTTTTTTTCTGAACTCTAAGCGCGGAACCATTAAGCGTCTACCCTCTGTAATCCCAACTCCCCTCTCCAAATGGTAAGCTTTTGAATTTTTACCCAAATATCTTTAAATGAGGGTAGTTATTAAATTCTCTACCATCTCAAGCTCTATCAACTCTCTACCATATAAAGCTCTATTAATTTTCTCCCATCTCAAGTTCTATAAACTTCAAATGGATAACGAATTTTCCCAAAATTCATACTCTCAATACGTTCCATCAACGCAACTTTCGAAATCGCCAAACTACTCCATGCCCCCGCATTCCTTTTCTGCGCCACCCAACGTGCTTGTCATCGAAAAGAAAAGTGATAATAGTTGTTGGACTGACCTTGAGGATCAAACGCTTGCTAAATATTAGGTAGTACACTCGCAAGATTCTTAAAACGGCAGCCAACAAGATGAATCCAAGTTTTGGGGAAAAATAGTAAACGACTATAAAGGAACACGTGGTGTAAAAACCCATACAGGAGTGGCCTTGAAACAACATTGGGGGAAAATAAAACAGCAAACCACTTTCTTTGTGTCTTGTGTAATCAAAGTTCTCAAGGCGAATTATAGTAGGATTTGAAATAAACACCACGAGGTACCTTTCAATTTAGTATACTAATTTATTTTTTTATGTGTTTTATTTTTTTTTCTTTTTACATACACTACTAGAAAATGGACCAACAACCACAGTCTATATTGGTTTTAGCCACAACGCCAATAGTAGCTAAATGCCACAACCTTACCGTGGCCAAACCCAAAAATTCGTGGCTAAAGACCTATAACTATTTCTTTTTGGTGGCTTGAATTTTTGATCGTGGCCAAACTGTGGCGAATAACTTTAAAAATGCGGGATCCAAAATTTAGAAGTTCGATTTCTCTCTAAACTCTCACATCCCATTTTATAAGTTGTAAGGTTTGAGCCATATCTTCAATCATATCTCTCTCTCCAAATTTCTCCCAAATTACTTGCCCTAATTTCTCCTAAAAATCTTTGATCATTTCTCTCTCTTCGAATCTCCAATCTCATGGAGATAAGATTCAATTTCTAATTAGAGCCATGAAATCTCTCTCTGTGGGAGCAGCTACCCAATCCACCAAGCTTAGGTTCGATTTTGAGAGATTTAGTTGTTTTTGATCTTGGGTTAAAGGGGAAGAGAGTTGTGTTTTTTAAGCAACTTTCATCAGGTATTAATAGTATCCTTGTTTTCCTGTATCCTTGCTTTCATCAGGGGAAGAGAGTTGTGTTTTAACTGTATCCTTGCTTTCCTGCATATACACATCATTATCAACCAATCCTATTAGCTTCATGGCATGATTATCACGTATAAATAATTTTGGAGGATAATATTAGTCAGCGACCCGTAATAATATGTAGAATGGGGGATATATATAATGTACCATAATTGGGGCCATAGTTTGAAGGATTCCAACTTGTGCTTGCAAGTAGTTGACATACTTGAATTAGGATAAATGAGATCAAATCACTGTATTTTTATTATACTATAACATAAAGTAATTACCCAGAGATCAAATTTGGCCAAAACGTTTAGGAGGACTATGGTTATTGGGATCGGTGCAGTAGTCGCAAGACATGTAATTTTTTCGTACCCATACCAACTTTTATACCTCCCTAAGGGTAAGTTTTTGGTTAATCCATTTAGGTTTGTAGGAGTTTAAACAAGGGGTAGTTAAGCCTATCCCAGACCACACACATCCATCAATATTAAAGTCGGGAAATAATGCAGTGAAAGGCGCTAGCTTTCAGTCTACCTTAATGCGCCCACCTGTCGTGGCCCAATCACTTCCATCCCACAATATCGCGTACACATTCATTGGCTGTTCACTTGGAAATGGAACTTTTGTTTTCCCTATTTCATATACCCTAATGGGTATGTCGTCCGCATAAAAACTACAAGAGAATAGTAAGGTTTCTCATTAGTGCCAAAATCATTCCTTTAGGAGACCTTTTTATTAAATAAAATAGAATACGAAAGGGTATAGAGGATGCTTCTGATAGTACAAAATTATATGCAACACAAGAAAGGAAAAGTTTCATAACAAGAGAACCATCAGGAATAAATAGTAAGGCAACTTCATTTCATTGCCTGAATAGTTAATACAAGCAATAATGCAAGCTTATTCACACACTAATTTAATATTTCAGGTAGAATAGATTTCGAGCAGACAATGACATCTTCATCTTGCATTGGCATAAAGTGCGCAGAGGGCTCGGCCAGTAATTTTCCAAGCTAATCCACATTTACCAATATCGTTGACCTCGCTTGCATAATCATAGTTGACTTGATAGATAGAAAGAGCCTCATTGAAGATTTATTCTTGACTTTAAGGACTCTCCTCAAACTCCGTAGCACCATATAATATCTGTTTATATTTTTGTTTAACTCCGTTCGCAGCCTCATTTTTTATTTCCTGATCAATTTCCAGGGCATGCTTCATTTCAGTTCTGTACTGGTCATAATGACCCTTCCATAACAACAAGCAGGATTCTTCAACTTCTCCACTGAAGTACAAAAGTTTCCATATTTCTTTTGAATGCAGCTCCAATGACTTGAAAGACTCCACCTTATCGTGAATTTGTCCCAAAATAGATTTGGAGTTACAACTATTCCACTTTTTCATGAAATGTGGAAATTTTTTGGCCATCAAATCCTTTGGAATAATAACCTTTTTTCTACTTTTGGGTGCATCTAAAGCATCATAATATATTTCAGTCAACTAAAGCATTTTTTCCTTTATACAGTTTTTTTCTTCTGCACAATCATCACCTAGTATTAGGAGCCGATTCATAAAAGCCAAACAGCTATCTGATGTGGCACCAATAATATTACTCTGATGAAATCTGGCAGTTATAAATTGTTGGAAAAGCTCATGCTCCAATTGATCAGAAGAAAAATGATCCGGCCTTATACGAGATACACTACTCATTGAATAATTTTTTTCTCATGGTTTACTTGGTTTATAGTACTTCAATAGCTCCGGGTTTCTTTACACCCAATACATGTCGCCTCAAAATCACCATTTGATATTTCAGCAACCAATGATCGTGGACCTTTAGTAGGAAAGAAAATAGTATATTTAGCATTGCCAACAATATTTTCCAGCTCTTTGACATAAGTTGCCTGTAAAACGTGTCTATCTCCAAAGTGCAACCCATGGTTCCTATATACTAATACTTCTCCCACAATTTTCCCTTTGTCCATAATAATGCAAACTTCATCACTATTTAGCAATCCAGTAGGGTCAGCTGTCCCCATCAGATAGTAATACTCACTCACATGCATCTTTCCTTCCATCAGTCCCATCCTCTCGTTTGCCATGATCTTTGACAAACGATACTACAAATATGGCTCATCAAGAGGCATTCCACATATAATCATCATGGGTACAATATAATCGCCCATTTCTACGTGTCTTACAGTAATCAGCTGTTAGCTGAACTGTTTATGGTAGACTCTAGATCTTTCAGAACTGTTAGCTGAACTGTTTTGGCTTACTTGTCCCTCAGAAAATCTAACATCTAAAACATTGTCATCTCCTAAAACCCCTGAAGGTGATTTTTTTGGCTTTGCAAATACGAGCCCTTAAAGATGCAAGTTCCTTTAGGAGGCCCATTTGTCTATAAGCATATCAAAAGTATGGTATTTGTAGGGCGCTACAAGGCATTGGTTGACCTGCGCCAGGCTAAGGATGAAAAGGTCATCTCCCATGCAGGCTTTGTAAGTTGGCTGATTTGGTGTTCCGCTTACCTGACTCGTGTAATCAGCTGGAGGAACAAATTTTATGTAGCTGTTAATTGGGCAACACCTTTAGTTTTTAGAAGGGACAATTCTAGAATAGGCTAATGACGCATTCTTTCTACCTCAAGAATCTTTAAAAAAAAGTGCAGTTAGATCATAGCTATTAGAGTTATTTGGGTATGTTTTTAGCAAAGCTAGCTATTATTGGGGCATTTTAGTATTTATAGTGTGTGTTGCAAGTCATTTTTTGTTTGATTAAAATCAAAGCATTCTATAAATCACAACACATACAATAGTCTAGCTTCCCCCTCTTCTGTTTATAATGTTTATGTTAGTTCTTTTATTGCTAATGCTCGCCTGTTCCTAATTTCTTGGTCTTTTCCCCTTCTTATCATGCACCTTCTTACTATTTTCCTTTCTTTCATAGAAGAAAACAAAGGCATGGAATAATCTTGTTCGCATTTGCTACAACTTATGCTTTATTTATATTGCCTTAATTTATATGAAATACAATTATATCGCCTAGTTATACATTTGTTGCTTTGGTTATATGTTTTTTCATGGATCATACTACGCATTCACAGGTAAAACTTGTTATATCAAAATTTGTATAAAAGCTAATATTATTGTTATAATTGCTTAATTATTATTTTGTTTCTGTAGGAAATATATCTTCTCGTGTTTCATCTTCTTCGAGGAGAAGGGGTCCATCTCGAGGATCTAAACCTTTACCTGATGGGAAGAAGAAGAAAGTTGGAGTTAATTCATGGGGTCAACCTATTCGAGGGTCAAATCATACTCCAAACCATTGGAACTTTTACTCGTAACCATATCCCTATTAATTACAAGAAATTTACCAATGTTCCTGATGAATTCATTCACATTGTAAAAGTAGAGCTAGAGGTAATTTGTTATATTTAATATTTATTATTTTATTATATTCAATATTTATTAATGTTTTCTTACTCATTCTTCATGTATATTCAGCTGACCTTTGATCTTAGGCGTGTTGCTAATTTTAGCATAATGCGGTATATGAACGATGCCATTCTTTCAAAATATTTACTTCATTTGATATTTTCTATTAGCTATGCGATTATTAATGAAATATGTTGATTTTGTTTGTTGTGGTGTTCAGGTCTAGAAATACTGGCTTTCCCTTGCAATCAGTTTAATAAATGAGACCCTAAAACATTAACGGACAAATTTTAGAGTTTGCTTGTACCTATATCAAAGCTGAGTACCCCATTTGATAAGGTAAATCTTGCTGAACAAATTCGTTCTAATGGGCATTACATTGAGTATCTTGAGTAATAGGGCTGCCCAATCCTATAACACTTTGAAAAAGACCAGCAAAAGTGCTAAGTTTACCTAAGAGTCTGTACACCTAGCATAATTCTAGCTTTTGACACTTGCTTATATGTTCCATTTATAAGTGGTTATGCCTGCCTTAAGCGCTCCATTTACTGCTTGAGACTCCAACTCACCAAGTGCTCTAATATATTTACTCCCCAACCCCACCATAGCCAAGCATAGAATGAGCATTGCCATTTTTGCTGAGTAAAGCTGAGGTTAGGCAGAGATCTCTGGCTGTATACTGAATATGGGAAAATATTACAACCTAGGGATTTTATTAACCTTAAAAGTCTTCTTAAATAAGTTTCTTGTGATAATTAATGGGGATAATTTGGCTTTATTGCACAAGTTCTTGAAGTCAAGTAAAGGTGGTTTATTTGGGGACAACAACAAGTGGAACTTTGCCAAGTTTCTCGTTGACAAGAATAGAAATGCGGTGGATCATTACACTCCTGCTACTTATCTTCTCAGTTTTGAGGTAAAACCTATTACTTTCAGCCTTTTGCCTTGCTCTTTTGTCAAATCTTCTCTGTTTATTCTATTTTCAAATCTTCTTGTTCAACAGCAGGCTATGTGAGGGTTGGAGCTAGGGAACCAAAAGACTTCCACACTTAGGACATCACAATCTGCTCCTTTTTGCAACACAACTACTGTTGTAGACACCGGGGAATGTAGTAATTAGATTCTCAGTAAGAGAAGCATTCACGAGTTAGTCACACAGGTGAGCTTATCTAAAATAAATAAGATTTCCCCCCTATATATTAACTTTACTTTTATAGACAGTTATTTATGTTTGGTTTTTGGGAATTATTAGATCAGTCAAGTTTGTTTCGCATCTGAAGTTGTATAGGTTTTCATTTGCGTTTATTTATCTGTTTCTTGGACAGATTAATTCGTCTGAGAAATTGATCTGGAGGTTGAAGACATTCTTGGGGAAATAGCTGAGGATTTTGTTGAGTTAATGAGTTTTTCTAACATTATGGTTAACTTGTTTACATACACTTCATGGATAATCTCAGTGGGTAATTAAGAGCTTCTTTATCACATATACACGGATATATGTCATAGATTTTAATTTGGTTGTATTAATTTAATACTCAGAACAGATCCTAATTGCTCAGGTGTACCGCCTAGGCTATTTTGTACTATAATGGGCGATTTTAGTTATGTCAAGAAAATATTATGGTACTTGTTAACATACGCAAGGGAAGGGCATCTTCTGTATGAACTTCGCCTCAAAGAAGGCAAGGAGTATCCTTGTACCTATCCATAATTCTCTTTTTTCTCAACTCTATTATGATCTACATTCCCTTTCACAATAACTACTTATTATTGTAGCAAGCTTTAAATGTAAGACTGGCGGGACATTTTCCATTTTTTAGGTTCACTTATTGCTCTTAAGGGAAGTTTAAAGTTCCGAATAAAGAAGTAATTTTGAGGTTTTTGGAGGGCTGGCATTTGCCTTAGTAAAATGAATTCGGATAGCTGCTCCAGGATATTCAGGTTGTTGGTGGTGGAGGTATTGACAGGAGAGGCTTATTGTGTTTTAAGTTATGAAGACAGGACAGCTAGGCTATGGTGCTAACTTGCTTTATAAGTAAGTTGATTTAGTACATGCATCACAAAAATCATATGGTATCTATTTGTGGTTGTACAGGACGAGGGCCTGATGCATTTGATTAAAGGGGAACATGTGGGTCCATTCAATCTTGGTAACCCTTGCAAATTCACCATGCTTGAGCTTGCGCAGGTACCTTCTATAATTTGAACCACGGTTCACTGTTATTTTAGTTATACCTGTTGGTCCATAATTGTCTCCCTACCACATTGGTAGGTCTACCTTTACAGGTTATAGAAATGGAATTGACATTTCCTTGGCTCTATTTTATGCTGCCAGAGCAGTGTTAGTAGAAGTCTAAAGTAACCCGTAATGAAAAGCAAATATAACTTTAAATGTTTTCTATTAAGTTTGTGTTTTCGTTTTCACAAATGGCCTCCACTTTCAACAATATATCAGACAACCCAATTTGTACCTGTATCGCATAATTTAGTCACATATGATATCACGATATTG
The DNA here is from genome assembly GCA_014058105.1 of Kingdonia uniflora. Lineage (NCBI taxonomy): Eukaryota > Viridiplantae > Streptophyta > Magnoliopsida > Ranunculales > Circaeasteraceae > Kingdonia > Kingdonia uniflora. Next base: position 802,544 of record JACGCM010002776.1, read on the forward strand.
TAATTATATTGTTTTCATTAGTTACAATGTATCATGAGTTATGGGCATAATAAGTATCATTTACAAGATCTACAGTATGGGATGGGTATACCAGGCATATCATATGGTAAACAGAATTTATGTATTATGTTGTGTCACTGTAATATTCTTTCCTTTTTTTTTCCTTTCGATAAGTGAGCAGAGCTAAAGATACCTTTTCATTGAGAAGAAATTAGAATTACTACACCTTGAATTTAGGATCGTACATAGCCCCTGCCATTAACATTCTAAAATCTGATCTTCTTGAGGTTATCTGCAAATGAACTTGGGGTGATAATATGAAATTTTCTTTTAGGAAATAGGCTTGCAAGATAATGCCTTGTTATTTTAGTTTATATGTTATAATTTGATGCACTCTTAGTTTTACTGTATTATTGTATTCTATTAAATCGTAGAATCACTCTTCTAGGACCATAAACTACTCTGCTTCTCTTACGAGGCCGAATTGTGTTTGTCTACAGAATCATATGCCTATTAGTTAGTGCTCGTACATGTTATGTTAGTGCTCATTGAATCCTACATTTTGCCTTAGGATTTTTATGCCTTGGCATGTGGATGCCTTTAGAGTTTCTAAGAGATGACGTGGTTGTGGCTTATTTTAGACCAATGTTGAAATGTTCCAGTTGGTTTTATTTTGCAGGCTTCAAAACTTAGCTGGGTATGGAGTTGCCATGGACGTGTCTAAAGAGTTTGCCGTTTCTTTCCCAGACCGTACATTCCAGGCAAAAACAATGGTAAAGATCCAGAAGGATCTAGAGATAATTGGATTTTTCCAGCTGTCGTTCGAACGTGGTTGAGAGCCGTTCGAACAACTCGACATATCTTCTGAAATTAGGCCCAAGATCTCCAAGTCATTTGGCCCCAAATGTTGTTTGAATGATACCTATTTTCTATTCGAACGAGCATTCGAACGATTCGACATGTCCCCTAGAATTTTGGCCCAAATGAGTATTTTCGTTCAAACGACCTTGGAAGTCGTTCGAACGACATGTCATACAATTTTTTTTTTATCTTGTTGTGTATTAATTTGTTGTATTTGTTTATGTTATACAAAATTTTGGAGAACGGATATTCCAGCTGCTAAGTAAGGTCTAATGTTCTTGCAGGCTGATGAAGGCATATCAAATGGGAAACACAACAAGCTTGAACTACATGAGAGGCAGAAGGGTATTTGCGATCAATCTCAATCAACCAATTTTAAAAACTTGAGTGTAAGTCCTAGTTATTTCCATTTATGTCTTGCAAAAACTGTTTAGTATATTGCTATTTTTCCCTATGCAAGATATTTACTAATTTTGTGTTTAACATTTACAAGATGCATACAACAATAACCCCAATGATCAAGAGGCATTGAAAGCTATAGATCTTTTCTATGATGTAGTTTTAGTTTCTAGTGGCTTTACTGTAAGTATTATGACCTCCTGAGTGATCAAATGCACGAATTTGTCTTCTTTGGGTGTTTAATGTTTTGGGTTTGGAGTGACTGTAATGATTGTACAAATGTGATATATATATATATTTGTAAAATGGCTTTAGCCACGGCTAGTTTTGTAGTAAATAGCGAGTATTAGCCACAGACAAAACTGTGGTACTTAACAAGCATTAGCCACAAATACTAAGGTGGAGATTGATAAGTATTTTCCACATGACATTTCGTGGGAAAGTTCATAGCCAATGGAGCCATTTGCTACGGTTTATAATGTATCCAATGTGCATTAATAGCCTCAAAATAGTCACGGTCGTATCCATGGCTATATCCCATTCATTAGCCACGGTCAAGTTCGTGCTTGAGTATTGGCCACACCCCCAGTTGACACGGGCCTAGGCACGGGTATACTCATGGCAAATGGTATTAGCCACGGCCAGAGCAGTGGCCATTGACGCTAATTCTAGTAGTGGTAGTATGACCGTACGGATACAATATTTGAGAAAACGTTTAAAACCGAGAATAATCATAAACTATACAAGATTGGTTTTAAACAAATTTTGCATATTATTGATAAGCATCCAAAATAGAATCCGGAGATCATCCATAGAAGCGTCCTTAAAATGTAAGTTGGCAGCGGCTCTAAGTCTGGCTCTAATCCACAAAAAATGTCTTCAAATGCAAGTATGAGTGTTTCAATGGATTCGAACACCGATAGCTTAGTTGATGATGGCGAAGAAGTGACGGGTCTGGTTTATTCATCACCGGGGTTAATGAATAGGCTAACGGGGGAAAAAAAGGAAAAATAACTTCTTGGCAAAGTTTGAAGAGGCGATCAAGGCCCAAGAAGGTATAACGGAGATGGTTGGAAATAATGTCAAGCTAAGGCAAGAAGAAAGGGAAACAAAGAAGGCCATGGCGGTAGAACATCTCGAGTTATACCGGAAAATGCAATAAACGGAACAACAAATTCGAGATATGGAGATTATGGATAAGGATTTGAGTAGAATGGATAGAGATACCGCCATGTGTTGGCAAATGTTAAAGAACGAAGTAATCGCAAAGATGATGACAAAACATAATGCCATGGTTTCGTCGAGTACTAGCAGTGGTAGTGATAATATGCCTCATTAAAAGATGTAGTTTAAATTCTAATTATGTTTTTCAATAAATATGTCGATTATTTTGAAATGCATTACAATATTTTTAGTTGGGAATGAATTGCAACTTATAAAGTTTGGAACGTTAGTTAAATTGAAATAACGTACGAAGACATGAAAAAAAAAACTACAACTACAAATAATTAAAATTGAAATTACAACTCAAACATTACGTCTGGCAAATTTCTAACAATGCTCCACGAGATCGGCTTAAAGTTTGATATGTTTATTTTCATTTCATTACTTCAAATATTCCCCAAGATATTTATCGAACTTGTCATCTGTAGAAATACCTCAGAAAATCTCCGGTGGATACTTGAATGGGTTTTTTGCTTTATCATACTTGTAATCATGTGTCACCCAATCACGTTAATCGTCAGTAATCATATTATGCAAAATAATGCACGTGTACATAATCAAATTCAATGTTTCAGGCTTCCAAAACCATGTGGGATTCTGAACAATTGCAAAACGAGCTTGTAAGACACTAAAAGCACGTTCCACATCCTTCATAACCCCTTTTTGCATAGCCACAATTATTTTTCCATTGTCGTGATTGGATTTGGAATTATCTTTACAAATATTCTCCACTTCGGGTAAATACCGTCCGCAAGATAGTAACCAATATCGCAGTTGTGACCTTCAACTATGCAATTTATGGGAGGGGTATTTCCAATTGCTAGGTTGTTGAAAAATTTGCTATGTTTAGCAACATTGATGTCATTGTTCAACCCCGGCATGCAAAAAAATACATGCCAAATCCAAAAATCATATGAAGCCACCGCTTCAAGTATGATTGTCGGTTTTTTACTCTCCCATTAAAAGCCCTTTTGTACGCCTTAGGAAATTCTTCCAACCTCAATACATACAATCGATGTTCCCCAACATTCCCGGGAAACCCCTCGCCTCATTTTCTTTGAGCAACCTTTCTACGTCAGCCGGAGTAGGAGATCGCAAGTACTCATCTCGATATAAATAAATCACTGCTTTGCTAAATTTATCCAGTGCATCTAAAGCCGTACTCTTCACCGTCTGATAATTCTCGTCCCTTGAATCACTGGGCGTACCATATGCAAGCATACAAAATACAGATGTCATTTTTTTATGACCCATTAATCCTTGTGTGCTTGACGTATTCGGCATGTATACGAAAAAAGATTTGTACTCTAAAATACCTTGAAGAATGCGTAGAAATAGATTACGCGATATTCAAAATCTTCGCTAAAAAAGAACTGCATCGAAAGTCGGGTTTACCTCGTCGGCAATCATCCAACAAAAGTTGATTAAAAATTTTGTGCTTGCGATTGGCGTATTTCTGACCCATCATCGATCTACCGACCTTTCCGAGTAACCTTGATTTGAAAGCTTCATTTGATAACAACAAATTTAAATGAGAGCTTTGACACAACGCGTACTATTCCAACAACTCATCATCGTCGGAGGAACTAGCCAAATAATTTATGAGGGGGGCTATTAGTTGGGAACATGTTACTTGAGAATTTGGAAATAGAGATAGAGATAGTTGTTTAAATATGTAAAAATATATGTTTTTTATTAGATATAAAAAAATAAAAATAAAGGCAGGAGATTTGAGTGGGAAATAAATGCAGGATATTTGAGCGGGAAATACCAAGGTGGGACATTTAAGGGAAATAATGGCGGAATACATAGTATTCCAAATTAACAACATGATGTTGTAATCCAAAATAAAAGCATAGCAACATAATTTAAATATAAAACTAAGAAGTCAAGCATTAAAACATAACGACATAAGTTAAAATAAAAACATAAAAACATAGTTCAAATGTATAAAGCCCGAAGTCAAAAATTAAAACATAATGACAGTCCAAAATAAGTTGTCTAAAAGATGAACATAACGAAAAATAACAAATTATCACAACTGGTATCGACCAAGCTATTCCTGCAACTCTGCAATGGATTGTTCCAGCTCCTGATTTTGATTATAAAGTTCCTGTATGTGTTCATCTCTCTTTATGATCTTCTCGTCTCTGACAGTGATCACACTAGTATAATGGTCGTATAGGGAAGCCGTCCAATCATACGTAATCTACTGGCCACCGACAAACATACGTCTAGGCTCGTCTAGATACTGCATGTACTATAATAATAAAAGGTATCATGAGAAAAATTTATATATCAAATTAAAATGCTATCAAAATGTTACAATATTAAATTAATCATTTACCTCTGTATAATGATATAAACAAGTAGATGGTACCTCGGGGACGTCGCTAAGGCAAGGTACGTCAAGCAACCTATTAGTACCATCAATATCAACAACTCTAAACCGCCATCCGGGATCAACACTGGTATCCATGTCTTCCATTGTCAAATGGGTCTTCTGTGGCATAGAATGTGTAAACCTCAGAGGAATAATCTTCCCTTTAACCACTCTTGGACCGATCACATCAGCGTTGATCGTCTGTGAGTAGTCTGGCAAAATGCATGGTTTAGAAACCCTTGCCCAGTATAGATCATAGCTGATGTGATCTATGAGAAACTACTCACCATCTACCCATCCCTGACCTCTAAGCTGGTCTAGATAACGATCCTCAAGTAACCGACGATCCCCAAACATTTCTTGAGCGGGTAAAGGGTCAGCTGGAATACGTGCAACCCCAAATACTTGATGAGCACACCGCTCCCCCAAATACCAGGCATACAAAAGGCTAGGAACATGGAGAGGTACCCTTTTTTGTGAAAACCATTGTGCAACTACTAGGGGCATGTCCTCGTAACCCAGTAAACCTTGTTGTATCTCTAAATATGAGTCTCATGGACATAAAAGATTGTCTAACCTCCGCATCTTAATCTGAACCCTAGCAATGCTCACGTTGTTGTGCATCCCCCTATTAACTTTCTCCATCAAATTTACCCTCATCCATCGACTTAATCTTGGAAAATAGAGGTACGCGTCATTGGTTGCTTTATCTTGAAGTATTGGGTGGAGATTTGCTAAATAGTCATAGTACCAATATTCAAGCAAACTCTACCAACCACACAAACCCTTCACACCCAGAGAGTAAACGTCAAGGGCTATGTATGAAGCCCCCAAAATGGTGGAGCCCCAATTATAATCATCCAGCCTATCTTGGTCGGCAATCTCGGCCAAATAACCCAACCTAATCGTACTTTTACTATTGGGGAAGAAGAGTTCGGCCATTACAAAAAATATGAAAGCTCGGGTCGATAAAAGTTGTGTCATGGGATCATTTTTATTCGCCTCAATAAACCACTTTATCCAACTTATTTTTACAGCCCCCGAATAGACATCATTTTCCCCTAGAGTGGGAAAAAATTGGCCAAACATTCTCACCTTTTCATACTCAAAACTAAATGGCAATGGCCGCTTTCTGGGATTCCCGATAGCTATCCCTGCTATCATGTAAAAGTCTAACGGGCTAAAACTAATCTCCGTGTCCACTAAGTGGAACGTGTGGGTGGTTAGCCACCACCTCTCTGAGAGACCTTGAACTAAATTTCTATCATTTTTTCTGAGCGCCCAATATCTACCAATTTTTCCTATACAACATTTGAAAAAATTACAAAATGGGGAATTCGATAGCCAAACCTTTTGCTTTTTATGCAACTTGTTGTAAGTCTTCAAAATCATAAGCATCCCACCACGAAAGTTAAGAGCATCCCCCTACATCATCACCAACATGACATTTTATTAAACACATTTCTTTGAGACATTTCATCAAACACATATGGCTAAAGGTAAAAAAAATTATGAAATTTTAGTTTATTTCTCACCATGATTGTCGCCAACTTTCTTCGATATGTGAGGTTTACCCTTTGGTAACACAATCACACTCTGCATGCTATCAAGACGAATATCGAGGGGTGAAGGTGGGTGTGCGGGCCCAGAATCTTGCATACACCTCTCCGTTTTCTACCTTACAATTTTGGTATCGGGCAGTGTAGTTAAAATCTTCCATTTATTTTTGCGTCGGTGTGATTATAATCTTGTAAGACTCTCTCCGTTTGTTTGATTATAGGTTGTATAAAATGATAGGAGAAGTGTTAATGATAGAAAGGGGAAAAGGAAGTGAAGTATGAATGAAAGAAAGGAGAAAGGGAAGTGAAACTCGAATGAAACGTAAACCAGACTCTAGGCGCTGAACCGTTCAGTGCCCAAGAAAAAAACATATGATTTGGTTTTTTAGTGTTTGGCACTGAACCGTTAAGCGCCCAAGAATAAAACATATGATTTGGCTTTTTTAGTGTTAGGTGTTGAACCGTTAGGCACCTAAGAAGAAAAACATAATTTGTTATTAGACCAAAATAGTATGTTATTCTGGAATACCGGTATGGCAAACCGGAATAGCATACCACTCTGTTGAGATGCTCTAACTAGACTAGTTTCCCGGGGCTCGACACAGTACCTCTGTAAGCCTCACGCTCCATTTTAATTCAAGAAAAATCTTGGCGAATGAACTCTCTATTAGGTTTCGAACTAGTTACCACTCTCTACTCTATCCAAGAGGACGAAAGAACTAGTTGTCTATGAAGTAAAATTGGTAATCACCTCGGATTCTATATATTTTTTACATCTCAAAATTGTCCCCTCTCTTGCAGCTTTAGAACTTCTTTGAATTTGTAGCTTAGTCCATGTATATGAGCTACATAAATCATCACCACACCCAGATTTTTGCGGGAATCCGGGAATCTATAAAGTTGAATAGGGTATTTCCAAAATCACTAGTCATGGAGAACAGTCTCACACCTAATTCACCTTGAAATGACTTACATAAAACTAAAAAAATTATACTAAGGACTAATTCAAACCAGAATTACTATAATTAGCAAACTAAAGAGTATCATGTTATGTCCAAAAATAGTTTTTAATTTACACTGGCGAGATTTGGATCTCAAGCATCCGACGAACAATTAATGGAGCATAAGCTCTCAAACTTTTCAAAGCTTGCATGCAGACACTGCAAATGTGACCGTCTTTATGAAATAAGCCTAAGATTTACTTAATGACGAAACCCCGTAAAGTATTTTCATCTAGGCTTTTCTTGGTACTAACATTTTGGGTGATTTAGTCATATGCCAACCATTGAGCTCTAATTTAAGAATAAAGCTTAACTTATTAAATGATCAGCATTGTACAAAGCCCCATTACTAAAAATTCATCTATGAACAGTTACCAATCAATTCCAAGCTAAATTTTTTCTAACTTTCTTTCTCATACTGAGAGTCTCTCTTTAGTAATTGGTTAAACTAAACTTGCATAATCAATCAATAACAAACTTGTATCGGTAAGAACCGATTCTCTAACCTGGAATCCTTTGTATTGGTATCTGTTGGAAACCCTAAGAGACTTCAATCTCTTCTCTCAAGGGCTGAGGCAGTAAATTAAGGGAGATAATGAGAAAGTTGAAAGAGCAATTCAAACTTGAAAAATTTTACATACACCCCATACTTAAGAAGATTACCCCACTTTATACTCACCCCACTTTCATTTTTTTTAGATTAATGAGCTCACCCCATCTCTTTAAGAAATACCAAATTAAGATGAGAAAAAGTTAAGTAGGTAGCTCACCCCACTCTTACGTATTTTAGCTTCTCCCTCTTCCGTTCTAAGATTTCGAATCATCAAGTATATCTCTCTTTATCATTTCTACTCGGTTTAAATTTTAGATATTTGGGGGTAAAAGTCGCATTTTCTTTTCTAGTGTATCCCTCTTTAAAAATCTATGAAATGGAGTATTTGCTTTGATGAGTGTATGGATACTTTTTTATTATTAACAATCATGATCATAGAGTTGCGTATACGGGATGCATTATATTTGTTTATATAATTTTGAGGTTAAAAAGCTAGCATTTATGAGAGCTTTTGTGTTATCATTTTGGGGGCATATTTATCTTTACTTATGAAGAATTGTTATGTATAAAACTAATTGTGTGGGGAGAAATTATAGAGTTTGGGGTGTATTTAAAATTTCTCTTCAAACTTTCATTTGTTTAGTAGCTCAGACGGTTTTGTCTGTCCAGCAGTGGGTATTTAATCTATGTGGCATTCGAGTAACTCAAACATTGTGTGGGTGAGAAGAATGGTGTGTGGGTGAGTAAGTTTGCAGTGACAGTCAAATAGAAGTTTGTGGGGTTTAAAAAGGATCAAACTTGTATATTTTCAAAAGAGCTTGAGTCTCATCTGTTTGTCAATTTATTTGTCAGATTTTCCAACCTGCGGATAACGTATTACTATGATAATCTCACTGCTTTGAATTTGTCGAGAAATATTTAGAGAAATTTTCTCATAAGGACTCGGATAATAATAGATACAGAGCATTTTTTTGAGCATTCTGGTAGCCCCATGTAACCAGATAGTAATGGGGTCGTCTTATAGAGAGAAGGAGGGCATCAGAGAGAAAGGCATAGTTGCATGGGTAATTGTGATCATCGAACTGCCACAAGTCCCATGTCACCTCTTGTTCGACGTTTTAGGCATAATTCGTAGTTGCCTTATGTTATTGGTACTCTAGTCCATAAACCACCCAAAGAGCATGGAGCTGGTGCTCAAAGTGAATATTTCAAGCTTCAGGTAAAAGAAATTTCCTCCTGCATGTAATTGCAGTTTTGCTGGGACCCAGAGCCCCCATTGCACCGATATTATCCTCACCTTGACCACCTAGTATGAGCCAAAGGTTTTTTAATCAGGATCTAGGTATTAATCTCCCATTTTGAAAAAAGATTAATCAGAGATTAATCGGTAAAGATCAGAGATTAAGGTTTATTTTCCTTTATTTTTATTTGAATTAAACGTAAGATTAATCACATTTAGTTGAGTTTAATCGTATTTAATCACAATTAATTTTAGGTTAATGAAAAATAATAAATTTCAAATATGTGAATGATCTTTAAATGAAAATAATAATAGCAATAAACTTAAAATATCCATTATGCGATTAAAATTATTTGTTACCCAAATTGAAAAAATTAATTATAATTCGAGTGTCTTCCTTATTCTTGAATATTTGCCCTCTCTTGATCTTCAATATGGGCAACATACTGAACCCACGTCACGTTTGTCCCTTTATATCTATGCCTATATTAACGTATGTATTCCTCGTACACTACCTACAAAACGTACTGAAGAATTCCGAGCAGTGGACAGCCCAATACCGATATATTTCCATGCAACCTCTCCAATATTATAAGGTTAGAAGCATCATATGCTTGACCGGGCGGATACCCATACACCTGACGGTGTGCATAACCATACCCAAAACCATAGTCGGATGTTTGGGCATATGGGTCTGAAGATCCAAATAGAGATCCTTGTAAGTCGGATGTTTGGGAATATGGGTCTAAATTTTTTTTATTAGATATTAAGCCCAAAACATACAATTTTTAATATTTTTTTTTACTTAAAGGCATTATTGCAGTGGCATATACCCCAAACTTGATAAGGATGGGTTTTTTTATATGTTAACCAGGATGGTTTTTTTATATCAATCTTGACTACACTTATCAAATCTCTCTACAATTATAATAATCTATCACATATTGGATTTATACCTAAAATCCTCCTCGAGGTCATGGTTTTTCTCAGGTTTTGCAAATTTTTCATGTAAAATCTAGTATTTTCTAGCTTTATTTACAAATTCATCATAACCTCATTACTAAAAGTATTTGTAAAGTTTACCAACCGGAAAACTAGCCATTACAATTGGCACCGATTTGGGAAAACTTACTTTTTTCTTTACCAAATCTCATCTTGAACAGTCACTGCCATGACCCACATGAACCTTAGAAGTGCCTTTAGTACCTAGAGGATTAATAAGGACATTCCAGTAATTTCCCTACCAGAAATCGTCAACTTGCACAATGTTGTTATTGAGCTTAAAAATAGATAGAATTTAATAGGATTCAGCTGGCCGAAAATCAGAGAATTCACACCCATGCCTTCCAAGTTTAGAGAGACGAAAGAAGAAGGCCTCGGAACAGCAGAGTCGAACCTATCGCAAAGAAATAAAAAGTCAGCGAAGGCATCATGATCGATTCACTATCCGGTAATGATCGCCCCCCCAAGCCTGAAGTGATCATCGATCCAGAGCTTCCAAGAGGGTGAACATACCAAGGGAAGATCAAAATCAGACTTTAAGATCTCGATCAAGGAACTCAGATAGAGTATCATGACATTTTGGCCTCACATCGCCAGCATCGACAACCCAGGGAAGTCAAACGAACACATCACCCCTCCGCCTCTTCTGAGATGACCAATTAGAGAACGGTTAGGCCTCGAAGGCAAGGAGATTTTGACCCTCAGGCTGTAGCCGCACCAAATACACTCCAATAATTTATTACCTTGAATAACTTGAACAATCGGATTCAGGCTATACATTCTGACAATCCTAATCGAAGATCAACTCTGGACAGGATTGAGACAAATCTTATTTCTCCTCATCTTGAAGTCATGCCAATTCCAGACAACTTTCACATGCCAAAAATTTACCAATATACAGGTCCCACTAACCCTCTTACCCACGTCCGTCACTTCAAAGCAGCAGTCAGCCTATACTCCAAACTTGATCACGTGTTGTGCCGTTTATTTAACATGAGCCTCAAAGAAGAGCCTCTCAGGCGGTTTCACATCATTCCCAATGGATCGATAACCAACTTCGCCCAGTTACTGTAATTGTTCGAATCAAACTACGCATATGCAAAAGAGCATGAAATAATAGTATATTCTTTATTCTTTTTCGAACAGGGTGTGAAGGAAACCCTCGCAGACTTTTACAAACATTTCTTACAAGAGCAAGGATGATTTCTTACAAACATTTCTTACCCCACAAACCCAAAATAGTCATAGAAATGGTTAATAACTACATCGAGCACAAGCGGTCCAAGTACACATTCAAAGCCAACAAGTAATGCTGTTGTCAAACAATGTGGGCAGTTAAACGACAACGTCAAAAGAAATAATGGGAAAAGGATAGGCCTATTCTAATCCTACCTCCTATGACAACCACACTGTCTGCTCTCTTGCTAACACTAAGGCGAGATGAGTTATTTCGGGAAGCACAGGAAATTCCAAACGTCCCAAATAAGGCCTTGTACCAATATCATAATGTTCATAGCCATGAGACTGACAACTGCTACTCTCTTATACGTATTTTTTACTGTATTGTCCTAGCAGGGAGACTCCACGAGTACGTAATCGATGTCCAGATGTTTCTCGAAGAAGAAATAAAAAGAAAAGAAGTTAAACAAGAGTAGAGACAAGGTCTGGCTCGTCATCTTTATATGATCGAGATTGAGAAAGGTAAGAAGCAAAAGAAGGATGACAGGATCACATCCTGCTGCAAGATGACATCATCCGAGAAATCTGCCAAACTTCTACCCAGCTTTAGCAAAGCTAAACGCCTATATCATATTTTCTTTAAAGACTGTGATACCAACCATGCCAAATACCCTCATGAAGACCCATTGCTGATAATATTCAAAGTAGAACATGACTACTTATACACGCTCCTCCTTGACAGTTGAAGTGTGGCTGACATGCTATTCAAGAAGGCAGTTGACGTTCTAGGCCTCAAAGATTCAGTCAAAACATTAACCACAATTATCACAGGATTCAATGGTTTAAAAGAATTAGTATTGGGAAAAATCACATTGCCTGTTCAAGCAGGGCCATAAACTACCTTCGTTAAATTCATTGTCGCCGGTGCCAAATCAAAATACTTAGGAATCCTAGAAAAAATCTGGCTTCATTCTTTCAAGGTTATACCTTTGACTTATTATCTGGTATTACGTTTTCTAACAGATCATGGAGTTTATGAAATCAAAGGGAGTCAAGTTGTAGCACGAATGTACAAAAATACCACCACAAACTCTCATGCATCAAAGCTTCTAAAGGTATAATAATTATAACAAAAGCCACCTCCAACGTTCAAGCAATACAATACTGAAATAGTCGAATCCGTAGAGCTTAATGGACCAGGGCGAGGCACTTTTATTGGTTCTAAACTCTTATCAAAAGAGAAAGAAATACTCTTACAACTGTTAAAGAAAAATATCGATGTCTTTGCATGGTTATTTTAAGAAATGCCTGGAATTGACCCTTCCATTGCATGCCATAGGTTGAACCTCATCCCCGATAGCAAGGCCGCAGTACAAAAGCATCGTAACCTGGCCCCCAGGCTTCGAGAGGCAGTTAACAAAGAGATCGATAAACTACTTCGAGTTGGATTCATTCGAGAAGAAAAATATCCTTAGTGGGTCTCTAACATTGTAGCTGTCCCAAAAAAGAATAGAAAAATTATGGTCTTAGTGGATTTTACAGAACAAAATAAATTCACACCTAAAAATAATTTTCTCCGTAGCAGGACATGAACTTCTTTCAATGATGGATACAACTTCGGGGTATAATTAAGTTCCTCTCGTCGAAGAAGACCAAGAAAAGACTACCTTTGTAATAGAAAGGGGCCTTTTCTATTACACAATCATGCCCTTTGGATTAAAAAATAAAGGAGCCACATACCAGCGGCTCATCACAAAAGTGTTTAAAGATCAATTGTACAAAATCATTGAGGTATACATCGACGACATGATATGCAAAATTCTGAAGCGAGAAGATCATTACAGCAACCTAAAAACTATCTTCGGCATCCTTCGTTCGTACTGTATGAAGTTAAACCCTAAAAAATGACAATTCAGAGTTGCATATGGAAAATTCGTGGGACACCTAGTAAGAAAAAGAGGAATATAAATCAATCCAGAGAAAATCAAAGCACTTATGGCCATGCCATCGCCGCGAACCAAAAAAGATGTCCAAACACTTGCTGTGAAGGTTGCTGCTCTTCACAAGTTCATCTCAAAGTCATCTAATCGATGTAAACTTCTTTATCTTCTTCTTCGGGGAAACTCATCGCCTATAAAAAAGATACAACCCAAGGAAATCATCTGGACTCCAGAATGTGAATTGGTTTTTTAAGATCTCAAAAGATACTTAGGGCATCCTCCCATAATGAGTACTCCTATTGATGGTGAGGAATTAACAATATATTTACCGACAACAGATGACTCAATCAGTTTTGTCCTTATTCGAGAAGATAACAGCGTTGAAAAACCAATCTACTTCATCAGCAAAAGTCTTATGCCTGCTAAAAATAGATACACAATAACTGAGAAGTAGCTGCTGGCCCTGGTGTACAGTTCCCAAAAACTTTGACCTTATTTCTAAGCATACCCTGTCAAAGTAATCACCAAATTCCACCTCAAACTTGTGCTGTCCAAAAAAGAAAAGTCCAGAAGGGTCCAACAATGGTCTATTTTTTGAGGAGAATAAAGCATTACCTTTAAGCCATAAATTTTGATTAAAGGATTTGTAGTTGCCGACTTCTTGGCAAATTTTCCCGTCAAAGACCATGAATGGGAGGAAGTCGAAGAAGTTCTAGCCGATGATTTAATTGCAGAACCAAATATATGGTCGAAAAGTATAGGTAGAGACTATTTATAGACAGATCTGCAGGACCACGAGGGTCAGGGATTGGTATCGTTCTTGTTATACCGTCTAATCATAGAATTGTGAAAGCTATGAAACTCAAGTTCAATGCAATAAGCAATGAAGCAGAGTATGAGGTTATCTTACATGTCCTAGACCTCGCACTGGCACTGGGAGCAGCAAAAAAAACTATTTACGTTGACTCATTACTCGTATCCAACAATTATAATAAAACATCGGGCAAAATGGTTGGCTACATTATGCTGATCGAAGAAAAGATGAATAAATTCCAGCACGCCACAATTTCTTATTTACCACGGGCAGAAAACCGGCATTCCGATGCTCTAGCATACATTACTGCAATGCTCAAAAATACTGAGAAAAGAACACTAGACATCAAAGTTATCTAACATTCCAGCCTCGAAGCATGCCATGCCATGCAAATACAAGTTGCCGACACTGGAGATCTTGTAGATTAGAGAAAGCCATTTCTTACCTATTTAAATACAAATAGCTTCCTCGAGAATAAGGAATAAGCTCGATCTCTGTTAGCCAAATATCCAGACTTCAAAGTTCAAGGAGGAGTACAATTCCAAATTACAGGCAGAGGCCCACTGATCGAGTGTATCTTTCAGAAACAAGCCCAAATCAAGATTAATGAGCTTCATGAAGGAATTTGACCTGTACATATCTCTGGACGATCACTAGTGCAAAGAGTATTCACACAAGGATTATACTGGCTGAAGATGATACAAGACTATAAAGATTTTATTCGCAAATGCTACAAATACCAAATCTATGCAAAAGACATCAAAAGTCCAGCTCTCGACCTATATGTCAGTAATATCTTCGCCATTTAAAAGATGGTCCATCGACATCATTGGTTCATTCCACCCTGTATCGAGAAACAAAAAATTTATCCTTGTAGTTACAGACTATTTAACAAAATGGGTCGAAGCTGTATCACTTTGTAACACTGATGAAAATAAAGTAATCAAATTCTTATAAGAGCACATCATAACTTAATTTGGTTGTCCAGAAATGATAAGATCTGATAATGAAAAATATTTCATCGACAACAAAGTCCTCAAATTCCTCCACAAATACAAAATCCATAGGGAAATGACCAAGCCGAGACTATTAATAAAAGCATCAAGTCAAGCTTATGGAAACGCCTTGACGAAAAGAATTGCAAATGGATCAAAGAGCTACTTAGCGATTTATGGGCATATTAAACAATACCTCGAACATGAACAGGCTGCACATCATTTATGCTGGCCTTTGGTACTGAAGCTATAATCCCTTTAGACCTCAACCTCTCTACCTCTCGAGGACAAATCATAGATGAAGAAAATAAACTTGGACTTTTTTGTAATCTCAATTGGATTCAAGAAACTCGTGATCATTCCATTACAAACTTAGGCCGATACCATGACACTCTAAGGAAGGCATATAACAAGAAGGTAAGGAAATGCATATTCGATATAGGCAATCTTGTACTTTGGCGAATTCAGGATAATATTCGACCAAAAAACTCGGGCAAGTTGTCAGATAATTAGAAAGGACCTTACATTATCAATGACAAGACCAACAGTAGTACCTACTGGTTGATGATTGAAAATGAATTACAACTAGAATTCCCAGGGAATACAGCCCATCTGAAGATGTTCTACAGATAGAAGTTGTAATCTAATCAATTTTTCTTCAATAAAGAAGTTTTTGTTCCCGTCAATACATCATCCATTCTACTTCTTTCTTTTGACAAAACTTAATAAGTATTTATCAAATTTAAGTTTCCTTTTCTTCGACAAACAGATCTCCAATTAAAGGAGATTTCATCTCAACATTATTACTAAAATTTACAACTCATTTATGGTTGTCTTATCAATCAAAGATATATCCCATAGAAGAAATATATATATATAATTTATTTCTATACTCGACAAAGCCTAATATGGCTATCTTATCGTTACATTCAGATATCTCTTCCATGAGAAACTTCTGAAAAATCTTTTACTACTATGCTATACTTCAATAAATCATCTTGAATATCATCCTTAATCATATTCAAACGACATATTCAATAAAGAGAATACTTTTGTCTTATTCATCAATAAATCAAAATATTATGTTTTGCAAAAATTAAACTATTTACCAAAATTTATTCAACATCACACTCAAAGTTGTCTAATCCCATTGACCACTTGTTTACCAAACTTCAAAACAAAACTAACATAGACAGAAAAAGCTTATAACATTGTTTTCTAGTTCTCAGGGAAGGTTATGTGGGATGTTAGCATTACCGGAAGACTAAGAGTTAAGTCATCAAGAATCTACCCTCCTATCTGCTCTGTACCACCAGCCAAGGCAGGGGTAACTTCTTGAGCCTCGAGAACCTTCTCCTTTGCATTAGAGTCGACAAATGCCACCCCTCTGGTCGCAACCAAGCCTTAATAAAAATTCTTCCTTTCCACCATAAGGCAGAACTACCTAGAGAAGTTGGCTTTCATACGCTTGAGAGAATCGATGTTAGTTTGATCTTCTTCCACGACAGCTTTAGTGAGAGCCTTGGCCTTCTTTGTCTCCATCGATCTTCGCACAGATAAAATATGTTCACGAATATCATCTTCAAAATTGGACGTTTGCAGGGCCAACACATCTTCCCTCTCCTTCGAAAGATTGACCCTCATTTTTTTGATCTCTTTCCTCTTCTCCGTCTTCCATATCTTTTTAGCCTCACGAATGGCAGTCTCTTTTGCCTTAACCGTGCCAAGCTTCAGCTTTTCTAGGTTAGCTTCCAAACTTTCCTTCTCCATAACAACATTATCTTTTTCCTTAACAAGCACTTTCTCGATATTTTTGTAGATAAGAAGCTGGCTCACCAGAGTCTCAGTACCAAGAAGGCATGAAGATTCCTCACCTTATTTATTATTTTATGACCTTTTATGAAGTAGGTTGACAAAATCTCTGCTCCCACTAAGCAGTCAGTAAAATCTTCCTCTAAGGACACTGTCCTAGCAGCATTGGACTCGATGGTCCGCTGGGCCTCCTCTTCGAAATCTCCAAGATTCTCAACAGCCTTTGCCTCTAGCAAGATGGGAGAACTTTTCTTCCCAAAAATATCCTTCTGCTATATAACAGTAGTCAACTTAGGGGTACTGGAAGTCCCCAATCAGCCAACTTTAGAATTATCTACCTTTTTGACTGGAGCCTTTCGAGTCAACCTCTTCGATGATTATGTAGGGGTGAGATGAGGGTCGCAACTCTTTTCCTCTAATTTTATCCAAAGACCCCACCTAACAGGGCCACCCTCTCTACAGTAGTGGAGTTAATGGTATACCCACTGAGCGCAGGGTTCTCGAGGGGAATACTTGAGTCAGCGGCTCTCTTATTTTTTACGGACCTTTTTCTGTCGATAAGTGGAAAATCAGAACCTTTTGTTCGAGAAATTTTTAGACCAACTTCTTTGAACATCTCTTTGACCTCTTGATTTGTGACAAGTAAATCGACTTGCCTAAAATAGTTATCTAAAAGTTATACAATTTCTCTTTCAGCCCCGAGCTCCTATCCAACTCCTTTGCAGCTGCATAAACATATATATTCCATTAGTATGTCATCAATAAACAATACTTTGAGAAAATAAATTACTCCTACATCAAATCAAACACATTTAACATAAACCTAGATGAAAACTCTTCCTCTTTAGGGTCGAACTCATAGTTCCCCGACACAAGCAGGCACTCGGCAAAATATTGCCCCCCAGTCGACACTATCTCATAAAACTAAGGCCTCTTGAGAAACCTGACTAAGTATATATAACAAGCTTTCTGAGGGTTCTGCTTTAGTATGTAATACACACATAAATCATCGACAGAAATCAACTGCTCTCCCCTCTCCAATAGTCGACCATTTAATACTGCCACTACCCTAAAGAGGTCGTATACATTTGGATTAAACTGCCCAGGAGACACATCATAGAAATTTAAAAGCTTATTTTAATCAGTTTGAAGGGTTAAGTTTAAACCCTTTTTTATTTGTCCTGGATGAACTAGAATGCCCTCCATAGGAAGTTCTTGGTCAGTCATTTCCCCAAGATTCTCTATTAGCCTAATATCATCAGGGATGCCATACTTTTGTTTAAAATTCAAAATTTTATTGGTTTCCTCGGCATCCCCATAATACACCCCATCGACATCCAAATGTACCTCTACCTCACCTCCTTCTCCACCCCCATCAACATACTCTTCTCGATCACTTGACTGTGACTCATGTTCTACATCAGTTTCAGTTCTCTCCCCATCAAAAACCTCGACAAACTCAGTTTCCAACCTGGCCCGATTCTCATGAGCCATGTCAACACTATTTACTCCCACCCTGTACGTCCTACCCAACTCTTGTACGTAGGTAGTCACGTCAATTATAATAGGTTCTACATCATGAAGGTTATCAAATATTCCTTCTGCCCCAATATCAGGACAATTAATGTTTTGAACTGGTTTAGCCATTTTTAACCAAAAAATCATAATTTATTTTTTAAGTTAGTAAGATATTATATCTTATACACTATATATTCCTATTTGTTAGTCTAATTACTGCTGTCGAGTATTACTCTCCATACAAATCATTCTATCTGCTACTATCTAGTTCTCGATAAAAGAATAATTGATTTCTTGCAGGTTTTACTTTTGGCATTGTGTCTTCGATATCATTACGTTAATTATCAATCCAATTATAACTCAATGTTATTAAGTTTTAACTTCAATATCCTTTTCGAGAACTATTTAATTTCCTTTGTAATTAGTCTCAAAGACATTTCATATGGCTCCCATATTCCCGCTAAAAGGAGACCAATTCTAAATTTTTTGATTTTCCGTCTTCTTGGGCGTAAAGTTAGGCACTGTATGATGTACATTAAGGCAAAATACTTTCCCCCAAATCTCACAACTTCAAAACACCCCTATGCCTCAGAATAACCCCAATGTCGCACCGTACACCTACGCCCAAATGCAATGCTCCCTCCATACGCCTAAAACTGAATCACATCCAAATTATCATCATACTCCAATTACCTACGACACCTCCAACGCATCAACAAACACACCAATCAAACCAAAAAATACACAAAACCTAAAAATAAATTTTGCCAATTTCTTAAAAATATTCACTCTTACTCAAATTAATTCTTACCAATAACTCCTACAATATAAACTATAAAGGGTTTGTAAGTAGTCCATCATTACTGTAACCGACAACGAATCAAAAATTCTAAGAAAAAAACTAAAAACCAACCTTGGTGGACGAGCCTCGTGAGTCTCTCTGGCTTGGCAAGTTTTGCCTCTTAATAGCACAACAATCTCCTCGAACCAATGATGGAAAGATTAACACCAGCAGACACAAGAATCACCCTCCAATTTTTTTGAAAAAGTGGAGTGTGAACAGTCGATACCAAAAGTTATTTTAGCCCTACGTGACAGTTCGTACACCCTTGGCAGCTCTTTCGACTAACCGCCTAACAAAAGCTATTACGCATCTTCTCGAATGCTTGTACCCTTCACCCCCTGAAAGATAACAAACTATTACACGCTTGGACTTAACTATCTAGATCAACTCTACCTTATCTATTCCTAATCTTCACCATGCAGTTCTAAACTCATAAAAAGACATTGTACATCCACTTCTTTATACATTAATATATTACCTGTATGAATGTACCTTGCCATTATCTTTTACCCATAATCCATATTTTTACTCTTTATCCACATCTATTTAACGGGACAGTTGTAACTATAATTCAATTTCAAATTTTAAGAATTATTCGATAGAATATAATTCCTACTGTGAACATTAAGAAAGCTTCATCAAAAACATTTTATTATCATCATAAAGATTACATCAATGTTTTATATATATTCAAGGCCCATGAATGCTCTACCTTCAGCCACCTAGTTCAGAATGTTCTTCTCGACACAATAACAGTATTGTATCGAGAATGGGGCGTATTGTCGCCTATCATATTCTCTAGACTTGATAAGGATGAAGCTAGCAGAACCCCGTCGAAGGTATGGACTATCAAGACATAATCAAGTCTCCTTCTACAGATCTCGACCCTCTGCAGTAACTATTGTACTTGGTCAAATAGAGCAGTTGCAATGATCCTGAAGTTCACCCTCTACCCCTTAAACAAGATACACAATTTTGTAATGTCTACATTATTATAGATACAAGCAGAGCATATCAACTAGGATGGCTTTTTATTACCATTCTTAACTACACTTATCAAACTCTACCTGTAATATAATAATCTATACATCGGATTTATACCTAAAATCCTTTTTGAGGTTGTGGTTTTCTCAGGTTTACAGAGTTCTACATAAAACTCAGTGTGTATAGCTTTATTTATGACATCATCATATCCACTTACTCAAATATTGGCAAAGTTTACAAACCAAGAAAACTAGCCATAACAAAATTTATCTGATTAATCCATTTTAATAGGATTTTTTGTAGATTTGAGATATAATTTGGCTAAAATATTCAGTGGCTTAATCTTGAGACTAAAACAAGATTAATCTGATTAATCCTTAATTGTTCGAATTTTTTTTAGGAAATTTATGTTTTCGTTAAGAAAAAATAGAGGATTATACTTAATTAATCGATTCGTAAATATTATTTTATGGGATTAATCCAGATTAAAAAAAACCTTGGTATAGGCTAGATGGGGTTTTATCTAAAAGGCCTCGGTACAATTTAGAACTTATATCTCCTTATATCCCTGTGTTGCCACATTTTAACCAATGTGGGACTAACTTGATCTCCAATCTTTACAATCTCTACCGTGGTAAACTCCATTAGTCCTCACCATCCTCCACCACCGATATGATTAGATACGCCACACAACAATCTCCACCATAGTTTTAGCTCCCGTGGTATACTGTAAGATTTTATCCTCATGTCCAGTACCATATTTAGTTGACCAGTTTCACAATACGTATGTATACACCATTAATGACAGTTGGTATGTGCCTAAGTGTTTCACATTATCCGGTCGTAGGACATGCGGTGTTACCCTTATTAGGTTAAAAGGGCATAATGGAAGGCTTCTCTAACCTAGTGCTATATACAAGGGAGGTCCTCTTGGTCTATACGTCGTTACCGCCCATAGGTGCTAGTAGAATCCAAGGGAAGACTTACTCTGCAAAACCTGGAAGCCTAAAGGTTAGTAATCTATTATTTTTTGGTTAATTGCATGAGATTAGATTAAAGATTTTACAATTGGTATCAGTCAGGTCTAAATCTTATGTTGTGATCTACAAAATTGGTTTTATTTTTAATTCGGGCTTGCAAGTTTTCTATTGTGTCTTCTTGCCCTAATTTACAATTGACCAAAATCTTCTCTTTGATTATCATGCCAAATATTTGTTGTTTAGGTATAAAATGTTTGACCAAAGGAGACCCTATATGTTGCTTAATTAAACCCTAAATTGTTAAATCTGATTTTGTCGACAACAATTTGTTTTAGAAATTAGTATTTCATGGATTTATTTTCCGAATTGATCATCTGATCGTACAGATGGGATCAGAGTGTTTTTCTGTTCAATTTTAAACTGTTAGGCTTAATCAATTTTGTTAACTTATCTATCATAGACTTTGAAAATATGTCCAGATCTACGATATGTTATCGAGGATAACTGATACACATTCAAACTTATGAAACTATAACTCTTAGTATTTACATGTATTTCGTATATATGTGGTTATAATTTAATTAGCTTAAATTATTTATGTGTATCATGTGAAGAAATATTGAGCGCTACGACTTGTGGTATTTAAAGTAAAAGAATTTCAACATGTATTGCATTATATTGGACACTAATGCATCATATGTTTGAACAAAAACCAAATACTATAGTCTAGCCAACATCGCATATCACATACAGTATAACACATAATAAGAGAAGAGAACCTTAATTATGACTTGTTAGGATACACATAAATGGTGTATATATAGGAGGCTACATAAGGTCTCTAAACACTCCTCCCCATAAACCCTTTATAGTTAAGGTTGGAGCGGTGGGTCACCCCAACCTAGTACGGGTTAGACCCAAGCCAAACTGTTCAACACTTGTCAGTATGGTGTCCCACATCTGAGAGACTAGCTCATTAAAACCTCCGCCTAGCAAAACCCTTTGGGAAAAAAAAGCTATGCAGGAAAAAGTACGATCATATGTCATAGATGTGAGGTGGATGCTATAATTTGCCTCATGAAAACCTCTAGCCATAAAAAAAACCAGGGAACAAACACTATGGGGGGGAAAAAAAGGAGGAAACGATACAGGAACAAGAGACAACCCAGTTCCACATCATTAGAGATCTTCTTCTCAGAAATCTTATCCCACGATAGTGTCTCCAGAGACCTCCAGATTACAAAACTTGACTGTCTATTCCGTGTTCCAATATTTTAAATGTAGTGGTGTAAGAGTCTCGTAAATGGATCCTCTAAGTTGTTGTTGAACGGTCTTAAGCAATATCAATTTTATTCGCCTTTTATATTAGTGAGTATGGAAGAACTTTGGTGTAATATATATTTTGGTTCGATCGCCTTGGAAAAACATTCTCTGTCTTGAATGATGCATGTATTTGTCTTCAAGAGAGTCAGGTTTCTTCCAGACGGAAGTTAGTCCATAAGTTCCGTTGATGTAATTTGTTATAGAGCTAACCAAAACATATCAGTCAACTTCTTAGAGTGCAAGAATCTTCGTGTGGTTCGGGATATAGCTGCCACGTTTTCTTCACTAATCTCCATGAAATCATCTTATGTCCATAATAAGAACATAGTCTATCTAATACAGCCTCTATTTAGGTTGACAAGGATCCTGCCTCGGCGTACCTTATAATTTTAAGTTTACCATTATGCGGGTATAATACACCCAGTTATTGTGCCGATTTCAGGTACAACAAAATGTATGATGCTTGGGTAGTAGTGAAACTGCGGATGTCAAGCTGTCACAACGAATGAGATATTGGGTCAAGTAACACCCGGCTAAGTTAAAGTAAAATACTGATCGCTCATAGATAGGCATATCAACCCTAAGAGTTCTCCGTCATCAAGAAGGCAGAAGATGTCCTTGTCTACCAACTCCAGGTGATGACTTCATTGGCGTACTCAAGCTATGATTTGCATCCATATCGCTTATGAACGAGTATACCTTACAAAATGTTGATTTGTAATTTTTCATATTACTTGGTTTCCTAAGGACTTTTATTGGAATTTCTTTCCCAAGATGATTTCCTATAGAGAAGCATGGGAAGCTAAGGCTATTTGCAAAGTCCCGACCATCAAATACTTGCCACTTACATACTATTGAGCCTATTGCTTTAAGCAAATAGTGACTTATCCAGTTATTACGTACGATCCCGTAGATGCTACAACTTCTATACTTGATCGTTATGATGAGAGAATAGGTCTTATCATATCGATGAACGATTTCTTTAAGCGAATAGGTCTTATCGAACTCATTTCTATTTATATCAGACATGCTCTATGGCTCACTTTACATTTTGCTAGTAAGCTGGGTTCAGCTTGGATTCTAGATTCCCACTTTGGCCAATGTACAGCGACACACTGCCTTTAAAAGTGTTCAGAATCCTCATCCAAGATGGCTAACGCGCAGCGATGGTAAATCGTTGTACACGATAACATTAAGCGATAGAACGTTTACTACTACAGACAGACATAGATTAAGATCCCTTTTATTACATGTACATGTGCTACGCCGGGCATGTCTCATAATGCATCAACAGTTTGCGTAGCTACTATTGCCTTGTTGATAGGTGGTTCCATCCTCGATAACCAGCTATACAAAAAGCTATTTTTGTCCCTAATTTTGTTGATCCAATGGCTCAGAATACTCTCTTTTAAGGTGTATGTGTGTAGCACAAGTCTTGATTCATTTGTAGGAAACACGCCAGTTGCTCAAAACGTTAGGTTCTACAGGTGTATTACTTGTAGGTACATGCACTTTGGTCCTCAAGCAGTATCGCGAATGCTTCTAAGCAATTCATTTACTTTCAATTGTACGTAAAGATTCCGTTAGCACCTTATTGTCACTCTACTATGTATAAGGATCCAGATGAGACATGATGGTATTTTTCAAATTACTTAGGGACTTCCCCGTGACATTATTATCTATCTTCCCAAATGTTGGAAAGAATCTCATTAAAGTGTCATCAGCCTTGTAGTAACATGCAATAAATATGTCATCAGTGGGCTTCAAATATCTAATGATAGATGACGAATCGTAACCCATATAAATATCAGGCTGACATTGGGGACCAAACTTTGTGCATTATGGAAGTCTCCTTGATACATGCACGTCACATTAAGATGTCCATATAAGGGCGACACTGGGTTCCAACCCAGTTATTCATTTATAGTGTCCCGTAAATTTTCATTATTTATTCATTACTATTCTTTCCTTTTCATTCATCTGCATCCATACATTATGCATCCATACCATTTGGTACCCTCATCTCATTTCCTGTATCAGGTCTTTGCATTCTTCTTTTTGTGGTTTGGGTGGTTTTGTGGTTTCTGGGATGTTTGCCTGGTGGTGGTTATGTTCTGTTTTGGGGAGCCTGTGGTTGGCTATGTGTTGTTCTTATTATTTTTGGCTTGTGAGTGTTGAGTTGTTTTTGGCTTGAGGGTGATCATGTGGATCTGAGCAGATTTGGAAATTTCGTAGGAATCGTTCGAACGACATCCATATTCATTCGAATGAGCCGATTTGTCTCTTAGAATTTGGCCCAAAATCTCCAAGTCGTTCGAACAACTTTTGGGTCCATTTGGACGACTGTATAGTCCATTCGCACGACCCCTGTTCATGTTTAAATGACCTATCGAACCAAGAGACATAACCCCTGGTATGTTGTCCCAAGAATTTTTTTTCGTTCGAACGACCATTCGAGCAGTTGCCTTTTTGCCGTTAGTCGTTCGAACGACTTTATCATTCGTTCGAACGACCATCGTATCCTTTTTTGATTTATTATTTCTTATCTTTCTTTTGGGGTTTAGATTTTATTAGAGAGAGAGAGAGGAAGAGCTTTAGAGAGAACTTTGGAGAGGGTTTGGAGAGATAACTTGTGAGAGAGTTTAGAGAGAGTCTAGAGGGAGGATCATCTTTACCTCTTCCCCGATCGTCAGCATCCACAATTTCGGTAAGTTTTCCCCAATTCCCTTTTCCCCTAGTTTTCCTGACTCTCTTAATTTGTGGTTAGATTGATTGTTGGGTTGGGTTTATTGTCAGGTTCTTTTCTTGTTTTGGTTGTGATTGGTTGATTGTCGTGGTTTTTAATTTTTTGGCTGCCGAGTGACGGAACTAGGGTTTGGAGTGCGGATCGTGATTTTTGTTGGGATTCAAGCTTAATATTAGGGGAGTGTCCCTTCATTGCTAAATTACTTTAATAGTTTGACCTGTGTTAGTTAGAGTTGTACATATTGGTATTAAGGTGTTTGTGATTGGGTCTTTAACTGCATTGTTCTTCGATTGTAGCTGTGGTTTCATTATTGTTGTTTCCTATCGTTAGGCATGTAGAGCGCGCTTCCCTTGTCCTTTATGAAATTGTGCATTATGTGTTACTCTTGTGTGTTGCCCTTGGTGGCTGTGTTCTAGTCTTGTAGAGATTGATGTTGTTGAATGTTGTGACTGGTTATTAGTCACTGTTCCTCTGTGAGTTGTTAGTTATGACAGGGAAGTTGCTGTTTCATCTTTGATTAGATGGTATGACTGAGTCACTGTGTGTAGCTGTGTTAGGGTTGTTTGCCATTCTCTGAGGCAGATGGTTATCCTGGGAGTGTTGGCCATAATGTGGCAGTAGCGCTAGAATTGTTTGCCATTCTCTGAGGCAGGGTGAGTATCCTATGTATGAGTTAGCCGTGTCGGTGGCTGTTATGTTTTGATCCTTGGGATCTGTTTGCGGCATGAGTTTTTTTATATATTCTTTTAGCTTAACGGGTTCGGATACATAACAAAGCTCTACATCGGGTTAAAATTGTAGGTGAAGTTCTCGCTGGATACTATCATATCTATTACCCTTCGGGAGTGTGGGATGGTATGAGATAGTTTCCTTAGGTACCAGTCTTATCCTTGAGGTTAAAATTCCTGGGAATAAGCAAAATAAAGTTTGGACGTTGGCTCTGTGGGTTGCAAAGCCCGGAACACTCTGATCAAGTGATAAATCCTTCAGCGTGGTCGAGCTGGCAGCCCAACCATACCCATTGTATCCAACTGAGTTTCTCGTTAAGGTTATTATGCATTAGTGGTTGATCAGCCCACTATATTGATTAATAGGATCTAGTTCTTGATTTCATATTATCGTAAACATTCACTTTAGGGCTTTAGTTCAGTATATCTTATTTCTTAGCATTTGGGATAATTGTGAGATTATCCTAGTTTATCACGTCACGTCACATCATTAGCATTCCATCATCATTGCAAAGCATTCTGCATCTCTTTTCCTTATATCTCCTACTCTACTTAATCTTAATTTTCTGCACTTGTATATTACTGTCCTTTTAGCATCTTATATCTCATTCATCTTTCCTCTTTCTCGGCACCTGCTATATTAGTATGTTATTTAGTCTTGTTGGGCATTAGTAAGCCGTGGTTTTTTCCCACTCTCGCTTTGTTCCACCCTTTCAGAGGCAGAGTAGTGGTTGTGTTGGCTGAGAGCTTAGCTGTTGTTCTCAGCTTTGGGTTGATGCGGATTATTCTTGTATTGGTACTCATGTACGATTCCAGCTTTTGTCGTTGTATAGTATTTTGATACATTGTATTTACATTTTCAGTTGATGTATATATCCTTGCTTCGCTTTATTTCTCTTACTTTGATGATATTGCAATAGTCAATGATTGAGCCTGAACTTGTCTATGGCTCGGCTGTTTGTGGGGGAGAGTCGGTTGGGCTCCCCGACCTGCATGCCTTCGAATCTTAATAATTAGTCTAGCTACTGATTATTTTATTTTGGGGCGTGACAGACTTGGTATCTGAGATTTAGGTTAATCCCTATCTCTGGTCTAGCAATCATATGATGAGTAATTCCTTCTAGATAGAGTTAGAAATGACCTCTTTCGTTTTTATGTATTTTATCATTTTTCCTCCTTTCCAGAGGTGTACTTCTGTTGTGTAGATGGCTGGAGGTTACAGAGGCAAAGGTGGCAGAGACAGAGGCCTTGTAGTGTTACCCAGTGGTGCACTTGCTGGCGAGACTGTGCTCAATCGGGAGAGTTTGGGGTCAGTCCCGATTGATCAGGGTGTTCCTCCTACTCCAGTAGTTCCAGAGCAGCCTTTCGTTTTGCCTACCCCAGCTATTCCCAGTATTTCAGCAGAGATGTAACAGTTCATGGAGAGTTTCACAGATCATTTATAGCAGACCAGGAGCCCAGCGATTAGAGAGTATAGTTACCTCGAGCAGAGACTTTGTTAAATCCATAGAGATGACTTTGAACGCTATGAAGTATCCGGAGGATCAGAGGGTGACTCTTGTTACCTATCTATTGCAGGGTGAGGCAGATCATTGGTGGGACACCGCCAAGAGGACGATTGCGGAGACTCCTATACTTCGGGCATCCTTTCAGGACCGATTCTTTAAACAGTATTTTCTGCAGAGTTACAGAGACTCCTGCATCTCAGAGTTCTATAAGCTTGAGCAGGGTGATATGAGTATATCTCAGTACGATCAGATATTCAATGAGCTCTCTCGGTATGTTCCATTTATTATCCATGATGAAGAACAACATATGATGAAATTTTTGAATGCTCTTCGTCCTTACTTTAGGAAGTTCTTGATTACACTTTGGGGGCTAGTTCTTTCAGATAGGTTTTGTCTAATGCATTGGCGATAAGGCAGAATGATATTGAGGAGCGCAAGTCCAAGGACTTGAGGAGCCAACAAAGACAAGATCAGAGGGCAGATAAGGGCAAAGCAGTTCAGGTCCAGTACGAGAGCTTAGGTTCGAAGAGACAGAAGTTGGGCGTTACTGATGGTACCCTAGCTAGGTTCATGGGAGGACAACATTTTGATGGACCACGGCTTACTTTTGGTACGTGTTGGAACTGTGGAGCGGAAGGTCACTCTACAAAGTTTTTGCCTCGGCCAGTCAGAGGTCCACAACCATTGAGGCAGTTTTAGGGTCCTGTTGGTCATCAGCCGCGTCCACAGCAGTTTCAGCTGATTCAGCCGAGATACTTTCAGGGTCCCCAAAGTAGACAGATAGTTCCAAGCCCTCTGGGTGTACAGAGACAACAGTATTTGGGTCAACAGTAGCAGGGCCAGGGTCAGGGCTGCAGACAGAGCAGGATGTACGCAGTGGGGAGGCGAGGTTCTCGCGTTGCTCCACCTGTGGTGGAAGTTATGATCCATATTTCTTTTCCGCCCGCTCGTGCTCTTTTTGATTCCGGTGCATCGCATTCATTCATAACATATGCATTCCTCTGCACTATTGGTTTTAAGTTTTCCTTATTATATGATGAAATTTTTGTGTGTACTCCTCTTGATTCTTCAATTTCTATTTCTCGTATTTGTGGAGATTGCCCGATAGTTGTGTGTGGTCGTGTTCTTTCTGCAAACTTGTTGGTGCAACCAATGTATGAGTTTGACATTATCCTGGGTATGGATTGGTTGTCTACGTATCGAGCTACTTTGGATTGTTATGAGAAGACAGCTACTTTCAGTATTCCTGGTGAGAAGCGGTTTGTGTTCGTTAGTTCGGAACCAATAGGGTCAGGAGACGGTTTGTTGGCATTTTTAGAGCTAGAGTCCTCTGGTGCTGATGTTAGTGCTATTCTGGTTGTGTGTGACTTTTTCGATGTATTTCAAAAGATTTCTTGTGTACCGCCGACAAGAGAGATTTATTTCAGTATAGACCTTTTACATGGTACAGCTCCAATTTCTAAGGCTCCGTACCGTATGGCACCTGTTGAACTGAAAGAGTTATATGATCAGATTTCTGAGTTGATGGATCAGAAGTTAATCCGGCCAAGTACTTTACCGTGGGGAGCTCCGGTATTGTTTGCAAAGAAGAAGGATGGGTCTATCCGCCTGTGTATTGATTACCGCGAGTTGAACAAAGTCACCATTAAAAATAAGAATCCCTTACCGAGGATCGAGGACTTGTTTGACCAGCTTTGGGGAGCGCAGTTCTTTTCGAAGATTAATCTCAGATCAGGTTACCATAAGCTGAGAATCAAGAAGGAGGATATTTCTAAGATAACATTCGGACGCGTTATGGACATTACGAGTTTTAGGTTATGGAGTTTGGTTTGAAAAATGTTCCCGTAGCCTTTATGGATTTGATGAACCGGGTTTTTCGACCTTTTCTAGATCGGTTCATCATTGTATTCGTGGATGACATATTGATTTATTCGAAGACCGAGGCCGAACACGAGGAACACTTGAGAGTTGCTTTACAGACTTTGAGGGAGAATACGTTGTATGCGACGTTCGAGAAGTGTGAGTTTTGGCATAAATAGGTGAACTTCCTAGGGTACGTGGTGTCCAAGGATAGATTTGCAGTAGATCCTTCTAAGGTTGAATCCGTTGCAGATTGGGTTCAGCCGACGAACGTTACAGAGATTCGCAGATTTTTAAGATTGGCCGGTTATTATCGCAGATTCATCGAAGGATTTTCCCGGATTGTAGCTCCTTTGACTCGCTTGACGCAGAAGGATGTTTGATTTGTTTGGGATGATAGATGTGATTCAGCTTTCGCGGAGTTGAAGAAGAGATTGACTGCAGCACCTGTTCTTATTGTTCCTTCCAGCGGACAAAAGTATATGGTTTACAGCGACGCTTCGCTCAGTGGGCTTTGTTATGTGTTGATGCAGGAGGGAAAGGTAGTGGCTTATGCTTCGAGATAACTTAAGGTGCACGAGAGAAACTATCCTACTCATGACCTTGAGTTGGCAGTTGTGGTATTTGCGTTGAAGATGGCGACATTACCTTTACAAAGAGAGGTTCAAGCTCTTTTCAGATCATAAGAGTTTGAGATACCTTTTCTCACAGAAAGAGCTGAATTTGAGACAGCGCCGGTGAATGGAATTCTTGAAGGATTATGATGTTGACTTACAGTATCACCAAGGGAAGGCGAATGTGGTGGCTGACACTTTAAGTCGTTTGCCTAGGGGATTCCTTGCACGTCTGATGATTCGTGAGTGGTTGATGCTTCGCGCTATGGCAGATTCCGAGCTGAGTTTGTGTTCATAGGGTACGGGTTGTTTTATTGCAAATCTGAGAGTTCAGCCATCATTGATTTCTCAGATTATAGTAGCTCCGCAGCAGGATGCAAATTTATAGTCTTGGGCTTCATATGATAGCAGACCTGATTGGTTAGCGAGTTCAGATGGCAGTGTTAGATATAGGGGCAAATTATCCATGCCAGATTTAGAGGTATTGAAACGTGAGGCTTTGAGCAAGGCTCACGGTTCGAGGTACACTATCCTACCAGGCAGTACGAAGATGTACCAGGACCTGAAGAGGCACTACTGGTGGGATAATATGAAGCGGGAGATAGCCGAGTTCGTTTCTAAGTGTCTTACATGTCAGCAGGTGAAAAGAGAGCACCAGAAACCGGCGGCGCAGCTCAGACCTTTACAGATTCCAGAGTAGAAGTGGGAACATGTGACGATGGATTTTATTTTGGGATTGCCGCGGACGAAGTGAAATCACGACTCTATTTGGGTGATTGTAGACTGATTGACCAAATCGACACATTTAATTTCGGTTCGCATGACGTTGATCGGTACAATTTATTCTGGTTCGCAAGACGTTGACAGTTCACGAGCTGAACAGATTATATGTGAAAGGGATAGTGTATTTACACGGGGTTCCAGTATCTATAGTGCCAGATCGAGATGCCAATTACCAGCAATTTCTGAAAGAGTTTTCAGCGAGCCATGGACACTAGATTAGATTTTAGCATGGCATTTCACCCCAAGACCGACGGTCAATCAAAGAGAGTGAACCAGATTCTTGAGGATATGCTTCGAGCTTGTGTGTTAGACTTCAAGGGTAGCTGGGATGAGTACTTACCTTGGGTGAAGTTTGCATACAACAACAGCTTTCAGTCGAGCATCAGTATGGCACCTTATGAGGCTTTATATGGTAGACCGTGTAGATCACCGCTGAGTTGGGCAGAGGTTGGCGGGCAGAGTTTACTGGGGCCAGACTTGGCTCGTAAAACTACTGAGGCAGTTACAATTATCAAAGATCAGTTACGTACAGCTCAGAGCCAACAGAAGAGTTATACCGACATCCGCAGGAGGCCGTTAGAGTTTGAGATCGGTGATCATGTTTAGCCGAAGGTTTCTCTGATGAAGGGCGTGATACATTTCAGCAAGAAAGGGAAGTTACCTCCTATATTTATTGGACCATTTGAGATTCTGGCAAGAGTTGGAGATTGATTTGACCATTTGAAAGGGAAGTTGCCACCGCAGTTGGACTGAGTTTATGACGCATTTCATGTTTCGATGCTGAGGAAGTATAAGCGGGATCTGACTCATGTGATTGACTGGGAGCCCATAGAGGTTCTGGGTGATGCCTCTTATATAGAGCATCCGGTGTGTATTTTGGATCGCGAGGAGAAGGTCCTTCGCAGCAAGGTTATTCCATTTGCGAAGGTTCAGTGGAGTCATCATGATCCTAGTGAGGCTTCTTGGGAGTTAGTGGCGGATGTGAGAGGACAATATCCTCATTTATTCTCGGGCTGAGGTATGTATGGAATTTTTGGGGCGAAATTTTCTTTAAGGAGGGTAGAATGCAGTATCCCATAAATTTCCGTTATTTATTCATTACTATTCTTTCCTTTTCATTCATCTTCATCCATACATTATGCATCCATACCATTTGGAACCCTCATCTCATTTCTTGTATCAGATCTTTGTATTCTTTTTTTGTGGTTTGGGTGGTTTTGTGGTTTCTGGGTTGTTTGCCTGGTGGTGATTGTGTTCTATTTTGGGGAGCCTGTGGTTGGCTAGGTGTTGTTGTTGTTTTTGGCTTGAGGGTGATTGTGTGGATCTGAGCAGATTTAGAAATATTCTAGGAATCGTTCGAACGATATCCATATTCGTTCGAACGAGTCGACTTGTCTCCTGGAATTTGGCCCAAGATCTCCAAGAGGTTCGAACGACTTCTGTGTCCATTCGGACGACTGTATGGTCCATTCGCACGGCCCCTATTTTCGTTCGAGCGACCTATCGAACGAAGTGACATAACCCCTGGTGTGTTGGCCCAAGGAAATGTTTTCATTCGAACGACCATTCGAACAGTTGCCTTTTTGCCGTTAGTCGTTTGAACGACTTTATCATTCGTTCGAATGACAATGGTATCCTTTGTTTGATTTATTCTTTCTTATCTTTCTTTTGGGGTTTAGTTTTTCATAGAGAGAGAGAGAGCTTTAGAGAGAACTTTGGAGAGGGTTTGGAGAGAGAGCATTAAGAGAGTCTAGAGAAAGGATCATCGTCATCTCTTCCCCGATCGCATGCATCCCCGATTTTGGTAAGTTTTCCCCAATTCCCTTTTCCCCTTGTTTTCCTGACTCTCTCAATTTATGGTTAGATTGATTATTGGGTTGGGTTTATTGTCAGGTTCTTGTATTGTTTTTGTTGTGATTGGTGGATTGCCGTGGTTTTCGGTGTTCTGGTTGCCGAGGGGCGGAACTAGGGTTTGGAGTGCGGATCATGATTTTTCCGGGATTCGAGCTTTATATTAGGCGAGTGTCTCTTCATTGCTAAATTACTTTACTAGTTTGACATGTGCTAGTTTGAGTTGTGCATATTGGCTTTGAGGTGTTTGTGATTGGGTTTTTAAGTGCATTATTCTTCGGTTGTAGCTGTGGTTTCATTATTGTTTGGCATGTAGGGCGCGTTTCCCTTGTCCTTTATGAAATTGTGCATTGTGTGGTATTCTTGTGTGCTGCCCTTGGTGGCTGTGTTCCAGTAGTGTAGGGACTGATGTTGTTGGATGTTGTGACTGATTATTAGTCACTGTTCGTCTGTGGTTTGTTAGCTGTAACAAGGAAGTTGTTGCTTCATCTATGATTAGATGGTGTGACTGAGTCACTGTGTGCACCTGTGTTTGGATTGTTTACCATTCTCTGAGGCATATGGTTATCCTGGGTGTGTTGGCCATGATGTGGCTGTTACGTTCAGATTGTTTGCCACTCTCTGAGGCAGGGTGGGTATCCATGTGTGAGTTAGCCGTGTCGGCGGCTGCAGTATTTTGATCCTTGGGATCTGTTTGCGGCGTGAGTTTTTTATATATATTCATTTAGCCTAACGGGATCGGATACATAACAAAGCTCTACATCGGCTGACCCTCGATAGGACTTTGGATTTCTACATCGAGTTAAAATGGTAGGTAAAGTTCTGGCTGGATACTATCATATCTATTACCCTTCGGGAGTGTGGGATGGTATTAGATAGTTTCCCTAGGTACCAATCTTATCCTTGAGTTTGAAATTCCTTGGAATAAGTGAAATAAAGTTTGGGTGTTGTCTCCGCGGGTTATAAAGCCCAGAACACTCTGATCAAGTAGCAATTCCTTCAGCGTGGTCGAGCTGGCAACCCAATCGTACCCATTCTATCCAACTGAGATTCTCGTTAAGGTTATTATGGATTAGCGGTTGATCAGCCCACTATATTGATTTATATGATCTAGCTCTTGATTTCATATTATCGTAAACATTTAGTTTAGGGCTTTAGTTCAGTATATCATATTTCTCAGTATATGGGATAATTATGGGATTATCCTAGTTCATCACGTCACGTCACATCATTAGCATACCATCATCATTGCAGCACATTCTGCATATCTCTTTTCCTCATATCTCATACTCTTACTTATTCTTTATTTTCTGCACTTATATATTACTGTCCTTTTAGCATCTTATATCTCATTCATCTTACCTCTTTCTCGACACCTGCTATATTAGTATGTTGTTTAACCTTGTTGGGCATTAATGAGTCATGGTTTTGGTCACTCTCGCATTGTTCCCCCCTTTTAGAGGCAGAGTAGTGGCTATGTTAGCTGAGAGCTCAGTTGTTGTTCCTAGCTTTGGGTTGTTGTAGATTTGTTCTTGTATTGGTACTCATGTACGATTCCAGCTTTGTCACTGTTTAGTATTTTGAGACATTGTATTTATGTTTTCAGTTGATGAATATATCCTTGCTTCCACTTTATTTTTCTTACTCTGATGATATTGCTATAGTCAATGATTGAGTTTTAACTTGTCTATGGCTCGGTTGTTTGTGGGGGCGAGTCGGTTGGACTCCCCGACCTGCATGCCATCGAATCTCAATAATTGGTCTAGCTACTGATTATTGGATTTTTGGGCGTGACATCATTGTTTTGGGAAAAGCTGATGATTCACTATCAGTCAAACTCTAATAAGTGTTGTAAAGAGTAAAATACGCAAGTATGAAGGATGCCTAAGAAAGATTACATTGCCCATACACTAGCCAAAAGTAGTAACTGTAATAATAGTGGTCTAACAATTTGATCTAATTGCTGGATTAGGTTTTCCGCCAACCCAAACTGCGTGTGGAAATGGGGTACTATTAATGCTCAAGTATCCATCCCATTAGCGGTACAATAATCATCAAAACTGTGGGAGGTAAACTTATCGGCTCCATCAAGTCGAGTCGACTTGATCGATCGATCCAGGAACTGAGCCTGCAATCTAATGATCTAAGTAGGAAATCGTGCTAACATTGCGTTCCTAGTTGTTAACAATAGGCAAACGTAAGATCATCTCTAAGATGCGTTTATTATGACCATAAATACTCAAAGGGCCACTATGTAGATAGATAGGTCCATATATGTCTTCATTGAGGCTTTAGAGAATAGGCTGGAGATGCCACTCCACTTTGGTCATAATAGGACAAACAATAGACTTTCCTTGAAAGCAATCATTACGTGAAGACTCTCTAGATCTTCTTCCCTTTAAAGGAAAGTCGAAAAGTATTCCTGATTATTCTCCTTATTTTCTATGGCCGGAGAAGTGTATTGGAAACCATTGCAATATTGTTGTCAGACCTTTAAACGTGGATGAAATGCACCAAACCTAGCTGTCATTTTTATCTATCATCTTCTAGTTGATAACCATTATCATGTAGGTACTTGATATCCCTTATCATGTATGTTCCAAAAGCTTAGCCAATCACTATTTGACTTATTAGCATATAAAGTGGATATGGTACATAGTATCATATCGTTAGGGAGTAATAGCATGGCACCTCTAGTGCCTTCTATCACGTTGGCCAGGTGAGTAATAGTGGTAACATCCTAGATGCACAAGGTCAAAGAAAAAAAATATTTGTATATTTCAAAAGGGGTCGAGTGCGTGGTACTACTGTCTCTTAGATATGTGTTTGCTACTCATCCGATTATCGGTGAATGCTCTATGATTAGGTAATGCTCAATGAGCATAAAGATCCTTTGGACAGGTTGTATATAGTAGATCAACTATCATGCGTGGAATTTAACTACTTCTAAAATAATAAATTCAAAATTACAGAACAAATTGGGATCTCATAGATGTGATACCTAGTACATGTTACAAGCATATGAAGAAGCTAGCAGTGAAGAGCTTCAACTCAAATAAAGGTAGTACTAATAAAGTAAAACTACTACTCGTAATAAGCAAAGTTACTACTTGGTAATGCTTTTTAAGCGATATTTCTCATCTATTGATACTCTGCTACTGATCACTCTTGGACATGATCCAGAACTACGTAGATATCTTGGAAGAAATTATATAGCTTTAAACTTTGCAGTTACAATGTTTACCCCAGCCGTGGTTATGTGATAAGGTCAGTGCTAATCTGTTAGGATCGTTCGGGTTACCTTGTAGTCCCGCACCTAGTGCCCGACTCCTCCGTGTCCATCTTCTAATGCTTTCTTTTCCACTTTAGTTCATAGGTAAACTTTGTGTTCCCCTTGCATGGTTACTGGTGGCTAGATTATAAATTCTTCCAGTGTTATCACATTTTACTTATCCGTGGTTACAACATTGTTTGTAACCCTATCACCATACCTGACGTTGTGCGATGCAGGCACATACGTATGCTTAGAAAGCATGAGCTTGTGGTTTTTAATTAAGAGCTATCGTTTTACTCAAGAATAAGTAAAGCTGAAATAAAGTAGTGAGTTATCGAATATTTACTCAAAAGCACAATATTTTAAGCGTCGAAGTTAATAGAATATTATTAATATTATTATCTTCCTCAACTATTTCTCCACATAAACATAATAGTGGAGTTGCACTATTGAAACATAGTGATATGATACTACAATAGAAGGGTAATCCATTATCAGGTCCTCCTAAATATGGGGGCGAGGGTGCAAACAAAGTGTATGCTTTGTTGACTAGGGACACAATGTTCTAAACAATAATCTTGCCCAGTTTTTGCAGAGGCAGTTGGATCTCTGAATCCATATAGGTCATGTTTGTTTGTACCAAATAGAGTTGCAGTATAGGTAGGTACCCAATGTACTAGGTGCCACCAACATCTATTATACATGCATATAAATACTAATAGTAGTATTCGATAAACATTTTCGGCATAAGGCAGTTCAGAGTATTCAAGGTAATGATTACCAATCATTATTTGTAGATGAACATTGTTCATGTCCTAATACTCATGAAGTGTTATTAAGTACATAATTCTGAATCATTACTTGTGGTTCATAGCATATAGCACAATAAAGTGAATAATTCCCAATTATAGCTTGTAAGTGAATATGGATTTATACTCATGGTATCCTATTAAGCATTAAATCCTACATTAATGTGTAAATTGATGATCTTAACCTTAATGTGCATTTTAAAAGAGTTTTAGCCAAGACAGATATTTAAAACCACCTGATGTTGGGATCTTTATCTACCGCTTAGGGTATTTTGGGCTCTAAGGTTCATTATAAGGAATGTATATTCTGGCCAAATGATCTATTTGTTATGAATATATGAGGATATTAGATATTTAGTTGATGAGTAGTTTTATCCCTAAATTTTGCTGAGTTCCCCAGATATGTAGATTGACCCTATCTTGGAACTAACGATCTAGGAGTATATCAGGGTGCTATAATGTCCTATATACTTTTAGAAATTATCAGGTAACATCTAATTATACTAGATCAATTAGTGATTGAGTGCTCAATAATATCTTGGATATTAGAGTTTATTCATAAATGACTCTAAGTCATGTTTCTGAATTAGTCAAAGTTTTGCTTTATCTCTAACCCCGGTTAGAATAAATAGTATCTAGGGGCTTACAGTATTTTAAAATCCTACTAGCTCTCGTAAGAGACTAGGTAAATTAAAACATTTACTTATATCGAATATAAGAGGGGTCATAATGAAAAATTGTAGTATGCTAACCCTATAGTGCTACTTTTCTAAAAAATCAAAAATAGGGTCTTCTTCAAGGTCAAAGAAAGAATAAAAAATAAATAAAAAGATAGATTTTTTTTTCAATTTTTTTTTGGTATATCCGGATCTCGAGGGTCTGAACTGCATTCAGATCCCAGATTCATCTCAAAAATGGTGTTCAAAACAAGTCTAGACCGATTTAGACTTGATTTGGACTGAATCTGGGTCAAGTCTAAGTTGAACTAGATCTTGTTAGATCTGGGTCGGAACCGAAGCTGGTCCAGGTTCGACTGGGTCTGGACCGAAAAGAACTAGGTTTAGGTTTGGTGACGTATCCCACTGTCAGGATGACATGTGGCAACACGATGTCATGACACGTTGTAGAACATTGTCATGACACGTGAACTGACACATCAACTTGTATAGGACCTGATTTGTCATGTCAGCATGACATGTTGACCCCCAAGTGCCACGTTAACAGGTCATGTGGCAGTGCCACGTTAATAGGTGGAACCCCAGGTGCCACATGTAATGCCGCATCAGCGTAGACCCCAGCCATGTTATCTGAGTCATGGTATAGCCACTATAGTTAGGTTGGGTATACCCCTATGCCACCTCAGTGGTGATACATGGCAGTGCCACGCCAGCACGATGGAACCCCAGGTGCCATGTCAGCTCGGTGTAACCCCCTGTACTACATCACCATTAACATGTGGCAGTGATACGTTGCCACGTTATCAGTGCCACGTGGTAGTAACACTTCAGCATGTACACCCCAGGTAAAGCTAACAAAGTGACCCATGACCCGCCAACCTGACCAGACCCAACCTTGTTTTCTAGTAGGTTTTGGGTTTGGCTTTAACAGGTCATGGGTCATTTGACACGTACCCGTCTAACCCATTTAATAAAT
This sequence comes from Kingdonia uniflora, assembly GCA_014058105.1. NCBI lineage: Eukaryota > Viridiplantae > Streptophyta > Magnoliopsida > Ranunculales > Circaeasteraceae > Kingdonia > Kingdonia uniflora. The sequence continues at coordinate 840,981 of JACGCM010002776.1, forward strand.
GGGTCGGGTTTTGGGATGGCAATGGGGTGGATTTGGGGAGGGGGAGCTAATATCATCTCCATCCCCGCCTAGGTTCCAACCCCCCGTCCCTGCCCTGATACCCGTTTAAGTTAAACGGGAATCCCCAATTCCCCCACCCCCCCCCCCCCCCCCCCCCCCCCCCACCTTGAAAAATCTAATCCCAGACCTGCCCATCCCCACCCTATTTAGCTAATGAAGAACTCTTACAATGACTTCTACTATCTCTTCTTTCTCGTCTAATAACGATGTTATATCAAACAATAACACATAATCCAAAACCCATCAAAAACAACTTGATTTCTCTACTATGATCTCTCCAAATCATGCATTTGAATTAACTTAAAACCTAAAAATCCAAACCAACTCCAGATCAAAAAACACAACTGGGTATTCTTACTTTACCATAAATAATCACCTAAATCTCTCAAAACCCACAAAACCACAACAACCCAAATTAAAAAACACAGCTGGGTATCCTTAGTTTTCCATTAATGATTTTTAAAGCCCAAAAAACAAAAAACCCATATTAAAAACACTATAGGGTATCACTAATTTCCCATTACTAATCCCCTAAATCACTCAAAATACCCCAACTACTAAAATTTACTGAAACCCCAGATAAAAAAAAACAAAACAAATGGTTGTCATTTAAAAACCATGATTGATCTCTTGAGTCTGTCAAAACCCCCTAATTAAGACATTATTAAAAAGGGGTAAGACATGTGGGGGAATAAAGATAGAATCTAGTGTTATTGTTGCTTCAGATCTGTAAGGTGTGAAGTTCAAAATCCCAAATAGAGGAGCATCGTAGAAAACTAAGGGGTAAAGTTGGAATGATACAAAGAGAAGGAGTAGCTTTAAGTGCAACCTTGGTCAGAAGAATTGGTTTTCTTATATATAAGGAGTATAATTGTAAAAATATTAAGTAGGTATTATATGGGGTGGGGTGGGGTGGGGCGGATAATGGATATTTTTTACCAGTCCCAAATCCGCCCCTATCCCCGAGGAATTTTTAAGAGCTCATCCCAGACCCGCTTCCATACACAATATAGTCGTCCCAAATTCTCTTTAATCGGGGCGGGACGGGATGGATCCCTGGCGTGGTGGTGAAAATTGCCATCCCTAGTCGGGTCAGGGTTTATCTTAAACGGTTTGGGTTGACCCGTAACCTATTTTAAGTTTAACTTGGGCCAATTCTAATTTATGATTTTTATGGTATTATCCATCATTTGAAGTAAGATCTAAACCCAAATAGAGGTTTATGTGATATTACTACCCATAAAAATATGACATTTGATTCTATCTCGCCTCAATTTTACTCTCTTGTCATCTTCTATTATTACTAGTAGGCGTGGGTATCAGTCAGTTTAGTTTGGTATTTTGTAAATACCAATACCAAAACCAAAACTCCAAAGGTAATACCAAAACCAAAATAAAACCATCAGTTTTTTTGTATTTTTGGTTTTTTTGGTATATTTTGGTTACGGTAATTTTTGGTATATTTTCTGGTTTAGGTATTGGTATGTGTATTTGATATTTTTGGTATTTTCAAATTTCGATAATTTTGGTATAATCTCATTCTATTATAACATCTATTTAGAAATAAAAGTTTTTGGAGTGGTTACATGTTACAATGATTAACTTGAATATAATATATCATAATGATACTTCGTATACTAAATGTGATCTTTAATATGGGGTACTATGATAATAGAGATCTAATGAATATATAAAACCATGTCATGAGTTCCAAATTTGAAGTTTATTATCTCTTATGGTTTTGGTATTTATGTACTTTAATAATTTTGGTTTGGTATTTTTGGTTTTTCGGCTTTTCAGTTTTTGAGACTATCATACCAAAATCAACCATACATAAATGGTATTTATTTGGTTTTGGTTTTTTCGGTTTTCGGTTTCAAGAAATATGAAACCAAAACTATTTTTTATGGTTTGGTTTGGTATTTTACCATACCGGTTGCACCCCTAATTACTACACATTTCTTCTACAAACCCACTCTCATAAAATGAGTATTTGATCTCCACTTCCATTAATGGACTCATTATTTTAGAACACATGTTATATTAATACCTGCCAATCAAAGCTTCAGCAAACCCACTCTTGCATAATTGTGTAAGATGAGGTTAAGAGCAATGACCCATGACCCAAATTAACATTTAAACAAGTTAAAAGGGTCGAGTCGGGTTGACCTATTATATTTTTGACCCGTTTAACTAAACGGGTCAGGTTTAAATTTCTGACCCATGAACCCGTTATGACCCGACCCGTATAACCCAAACCTGATCCGTTTACCAGGTGTAACCCTAGGTGCCATGTCATTGATGTCACGTGCCAACACGTCACACTGTGGGACCCTCCAATACCACGTTAACACGTGTGGGACCAATTAACTATCCTATCCTGGAATGACACATCAGCACTGTGGTTCCTAACATAGTTTGATGACGTCATCAACCATAGGGGATAATGTCAGCAGGCTATAAACCCTAAGATGACGTCATCCATAGGTCAGCCACCGTAACAAAATTGACAGATTTGTCATAGTATTTCGCTATTTTCATGGCCAATTTCCCCACGATCCGTTCACTTCCATGAGGTGTGTAATTCATTCCTGCAATCGTTGGATCACAGGCTTCGCAAAAAAATTAATACCGTAGTCTAATTTGAGCAAAAAAAATGCCCTAAAATACCTATGAAAGCAACACTTAGAAAAGGGTAAAAAATAGGTAACAATAGATAAAAATACCAAAAAAATCTCATTTTGTCACCAAAGCAGATCTAAAATCATAGTAATATATAGATCTAACATGTATTCAATTTTTAAATGATAGAATTGAATGACTATATCAAGTTATACCACTTCGCTATGCAAATAATCCAATATGTTGAGAATAAAAGCTAAATACTCTGGTCTAGCATACAATCTCATGCACAGTGGAGAGATAACCTTTATAATGAATTTATTATGCTATAGAAGATAGACACAAAGGGTGTATATATAGGGGGTTGCATAAGGTCTCTAAAACTTTGCCCACAAACCCTACGTTGATGGGTTGGGTTAGGAGTCGGTGGGTTACCTTAACCCAGTACGGGTTAAACCCAAACTGGACTTGCTTCAAACAATATGGTCTCATTTTTGTGTTACAATATCACTCATTTAAGGTTGTTGATGTCATGAATCCGTTTTGAATAGGATAGTTCACAAATGTCATTGGATTAATTCTTAGTGGTTTAAATTCTAATTTGTATAATAGACTAAATTAGAGATGTATTTGTGTGTTTATATTTTTTCTTATCTATAATTCTTTAGTTAATACTTAATTGGGTAGTTGGAGTAAAATTAAATCACCATGACACTAATTCCTTTAACATTATGAGATAGTTTGAATAGTAAAATATAGTATTTTGTAAGCTTATGATGCATAACATGTTATTGTCTCGTATTCAGCCTAAGTTAGAAGATTGCAAATATGGGTAGTAGTTTGAAACAATGGTGTAATGCCATGATAAGGGAGATGCATTCTATGTCTCGCACCTCTATGTTGGAGTTGACACCTTTATCTGAAATGTCTAAGGTAGTTTAATACAAATAGATCATTACAATTACGTCAAAACAGAGTGGGATTCATTTTACCTTCATGGTTTTGTACGTGAACGTTATTTTGTTCCCTAGTTGTGGCGTATGTTTTCTTCAGGAAACAAATGCCTTCTTATCTCAATATTTTGATATGAAGGATATGGGATTGTTATAGTTTCTTTGAGGATCATTCTTTTACGTGAGAGTAGTTATTCATTTTATTTATATCTACTGCATGTACTAGGATTTTTTATCCACATGAGAGTTATTCCCGGGATCTCTTTCTTGTCGACATTCAGTTATGATTTTGATTATTTAGCTGCTATTACATTTTGATCTATTATTATATGTACACATATTCAGTGTTAGTTGAAGTTATGCAATTACAATAATGTTTTTAGATACGAGTGATTTTAGCATATGGCAATTATCTAAGTATCAAGTGCCTATAGAAAATACTGAAGAGTTTTCTCAAGATTGGTTGGGCTGGATATGGTTAGGCTCCACTTCCATTAGCCTAAAATTTAATATGAACGATGGTCTTCACATGACAGTTGCTCTAAAAATTGAAATGACATGTACCTAGTAAATACATGTTGTAGGAAAGTAATTAAAATATACTTCGCATACGGCTCATCGCATATTTCCCATTTGCACACCAAACTCCACCAATAAAGTAAATCTCTCAAAAGCTGCTAAGGTTTCTAGCTCGATGTCCATTCTACAAATCCGACATAGGCCAAATGGTTTGATCAAAAAATTTCCATGAACCGTGTTAGTCATCATATTAGTCGTAAAGTGTTAGTTTAAAGTGTCATAGCGCAAATGATAAATACCTTGTGTGGCTTTAAAAAAATAAAAGGATGGCCATCCGATTTCTTAAAAAAATTGTGAACCGGGGTAAAAAAATTAAAAATTAAAAATGATATAGTGTTGGGTGGGAGATTGTAGGATTTTATTCCCATGTTCAGTACCATATTTGGTTTCACAACACATACGATATACATCATTAGTGATAGGTTAGGTGTGTTCCTAAGTGTTGCACATTATAAAGGTCTGTGGGACCTGGGTGTTACCCTTATTAGGTTAGAAGGGCATAATGGGAATGTCTCTTTATCTTAGTGTTATATATACAAAGGGAGGTCTCTCTTGGTCTACTCGTCATTACCGCCTATTAGGTGTCAGTAGAACCCAATAGAAGTATTCTCCTCTCAAAAGCATTGCTAGACTAAAGGTTAATAATTATGTTTTTTCTTGGTTAACTGCATGAGATTATATTAAAGATCCAACAACACTATCTCACCTGAGATTCATATACAACGACTTATCTGCTCCACCCAATCACCGTATTTTCTCTGCATATACATGTTCTACCCTGAGCACTCACAATCACAGTGGACTATGTTCCTAGCCGAACTATCGGCTCTGATACCAATGATTTGGGCCCTGAGCCCCATTGCACTGATATTGTCCTCACCTTGACCACCTAGTATGGGTTAGATGTGATGTTTTATCTAATAAGGCCTCGGTACAATTTAGAACATCATATCTTCTTATATCCTTGTGTTGTACCACATCTTTAACGAATATGGGACCAACTTTGATCAACCAATCTTAACAGTTTCATACTTGAATTTTAAACTCTAAGCACCTAGAGAGAGAATAAAGTATTGAGAATCAAGGTAGTTACTCTTTATTCTATGTAAAGAACGATAAGAAGAATACGCCGAATCAAGAAATTGACAGAAACACAGAACAATAAAGAAGACAAGTATTTTCCCGAAGGAGTGAAGTGGAAAACCCTTACGGATGAAAAACTACTCCCAGCGAATAATCCACTATGATCAAATAGGTTACACAATCTTCTCAAAGCTTCTCAATCTTTGTAATGGAGTCTCTCAAATCCTAGCCCTCTTAAATTAAACTCACAGATAAAATGATGGGCTAACAAATAACCTAAGTCCTCCATATATACTTGGGGAACTAATTACAAGTATAACGGATCTCGAGGCAAACTCAACATTCCAGAAGGACTTCTAAAACAAACCTACGCACATCTCATTCGAACGACTCTAAGCTTATTCGAACGACTTTAACAATAAAAGGTTTCCAGACCTAGAAAATAACAACTCTTCGAAAAACATCTCTAAGCTTATTCGAGCGAGTATAATGATATTGACTATCAATATGCTTGGTCCTAGAGTGAAAAGCCAAATTCTTCGCTAAGTCTATAGTTCGTTGACTATCACTACACAACTTAGAAGAATGTTGATCTCTACCAAGCTCTTTCATCAACCCTTTAAGCCAAACACCATATCCGTGCATGCTATCGTAGCCGCAACATATTCCACCTCCGTCGTAGACAGAACTACAATCTTCTGTAGGCCAAAAGCCCATGTAATCGCACCGCTTCCCAATGTAAATACGAAACAACTAATGGTCTTCCGCCAATCACTGTTACCCGCCATTTCAAAATCAACGAAACCATGTAAACATATCTGAGAACCCCCATAACATAATGCCATATCTTGAGTTCCCTTTATATACCTTAACATCTATTTCACAGCTCTTCAATGCACCTTTCCTAGATTACTCATATACCTACTAACAACTCCTACTACTTGAGCAATATCCAGTCTCGTATAAATCATAGCGTACATTAGGCTACTAACCGCTGATTGATAAGGAACCTTCCAGATCTCATCGCGATCCTTCTGCGTCTTCAAACTACAATCCTTTGATAATTTAAAGTAACCTCCCAATGGTGTACTAACAACCTTAGAGACATTCATATTAAACTGCTTAAGTACTTTTTTGATGTACTAAGCTTGAGAAAACTTTAATTCTCGCCGCTTTCTGTCCCTTGTAACACGTATACCAAGAATTTATTTTGCCGCAGCTAAATCCTTCATAGAAAACTCTTGGGTTAACTGTTCCTTGAACTTGACAATCTCTCCCATGTTGGCACTTGCTACCAACATATCATCTACATACAGAAGTAGAATAATATATGAGTTCCCCGTATTTCTTATAAAACAATTGTGATCTGCATTGCTCTTTGAATAACTATTTCTAGACATGAATTGTTCAAACTTCAAATACCACTGTCTCAACGTTTATTTCAAGCCATATAAGCTCTTCGTAAGCCTACACACAAGATCTTCTTTCCCTTTAACTGAATACCCTTCTGGCTACTTCATATAAATTTCTTTATCAAGGTTATCATTAAAAAATACTATCTTGACATCAAGCTGCCCAAGATGCAAATCTTCAACTGCAACTATATTCATCACAACTTGAATAATGGACATCTTCACAACAGGAGCAAAGATCTCACCAAAATAAATGCATTCTTTCTACTTAAAAGCCTTAACCACAAGTTTATCCTTGAATCCCCTTAAACCGTCAGACTCCTACTTTAGTCTGTATACCTACTTGTAGTACAATTCTCTCTTCCCTTTCTGCAATCGAACTAAATCCCAAGTTTAATTTATTGATAATGACTACATCTCATCATCCATAGCAAGCTCCCACTTGTTCTCGGCTTCCACATCTAAATCCTCCTTGTAACTTTTTGATTCACCACCATCTGTAAGTAACAAGTAATGTAGGGAATTAACGTACCTAGCCGAAACTCTTGCAATTCTCGGTTTCTTTCGAAGTGCTATTAAAATGTCTAGATCATTAGGTTCCTCACCCTGATTCGGTGGATCGAACGTAACCATAACTTCTTCATCAACCTCTCGAGAGGGTTAAATAAAAATACTGACACTTTCTGCTGCTTTACTTCGACTCCTTTCCACAGATACTTTAAAATCCTTATACATAACCTCCTCATTGAATATAACATTACGGCTCCGGATGATTTTACGATTCTTCACATCCCAAAATCGGTACCAAAACTTATTGCCACCGTATCCAATGAATATGCACTTCTATGACTTTGCATCTAGCTTTGTCCTTGTATCTGAATTATCAAGCACATATGAGGTACAACCGAAAATACGCAAGTGAGAAAGGTTTACCTCTTTTCGGCCCATGCTTCTTCAGGAAGTCCAAAGTCCAAAGCCGTTAAAGGCCCTCTATTAATCAAGTATGCCGCCGTACTAACCGCATTCGCCCAAAAACATTTTAGCAATCCAGCATTGAGCCTCATACTCCTCTCTCTTTCATTTATGGTCCGGTTTATGTATTCTGCAACACCATTTTGTTGCGGTGTTCCGGGAATAGTCTTTTGTCGCCTAATCCCACTTGATGCGCAAAAGTCTTCAAACTTGTGACTACAGTATTTGCCCCTGTTATCCGACCTAAGATACTTTAGTTTCAAGCCAGTTTCATTTTCAACTAGAGCCCTCTCCTTTTTGAATTTATCGAATACATCTGATTTTTTCATCACAAAGTTGACCCACAGTTTATGAATAACATCATCAATAAAAGTAACATTGTAATGAGAACCACCAAGAGAAGGCATCATGGTTGGTCCCTAAATATCTGTGTGTTCAAGATCCAGCTTTCCAGGTCTCCTTGATCTTCTAGTTATTTTGAAACTAACCTTCTTCTGTTTTACAGGAACACACTCTTCACAAAACTAAAGATCAACCTCATCAAGACCCTTTATCTTTCCCTTTGTTACCATCATCTTCATCCCCTTTTCACTCATTTGACCAAGCCAATTGTGCCAAGTGTATCAATCCCCGTAATGGCCTCACAAATAGTAAAAATTATGCTTTGCGTTGAATACAACGTTCCTTGTCTTAAGCCTCAAGCTATAACCAAAGGTGCTTACATATCTACCATCATCCGCCAATTTGGTAATCGAGATAAGGTTACGCCCTAATTTGGGTACAAGTCACACATTCTGTAAAACCAACGTCACCCCCGAAGGCAACATCGACCTAGAATTTCCCTTTCTAGTAATATTGCGTGCACTTTTATCTGTAAGGAAGACTATACCGAAGTTGCCTTTAACAATATTGGTTAGAAAACCAACGTTTGCAGTAGTATGGAAAGAGGCACTCAAACTAACTATCCAGGATTCATTAACATCGTCACACGAAAGTAGTAGAGCCTTATCAGAACTAACCTCCTCAGTAATTTTCATGGAAGGACCTTCCTTTGACCTAGCCAAATTTGAACTACTTCAATATCAGACTCACACATTTCACATATAACATGAGCAGTCAACATTGATACCTAGAGTACGAACTGATAAATAATGTGGATAGAGCACAATAGAAGAACATGAACAAGTCAAAGACACCTATCTCGCATGAACTAAATAGTTACTCAGTTAACCACCACTTACCTCATTATTCGGAGAACGTGTTTTAGTATGATAATAAGCTGCGGGTAAGGTTTATAGAAAAAAAAAGTTCCAGAAGAGACAGGGACCAAGAATAACAAGATTTTCTATAACAAAAAACTTCATATTTACAAGATCAAGTATTTATAGTTCGAGAGATCACATATAATAAGATATCAGCCTTAAGCAATAAAAGTTACTGTTACAAAAACCCTCAACTCGAGGTCGTAATTTTTTACCTATTCAAAGGTTTTCCATACTAAATTATGACTTGTGCCATTTCTTGCTTTATATTAGATTTTGTCACAGGTACATTTGGTGTAAGAGCTAATTCTAGGCCATTTTGAGCTACAAAATTAGGCCATTACATTTGGTGCCGTCAATGGAAAAGACGATATTTTTACGATATCCAAAGGCATATTTTCATTTTACTATCAATCTCCAATCATGGTTACTTCCAGACGACCAGCAACCGAATCCAGCTTAATCTTTTAGTTGAGCCAGAGCAGCTTACAGAACTACGGACGAATATCTACGCTGAAACAGAGAAGCATAATGAGCTCGAACGTCAGTTAACTTTTAACCAAGAGCTCCGCGAGATGGAGCTTGAAGCTCGAGCGACAAGCTCATTTGACAGCGTTTAAATGACATGAAGGCCAGATAATAACCATGCAAACAGCATTACAAGCATTGCAGGACACTCAATAGGCTCCCCAAGCCAGAGATCGAGATTAAGTTTTGGAGTACTCCCAAATTTCTGCACTGGAAAGGTTTAAACCTCGAGGGGCTGCCAGCAAAGCAATTTCAAGAAATGTTCAGCACGAGCCTCAACCTTCCATTTATTTAAGCGGTGAAGATCAGTCTGATATTAGTAAAGGTCTCCAACCTTCTAAATGTTAATAGAAAGAATAATGACCACAACTTCAAATTCTAGTACGTAATCGCTTGAGTGAGGGCACCGACACTAATAATCCTTAACCACCTCGTCAAGCCACTCAGGCCACACATCAGTACGTTATACAAGAGCATATGGATCAACGAATCAAGGAGTTAGTTAAAGCTTAATCTCTAGGCAATAATGACGATCTTACCAAGTTGCAAGGAAGCCCGATTGCCAAAGAGTTATTCAATATGGAAGTACCGAAAGGTTTTTATACTCCAAAGATACGTAAATACAAAGGCACCGATCCAAAGGAGCACATTTAACAATACTGTGATTGATTGTTATAATACTCCAATCTCAACCACATTTCCTGTTGTCTGTTCGTAAAAAGTCTACAGGGAGAACCACTCCGATGGTTCCACTTTTTACCTAAAGATTTCAACCTCACATTCGATCAGATATAGAAGTAATTCATCAAGACGTATGCTTACAGCAAAAACAAGGAAGAGAATTTATTTTCAATTATTAGTCTTAACCAATCACAAGGGAAGAAGTTTAAGGCATTTGCAAAAAAAAATTTGGAGCCGCGTGAAAACTAGACAATCTTGATCAGAAAATAGTTGTTACTACTTTCACCAGCGCGCACCAGCTTGACTGCAAGGCCAAAGAACACCTCTTTCTCAACAAACCCATGACCATAGAGGATATGATCACCAAGGTCAATGGGTATTTTAACCTGGAAAGGATGATGTCTGAAAGGCATAAATCAACTAAATTTGTACTAACCATTAAAGGTCCACCTGCTGAACAAAATAATGAATCGAAGGAGGATCAGAGAGATCAAAAGCCTTCCAAGGCCAATACTGACAAGCCTTGGAAAGGCAGCACATTACCCAAGACGGTCCTCCCCAAGAAGAATGTTCGAATCCCCAGAATTTTTCCAATTATATCAAAGGATAAGCTATACCATCTCTCTCAACCATTGAAGCCAATCGAAAGTCGCCTGTACTGCATACACCATAAGGGAACGCATCATGCTACTGAAAACTGCTATGCTTTACAGAGATTAATGGAATTCATTTTCTAAGATGGATGGATGTATGAATACATTATCCACTTGGAATCCTACAAGGATGGCAGCTATAAGAAGCAGCTCGATGTAGTCCGGGTCAAAGATCCAGTTGAGAAGAAATATATGTACCATATTTACCATAAAAACATAATCGAGATTCATCAGATCAACAAATCTTGTTGATTCAAGCGCAGGAGACTATCAGAATGTTGCGATCTCACACCTCAAGATAAAGAAGCCAAGCTTCTACCTTTGTCGAGCGATCGCCGGCTTGTGATTTCTTTTGATAATTGTGACATTAGTCATGTAAAATTTCCACATTATGATACATTAGTCATAATGCTCGAGATGAAGAAGTTTATCATGCTTACAATGATGATCGATAATGGAAGCGGTATAGAGATTCTCTTTCAAAGCACAATCGACCAGATGAGATTGGCCGATCAAGTCATTTCGAGCGATACCAATATCAGTGGATTTAATGGTTCCAAAGAAGAGTAAGTAGGCAAGATCATCTTACCTATCACCGCTAGACCAACCACAATCGACGTCGTCTTCTACGTCATCAACGCCAAGTCTCGTTATCTCAAGATTATGGGCCTTTGTTGGATTCACAATATGGAAACGATCGTTTCCACTTATCATTAAGCACTCGCTTCAAACAAAATGATGGCATCTAGGAAATCAAAGGTAGTCAAAAGCATTCTAGAGCTTGTGAGATTACCATCTATGTAATTCTAGATACATCAGATAAATAGGCTGCATAATAATTACAGAAAGCTGGTCACATCGATAATCAGCCTTTAACAAAAGAACTTAGAAAATAGATTGATATTAATAGACCAAACAGGGGTACTTTCATCACTACCAAGCTGGTCCAGGATGATAAGGATGCTCTCATTCAATTCTTATGAATAAATCAAGGGATCTTTGCGTGGACTTTCGATGAGATGCTTAGGGTCGATTCGACCAAGGCATGTCATAAATTGGCCATCAACATCAGCGCTACGGTGGTTAAAGAAGAAACCTCATCTTCGAGATGAAGTCAACATTGAGATTGAGAAATTGATCAAAGTGGGGTTCATTCAAGAAGCCTAGTATCCAGATTGGATATCCAACATCGTCACTGCTCTAAAAAAGAATGGAAAGGTCCAAGTTTGTGTAAATTTTACCAATCTAATCAAACCGACTCCAAAGGATAGTTTCCTTCTTACTATCATCTATCAAATTCTTGATTCCATGGCAGGTCACGAACTCTTATCTATGATGGACACTCCTTTTAGATACAATCAGATTCCTCTCTAGGAAGAAGATCAAGAAAAGACCACTTTAATCATTGAAAGAGAACTTTATTGCTACAAAGTTATGCTCTTCAGACTAAAGAATATAGGCACGACTTATCAACGGTTAATGATGACTATGTTCAAAACACATCTTGGGAAAATTGTCAAAGTCTACATCGATGATCTCTTGTGCAAGAGCATACAGTCAAACAACCACATCACAAATCTTACCATAATATTCAACTTTCTAGAATTTTACAGGATGCGACTCAATCCTAATAAGTGTCAATTCGGAGTATATTCAGGCCGATTCCTCGGCCATCTCATCAGCAAGAAGGGGATTGAGGCTGATCCAAATCAAATTCGATCTCTCCTCAGCATGCCATCTCCAAAAATAATGAAGGACGTATAACTACTTGTAGGCAAGATTGTTGCTATCAACCGATTCATTTCAAAATCTTCAGATTAGTGTCGTTGGCTGCTGTCGCTGGCTATTCCAACTACTCCGAGGTTGTACCAAATAAGGCAAAGTTTAGCCCAATAAAGAGATCCAATGGACATCAGAATGCGAGGCAGCTTTTCAGGAACTCAAAACCTATTTGGGGAAGTCTCCCATCATGAGTACTCTGATAGATAATGATGAATTAATCATCTACCTGGCAGTTACAGACACTTCTATCAGCTCGGCTCTTATTTAACCTGAAGGGAAGATCAAAAAGCCAATCAACTTTATCAGGAAAACCCTCACTCCTGTAGAATTGAGGTATTTTAAAATTTAGAAACTCCTTCTAACTCTTGTTTACACATCACATATACTTAAGTACTACTTCCAAGTTCATTTAGTCAAAGTCATGGCAAACTACATACTCTGGGAAGTTTTGTCCTAAAAGAAAAATCCAGAAGAGTGTAGCAATGGTTAGTTAGCTTGGGAGAACATGATATCACGTTCGAATAATGACATTTGGAAAAGGGTCTGTCCATTGCCGATTTTCTCACGGATTTTCCAGGGGAAGATTTTAATTTGGAGCAACACGATTCGAACCTTACATAAAAAATTATAGAAGATCCACCCACCAAATTATTTGACGAATGAGCTGAATGGGTTACAAAGAAAGGGTGTAGACTTCTTACAGTTGGTTCAGTAGGACCTGTAGGGTCAGGAGTTATAATCGTATTGATTACCCCATCCAACGACAGAATCAAGAAATCAATCCGCTTAGATTTTGAAGCCTCTAACAACGTCACAGAATACGTAGCTTTAATTCATGAACTCGACCTCACACCCAAGCTTGGCGTTCTAGAGCTTTCAGTCTACATAGATTTACTACTCATCATCTATCATTACTCTGAGTAGTATAAGAAGAATGGTAAGATGGTCGAGCATGCAGCCCTAGTTGCCGACAGGATGAGCATATTTACGTAAGTAACTCTCAACTATTTACCTCAAGGTAAAAACTGGCGCACCGATTCCTTGGCTTATCTAGCCGGGGTCTTTGGTACAGAAGCACGATATTTATAAATTGAAGTTATATCCACCTCCAGTATTGATCTCTATTATGTATGTACGATCAGCACTGGGTTGATGAAGAGGAGGATGACCATTGGCGAAAGCCCTTCATTACCTATTTTGGCCTCAATAATAAATGCAAAGGGCCCCTTCCAACAAATCTGAAAGAACAATGACAGTTGATAGAGAACTTGAAGCGTTACACAGTTAAAAATGATAGTTAATATTTTCGTTCATTCACGGGGCCCTAACTCAAGTGCTTCTCCAGGAAAAAAGTAGATAGAATGTTACGAGATTTATATGAAGGAACATGTGGCTCCCATTCTGCAGGTCAATCACTTGCTAATAAAGCAATTACACAAGGAGTATTCTAGCCAGACATGTGCAAGAAAGTAGAGGAGTACTCAAGCAAATACGACACATGCCAACGACATAGACACATGATCCGTGCCCCTGCCCCCGAGCTACATACAGGTAAGGTGTTCTAGCCAATAATGCGGTAGACACTCGATCTCGTCAGAGAATTTTCTAATACTCCAGGTAACCGGCGATACCTACTCGTAGCAGTAGATTATTTTATATAATGGGTGGAAGAAGTTCTACTCTACCGAACTAGAGAAGAAGAGGTAATCCCTTTTATCTGGGAACACATCATCACTTAGTTTGGATTCCCCCACCTGATTCGGATCAATAATTGGCCACAGTACGTTTGTAAAAAATTGTAGCCTTCCTCAACAAACACAATATCATCCACTCACCATTCAATTCCTACTACCCTCAATGTAATGGTTAAGTCGAAATCACCAACAAAACTCTCGTGGATGGACTCAAGAAAAGGCTTTAATTATAGAAAAAAGAAAATTAGATCTGAGAACCTCTTTACGTCTTATGAGCGTACCGTACCACTCCACGTTAATAAACCAACTTTACCCCCTTCCTCCTTGTCTATGGTATATAAGCTGTCATTCTAACAAAATACCACCATTCCGTCAGAGATCACGAGCTTACAACCAAAGAAAATGAGTTTGAATTGGCCCGCAATATGAATTGGATTGATGAAACTAAGGAACGCGCTATTGTCAACCTTGGTCTATATCACCAGATGTTGGCCTGCTCGTACAGCAGAAGAGTCTGAAGCCATATATTCTAAATTGATGACCTCATCCTCAGGGAAATTCCACAACACAGAAAAGAGGCACAAGCCAGAAAGTTAGGAGTAAGATGGGAAGGTCCATTCCCCATCATTGGTCGAACTGGTCTGGGATCATATAATCTCATGATGGAGCAAGGAGTTCAAATCCAAAATCCATGGAACACTAGGCAACTGAAATGGTACTATCATTAAGTCTCTCGTTTCTCCACTTTAAAATTCTCATTCTTTCTATTCCAAAAGTGAGATTTTAATCTCCATACATTGTACATTCTATTCTATTCAATAAAAATTTTAAAGTTTTTTTCCACATTACTCTCTACTTATGTAGATTCTACTACATTACATAGATTAAGGCAAAGGTAATATTAGCTTTTAATCATCCATCTGCATATAATCTGTGATTAAAACAACGATAATACTAGTTTTCAATCAAAGATCTCTACCAGACATAAGATAAAGCAAAGATCAAACTAGTATTTATCTCTCAATATCTCTACAACATATACTTCTACAGATTAAAGCAAAGGTAAAACTAGCTTTCAATCACCCCTTTATACAGATTAAAGCAAAGATAAAACTAGCTTTTAATCACCCATTTATACAAAATCTACGATTAAAACAAAGGTAATACTAGTTTTCAATCTAAAATCTCTACCTTACATCAGATAAAGCAAAGGTAAAACTAGCTTTTATCTTTCAATATGTCTGCAGCAGATACTTCTACAAGTTACATCTATAAGCCACTTCTAAGGGCTCTTCTCTGCCGATGGGAGGTCAGCGACGCTTTCCCCTACAACAGGAGGACGTTCACCCATAAAATTTTGAGCTCAAGTAGCTATAGTAATCTTGCCTTGCTCTACCAATTCAGCAGGTCGAGAACCTGACTCCATTTCCATGGCGTTCATACAGTTTCCTCGATCTACATCGGCTCTACAAATACATCCTCTTCCTGACAAATAGTCGTGTAAGGTATCCCTCTCTGACTCAAGTCTTCTCACTTCCTCCATAAAATAGGTAATAATAACCATTAACATCTGTGAGTGCGTTGCTTCAGGCATAACTGCCTTAGAAAAAATCTCTCTCAATCTCTAATAATGCTCTTGTAACTTTTTATACCGTCCGTCTTGCCACTCCATATGATTATCTGTGTGGGACATAATATCATTATGCTCCATCACCTTCTTCCCTGCTATATCTAACTCTGCCTAGTTCGTCGTCTTCAATTCTGCCACCTGAGCACGAAGTTCTACAAGATCTCTGTCTTTACTCATACTTACCCCAGCAGGAGACTTCTTTAACAATTCATCTTTTTTCCTTATCAATTGATCCTTACCCCTGATCACCCACTCTAACTCCCACTCTCTGTTATGAGCAATATCTAACTAACCTTGGCTCTCCCTTAAATGTTCATTTCCTCTTTGTATGTCAGCTTAAATGCGAGCTACATCAACCTTCAGCTCTCTAATTCGAGCTGATAGGTCAACTACATTCCCTTTTACAATGGAGACCCCAACATCGCCATTATTCTTCTTCAACAGCTCTCCAGCCTTGGCCTTCTTGACACGCGAATTGGTTAAAGCCAAATCTGCCATCAGTTGGGCCACCCTCTCATTCAATTCATTACATCATCTTTAAAATATCCATAAATCTATATCTTTAGCAGGTAAAGCTTTACTCAACTGCTCAACCGTAATTTTAGATTTGGATAGATCATATCGAGCTCTCTTTAGCTCGCTATCTTTCTCAATCATTTTACTCTTCAGTCGCTCTAGTTCATTTCTAGAAATTTTTAGATCAGCTCGAGTCTGCGCTTTCTCTTTCATTTTTCTATTCATTTGGCTCTTTAGACTGGCCCCAAAACCTTGTAACTCTTTCTCTGCCGTTTCTAACGACTGGATACGGTATCAGACCATGTTCGCCTCCTTATTCTTCACCATCAACACATCATTCAGGCTTTTGAGCTTCGCTATCTCCTCCTTCGTTTCAGCAAGCTCTTTTTGCCATCTTTTAATTTGGGCATCTTTTCCCTCGATCTTCCAAGTCAAGTCATCAATAGTTTGAGTTGCCTCGACAAACTTGGAATGTACTTTGACGTGTTGATCCTCCCTATTTTTAGTAGCCTCTCTCATCCTATCAAATTTTATTGCATACTCTTGGTTATATTAGAGTGTCTCTTGCTCACTCAAGCGAGCATACTTTAGTTCGACCGGCATTACAGAAATAATGCATTATGTTCGATTCAAGAATACTCCACAAATACATTCAATCATAATACAGGAGTCTTATTTCTAACGAATTTCTATTTTTTGACATTCTACTATCATGATACTGCTTCTAAACTTAAGGTCGAAGTTTGATCCCAGTTCGATGATAATAACATGTACATTAAATTTCAAGGTACACATTTTCAATGTTCTAACTTTCTCAACACTTTGGTGCTATCTGGATACATTTGATTACCATTACCCCTAAAGCTGCTAACACATTTTTGGTCTATCTCTATACTCTAATCTTTTCTTTGTAGCTCTAAAGTAATGCAGCATACAAGTCAAATATTTCTTGCTCTTCTCTAACCTACAGTTCCACTTGTGAAGTCAACTGGGACGCTGAGGCATTTTTCTCCTTAGCAAGCTCATTCTCTAACTTCTCAATTCAGAGGCGCATATCCTTAAGTTCCTACAAACAATATTTACAAACATCTCTTAGCCTACAAAATTTATCCTACAAAACAATATCACATACAATTACAATTCTCAAACCCTACAAAAACTACAACCAAGAATTTAACAACTTTACTCTATCTTCTTATTATCACCCCCTTGGTTCTTTAGCTCAGCTTAGGGAGAGACACCATCGAACCCTCCTTTCACACCAGCCACATCATCTTCCACCTCGTCCTCTTTGACATAGGTACCCTCCATAATAGTTATAACCTCAGCTTTAGATTACCAATTTGAGGAGTTGACGCCTGAGTTCCAGAGGTCAAGCCACACTACACAACCCTTTTTTCAAAAACTTCTTAGCTAACTTGCTCGGCGCAGTAGATTCTGGCACATCCATAAAATCCAACGCAGTAGCCTTCGACAAAGCCACTTGCCTCTCTCCGTCAGCCCCTCTCTTCTTACTGGTTCCACCCTCGTTATTAGTCTCTTCGCTTAAGACTTTTAAACCTTCCTGGACCTGCCATTAGTTTGTTTAATTCTATTAATACCAAGGTTCTTTAGAACTGCCTCAAGCTCAACTTCTTCTCGAGCACCAGTATCTAGTAAGGACTCCTTCATTACCTTCGACTGAGAACCTGTAAAACAAACACAACACATTATCAATAATAGAACAACATTCAATAATAGATGCTCGATATTATACACTTTTAATTACTTTTCTTCATAATTTTATACAGAAGTTCCATGGGTTTTTCATCTTTTCTCTTAAGGTAGTGACCTTTCACCCATATTACATTATCATTCTACATTCGACCTGTTAAATTCAAATTTAAGAAAAGCGGTCGAGACGAGCCCGAACAAAAATATGCCCCTCAAGTTACAGAATAAATTTTCACACCATAAAACTATAAAACATCTTCAGGAGATATTCTCATCTTCGTCTCATTCTCCTCCCACAACCTATTCAAACTCTCACAGACATTAATCACCTCTCACATGTTCCCATTCAGTTTGGCAGGACAAGCTCCTATGATATTCATTATACCTTTAGCCAGATTGCTAAGGGGTAAACTCAATCCATACTCTAACTGAGAGAGATAATACAGAAAATGCTCATCCAAGTTGCCTTGGACATTTCCATAAAAATACTCTAAGGAGATCGATTCGTCCACTCCCCTATCCGATTTCTCCTTCTCTATATCAGGCAATAAAAAGAAATGTCCCTCCCCAGATGCTACAATACAACCTCTAAACTACCTACTAGCATATTTTTATGACGTTTCCCCATATTCTACCTACAAGAGCCTTGGATTTACAGAAGTCTCTAAACACATCAGAGTTTGAAGGGTATAATACCAATTGTCTAGGGAAATCTAAAAATTAAACAACTACTACATCGTCCTCCCGATCAGATTCAATATTATCAAACTTAGCCGAACAACCAGAGGTCGATGCCTCCATATCAGGGGAAGTCTCCATTTCAATTATAGGTCTAAAAATGAGGATTGATTCTATACAAATATTCCTCACGCTCAGCCTACATACAGGTCCAGGTATTCTATCATTATCTTTAACAAATCGATGCACACATTTACCATACATCCATCATACATATACATATTTCATATCATATCTCTTTTTCACACATATATCAAACAGATTTTTATAGGTTACTATAAATAACAATTTTTCAAAATTTGAAAACCACAAAAATCTTTCAAACACGCATTGACAATATCATAAATTAGTTACTAGCCTTCAACGTCTAAATACAAATCTGAAGCAGCGACAAATCCTTCCTTCACAACGATGTTGTATGCCCACCGTCCTGACTTTATCTTCCTAACTTTTTATCGCCTTGATTGACGATAACTCTCATTTAATCTCTCACGAGAATCTCTACTATTTTTTCTATTTTCCCACCCACTGTTCTTCAAATTTTTAGAAGTTGATAAGCGTTTGAATGAGGAAGATAAAGCATTATTTGTAGTTTTTCTCTCTAACTGCTGGCAGTTATTGGGCCTCACACGAGCTGCCCTCGTTTTTGAATCCAAGGTGTCCCTTCCACAATTAATGACAGACATTTTGTACCCTTTCAGTGAAAACACCTTCCCATCATTGCTCCCGGTCCTATATTTTAATATTTATTCATCTCTCCTACCCAAATCTCCCTCTGACCTCCCCACACTCATGATCACTCGGCACTCATACGCAATCAAACTTTTCTTGTAATTACACAAAAGACAAAAATCAAGCTATCTATTTTTTCTATTCCTACTTCTGCTACTTATATAGAACATCTGACGTCATTTCCAAAGCGATCACATTTCAAATTTAAATTCTTTATTCACAACAGTCGCAAACAACATTTGCAGCAAAATAGAACATATTCAAAACATCATTCTGACTACATTTCAATTACAGTTATTCGACCTCATACAATTCAATCCCTCAGATATAATTACACATAAAGCATACCAGATATCAGGAAGGCCACACCTAATCAGTTCGCCCCCAGTAATCCTTACATTTTCCTCCTTTTCTCTTCCTCAACAATTTACCCCACAGCCTCTCTTCATGCTGTAGGCTCCAGAATCACTTCACGGAATATCTCCAAGTAAAAATGATGCCCAATCTCAAGTTCCCTCGCCCTTAAATCCATGCCTTCGAACTACAATTCAGATTCAGGCAATTCAGAGTCATAGTTTAAAAACCTAAAAATTCTCTCCCAAACTTTAGCTATCTTTATCGCTAGCCGTCCTTCAGCAGCTTGACGCACTCTCACAGATCACGTCCTCACCATATTTTCTTCCTTCCTCCTCTTTAAATCACATTTCCCCCATATATATACAATTTTTGAGATCACTTCAAATCCCCCACATTCCTTATATATTTGCATCCATTTTTTTCATAACAGGAAACCCTAAGATCCTAATAAGAAAGTTATTTAAACTTATTTGTCCGCATCGAACTCTTTGGATTCGCCCTAAATCATTTTGACCTATCCTTCACAATTTGTCCCCCAATCTAACATTTCAAGTGAGATTTCCATGAGCTCAAACTTTCAATTCCTGCAAATTCTATATCGTCTAAGATATTCTTCCCCTACAACTCACTAATTTATTCAGTTTAAAACAAATTTTTACACATCTACTATTTTACAGGCACATTTTTACAGCTCGATTGCTAACAGACAATTTCTAGTATGATGTCAAATATAATATTTTGTCCTCTAATCATACATATATGTATTTCTTATAGCTCGATTTCAATCACAAAAGCTCATTCAATCTATCAACAAAGAGTTTGAATAAAACATTTTTATTAAGCTTGAATATTAATTATGGAAACTTTACAGGTAACAAGCATTTCAGGTACTTTACAGATAACATGTCTTTCAGGTACTTTACAAATAACAAGTCTTTTAGGTACTTTATAGATAACAAGTCTTTCAGAAACTGTTACATTTCATTCTCAAAGTCATATCAGTTTTCAGTGATGTTTCACTCTGAGAATTTTTTGAAGAAAAGTTAGAACTAGAAATCACTGAGCATCCATCCTTCTTCACACTATTATTTTGACAAGAAACTGAGTTTGGCCAAACTCTAGACATAGAAGCAAGGGTGTCAGTGCTTGAACTAACTATTCAAACAAAAGGCCTTCTCAGTGCTAAGAAACAATGATTGTGCAGGGGCAAGACATCCATTCTCCATCTCCCTCCTACATCACAATTGCCTCCTCCTCCATTACCCCACCAACAAAGAGTTAATGGAGATGAAAAGGAGTCCTACCTTAGAATCCAGTCATTCGTAGGATACCGGCGATACTGCCACGCAGACACGCCGGCCCCCGCATCTGTCTCCTTAGCCTTGTCCTTCGCAAAAATGCAGAGACGCCTCCAGTGTACCTTGTTGGTCAAGACCACATAATAAAATCTCAACATATAATAATAGTCTTCCTCAGCTTCAGCCGCTTCATCTTCTGACATACCGTGATACGTCGGTGCAACAAAAATTATGGTGGGCATCTCCAAAGATTAATCCCTTAAGTATCTCAACTTAAAACCTCTGCAATTCAGCAGAAACCCTCTCTTCATACACCATTTGTCGGGTCTGCACCATTAAAATTTAGAGAATCCAAATTTTTTTCAACAACAGCGTACTTTGCCAGAATCCACAGTACAAGAACTATTTATATAATTATTTAATTTATTGTGTTTAAAGTAGAACCACTCTTGGAACCCCAAGCATCACGTACATCAATCCTTTCCAACTCATAAATGCTAAAGATATCCCTTCATAAAAAATACCGAGTGCCAACCCAGTCAAATCACCATTTCTACATCATTTCTTTTTAACTTCCAACACCACCAATACATATGTTATTTCTCAACCAAAGCCAGTCGTGCCTTCAGTTGCGAGGGGGCGATTGGAAGGACCTATCTTTCGACCCAGCCCAATTCGAATTACCTCAATATCAAACTCACGTATTTTACACGTCACATGAACAGTCGACATTAACACCTAGACCACAAACTAATATAGAACGTGGATCGAACACAATTAAAGAACATGAACAAGTTAAAGACACTTGTCTCCCATGAACTAAACAGTTACTCAGTCAACCCCCACTTACCTCATTATTCAGAGAACGTGCTTCAGCATGATAACGAGCTGCGGGAAAGGTCTATATAAAGAAAAATTTCCAGAAGAGACAGGGACCAAGAAAAACTAGATTTTCTATACTCTAACACAAAACTTCTTATTTAAAAGATCAAGTATTTCTAGCTCGAGAGATCACTTCTAATAAGATATTATCCTCAAGAAATAAAAGTTACTATTACTAAAACCCTCGACTCGAGGACTTGGTTTTTTTACATATTCAAAAAATTTCCACGTTAAATTACCTGTGTCATTTCTTGCTTTTTACTAGATTTTGTCACAGGTACATTTGGTGTAAGAGCTAATTCTGAGCCATTTCAAGCAATATAATTAAGCCATTGCAGTTCATTGTTTCTTTCTCCTTATCATCAACTTTCTTAGAAGAAGAGCTACAATCTCACCTGAAGTGACCTTTCTTTCCACAAGTTCAACATGCACCGGGCGATTAGACTTTCCCCATGACTTTGAATGACCCCTTCCATATTTTGGCCCTTTTTTATAAGACTTCCCTCTTTCCTCGGGGTTTAATGCATTGTCATCTAAACTCGAAGAGGGTTCAGATGTTTTACGCCTATTCTCTTCACTCATAATCAAAGAGACTATAGTATTAAATTTAATGTCTTCATTCCTCGATGAATTGCTCATAGCTGTAATAAACCCTTCCCAATTCTCAGGCATCTGCCCTAGAAGTACCCATGCTCTCACCTTCTCGGTAAAAGTAATTTTCACAGATTTAAGCTGAGCATGAATAGTATTGAACTCACTTATATGAGCTTGTACACTACCGTTTTCCTTTATCTTCAAAGTAAACAAGCGCCGTAAAAGATGTACCTTATTTTCCCGGGACGGTTCTGAGCACACAAATTACAAAGTCTCCATCAAACTCTTCGTTGTTGTAACATTGGAGATCATATGTAGGATTTGAGATGATAGCGTTAACATAACGGATCCAAGCGCCTTGCAATCTAATCGCGCCCACTTAGCAACATCATAATCTGCTGGCTCCATCTCAACTCCACCCAGTGGTAAATCAAGATCCTTCTTATAGAGGTAATCTTCTATCTGTATCTGTCACACTCTAAAATTTGAACCATTGAACTTCGTGATATACAATTTCTCTTGATCGGCCGTCGCTCGTTACCATACAAGCCCTGAGCAAGTGCTCTGATATTAATTATTAAGAATCGAGGTAGTTACTCTCTCTTCTACGCCAAGAACGCTATACGGAATATGTCAAATCACGAAATAGATAGCAAAACAGAATAATAAAGAAGACAAGTATTTTCCCGGAGGAAGGAAGTGGAAAAAACCCTTATGGATGAAAATTCACTCCCCGCGAATAATCAACAATTATTAAATAGGCTACACGATCTTCTCCAAGCTTCTCACGCTTTGTAATAGGGTCTCTCAAATCCCAGCTCTCTAGAATAAACTCAAAGAGAAAAAAGATGGGCAAACAAATAACCTAGGTCTCCCTTATATACTTGGGGAACTAATTATAAACATAACGGATCTCGAGGCAAACTCAACGTCCCAGAAGAACTTCTAAAACAAACCTACGTACATCTCGTTCGAATGACTTAAAGCTCGTTCAAATAACTTTGACGATAAAAGGTATCTAGCACTGGAAAAAAACAACTCCTTCGAACGACATCTAAGCTCATTCGAACGACTTCTTGGATCTCCAAGTTTCCAATGCGAAAACTACTATCTCATTTGGACGACATCTATCTTCGTTCTCGAACGACAACCATTTCCGTTCGAACGACTTCAACAATTCCAGCTCCTGGACAATTCGAATTCACCCTTAACACAAAGCTTACCTTACAAGTATCGGTAGCTTACACTTAAAAATTACGATCATCTCACCCTTTTTGAACGTCCTACATAATTTTTGCATAGAAGTTGTTTTTTAAGGTAATTTTAATAGGCCAATCTACTCAGTCTGAGCTCTTTCTCTGCGGTGGAGTATTTGAGTTTGTGGTCGGTGTCTCAACCTCTGGCTTCAAGCACTGCTGGTGTGGACAATTTCAATTAAATTAACTTCTTCATTTTACTACCTCGAGTCTCCACCGGCCAATTTGAACTTTGAATCAAATTGTTTAAACTTCATACAAAAAGACCAACTGCTTTTACTCTCACTTTGCCCTAAAAATTCAATTTTTTATCCTAAATTCACTCTAAATTATCCTCCAAATTTGGCTTTAATTCACACTTCCAACTTCAACCCTAGATACCTAGAGACAATCTAAACTAAAATCCTTGTTTAATTTGAGCTTCTAATGGTTCACACTGAGAAAAAACCCATCTTGGATGTTTTATAAAGGCAAGTCTTTAATGTGGGTGATAGGCATGAAAAATGCCTATTTTTGTCCTTCAATTTACATTATCTAGGAACTTATTTTATGTTTCATTGGGCCTAATTGAAGTATGTTTGACTATTGCAGGAAAAGAGATATTTGTAATCAAGTCCATAAAGCCCAACTCTTACAAGCTAAAGAGCTGCTGGATATAATCAGTTGTCAAGAGCTGCTGGAGATGATCAGTTGTTAAGAGCTGTTAGAGATGACTTTGAACCAGAGAGCTGCTGGAGCTGCTAGAAGACTTAGTAGTCAAGCCTAGCTAAAATCTCTCCACAAAATCAGGAGTGGCTGAGGGAGATGAGGAATTTGAGTTAGGTTAAGAGGGAGAGTTGTAAAGAGAAAAAAAAATATTATCTTCTTAGTTTTATCCTTTTTTCTACCGTAGTTCTTATTTTCTATTTAATGAAAACAATTTTCAATCAATGAAAACCAGTTTTTATTCATGATTTTGATCTTTGCATCCTTGAGAACGAAACCCTCTATGTTTCAACACCCGGTTTGATACGGATTATCAAATGGCGCCGCTGCCGGGGATGCAAGTAATTTTAAAATCGTGTTTCTGTTAATTATTATTCTGTTTGACGAATTTTTATTTGTTTTTATCAGGGATTTTTCTTCTGTTTTTACTCCTTGAGGTATTTGTTTTTGTGTTGTTTCCAAGTATTTGTTAATGTCAGGCGAGGGATAGGAAAAATGCACTGTTAAAGTTGTTTGGAACTCTAAAACAATAAAATCCCACACGTCACTCTCTCTTTCTCAAAAACACAATCTCCTCCTCTCTCTCTCTCTCTCTAGAAACCTATCAACATCTGCTCCATTATCCCCAAATTTGCTCAAAGTCTCAAACAACAGCTTTACTCAGACAATCTGCTCCATTATCCCTAACTTTCTTCAACGATCTGTAAATCTCAGTTAATTACCTTGTCCTCATTTCTCCTTCCAATTTGCAAATCGATACATCTGTTGTTACTTAGCAGATTTTGAATTCTTAGATTTTCATACTAGGAACTCTCCAAAGACGAAGACGAAGTAGCCTCAGTCACCACCCCTCCTCTATCCAACCCTGGTCTCACCTTCCTCCTCCCTTCAAAAACCTTCACTTCCTCAATCAACTTCACTACATCATCATCACCAACAGATCCACCATCACTACTCCCATGGCATGAACAAGAATGTTTGCGAGTTTCAGATTGAGAGTTGGTTGTTTGAGTGAAGCTGTTGTTTGTATGTGTTTCTAATTTTCAGGCATAAAGTAGTTGATCCACCATCACTACTCCCATCATCATCACCAACAGATCCACCATCACTACTCCCATCCACCATCACGACTTTATAATATTTTCAGGCGCAGTGTTCGTAATATTTGTTTGTTTGTATGTGTTTGTTGAATTTGAGGTTTAGGTATTTTCAGGCGCAATGTATTTTTCAGGTGACTTATGTAACGCTTATTACTGGGTTTGAGTAATTTAGTCTGGGGTTTGCTCTGTTTCTTACTCTCATACATTTCTACCATTTCAGTAAGAAACAGGTCTGGGTTTTGAGTCTTGGGCAATTTAATTTCTGGGTTTTGAGGTTTAATCTTAGAGAACTTTGGGTTTGCTTTGTTCTGAGTTTCTTTCCTATAATTGCTATTTCTCATAAAAATAGCGCCTACAGAGTCTGAGTTTGTGGATTTCTTATTGTTTAATTTTGTCTAACAGCTTCGTTCTTGTTGGTTTTCTTATTGGTTTAGATTATCAGCAGATTCCTGAATTTTACTTGTGCCAATCTCGCCAATTTGGGTATAAATAGATTGAAGGAGATGGATGTGGTTTTTAGGCTCTGAAATTGGGGTTTTGCTGCTTGCAAGTTGGAATTGGAATTTTGTTGTTTGCAGGTGGAGATTAAGGGTGTTGAATGGTGTTAATCTAAAATTTTGAATTGGGTATGTGATTATGGAAGGATCAAACAGACCTGACTATTTGTCAGACTAGAATTTGCACTGCTGCTACCTACTGTTTGCCGGAGTTTACTTGCTCTTTGCAGTAGAAACTGTGCTACTGCTACCTCCTGTTCTTACTGTTGTATGCGTTGAGTTTCCCTCCTGAAACTAACTGTTATCAGTTATACCTGCCAATGCTGCAAACCGAGCTAGGCTTTTGATCCGAAGAACGGTGGTGGCGACTTTTTGGTGCTGAATATGGATTTTCAAGTACTGTGACGAAGACTTATAGTTTCTTAAATTTTTATGTTTTTTTTTTAGTATTGTAAGGTTGAGACAAATGTTTATGTAATAATTAATTGAGTGACGCTTTGTAAGGTGAGGAAATTGTAATCTGCTGCAGGTACAGCATCGGAACCCCTATTCAGGCCAGAAATCATTTCAACGCGTACTTCGCAAACGATCCTGAGTAGGCCTTCCCAACGGTTTCACCAGGGTAACCAAACGTGCCCCTAAAAAGGCCGCCCTGTAGGTAAATTTTTTTCCACCGCACCCTCCTTGTCGCGGTACATCGTTGTTTAACTATTTGTGTGATTGATTAAATGTTTAATTTTTGCAACAACACCTAGATAAGGGTGAACCAAAACGGGATTTCATCACCCGTGCGTGCCCACGCATTAGGACCCCGGGAATTCATTACCCGATTATTAATCTTTTCGATATCGACAGTCCCGACCTCTTTAAAAGATTTTCAGATAAGAAGCCATAAAAAACATAGTTAATAAAAAGGCTTCGCTCGGACCTGGAGCAACACGCTCACTAGAAAAACCTGATAAGTGGCTACGTTTGCTGGAGGACGTACGCTCCCTGGCATAGCTAGTGTGGATAGGTGACTCTAAGCGGTTCGCCCTGCCTTCCAGCACAGGTGCATCTAGGTGACTAGATAGCATGCGAGCTATCGCCAAAGCGAGTAAAAACAACTCAAGTGCAAACCGATCTACTGTCAGGAGTAGGAGCATTGAAGCCTGAGACCGGGTTCACAACTTGACCTAAAAAGAGACCAGTAAAACATTCTTGAGTGCTTGCATCATTCTTAAGACTTTTAGTGTGTTCGCATAAATTGATTGAATTGTATGTTAGATTGGGGTAACACCCAAGCTCGGACTAAGAACATTACTAGAATCAATATGAGTCAGACTGGTGGGACTAATGGTCCCGAACCTGCTATTCCTAGGAACGGTCCTGAACCTGCTGTTGCGGAGAGAATCACTCTCCGTAATCGAATGCATCCTACAATAGTTAGTAAACCTTCATGTATTGTGATTCCCAGAAATGTAGGGAACTTTGAGTTAAAACCGGGATTCTTGTCTATGCTCCCCAAATTTCATGGTAGTCCTACTGAAAACCCGTATAACCATCTTAGGGACTTTAGGGATCATATGCTTTTATTAAACTTCGAACGTATTACAGAGTATTCTTTGAAATTAAGTGTGTTTCCCTTTTCTCTGTTGGGAAACGCACGCGATTGGTTGTACACTCTCGAGGAGAACTCTGTAAACACATTTGAACAACTCGTTAAGGAGTTTTTAAAGAAGTATTTCCCTAACCACAGAACTGCTAAGATACGACAGAGTATCTATAGCTTCACACAAAACCGAGGAGAGTCATTATATGACTACCTACAACGGTTTAGGGATTTAGAGGAAGGATGCCCACATCACAGGATTCAGCTGATTGATATAGTTCAAACTCTCTATGAAGGTCAAGACTATGACACTAGAGCTCGTGTTCAGTCTATGTGCGCAGGTACATTCGATGAGAAAACTGACACTGAAGCTTGGACATTTTTAAATGATGTAGCGGATAAGACCTACCAATGGCAAACGATGAGAGAGGAAATACCTAGTCACCGTGTAAATGTGCACCAAGTGAACTCTAATTCAGAGTCTGCCACTCTTAGAACCATTCTTGAGAAAATTGAGAACTTAGAGACCGGCAAAAGGGAGAGACACCCTAATACTTCGTCTGTTAACCATGTGGTGATGCCAAATTGTGTGGTTTGTGAGAGTTCGGACCATCTGGTCCAAGATTGTCCTGATGTGCTTAGTTTAAGGGAGGGTAGAAAAGACCAGGCCAATGCCAAGTATCAACGTCCCAATAACCAACCTTTCAATGGTGGATGGAATAATAATTCCAACAACTCCAATTCTCGGGGAAATAGAAATTACCAAGGAGGTTCTTCTGGTAGTGCCCCTTATCAGCCGCACAACCAAGTAAACCAACACCAGTCTAGTTCTTCGTGGCAACAAAATCTATCATACCGAGCTCCCCTTAATGTGCCTTATGTTCCTTCGCACAATAGAAATCTGCCTCCTCCAACCACGTCCTTGGAAGATACTCTTAAAGCATTTATGCAAGTAACTCAGTCATCTATTGCCAAACTTGAGGGACAAGTAGGTCAAATGGCAATAGAGATAAGCACGAGAGACAAAGGAACGTTCCCCAGTCAAACTCAAGCTAATCCTAAAGGGAATACTGAACATCCTAGATCTTCCAATCATGATGGAGTCAACTCCATCATTTCTCTTAGGAGCGGTACGAAAGTTGATAATTTGATGAAAATGGCTAAGGAACCCGAGCTGGAAATTCAAAGTAAACCTATAGAAGAACCTGCGAGTGCGAGTGAGGAAGAAATCACGATAACACATGTTCAGCCGCTGGCTCCTTTTCCTCAGCGGTTAACTCTTGCTAAGAAGGGCAACGTCTATGAGGAGATTTTAGGGATTTTTAAGCATTGTGTGATTAACATTCCTATCCTTACGGCCATAAGACATATCCCTAATTACGCAAAATTTCTTAAAGATCTTTGCACTTTAAAGCGGCGCATACATGTCCCGAAAAAGGCTTTTCATGTTCACGAGAGTAATATATCTATTCTTTTAGATGCACATGTTAGTGCTGTCCTTTTGCGTAAATCCCTTCTAAAATACAAGGACCCTGGATGCCCTACTATTTCATGTACGATTGGGACCCGTAAGATAGGAAGAGCTCTACTTGATTTAGGTGCCGCCGTGAACCTCATTCCTTACTCTGTCTATGAACAATTGGATATCGGAGTACTTAAACCCACTAATAGGACCCTTCAGCTAGCTGACCGATCTATTAGAATTCCTAGGGGTGTAGTTGAAGATGCGTTGATCCAGATTGAGCAATTTGTTTATCTAATAGACTTTGTTATGTTAGATACTGAGCCAGTGGCAAGCCCTGAGGATGAGATCCCTGTGATTCTAGGTCGACCCTTTTTGGCAACAGCTAATGCGGTAATCAATTGCCGTAATGGAATTATGAAGTTGACTTTCGGGAACATGACTGTAGAATTGAATAATTTTCATGCGTCGCATTCCCCTTCTAATTCTGAACCACTTGAGTGTAATATGATCCAAAGTCTTGTGAATACCTATTTTGAGAGGTCAAGTACCTCAGATCCCTTAGAGGCAATTTTGTCCAACTTTGATGGAGATTGTGAGGACGATTCCTACATCCATGAGGTAGAAACCTTATTAGATTCGGCTTTAGAAATTTTAGAGCCTGAAGGTGAGCATGAAATCTTAGATGTTAAGAAACCCATTCCGGAGGCTCAAGTAACCTCCCCAAAAATAGAGCTTAAACCTCTTCCCGCTCACCTTAAGTATGTCTTTCTAGGTCTTGACGAAACTATGCCCGTCACTATTGCCACTGACCTAGAACCCCTTCAGGAAGAGAAGTTGATTCGTGTTCTTAAGGGAAATACGAAAGCTATTGGCTGGAGTATTGAGGACATTAAAGGAATTAGTCCCTCGGTTTGTATGCATAAAATCAATTTGGAAGATAATTCCAAAAAGTCCAGGGAAGGACAACGGAGATTGAACCCGACTATGGCTGAAGTAGTTCGGAAAGAAATTTTAAAACTCTTTGATACTGGGATCATCTATCCCATTTCTGATAGTCTGTGGGTTAGCCCAATCCATGTTGTCCGGAAAAAATCAGGAATCACCGTTGTAAAGAACGAGAATAACGACCTCGTACCCACTAGAACGACCACTGGATGGAGCGTCTGCATAGACTACAGGAAGCTTAACTCGGTCACTAGGAAAGATCACTTCCCCTTACCTTTCATTGACCAGATGCTCGAGCGACTCGCTGGGCACAAATTTTATTGTTTCTTAGATGGCTACTCTGGGTACAACCAAATACCCATCGCACCCGAGGACCAAGAGAAAACGACTTTTACATGTCCTTTCGGTAAATTTGCCTACCGTCGCATGCCTTTTGGCTTATGCAATGCTCCTGCGACGTTTCAGCGTTGCATGTTAAGCATTTTTTTGACATGGCAGAGCGATTCCTTAAAGTTTTCATGGATGACTTCTCATTATTTGGCAACTCATTTGAACAGTGCCTTCATCATTTTTCTCTAGTATTACTCAGATGCCAGGAAAAGAATCTTATTTTAAATTGGGAGAAATGTCACTTTATGGTAAAAAGGGGGATAGTTTTGGGACATATCATATTTGAAAAAGGAATAGAAGTTGACCAGGCCAAAATAGATATCATTTCTAACCTTCCCCCACCACGAAATGTCAAGGACGTCCGTTCTTTTCTAGGACATGTAAGTTTTTACCGTCGTTTTATCCAAGATTTTAGTAAGATTGCTCGTCCTTTAAGCAGCCTTTTGGCCAAAGATGTGTCCTATAAATTTGATGCACCATGTCTTGTAGCTTTTGATAAGCTTAAGACCCAGCTCACAACATCACCCATTATTAGACCACCTGTTTGGAATGAACCATTCGAGTTAATGTGTGATGCCTCTGATTATTCTGTAGGCGTTGTTTTGGGACAGAGGATAAACAAACGCCCCCATGTCATCCACTATGCTAGCAAAACGTTAAATGGCGCCCAATTAAATTACACGACCACCGAGAAAGATCTCCTGGCCATTGTTTATGCGCTAGAAAAATTTAGATCTTATCTTATAGGATCTAAAGTGATTGTTTACACGGATCATGCCGCGCTTCGACATCTTTTGTCAAAGAAAGATCCTAAGGCACGGTTAATCCGGTGGGTATTACTCTTGCAGGAGTTTGACCTCGAGATTTGAGACAAAAAGGGGTCAGACAATGTTGTAGCCGACCATCTTTCCCGTATAGTAATTGAGTCTGTTGATGAGTCTTTGCCGATTAGGGAATCCTTCCCTGATGAACAGCTTATGGCTGTGAAATTAGTTCCTGAGTTGCCGTGGTTTGCTGACATTGCTAATTATTTAGCCACGGATACCATTCCTGATCATTGGACTAAACCTGACAAAGATCGTTTCTTTAGTCAAGTGAAGTACTTCTTTTGGGATGATCTAGATTTGTTTAAGTATTGTACTGACCAAATCCTTAGGAGATGTGTTCCCCAGTCTGAGTTTACCAATATTCTCTCATTTTGCCACACTCAAGCTTGTGGAGGCCGCTTTAGCTCTAAGAAGACCGCGACAAAAATTTTGCAGGGCGGTTTTTATTGGCCTACATTATTTTACGATGCGCATTCATTTTGTAAACTGTGCGAGAGATTCCAGAAAATGGGAGCCCTTTCTCGACGAAATATGATGCCCTTACACCCTATTTTAGTTATTGAACCTTTTGATGTTTGGGGCATTGATTTTATGGGCCATTTTCCCAAGTCCTTTGGATATGAGTACATCCTTGTTGGAGTGGACTATGTATCAAAATGGATTGAAGCCATCCCTTCGAAAATGAATAACAGTGCAGTTGTTCTCAATTTTTTAAAAGAAAATATTTTTTCTCGATTTGGAACACCTAAGGCTATCATTAGCGATGGAGGGACACATTTTAACAACAAAAACTTTGCTGCCCTTGTCAAAAAGTATGGCGCAACCCATAAGGTGGCAACACCTTATCACCCGCAAACAAGTGGGCAAGTCGAAGTTTCAAATCGGGAGATCAAAAATATTCTCCAAAAGACGGTTAACCTAAATCGCAAAGATTGGTCTGTAAGATTAATTGATGCACTTTGGGCTTATCGTACTGCATATAAAACCCCGATTGGAATGTCTCCTTATCGACTCGTTTACGGCAAGGCATGCCACCTTCCTGTAGAACTTGAGCATAAAGCTTATTGGGCAATAAAAATGCTTAACTTTGACACTTCAACGGCTGGGTCCCATCGTAAGCTACAACTCAATGAGTTGGATGAGCTTCGAAACGATGCATATGAATCTGCAAAGATATACAAAGAAAGAACTAAGACTTTCCATGATAAAAATATCTTGCGAAAGACTTTTAAAGTGGATCAAAAAGTTTTATTGTATTCTTCGCGTCTTCATTTGTTTCCTGGAAAACTTCAATCCCGTTGGACCGGGCCGTTCATTGTCAAAACTGTTTTCCCACATGGAGCTATTGAAATTCTTGACCCTCGTACTGGTCACATTAATAAGGTAAATGGGCAGAGGCTTAAACCATTTCACTAGTATTTTACGGGTTCGAGTGAGGATATGAATCTACGGGACCCATCATATGAAACATAGGTATCTCTATTTCTACCCATAGTCTTATCTAGTTTGGGGGTACCTACCATCGTCTGGCTGAAGACGTTAAACTTAGCGCTTGTGGGAGGCAACCTTTATTATGTTTAGGTAATATTTTTAGATTATTTTTTATTATTTATTTTTGGCAACTTTGGGGACACATGCTGATTCAGTTTGAGGGTGGGGGTAAATAAGATTTTCATAACTTTTTCCAATAAAAGTTATTATCTAGGGCATTCTGGTATTGTAGACACATTTTTTTTGTATACTCTGATCTTTGGACATTCTTAGAATTCTAGAGTTGCACTTGGGATAAAATTATAAGGTTATGGTTTATTTTAAACCGTAAATTGTTAGTGCGTTAAGAATTTTTAAAGTTTTTGGTACTACCATCCTATTAGATGTGTTTCAGAAGAAAATCACTCTTATAATTGCACTTCACGTAGTTATGTTATCAAGGTTTTGTTAAAACTAACTATCACCTTTTGATTAATCAACAGTTTGGGTTAGGAAGAATCTGTAATGAGGGAGACATTTATCTGGGAAAATTTTGCGTCTCATAAATTCATACTAAGGGTTTGTATGTATTTTCACAAGTTGTTGGCTCCTTTCACGAAGCTGACATACTCGTAACAAAAAATAAATCACAATTCAAGGCCCCTCGTAAGATTTAGAACTGAAAGAGGAAGAATTTGTATTAATCTCGAGGCAAGCTATGAATCAATGTGAAAGTAAGAGACCAAAAAAGTAAAAATCGAGTCTCTATGATTATAGTTGAGAACTATGTAAAGGAGGACAAGTTGCACGTATAAAAGAGCAAATGAAAACTCAAATGCAAAAGTCTTACCATGAAAAACTTGTGTGGATAAATATTTTCCCTGAAAGATCAATAAAAGAGAGCGAACAAACTAAGGTAGTTGTTGAACAAACTTCTAGATTTCTTTCACCATACTCAAGATAAGGCTAAGGTTATTTGAAAGGATTATCAAACTTCTTGATTCCATAAACTAAATTCACTACACAAAGGATAAAATTCTGAAATTTGATCTAATCTGATTGTAGTATAATTGACTTGATAAATTCTAAACGTATCTGATGATTAACCCTCGTTTAAGTATTATATCTAGGAGAGGAATTTAATCCATTCTCAGAGATACCAAATGATTATTAGTTGTTTATAATACCAGGACGTCTATGATAGAATTTTGTGGGTATATTCACTGAAAACCCTCACGAGACACAACTCGTCCTATATGAGTAACCTATAGGTTGAAAGGCTTGTTGCATACGCTAAATGTAATCGTAAGAAACCACGAAAGAGTTTAGTTTTCTTTTCTTTTGCTAAGGGACTAGCAATATATCAGTTTGGGGGTATTTGATAGGCATGAAAAATGCCTATTTTTTTCCTTCAATTTACATTATCTAGGAACTTATTTTATGTTTCATTGGGCCTAATTGAAGTATGTTTGACTATTGGAGGTAAAGAGATATTTGTAATCAAGTCCATAAAGCCCAACTCTTACAAGCTAAAGAGCTGCTGGATATAATCAGTTGTCAAGAGCTGCTGGAGATGATCAGTTGTTAAGAGCTGTTAGAGATGACTTTGAACCAGAGAGCTGCTGGAGCTGCTAGAAGACTTAGTAGTCAAGCCTAGCTAAAATCTCTCCACAAAATCAGGAGTGGTTGAGGGAGATGAGGAATTTGAGTTAGGTTAAGAGGGAGAGTTGTAAAGAGAAAAAAAAATATTATCTTCTTAGTTTTATCCTTTTTTCTACCGTAGTTCTTATTTTCTATTTAATGAAAACCATTTTCAATCAATGAAAACCAGTTTTTATTCATGATTTTGATCTTTGCATCCTTGAGAACGAAACCCTCTATGTTTCAACACCCGGTTTGATACGGATTATCAGCGGGGTTTCGCGAAACACCTTTCCCACTCTCACAACTGTTTCTTACAAAACCCGTTTGGGAGACAGGAGCGATTCAGTTTCCCCGAATCGGCGATTTGTTTGGGAAACGTACATGAAACATTTGTGATCTGCGTTTGAACCGCTTAAAGATTCGTGATAATCAGATGAGAAAGATAGAAAAAGAGAAGGTGTTGATGCTTAAACTTAAACTACAAGCAGAAAAAGAGAATTAAGATATGGTGATAAAAAAGCAACAACTGAGTTTTACATACAATTTCCCTAAATCCTTAATTATTTTTTCCTTTTCAAGATCGATCGATCAATTCACCATTAAAGGAAAGGTTCAAAAGGGACAGAGAAAATAGTTGTTTAGGTGAGAACTAAGGCCCTGTTTGGTTTGTTTTATTTTGAAATTGTGAGTCCACTGAACTCTATCTTATAAGGCTTCCATAGAGAGATGGCTAGATAACGACGGACTAAATGGGTGTTGTCTTTTTTGCAAGGATGTGTTCATTGGGTTTTTTGCAAAAGAACGACGAAAAATTATTTGCCGCAACAATGATTTTTTTGTGGGGTGGGTGAGAACTATTTTGAACGGGATCGAAAGCGCAATTCTTAGAACATAGATTATGTTGCTCAACTTTGTAGTTGGTATTATTCACATTTTAACAATTTTCTTATATCCCACTTTGCTTTTTTTAACGCTTCTTACTTGTTTCCCATTTCACTTCTAATGATGCTTTGTACTTGTTTCCCACTTCTAATGATGCTTCTTTGGTCGCATCATACTTGTACCCGTTTCTTGTTTCCTGTTTCCTGTTTCCTGAATCACATAAGAAAAATAATGGAGGTTTCCATTTTCGGTTCACGTATGGTTTCGTACTCGCTTCACTTACAAGGAACATAGTATATAATATCACATCATCATGCAACTCTTCACATCAACAGCCGTGTAATACTTAACTTCAATCAATGTACGAATTTCTGATGACCGATGCATGCCTTGGGTGACTAACACTTCCTCATTCTACCCCGAACTTAAATCTATCAAAATGACACAAAATATTTGAAGTTTTGGTTTTACGACCGAAATGGTATGTTTCACATACTCGTGGGGTTTGTTAAGGTTCAAATGACTACTTAGTTAGAACATCGCTGAGTTACATTTTGCAACTTATACATGATTTTCTCCTTAGCATTACCTCATCCAATACGTATACACCGACTGCATTTCTTTATGTGAGCTCTTTCTTTATTCATTGTTAAGGGTCAAATACGCATATAGATATAGTCAAGATTAACCATACCACCAAATTTGTTAATTCCCAAAAGGAAGCTTGATTTTATTAAACTTGAAACCCAAGAAAGAAGACTTCATTAGATCTATTTAAGTACAAAGTCACCAAAGGTAGAGAGGGGAAGATAGTAGTTTCAAAACAACTCATTGTAATGGGAGATCTAAAGCTACATGGTACAGCGTCTAGTCCTTTCGTTTACAGAGTCATATGGGCTCTGAAATTGAAAGGTTTAGATTATGAATATGTTGAAGAAGATCTCTCTAATAAGAGTGATCTGCTTTTGAAGTATAACCCAGTTTATAAGAGGGTACCTGTGCTCATTCACGGAGGAAAACCGGTCGCAGAATCCTCTGTTATACTCGAATACATCGAAGAGACATGGCCGCATAACCCTCTTTTGTCTGCAGATCCACACGAGAAAGCCGTTGCTCGGTTTTGGTCTAAATTCGGAGATGATAAGGTAATTTTGTTTCTATGCTCATAAGATATTTATTTCATGAAATTTATCGTTAAGTAGTAACGTTATGTTATTTATGAAATACAGCGTCCTACTATTGTCGGGATTTTAATAAAAGTTGGAGAAGAACAAGAGAAAGCGATCCAAGATAGTTTGGAAGTTTTGAAAATCTTAGAAGAGCATGGTCTTGGGGAAAAAGAGTTTTTCGGAGGGGAGACTATTGGATTAGCGGACATGGCACTAGGATGGATGGCTTATTGGATGTGTATGATGGAAGAGGCTGCAGGCGTTAAATTGTTCGAAGAGCACAAGTTTCCTCGTCTATTTAAATGGACAAGAAACTTCAAGGAATTTCCCATAATCAAAGAAAACCTTCCTGATCGCAATGAACTACTGGCTTATTACAAAAGTCTCCGCAAAATGATTGATTAATTAGATTCTACATATTATGTTTGGCTTGTTGTATCGACTGTAAGTTGTTCAAGTATTTTCTCTCTTCTTGGTCCAGTTGTTTGTTTAGGCATGTATTTTGTTCGGTAAGTACGGTTCTTATCGCCTTACAGGATGAATTAAATGGTCTACTACTTGTTCTTCTTTATCAATTTGTTAGTTGTCAATGAAGTAAAATTGCTAATTACCTCCGATCAGAATTGTTAGAGAGCACATGCTACAACACAAGGTAACATGGGCAACATGTGGTAAGTATGAATAACACTTCGGTCTTGAATGGTAGCTTCGCCTGAAATTTCTAATCACTAGAGATTAATCAATTTCGATTAATTTAGGTCAAAATCAATAGGTCTGAAATCCTTGAATTAATGGTATAACCCTAGCCTAATTCAAATTGGTTCAATTATATAATGTCAACAAACAAAAGTAAAATACCCACAAGAACAAACAATTTTTACCCTGTAGGAAACCTTTTTTAAGAGAAAAACCTGCAGGTCGCTGCCGAATCACTCGACAACTAAACAATCCAATATTAAAAAAAAATTACAAGAATTTGATTACTTACAGACTCGATAAACACATCCTGTGGATACCTCTCTTCTAATCAATCTTCTTGCAGCCGATTCCTCACTCTCACAACGCCTTGCTTCAATCTTCTGTCAAAACATCCAAGCTTAAAACTCACAAGTTTAAAAAATCAATGATTAGGTTTTTAAATCTTCGATTAATTCAATTTGAGTTTTACTTCGCATTGAATCGCTCATTGAAATATCGTCTCTCTCTAAAATCTCAAGCCCTAGAAAAGTTGGTTTTTAAAAGAGTTGAAAAGTGAAATAAATAAAAAATATATTTTATCAAAAAACTAAAAACCCGAACTCTGTTCGAACAGACAAGATTTTATTATAACACACAAGGTTTTATTCGAACAGAGCCAAAAATCTTATTCGGAGAAATAATGTTTTGAGTAAAATATTCGAACAGAAAAAAAAATTTATTCGAATAGGGCCTATTTGAACAGAACAAAAGCTTGTTTGAATAGAAACTTATATTTTATCCAAAAAAATATCACTTCCTTTTTGACCTTTAGTAAAATACTAAGGGTTGATATTTTTTAGCGAAGAGTTATAAACCCAATACCTGTTCAGTGCCAGTTCATTTGCAGTCGCTCCACGTGCACTCTCTGATGACGAACAACCACGAGGTAGTGCTGACACCTATTATAGTCACAAAATGAAACAAACTCTAAATATGAATGTTTTAATCTCCCCCTTAGGTTTATTTTGTGTCAAAACTAGAACAAAAAGAAATAAAAAATATATAATTCGATGGACTGACTCAATCACTAAACATCCATACTCAAAGGCATATACTCTGAAATCCCTACATACTAAACAAGATACATCACGTAACCATTCAAATAAAATAAGGGATCCAAGAAAAATTATAACTTACCTGGCTTACCTGTCAGGATCATCTCTTCCCCTTTTTGGTACAGATGTACAAAGGGGAAAGAATACATAATAGTAGATAAAAATAGAAACAAACCACTAAAGAAAAGTGTATTACAATCATGGAATAAGTTAAACACATAATATATGAGAAATATATACCAGTAAATGTTAGAGCAACTATTCTAAAAAGACAGACTATTAATACATGGCATATGCAAAAAGTCAAACTAAACAAAATGAATATGCAGATAGGATAACAAAGGCTAAAACAAACAAGGATTAAAAACAAAAAATTATCCACAAGAGGGCTAAAAATCCGTAGTATAGGTAAAAGAAACTCTAAGGTTGCATATCTGGGTCGAGAGTAGGACTACCTGAACTAGAACCTCTAAAAGCACTGCTCGGAGCCCCAACAGAGGACTACAATGTCTGAACAACATACTTGAGCTGACGAATATCCTCACAATAAAAACTGAACTGAGGGTCCATATATGCATAGAGGGGTGAAATCATGAGATATATCTCTAGCAGGAGCAACTAGCGCAGTAGCTAGCAATGCACCAGCTGGCTCAGCCATTGACTGAGTGTCCTATATACTCTCATTCAATTCGTAATCACTTTCAGCGACCATATGATTCTGACTCTTCTGCCAATACTAATAATTGATTACTTTTTCTCGACGATCGGCTTCCTCCCCCTCGAGAATATGATACCCCAGATCCGTCAAGAGCTGAGAAATAAAATGGTGTTTTGATCTGCGTTAGTCGTAAGATGCATCTCATGCATGATAATACCGGGCAGATCAAGGATGTGGCCCTGGTAATAAAGATATACCAGGTGGAACATTCTTATTCATGATTTGGGGAAGAATGTTACGGTGGGCAATCATGTGAGACAAACACATAGCCACCGATATAAGGTCCTTTCTTCTTCCTTGAAGGAATAAGTCAATCCTCAACTTCTTTCTTGGGGGGAAACTGATCAGGAACTGGTGGTCATGCCGTAGGTAGGACTGGAGAGTGGATATCTCTAAATCAAATACACTCAAATGATTAGTCCGAGTAACATAAAACTTATCACTATCAATGGGCACATTAAACCTTTTATTGTTGCCAGTTCTACGCATATTGCAAATACTGGCATTGAATAGCCAAAGCAGGCGAGGGTAACAAGGCAGCTTGGGGTTCACTATCCCAATCCAACCACGGGCTAAGAAATCATCAAACACATCAAAGAACTGGGTAGAAACCATAAATAAACTCTCCTCGTTAACGGACACTTACTTCTGGTAGCCCCGGAACTTGAAGCCATGTTTCATTGACTAATTAGCAGGGTTTGGAAACATGCCATAGTTCCCGCCATCATTATCTCGTTACGTCTGAAGCCCCCCCCCCCCCCCCCCCCCCCCCCCAAGACTACAAGAGCCTCCTGCCCCTGAAGTTAAAGGAACGGTGCTACTCATACCCACTCAAGCTCCAACCGCCGCCCGACCCCTCTCAGATGAAGCTCTTGAAGTGGGTGACGCTAACCCTGTACATTTGCCTCCTGCCATTATTAGATAGAAAACACCCAACCACCGATGCCCTAATTCTTTAACAATCAAACCCAATACTATAACCAAACCCAATAATCACACAAGCCCAATCATACTACAAAAACTAATAATAAAATCTACCACAAGTTCTTCATAAGATGCATTCACCACAATAGCAGAACCCAATCTCAACCAATGCATAACCCAATCACCTGCAATGAAATACCCATTTCCAAAAAACTTAATTCTAACAATTCACCAACAATCAAACAATCGCAAACACAATAATCAAATTCCCTTCAAGCAACAAGCACCAATCAACACCACAATCAACAGTTTAATTACTAAGCACCAATTTCAACGCAGAACCCTAAAGTCACAATATGAAGAATAGACAAAGAAATTGAGCATGAACCTTGAATTGAATTCAGAGATAGATCAAGACAAATCTTACCAAGGTGGGAGTAGAAAAAAAATAACAAGCAATTGTGGAGTTTGTTAAACCCGAGAACGACTGTCAGAGAAATCAGCCGTAAAAAATGGAACTTGTAAAGGCCTAATTTCGTAATAGATCAAAAGGCTCTTACTCCAAATGTACCTTTGAATACAAATAGAATAGAGAATAGAAATTGACATAGGGGTTAGTGTGGAAACCTCTGAATAGGTAAAAACCACGACCTCGGCTTGAGGATTTTAGTAACTGTAACTTTATTGCCCGGGACTGATATTTTGATTACAAGTTTTGATCTCTGGAGCTAGAAAAACTTGGTCCTTCTCTTCTTCAATATTATGTCCCTTTTATAGACCTTAGTCTTGGTTTATTT
Source organism: Kingdonia uniflora (assembly GCA_014058105.1). Taxonomy (NCBI): domain Eukaryota; kingdom Viridiplantae; phylum Streptophyta; class Magnoliopsida; order Ranunculales; family Circaeasteraceae; genus Kingdonia; species Kingdonia uniflora. The sequence continues at coordinate 881,895 of JACGCM010002776.1, forward strand.
AATGTATCTGCACGTTCTCCTAAATTTGGGGGAAGAGTGGAGGTTATCTCTGTAACTGTTAATTCGTGGGAAAACAAGTGTCCTTGACTTTTATTTTTTTTACTTGGAGTGCTCGAGCCACGATCTTCTGTAATTTACAGTCCAGGTATTATTATTAATAGCGTATGTCATGTGTATTTTGCGTAAGTCTGGTTTGGTATTAGCTCTATGATATCCAAGCTCGAGGGATAAGTCCCTACAATCGTGCCCTCTCAGCTGAAGACACATGTGTCTTGAGTTGAGAAGGGTCAATCGTGTTCAGTATGGGGATACAAAGAGTTTATCTGGCATAGCAATGGGGGATTTGGTACGTGGAATTTTATCTTGGAAGTGTAATGGGCTTTGGGAATTGGAATGTTGTGAGGATTTTAACTATGGTGAATTGGTTGTTGGGTTATCTAGTAGTATTCTTTAAATGGCGACTACTTTGGAAATCTTCCATGCATTAAATGTATGTCTCTGTATAAATACTATTGTTGTTGTACCTCTGGTTATTCTTCTTCCAGTACTCCTATCTCTTCGAATCTCCTGTAGAGTTGTTGTATATATAAACAATGGTGACCACCAGAAGTCAAGTAAGGAAGGCTAAAGTTATTGCCAAAGTACAAGAATTGCAGTTTTGTTATTTTAGGAACTAGTCCCTCGATCTTTCCACTCCTAACCCTGTTAGTCCTACCTTCCAAAGTATGACTATTTATGAGGCAGCGAAGGCTGATGAGGAGTATTGCTATATGTACTACTTCTACTGTATGCATACATTGGGGTAGTGCCGTAGGAAGTATCTTCGCTTTCTTGCAGAGAATGTTGTTACTGCAGAGGATAATGATATTGACATCCGTGTTAGAAAATTTTGTCGTTATCTTGTGAGTGATTGTGTGTTGTAGGCGAAGACGGTGATAGAAGATCGCTGTTACAACCATTTTCACTTTCTTGCGGAGGTGGTGGTAGTTTAAGAGGTGGCGGATGCATGTTTCTGTTACAACCATCTTCATTTTCTTGCAAAAGTGGTAGTCTCAGAAGTGCACGAAGCAGATGGTGTTTGGAGTTAAAGATCTTGCCAAGATTTGATAATGATTGTAACTAATAGAGCAATCTGTAGGAAGTATTTGTAACTTACTGCTTCCTGTAATCTGTAATCTATAGTTTTGAGCTAATGAAAAAGGTTGTTGTAACATCAAATTTTTGAAACTCTAGATTAGTAGATAAAAATTACTATACCGAATTGTAGAATATAGTATGTAATCTAGGAGGATCTGAAGACCGAACCCCTTCAAAAGATGTCACCTCGTTCGAATGAGCCTTGGAGCCGTTCGAACGAGATATGAGAGTAAACAAGCCAAATTCGTGCTAAGGCTATTTTTAGAAAAAAAATAATCAAGTCGTTCGAAAGACCTGAAGATCCCAGAAAAACCAATTCAAGCTAATGCTATTTTGAGGCAAAAATAAGCAAGTCATTCGAACGACATTTGGATTCGCTCGAATGACATGGAGATCCAGAAGACCAATTCACGTTAAGGCTATCAGTAGGCTTAATTGAGCCAGTCGTTCGAACGGCCCATGGGTTTGTTCGACCGACTATCGTGTTCCTTCTTTATTTTAGGTGTTTTAAAGGGCAATTTAGTCATAATTTTGTAACTAGAAGCTTGTAGCCTCCATTAAAGGGCAAGACTAGGCAAACTGAGAGGGATCTAAGTTTTTGTAAGAGAGATTTTGGGTTTAAGAGGAATTCAATTGAAATCAAGTAATTTGAGCAATTGAAGCTCTAAAAGAAAAAAATTCCGCCAATTGGTTTGTTCTTCATATTTATTTCTATAAATTAGGTTGTTCTCAATTCAATTGTGGATTAAGTGGTATCATTTTTTCAGTAACGATTCTTTGGGGGATTGTGGTTTATGGTTACTACACACGACTGACTCAAACAAACAAATGAGAACCTAGTGAGTCCGTTGAAGATTCACTAGAAACCTAGCTCGAGGAAGAAGGCGAATTTGGAGATGGGTAATGTAGTAACCTACTCGCAGCCTTCCAGCAGCAATCGAATACTCGAAGGCTACATCGAAGCCTACCTAAAGACTCGAAGACTAGCAAGGTAGTAACTAATTTCACAAAGCCTTCCAAGACTAATCAAACACTCGAAGGAATCATCGAAGCTAACTGCCATAGTCGAAGATAGATGGGCAACACCAGAACTCAGCATCAGTACCAGAAATACTTCGACCATGGTCAAACATGGTCGAAGGCAGACATATTTGATAGCCAGCTCACCAGACAGAATAGTAAAACAAGTCGCTAGACAACTACATTATCAGAACCAACTCTGGGTACAAGACAGCTGTCCCCAAAGGTTATACGTGTAACCTGACCTCCTATGGTGACTCTGCCCTTGATATATCCAATAAATAGGATAGAGGAGGCACTATGAGGGGGTTAGAAAATCACTCCCATTAAATTTCAGAGATTACCTTTGACCACCCTATGATCAACCTCTATTCGACTTGTTATCTAAACTCTATGTATATCATCAACCATTAAAAATCCTCACTAGAGGTCGTAGAGTAATTCATTTTAGGACTCCACGCAAGTGTATTAGTATAGTAATATTGTTTGTTATTATATTAGATGCTTGCTTCGTCCCCTAGTCGATGATAACCCCGAGGTGTAAGAGTTAGTTTCTCCCTCTACATAACTTGGCTCCTACATTTGGCACCGTCTGTGGGAAACCCACCCTACCCGACTCCCCTTGTCTCTATTCTCTTTCTCTTTCTACCCTTCACAACCATCCTCAATGGCCCCCATACTTTGTTCCACCTCTGCTATCGTCGGAAACTCTACCAACAGCATAACCGCCCAACTAGCCCTCATCAGTCAATAGTTTGCTCAAGCCGAAGAGCGTCATCCCAATAAGCTACATCTATAACGTGAAGATAGACGCAACGAGCTCGAGGCTGAACAGCAGCGCCGTTTGGATGATAACAAGAGCCAAGATCATACCCTCAACGAACTGCACCACACTGTTTGAGAGCTTCAGTAGGTCCAAACTTAGGACGCTCCTCTGCGATCCCGAGAACTTGCCACTTCTCACGTTTTAGCCCGCATTCGCCTTGGGCCACACCCCCAAGTCAAAATTCCCCCAATCCACCTTGGTGCTGAGGGTGTTCCCACCATTTTACCTATCGGCTCGATCCACCTTGGTGTACACCTCACGGAGGACTGTTCCGACTCTACCCTTTGAAGTGCCCGATAACCTATACGCCGCCCTGCTCGAGAATATCTCAGGGACCGCAGCACTGAACACACGCTGAACCCTCGGCCTCATCTCCCTCAACCCCAGTAATCTCCTCCTCATCTTTCTTACCTTACTCAGCAGGAACGCGATCAAAAAATCCGCGCCGTTATTCCCGTCAGTGCAAGCCCCACACCGAGCTCTTGGAGTCGGTTAAACAACCCTATCTACCCTAAAATCTTCGTGATCGAAGTACCCTAAAATTTTCATACCCATAAAATTAACAAATACAGCAATATCGACCTTTAGTCTCATGTCCTTGAATTCCAAAATTCTTTGAGTCTGTACTCCACAACCGACCATTTACTGTGTCGAATGTTTCCCACCAGTCTCACTGATAGCACTCTCAAATGGTACCATAGCCTCCCTAACGGCTCTATCTGTAGCTTCGAATAACTGTCCAACCTTTTTATCACCCAGTTCACCTTCAACAAAGACCTTGATGTCCGAGTCAACGCTCTCTTCCACTTCTGCAAATCCTCCAACAAATTTTTTGAAGCTTTTACCAAGAGGTTTCTCAATGAGTCGCACATATTCCAAAACCTCAACTATGCGAACGCTAATCTCAAGTACTCTAATGCTCTACTAGATCACAGTCGTGTCAAGGAGTACATCGTACTTCATAAACCATGAACCCTCGAGGAGATATTAATTAAGGTTAACGGTTACATTAACCTCGAACGCCTGCGCAAATCCAACCACCAGGGGCAAGCCTCGACCACCAAATACAACAAACCTCGGCCATCGTAGACACTCCTGGTCACTCCCGCCTCACAGGAAACTGAGGGCCGTTTAAACGCCCTCACTCCGATGCTACCCCATCTGACATTCACAAAAAATGACCTATGCCAGTCTTACCGAAACTCACTGCCCCCATCAGTACCCTCATCACACAGATACAGGCTGACCATATATGGTACACCCCCTTCCCCATCGAGGTTAGGAAAGACGAGCCTTACTGCCAAAATCATAAGTGCAACTGCCATTCTACCGACAAGTTTTATGCTCTGCAACGATCACTAGAGATGATTCTTAAGGCAGGTCGTCTGCATCGATATATCACCGATCTCCTCAGCTATCTCGACATGTCGTATCTTAAGCCTCAACCCGCTCCAACTACCAACCCAAACGAGGTACATATTATCTAACTTTACCTTATCGAAGTTAGCAACATCGACAGTGGCCATACTCGAAGCAAACACAAATGAGTTGAAGAGTGTTGTAAGCTTACCTATCAAGAAAACTACTCATCCTTCTACCAAAATCTTGCCAACACTCTCGACCTGAAGGTACATCCTTCATTGATTGTGATACTTTTCATGTTTGCTTCCCCCACTCTGACCCCTTGGTCATTATGATTAAGGTCGAACACCTCATCCTCCATACCATGCTCATTGATACGGTCAGTGTGGTAGATGTACTGTTCCTCCAGACCGCTCGAGCCATGCAAAAGATATACCTCATCACACCAGCCAACGTCGAGCTCACAGGCTTTCATAGGGCCACCGATATTGTCGTTGGTCGCATTAGCCTCCCTGTCACCACCAGTCTAGTCACCCTCCAAACTAGTTTTCTCATCATCGACAAGAAATCTGAATACCTGGGCATTCTAGGGCGCGATTGGCTGCATGCCATGAAGGCCATACCTTTGACTTACCACCAAATACTTTGTTTCATTATCCCTTGCGGCACGTAGAACTTGAAATGCTCTCATTAGAGAAGTCAAGTACGCCGACTGGATCTCAAACATTGTTGTTGTCCCCAAGAAGAATGACAAGATCCGAATCAACGTTGACTTCACTGAACTCAATAAGCATACACCGAAAGAGAGTTTTCCTCTTCCGATCATTTCAGTACTCTTGGACGCCACCGGCGGTAATGAATGCCTATCTATGATGGACGCTGCTTTGGGTTACAATCAGGTACCCTTTCTCCCCGAGGATACACTTAAAACCTCTTTTATCACAGAACAAGGCCTTTACTATTTTAACGTGATGCCCTTTGATCTAAAAAAGTGGGTTCCACTTACCAACGCCTTGTCACCAACATGTTCAAACCGTTGCTCGACAAGTCGGTCGAAGTCTATATCAATGACATGTTGTGCAAGAGCCATCAAAAACATACCCATATTCAAGATTTGATAGATGTCTTCTCGATACTTCAAACATATAACAAGAAGCTAAGCCCAGACAAATGCCAATTTGGCGCGTCATCTGACAAGTTCTTGGGCCACCTCATCAGTAAACGGGTTATCAAGATCGACCCCACTCATATTTGGGCCCATATCGATATGCCTTCCCCTCGAACTGAAAAAGTTGTCCAAAAGGTTGCTGGCAAGATAACCGCCCTCAACCGTTTTATATCGAAATTCTCTGACCGTTGTGCTTGGCTTTTCTCCCTCTTACGCGACCAAGGCGTCCATAAGGCCAAAAAGAAAAACAACCCCAAAATTAAATGGATACCTTACAAACAGGCCTTCCTCGAACTCAAAACATACCTTGGTCGACCAACCATCATTAGTACCTCCATCGAAGGTGAAATAATTTCTTTATACATTGCGGTTAGCAACACTTCTATTAGCTCGGCCCCTATTTTAACGAATCTAGTATCGAGAAACCTGTGTACTTTATCAGCAAAACTCTTACACCTACCGAAACTCGATATACCAAGCTCGGGCAATTTCTACTTACACTTGTCTATACTGCTCAAAAGCTCAAACAATACTTCCAAGCTCACCATATACGTATTATCACCAGCTACCCTCTTCGAGGGATCCTCAGGAAGAATGAGAAATCTAGACAGGTACAACAATGATCTGTTTATCGTGGTGAATACGATATCATTTTCGAGAAATAGATATCTCAAAAAGGCCAAGCAGTCCTTAATTTCCTTGCTGACTTCTCAGTCAAAGACATCGACTGGGAGGAACATGAAGATGATCTACCAGAAGACTAGCCTGAACAAAATGACTCTTGGAACCCTAATACGGGTTGACACTTCTTTACAGATGGATCCGTTGGACCTAACGGCTCAGGGATCAGTGTTGTTCTTGTTACCCCCTTCAATGGCCAAATTGAATAGGCTGTCAAGTTAAACTTCAAATGTTCTAATAACGAGGCCGAGTATAAAGCCCTGATACAGGGCCTTTATCTCACCCTCAAACTTTGTTTTCCCAAACTTGCAGTATTTACAGATTCCTAACTTGTTCAGAGACAGTACACCGGTAAAAATCAGGCAAACAGTCACATTGCTAAATATATTGCACTTATCCGCCAGCACATGGATCGTTTCCCAGAAAAATATTTTATTACACATTACCATCGAGGTAAAAACAGACATGCCAATGCCCTCGCCTACATAGCAGCCATGTTGGGCCAAATCCGAATCTCAAATACTCCATATCGAAGTACTTGAACGTCCAAGTATCGACCAGATGGAAGTCAATGCCATCAATACTGGGGGCGAGAGTCTTGATCCCGATTACTGACGAACACCATTCCTCGCTTATTTCAATAGTTCTACCCTCCCAGAAGATCCCAAAGCCATTCTAAAAGGCGAATTACACTATAAATCTCTGAACGACGTACACCTCCGATGCATCTCCCAAAAAGAATCCACTACCATACTTATCGATCTCCATGAAGGTACCTGTGTTACTCACACTACTGGTCGACCTATGGCTTTTTGAGCCATAACATAAGGACTATTCTGGCCCAATATGAAGAAACAAGCAGAAGAGTATGCGAAACAATGTGATAAATGTCAATGTCACGCTTACGACATCCGAAGCCCTTCACAAGACCTCCATTGCAGCCAAGTAGCTTGGCCATTCAAAAGGTGGGCCATTGATATGGTTGGCTCTTTCCCCAAACCTTAGAACAAACATAAACATATTCTGGTAGCCACAAATTACTTTAATAAGTGGGTCGAAGCCATGCCTCTATATCGAATAAGAGAGGAAGAAGTCATCAAGTTCTTATGGGAAAATAACATAACACATTTTGGCTGCCCCTCCATGATTCGATGCGACAACGGTCTACAGTTTATTGGGAATAAAGTCTGTAATTTCCTCAATAAGTACAACATCATCCTCTCCCCTTCCACACCATAGTACCACCAGGAGAATGGCTAGGTCGAAGCAATCAATAAACTATAGTCGATGGCCTTAATAAGTGCGTCGATGAGAAGAAAGGCCGATGGGTTCAAAAACTACAACATGTACTCTGGGCCTACCGTACCGCACCAAGAAAGGTGACGGGCTGTAGTCTTTTTCTTCTGGCTTACGGTACCGAAGCTGTGCTGCCTACTCAGTTAAAAATGCCCATGCGCGACCCTGACCTCCCTGACAAAGATAACGAATTCAAACTTGGATGGAATATGTTATGGATCGATAAAACCAAAAACCGAGCCATCGCTAACCTCAGCTACTGCCATCTCTCTGTCCAGAAGTCCTATAACAAAAGAGTTCAACCACGCAGTTTTAATATTGGAAATCGGGTCCTTCAATGAGTCACACCCTCTTCGAAGCCTCGCAATGCCGGTAAGCTAGCCGAGTCCTGGGAAAGATCTTATGTCGTGTACAATAAAACTGACAAAGGATCCAACTATCTAATGATAGAAGCTGAGGAGCCTCTACCTAACCCTTGGAACATAATGTAGTTAGCCTCATACAACAGGCCGCGACCACTAGCTTGTTCAACTAATGTAAATACAGTATAATCAATTAATACATTTTTTTTATCCTCTGAGCTTTATGTCCTATCTCAAAGCAAACTTCTTGGATAAGCCTAAATATCACGTCAACCCTTCGACTAGAATGATACTTGGGAACGACCTAAAAGTTTTTCAAGGTTCCAATTATAGCAAAACCGAGGGGAATGAATGGTTGTTAGATCGGACCTTCGGGGATTTATTGGGGCCGGCCACATAATGCTTCATTTAGGTTCAATCCCGCGGATAGACCTGGGGGCGACCTTCGGAGTCCAGTGAACTTCATGGACAAACCTAAGTATCACATCAACCCTTCGATGCAACTGATACTTGGGGGTGACCTCGAAGTTTTTTTAGGTTCCAATTCGTACAAAACCGAGGGGCATGAATGGTCGATAGACCGGACCCTCGGGGACGCATTGGGGCTGACCACATAATGCTTCGCTTAGGTTCAATCCCCCGGATAGACCTGGGGGCGATCTTCGAAGTCTAGTGAACTTCTTGTACAAACCTAAGTATCACGTCAACCCTTTGACTCAACTGATACTTGGGGGTAACCTCGAAGTTTTTCAATATTCTAATTTGAGCAGACCAGAGGGGCATGAATGGTTGCTAAACTGGACCTTTAGGGATACATTAGGGGCGACCACATAATGCTTCGTTTGGGATCAATTCCACGGATTGACCTAGGGGCGACCTTCGAGGTTCAGTGCACTTCTTAACTTGGCCAAACCTAAGTATCATGTCAACCCTTTAAATCGACTGATACTCGGGGGTGACCTTGAAGTTCTTTAAGGTTCCAGGTCGAACCCACCAGAATAGAACATTCTATACTTTTAATCGCACAACGCAGATACAAGCATATAAATATACCAGCAATTCAAGTCAAATACATGCAACCAGTGTTAGTCCAATATATACCAGCAGACAATGTTCAAATACAGTACTCATGGTTCAAATTCTACATAGCTAATACACAATCGTTCGAATTCAATGCTCCAGCAAGTCAAGGAAAGAGAGTTCATTGCAGAAAATTGACGAGAACGACATACCTCCTCCAAATACCCCACTCACATAGGAGTGGCCGCACCAACCCCTTCTATAGATTCTTTCAAGGCAACACCTCCAATGACTTTGACAGCAGGGTCCTTTCCAACAGTATCAGCAGGACCTGCGATTGTAAACCCACTTCAATATTTCTGGCACCATCATCTTTGATAGCAGAATTAGCAACACCATCTACAATACCATTCGCTATAGGGTCCACTTCCATTCCCTCGGCCTGAGTAACATCTTCGGCAGCAGGCTCTTCTATCTAAAGAAAGCGCTCGAAGGTCTCGGGATTTTACCCCAACCTATCTATAAAGTTCTTCAGGGCCGTAGTCGTGTCGCACTCCTCATCATATTGTACTTGGAAATATGCTTTGCTATCCTTTAGATGTTCATCTTTCTCAGCCAGCTTTGCCTCCAACACTTCTCTTATTTGATCATTGTTGGCAATCGCAACATTGACTTCCTTCATAGCTTCAGCTCTAATTTGCAACTTTTCCCATTTTAGTACATTGATCTGGCTCTTTAGCAATATAGCAGTCCTCCGTGCGAGCTCTAGACTGTCCACCGCCTGTTTTAGCTTTCTACTCGCTACCCTTTGGGCTTTGTTATAAGCTTGGGCCCAAGCATTTGCCTGTTTGAATACTCAACTCATTAGTAGTTCTTGAAGCATAGTGTCACTTTTAAAATTTTAGAATCTCAGAAAATAGTTACCTGATGCAGAGCCTTATTCATCTGTTTCCCTACTTCATCTGGGTTTGTTCCGTAGAGGGCCGTCATTAACTTAACCATTGCTCGAGCCTACTCCTCAAGTTCGGCCTCACGTCACCCTTCCTCAACTACATCATCCACATCATCGGCCACCTGTTCACGAGGCCTCTTACGTAGAGTAGTCTTCATCTGCTACACTGTCGAAGCTTCGGGAACAGCCTTGCCCTTACCTTTGCTAGCCTGCTGTGGTACCTCAGGAATAGCCTCGGGCATGATCGACCGTACCGTCCCAAGGCCGCCTTGCCACTCCCTCGACACATAGATCGAGTTTTGACTCAACCTATCCCGCTCTATTTATTCGTCCCCTGTCAAAGTACCTTCTTCTCATCTCTTCTTTATTGGTCTAGCAAGCACCGGAACGTCTCTTAGTAGAGAGTCTATCTTCTTTCACCTCTTCCTCACAATACCCAACTTACCAAACACCCAATTTACACACTCCTCGTCGTGGTTTATCAGTTCATCAATATATCTCGTCAGATTTGTCAATGTATTGTTGTTGGGCTCTGCAAAACAAAGAAACCAAGTTAAGCAACCTATTAGAACCACATAATAAATAGCCTTCGACCATCAACTTATTTGGATTATATAGCCTATGCTTCAGCTTATACACCTCTTATCCCTCTGTATTCTCATAATTACCCCCCTGCCACTACCAAATCCATATCCCACCCGCGCCCCGTCGAACACAGATCAAATAACCATGGTTTGTCTATATGACATTGAATGTGATACATATCTGCCTTCTTATTTGCTTTCCTCGAGTAGAATAATACAATATCGAACCACTCGATCAAACCCATCTTCTCACGTTTCAACTCTATATTCATCCCCTCGACAACCCTTACATTTCATAAAAGTTGTCATTCATCTGGCATAGGGTAACATCCCAGTAATTTAAAACCTGCTACACTAGCTTTTGAAGGGGCAGTTGCATACCTAATCAAATCTGGCCTCTAAACGATATGATACCCACCCGATGGGTATCCTTAAATAAGAAATCGGCCCCTACTAGTACCAGTGTAACTGCCACCATTGACAACTCATGTTTTGCCATGAATCGATCCAGTCTTACCCTTTCCTGTGCCGAGACTGGCCCCGCTGCTATCCTCGAATCATCTGAACCATCCCTATTATCGTTTTGCTTCCCTTCCCCTTCCTCCTTGTCATCCCCTGAAGGCTCAGTACTACCTTTGATCCCCCTTTCCCCCCCCCCTCAATCTCCTCTTCATCACTCTCCCTGACCACTCAAGCCTTACAATGGCTCCTAGTCAAAGTTCCAACCTCTGGCACGACCATAGCCAATGGAGCGGCCGTTGCAATTTCTAACACTTCTACATCATTGCTTTCACCTCCTCGACCTTGAATAAATACACTTGGTTAGTTTACTTCATCCTCCTCATCTATCAGCCTTATCCTCGAAGCATAACGGGTACACATTATACCCTATAAAAGAAGATGAGCGCAATTAGCTTGATATATTCGACCATCATATTATGTTCTACTCTCTCCAACTCGCCCAACCCACAGTCGAATGTTTGACTCACTACACCAAAAATAGAAAAATACGATGGCAATTCTAGTCGCTTTTGAGTAAATTCGACGGCAATTGTTGTCATTTGTGCTGTCGTTTTTGACATTCTCGTTCTTTTTAACGTCAATCTCGTTAGTCATTTCCTTTTGGAAAAAATGACAACCACTAGAGTCCTAAAAATGTACCTTAATTTATTGTCGTTAATTCTTAAATTTGGCTTGGGATTATAGTTCACAACAACAGACAATATCCACTATTTATGACATTCCAAAAACGATGATATAATTACCACTTAAGTTCTCGTATTTTAGGAAAAGCTTTATTTAAAAAAAATGAATTAAATGCAAAAAAAATGTGCACAAGACCAAACAAGCACACAAATATTAATTAATTTATTATAAAAAGTCAACATTACATTCACTTAATTATGCACATTGGAAGGATTAGTTAGATAAAGGGATTTACTAGAATATTTTGTAGTATTTTCATATAAAGATTGCAACAAGTTTTTTCCATTGGATCTCCAAAGCTTCAGTCCAGACATACTCCATAGCTATGAACAAGATTGTTCCACATTTCATGGTTCTTGCTATAAAAAAAATGAGTATAGTGAGATATCATTTTATGCTTCAGCAATCAAACATCATGTGTGGGGTAGGACAGAACATGTTAATTGATCGAATAGATCATTTTGTACCACTTTGATCAACCTGCATAAATAATATATAAACATTTGTCAAAGGAAAATGTATGCATGATGCATATGAAGTAGAAAATGTTAGTGAACTATAAATAAATGGCCAAATAAAGGACCAAGGAAAAGACAGAGCTAACCTGAAATGACTATATCAGGTTTAGCAAGCATATAGCCAAAGCTAGCAATGAATTTGTTAAGCTCTGTTAGAAGAATGGTGTGTTATGATTGTATTTTGCTCTGCATTCTACAAGCATTCGTGATGGGTAGGGGACAACTTCATAACCATAAATATGTTTTACTTTGCTAAATAAAAATCTCAAAGAAGCACAAGAAAAGTTTAGATCATTAGATCTCAGTCACATATCAGGGATTCAGGCCATATGGATATAGTTTATCAAGAAGTCGGTTAGCAAAAGTATTTTATTGCTTATGTCTGTCAATGCATCGATAGGATTGAAATTGATAACTTGATGACATGTTCAGGAGCAGTGGCAGAATCTAATAAAAATAATTCAAGAATAAAATTGGTCTTGATGACTTTAATAAAATAAAATCTTACTTGTTGCTTCATTAAGAACACCGTAAAAATGAGGGATCGAACAAGATTCTACTGATCTTGCAAATTTTATTGCAATAACATGCCCTGGAGTATTGCCTTTTAATGCATTTATAACAAAATCGCATTATAAAAAATGAAATAATGGAGTATACCTTTTACCTGAACTTTCCAAAAGCTTTTGTGATGTGTAGAGTTTCAATCTTCCAATCCCAGCTTTACAAATTCACGCACATGACCAAAACATTAGTTACAAAATATAAACATTACAATTTTCTATTTCATATCATCCAAATAGTTAAATCTTTAGAAAAAATTCACCCTCCCCACCCCGCGGAGTTCATCCAGGGCCTAAGTTTCAACTTTACCTTGAGTAGAATACTACTTCAAGTTATGTACCTATAGTTCAGATAAGAGAAAAACCAAACATCTAGTTAGAAAGAATTACAAAAATTAGAGCACATGTTTAAAAAATAATAAAGTAAAATTGTATATTATAGATTAGATTTCAATGATAAGAGCTCTAACCACTAGGCAGTTTTACAGATCTTATCAACTTTTGACTCAGATAATCCTTTAATACCAGTCGAACTCTATATAAATGATACAAATGCGTAAATAACTACAGTGTTTTAGAAAATGATGAAAGTGAACTTAAGAGTTTCTACATACTCATATGAGAGGATATGAATAGGAAGCTTCAAACAGCAGGAATAAGAAGAGTACAACAGGGTAGACCGATAATGTTGAAGCCTTACGCCATGTCTTTGTAGAGGCCTTTTGAACTTCAAAAACAAAAGGAACTCAATTTATTTTTAAGTGAAAAAAAAAGAAAGGAAACAAAGCATATTTCAATCACAATGATTTAGAATAGTGATAGAGTAAAAAGTGTACATTACGTCATGTACTTCACTGTAGAAGCATGAAACAGTTTTATACAATAGTACAGATGGATAGTTGTTTATAGTTATCCATGAGATTCAAACAAAAGGCCAAAAGATTGAAAAGTAAAAATAGAGATTGCTGGCTGTTTACAATCCATGAGAAATATATCAAGTTAATATATCTAGATAATGAGTTGGACGATGGATTGACTAGGTCTGAGTATAGCTCTGATATTATTGCATACCATTGGTCCTATTGCAAGTCATTGTCATTTTCAGTGTTGGCTGGATTGTGTCCAGCTGCTTAGTATTACATTCTAAGCTACAAATTTGCTAGGTTATCCATATGAGGCATTCTAAACTAAAGAACTAATTTTGTAACATTACCTCAAGCTCATATATACCACGATCTCATCAATACCTCGAGCTCTATAAGACTCGACCTTATCCAATACCAGACTCACACTTAAACAAACACGTTAACAGCTACACATCGACCACGAACTCAAGCAGAACGTGGATTGTCCACAACGGATATAAATAGAAAAAATCAACGTACACCTGTCCCCCACGAGCTAACAGTTACACACTCAACTGCCCATGACTCCCACTTTCAGGAGAACATGTTCGAGCACGATGTCAAGCTGAGAGCAGGGCTTATAAAAGGGCAGAGCTCCTAAGGAAATAGGAAGGAGAAAGGAAAAGAATTCTACACAGACAATTATCTGATCTCTAGCTATTTTATCTTAGATTAACTCTTGTAGTCATTCTTTCACTCTCTCAAGCAATAATACTACTTTCACATAATCCTCCACTCGAGGTCGTGGTTTTTACCTATTCACAGGTTTTCCACGTTAAATCCCCTGTGTCAAGTGTTATCTCTTATTTAAGTCTTAGTACAGTAGTTCTTGGTGTAAGGATCGATTTCAAGCTAGTTCGAGCGTTACGAAATCTAGTTCCTACATTTGGCACCGTCTGTGGGAGCGCACGATTTTTCCACGTACTTAAGAACCACGATTGATACTCATCAGTTGAATAGTATTCAATTATGGTTCAAGCACGTCAATCTTCGGGAGCTCAGCCTAAAAGTTTGAGGGAACCTGATCGGGTTATCGAGCTTTGGGCGAGCTTAATTGCCAAAGCCGAGAAATAGAGTCAGCTCGAACGCCAGCTATTGGAAGACCGAGAACTCCTAGAGGAGAAATCAAAACGAGAGTGTCAAGCTTGAGTTCTGGAGACAAATAAGCAAGAAGCTTAAATGTTAGCTTTTCAAACAGTTCTGAAGGCATTATAGAGCAACCAACCACCACCAGCCCAAAGAGAGTGCGAATCAGTACCAACAATCTCAAGAGTTTCCATTCACGAGAGGTTAGGGGTACATGAGGTACATAGTACACACATTTCTAGGATTCATTGTGAGGATCCACAAGCACCGATAGTCTCAATTTATTTAGGACAGGAGGCGCAGACAGATATCAGCAAAGATCGCACACCTTCTAAATAGCCCAAGGAAGTCTTGCGACCTCCTTACCGAGCCCTGCTTCCTGAACGTGTGAACGAGGAAACAGGTGACCACGTTCCCAGACTCATACGTCAAATAATTCCGATAGTTCTACCAGCTCCGGTAGTTCCTGCAATTCCAGTAGCTCCTATCCCTCAGCATTATATTTCTCAGGAACTCATGGACCAGCATATTAGGGAGATCATCGAAGCAACGGATTTAGACGTGAAGGATGACTCGCATAAATTACAAGGCAGTCCAATTACTAAAGATTTATTTGATATGAATGTCCCAACAGGTATTCATACACCCAAGATCATCAAATACAAAGGAACCGATCCTGGCCAGCATGTTAAATAATTCCGTGACTTATTGGGTTTGTATTCAATCTGAATCACATCCTTTACCGGCTCTTTGGTACCAGTCTTCAGGACGAACCTCTTTGTTGGTTCCACTCTTTACCGGAAAGTTCTATTCATACCTTCGAGCAGTTACAAAAAATCTTCATCAAGGCTTATGCCCATAACAAAGAAAAAGAAGAGAACTTATATTCTCTTATAAGTCTCAAACAAGCATATGGGGAGAAGCTCGAGGAGTTCTCCAAGAAGTTTCTCGAACTGGCTCAGAAGGTCGACAATCTAGATCAGAAGACAGCCGTGTCCGTATTCACAAATGCTCTACAATTCAATTGCAAAGCTATCGAGTATCTCTTCCTGATGAAGCCCAAGACCCTCAAAGATATAATCGATAAAGTCAACAATTACATCGATCTGGAGCGGATGATTCCCAAATCGAATAAACCTGTAAAGGCAGTCCACAACAACAAGGTTCCTTCTACACATTTCAACAACAACTGCAGCTCGAATGATCCAGGCGATCCTGAACGAGCAAAGACAGAACCAGAAAGAGGCAACAATCAGAGGTCGCAGAAACCATCCAGAACAGTTATACCAATGTTGAATGCCATGCTTTCCGTAATCTATCCTATTCTCCAAAAAGATAAATGTTTCTGTCCAGGTCGACATCTTGATCCAATAATAGGTCGACCTTATTGCGAATATCACAAGATTAAGCACCACAGCACCGACAATTGCTATGGTTTGAAAAAACTCCTGGAAATCATTTTAAAGGAAGGGAGGATGCTCGAATTCATCATCGATCTTCCCAGCTATAAAGACATGAGCAATCCGAAAGAAGATGACGTAGCTCAAGCAACACAACAAGCAAAAGAGAAGCATCTATATCATCTCTACTGCAGTAATATGATCGAGATCAATCAGGTTTCAAATTCTAACAGAGTCAAGCAGAGGAAGTTGGGTAAGTGTTGTGACCTTGTCGTCCATGACAAGGAAGTCAAGCTCCTCCTAGAGTCAAACAGTCGTCGAAAGGGAATCTCCTTCGAGGACTGCAACACAGGACATATGAAATATCCACATCATGACGTGCTAGTAATTATGCTCAAAATGAGGAACTTTGTAATGCACACCATGATGGTCGACACAGGAAGTGGGGCTGAGATCCTTTTTTAGAGCACAATTGACCAGATGGGACTCTCAGATCAAGTCATTCAAAGTGAGACAGACATCAGTGGATTTAATGGGTCCAAAGAAGAACGAGTTGGGAAGATCACTCTCCCAAGCCTACCACTATCGATGTTATTTTCTACGTCATCAAATCCAAATCAAGGTATTTGGGGATACTAGGACGATGTTGGTTGCACAATATGGAGGCTATCCATTCACTTTCCACCAAACACTCCAGTTTAAGCATAACGTGGCTTTTAACCATGTGGTCGTGGGTTTGATTCCCGCAGACGGCGCTAAATGTAGGGACCAGATTTCGTAAAGCTCGAACTAGCTTGAAGTCGATACTTACACCAAGAACTACTATGCCAAGAATTAAATAAGAGATAACACTTGACACAGGGGATTTAGCGTGGAAAACCTGTGAATAGGTAAAAACCACGACCTCGAGTGAAGGATTATGTGAATGTAGTATTATTGCTTGAGAGAGTGAAAGAATGATTACAAGAGTTAATCTAAGATAAAATAGCTAGAGATCAGATAATTGCCTGTGTAGATTTTTTTTCCTTTTTCCTTCTCTTTCCTTAGGAGTTCTGCCCTTTTGTAGACCATGCTCTTAGCTTGACATCGTACTCAAACACGTTCTCCTAAAAGTGAGATTCATGGGCAGTTGAGTGTATAACTGCTAGCTCGTGGTTAGCAGGTGTATGTTGATTTGTTCTGTTTATATTTGTTGTGAACAATCCACGTTCTGCTTGAGTTTGTGGTCGATGTGTAGTTGTTGACGCGTTTGTTTAAGTATGAGTCTTGTATTAGATAAGGTTGAGTCTTATAGAGCTCGAGGTATAGATGAGATCGAGTGCCCTTAGCCCGAGGGATAAGTCCCTATAATCGCCCCCTCGCAACTGAAGTCACGTGTGGCTTTAGTTGAGAAAAACCTGAAAACATGGTCCTTATGATGACCTAAGCGACGCTTAAAAAATGGAACGTCATTATTGAAGAGTGTGCTGCCATTATGATGCGCGAGTGTCATGGGAAGACTGTTAGTTTTCCTGAGCAGATGAATGTTTGGGGAAACAACGTGCATTAAATACGGTATCGCTATAAATAGTGGTCTGATTTGATTGCCGAATAACTTGCAACACATCTTCGCTGCAGAGAAAAACAAACATGCCTATTTTGTAGAGTGAGGAAAAAAAATATGAGTTTTTTGGAAGCTTACCTTTGCAAAATCATGGCTAAGATGAGGAATCAAGTGTATCATACCCAGTTTTCTTTCATCATGGAGGGATTTCGGATATGGTTTTGTGGTTATCAGAGTAGGGAGACTCCCTTTGCAATTTTGTTAAAAGAGTGTTGTTTGAAAAAAAAATTGGGTATAATGTAGCGTCCGATTTACCGACCGGGGTGTATGCGATGCAAAATCTCTAGTTTCGAATGATGTTCCAATTTCTATGGCAGGAGTCCTCCTCAATTGCCACAAACTCCGGGTTACTGGAGATAAGGAGGAAGAGACGGCGGTGGTGGAGGTGGAAGATGGATCGCTTTTTTCAGTGCCATCGCTTTTCTTTCAATTCTTCCTGTAGTGAAATGAAGGGGAAAGAGGCTTTGACCTGTTGTGGTCTTATACTTTCTGATCTGTGGCTGAGGTTTCTCTGGAAGATCAGGATTATCTTGGCAACGAGAAAAGAACTAGAGACCTATTTTCGTGTTTGAGAAAGTATTTGTAATATTGAGTTTCGAAGAGCTTGATTCTGTAATTGTAAAGCAACGCTGTAGGAGTAGTCCTATAACCAACATGTTAGATAAAAATCGAGCGTAATAAAAGAATATTTTGTTTGTTTTTTTTTACTAGCGAAAAAGCAGAAATAGTCGACATGTCATCGAGCTGTACATAATATGGGAGTGAATAGTTGGTGAGATAACATACTTTATCCTACCTCGTAAATGAATCGAGCTTAACAGATGTAAACATAAAGCTCAAAATATAATTTTTAGAGAGCTCGATTAAGCACGAAAAGATAATAGTAAGTAGCTTGAACCCGGGATGAGTGGGTTATAGAAACTAAATTACGTTGCGTATAGTCAATCAAAAAATTAGTCCAGTTAACTGAACAGTATAAAATTGTGACTTGTTCTTTAAGAAGGTTATTCATAAAAAATAAAATAAATAAAATAAATAAAAAATGGTGAAGACTCGTTTTCAGAGGGCTGTTCAAGCGCGTGTATTGAACGATTTGCGTTTAGCATTCAAGATTAATGAAATATAGGAAGCCATTTTTGGGCAGCAAGGTTACGATGCGACTATGCTCGAAACCCGAGTGAACTACGAGGGTAAGACTGAAGTAGAAAGGGGCGTGGAAATGAACCGCGTGTACTGGTCCAAGTCCATGCGTACCTGTTGGCGGTCTGTTGAAGATCGTAAAAAGTTTGTCCTGATGATGGCCTGGGAGGAGATCATTAATGAGGATATGGATATCGCCTCAGGGCTGCTGAAGGCTTGTGGTGTTGTCAGGCACACCGGTTGCTTCAAATGCAAGTATCTTGGGGATTGGAGTGATTGACTGTTGTATTTTTTGAATTTTTGAAATGAAATTGCCCGAATTTACTTGAAGAAAAAAAAATATATTTATGAAAATAGGCTATGACTAGGATTGTTTGTTGAAACTGAATTATTGAATTTGTGTTGCTAATTGATATTGACATTAAAGTCAAGGTGTATAAGTAGGGCAAACAAATGTACGTGAAATTTTAAAGTAGAAAATTCATAATCATAAGTTAGGGGTATTGTGAAAAGAGTGGGACCAAGAGGCTGAGAGATACGCTAAAGTATATTATTTGGTGTAATGATTGGAAGGCGTTTTCACCGAAGCGGTACGACACGTCTAACAGGTTCAGACGAACAGAGGGCTCGATTTAGGAATCGAGGACTGATTACTGGAAAACTCCAAACTGCCAGCAGTTCAGGGAAAGGTGCATAAATACCCCCTCTCCTCCCTCTCGGAATACAAAAAACTAGAAAAAGAAGAGAATGGTTAAAGAGAGAGAGATCTCAACTAACGATTCTATTACCGCCGAAGGAGGAAAGGATAAGAAGAAAACAGTGACTAGAAGTCTCGATTGCAAACTACGAGAGGAGGCTGAGATCGAAGAGGTTTTAAAGAAGTTACAGAAATTAAGCAAACTTATGCGGACCAACGCTGCAGACTCTCACTCGGGTGTTGAAGGTAAGTCTGTCTTTGAGTTTATAAGAGTTTTTGTATAAAAATCTTTATTGTGTCGGGATAAGGATGTAATCCCTACCAAAAACAAAAAAATGAAATTAAAATATCAATGGGAATAATGACTGTGGGGCGATAAAAATCGTTTTGAGACAGTTTGTGATTGTATAAGTGATCCAGTAGTGCGAGATAAAAATTAATATATATACCTCGACCTATCTGTAGGTTTTGTTGGACCAGCATTTTGTAAAGTAGACCCTTTACTGTAGATAAGTATGGCTTCGATTTCTGGCTGTGTAAAGGCCGATGAAGCAGACCTCGTAGGGAATTAAACTCCCGTCATTGGAGTAGGGGATGAGGAGGATATTGTAACCGAATTGATAGAATGGCCTCGTCTGAAGGGTGCTCGTGTTGAGTACCCAACAGGTTCTAGTCGGTTTAGAGAGTTCTGTAAAGCCAAAAGTAGCATAGATGGGATTTGGGGGCACACCATCGGATATAGGGGTAATTTTTTTTAGACTTGCAGTATCAGTCAAGGAGGGAATTACCTGTATTTGCCACCTGATTTGGCCAAAGAAAAGAAGTACTGACATTTGGGGGACGAAGTATCCTTGGAGTACGTCCAAGGTGTTGTGAAGGATAGTCGAACTGATGGGTTTTGTTGCTATTTTGCCTAGTTTAACTATGGGCTAACGCTGCCTTTGAGCAATTTGGCTAAGAGTGTTATGAATATGATTAGGGCTTACCCGGCCTAATTGAATTGCAATTTTTGGGAAGTTATCCTTGTATACGAAACCCTGAATGGGAGATGAGCTGCATCTGGTAGTAAGAGTAGGATCACTGTCAACGATTTTCTAGAGTATTATGCTGTAAAATATGTCACAGCAACTGATGGTGTGTACCTTTCTTCTAGTTCTTCAAGACCATGCTTTTTCGACCTGTCTTCAGCAGGGCGAGTGTGGAACGACAACCATTTATGGGTGTCTGGTGAATGTCTTCAGCGGTCTGATGAGGAACCCCTAGAACTTAATAATATAACAATAACGGAGGGTAAGTATACCTTTGAAAATTGAACTATCATTTGTATGTTGAATTATATTTTTATAGTTGATTTGGATCTTATGTTGCTAATTTTTATGTAGGAATTAATTGTAAAGTTTCGAGGAAGGAATCTTTTATAGACGTCATTTCCAGGGAAGCCAACGAGCTCAAAGCTGTTCTCAAAGAGTTAGAGATAAGAAGGTTCAAAAGGGTAGCTAGTAAGGATGACAAGGTCAGGAGATCGTAAGCGAAGAAGAGACTGGCTGGGAAAACACCAAGCTCAATGGCAGAGAAATTGTCAACTCCTGAACATAATACACCCTTGAAGCTCACGTGGCTCAATGAAATTCTAGATGGGCCAGTGGACATGGCCACTGTCTCTTGCACTGTTGTACGGAACCTGGCGAAGAGGAAGGCCGTAAAAAGGGGGGCTGCTCCTCATTATGTTACAACGGTCAGTGTCGACGATAGCAGTAAGAGAAGGAAGGTAACTTCTCCCACAAAGTTGCATGAGGTGCTAGAGGAAAGCGATAAGATTGCTGAGGGGGCGGACTTGAGGCCGGGCTTTGAGGTTGAAGCCAGTCTTTTAGAGGAACAATGTCGAACTAAAGCTCAAGAGAAAATGGTTGCTGTTATGGATGATGAGTTTAAGAAGGTTAGTAAAATGTTGATTTTGTCGAGCTGTTTTGTTGCTCAAGCTGACTTATTTCTTTTTGCAGTTTGCTCGTGCTCTAAGAGACGTTCAGCTTGGTTTCCAGGATAGGTCGATGGAGTTGGAAAAGAGGATCTCCCAGCTCGAGGGGGAGAAAAACCAGTTGGAAGAGAACTTGACTCGAGAGAGGGGAGCTTTCCAGTTGGAGCGGGAGAAAGAAAGGGAAGCTGCTACCCTAAAGCTGAAGGAAGTTAGGGCTGAAAGTGAAGCTGAAGCGGAGCGATTGTTTACCACGTCTGTTATTTCTCAGAACAACCTTGCAGGGAAGCTCTACCAGCTGAGGTATACAAAGGCGGAGATTATGGCATTTAGGGAAGGGAATTATAAGAAGATGGAAATTATGGATGAAGAGGAGGTTGTGGAAAGGGAGGATGGCCTGAATATTGCTGAAAAGACTGCTGCCGATAGCCAGGAAACTATTAATCAGGTAGGATGATCGTGTAATGTAACATTGGTTGTGAAACATGAACTCGAGCTTTGTAATATTTTATTGCTGTTTGATGCCAACAACATTTTGCTTATGAAATTCCGTATTGTAGGAGATAGAAAACTCGCGCCTCAGAGTTGTGGACTTAGAGGGCTTGCTTAAACTGGAGAAAAAATCTTCTGCTGAATTACAGATTAGATAATTCAGATAAATTAATAACTAGATGAACAAGAATTTAATAGAAGAAAGGATATGTGCCTTGCATGTTTATTCTAGTTCAGGATGTGTATGTACCCTCTGTCTTGCGACCAAAACTTGCTATTTTCAGTAGGCCAAGGAGGAATTTGTTGTCTCGAGCTTGTAGGTGTCTGTATTGCAAGTTTATCAATATGCTTCTATCGATCTATTTCTCCATTAGGTACTGATGTTGTGAGTCCCTGCTAACTGTTATATAGAAGGAGCTAGATGTTGCTAGCGAGAGAGAAGAGAAGATTCTTTTATAATGTTGAGTATGCAGAAGAATATGAGGCTTTGTTTTCCCAGTATGAAGATCGATTGGGTGATAATGTGAAGCTTTCTTTAAAGCTCGAAGAAGCTAAGAGACAAGTCGAGGAAAAGACTGCAACAATTTTGAGCAGGGATTTGGCTTTGAACCAACTTACCAGCGAACTTGCTGAGTTAAAGGAAAAGGCTGCGTCAGGTTCACGGCATGAGGCTGAGTTAGCTGAATACCGTATTAGAGCGATAAATGAAGAGATATCTGATATGAAATGTAATATTCGTGCTCTGAACGAGCAGTTGTTGAAGAGAGAGATCGAGCTGGATACTTCGCAAACTAACTTGGCTGTGTCTGAGGCTGATTTTGAAAAATTGAGCAGTAGTATTATGGGAAAAGATCAAGAATTGCGTAACTCTGTACAAATACGTGATAGTTTGATTGCCAGGTTAGATCGTTTGAAGGCTAATTTACATCGTTTAAAAGGGAGAGAGACCCAGAGCAGGGCTGATTTAGCAGGATTCAAGCCAAAAACCAAAGTTTGGTGGATGATTTGGCCTACGCTCGCGGAAATGTGAGGAGGGTTGTACAACGTGAGAAGGAGATGAATGAAAGAATTAATCAACTCTGTGCGTGAATTTCCGAATCGGAGCGGGAATTACGTGTACATGAAATGAAGTATCAGAAAGATCTGAAATTTGAATTGGATAAAAGGGATGGTGAAATTGCTTCTGATGAGGGGAGTCGAGAGATGAAAGAATTTCTTCGTCAAAAGGAAGAGTTAGTGGAGAATATGCGTATTGATCTCACAAACTCTCGGCAGAAGTTGATAGATCATACAGGCCAGATGAGTGAACGTATTGATCAATTAACAACTGAACTGGTTGAATTGAAAACTCGCCGTTTGAAGGAAAACAGGCGCGCTGCTGTTACTCACCAAGCCTTTAAGGAACTAGTAGTTCTCGAACAAGAAAAATGTGATGGTGAAGCTTTGCATCAACGGCAATTAAGCGCATTGGTTGCTTTTTTTGTGGAAATAAAATTTTTGTAGGTTGAGAGAGATTTGACGCAAGATTGCTTCTCTGGAAGGACTTGTGTATGTAAACTCGATATCCCGAGCATAGATCCAATTGGTGTTATGGATCGTGGTATTGGGACCATGACGGTGGAACAGATAGCACGAGGGAGAGTAATTGTTGCTGAACGAGCTCCAGAATATATGGCATCCACGACTGAAATAGGGTGAAGCTCGAGTGTAGTCTCACCTACTCCTATTATGGGAGGAAGGTCGACTGCTCTCCCATCAAGAAAGTCCAGCAGAGTTAAAAGGAAATAAAACTCTGATAACGAGTACCTTTTGTATGTAACAGATGTTGATGCTTCAGTGCTCGATGTAGGACCTTGAGAGGAGCATTGTAATTTGAAATGCTAATATGAGAAAATAATATTTCCACACCTGTAGCAGATGTTATTCTCTGGTTTGACCCATTGAATTAGAAGAAGTCTGTGGGTGTAGAAGTAAGTATTATTTGTGCTTCAACCTTTGGACTTTAGGGAGGCTTAGATGTAGCGAGCTAGTATTATCTTTGCTCATACTTTAGGTGTTCACCGCAGGCTAAGAGGTTCTTTATGGCCTCTGCTTCAGATCTGTGTTTCCTCAGGGGTTCGGCTAGTATTATCTATGCCTTGATACCATATTGGAGAGCTGGGCTTATCGGCAGCGAGCAACGTCTCACTCGTGCTTTAGGCCTGATCCCGCAGGCTGAGGCTCTTTATGGCCCCAGCCCCAGAGGTTTTTGTATCCTCAGGGGTTCAGCTAGTATTATCTATGCCTTGATACCATATTGGATATTGGAGCTTAGCGGCAGCGAGCAAGTTTTTTCCTCACTCGTGCTTTAGACTTGATCCCGCAGGCTGACGCTCTTTATGGCCCCTGCCCTGGAGGTTTTTGTATCCTCAGGGGATCGGCTAGTATTATCTATGCCTTGATACCATATTGGATATTTGAGCTTAGCGGCAGCAAGCAAGTATTTTCCTCACTCGTACTTTAGGCTTGATCCCGCTGGCTGAGGCTCTTTATAGCCCCAGCCCCAGAGATTTTTGTATCCTCAGGGGTTCGGCTAGTATTATCTATGCCTTGATACCATATTGGATATTGGAGCTTAGCGGCAGCGAGCAAGTTTTTTCCTCACTCGCGCTTTAGGCCTGTTTACCTTCAGGCTAAGAGCTTCATTATGGCCCCCGCCTTTGGATGTATAAGTATCTTCAGGAGTTAGGCTAGTATTATCTGTCATTACCAATGTTGGATATGGTTTACCTTTAGGGATCGAGTTAGGATAAACTGCATTTTTACCCTTGGATGGAGATGAAGTGGAACTGTATAGCAGGGATTCTTGTGATAAAAAAAAGATTTCATTGATTGAAAAGAGTTTGTACATACATTGGAGGTGAAATCTTGAGGTGGATTGAACGATGCTGAATGACGGAGGAGCTGTTTAGCGTCGATATAACTTCAATCTTCTTGTATTCTGTGGATTTGGAATTTTGTCACCGACTTCCGTCAAGAGATACTATGAACCCAGACCAGTTCGACCTATGACCATGAAAGGACCTTCCAAGTTTTTTGCTAGTTTCTGAACGTGTGGATCTTTTCTGTTATCTGGGATTTCTCGAAGGACCCAGTCGTTGATAGCGAACTCCCGAGTGCGAACTCGTTTGTTGTATGAATTTGCCAGTGTTTGATGATATTGACCAAGATTTGCGATAGATCGATCTCGTGTCTCATCGATCCAATTGAGGTTGCAAGCCAATTCGAACTCATTTTCTTCATCTGTGAGCTCGTGGTCTCTCACATGATGGTGGTACTTCGTTGGGATGACTGCTTCAGTTCCATAGGCAAGCAGAAAAGGAGAGCACTGTGTTGACTTCCTGGGCGTAGTTCGATAAGCCCATAAGATGTGAGGCAATTCACGTATCCGGTTGCCCTTCTTTTGTAACATAAGGCACTTTTTTGAGACCATCTACGATAATCTTGTTTGTGATTTCCGCCTGTCCATTTCCCTGAGGGTAGTATAGGTTTGATGGAGAATGGATTATGTTGTGTTTGTTGAGAAATGCGATGACCTTTGATCCAACGAACTGAGGACCGTTATCGATATGGATCAAATGCGGACAACCAAATCTTGTGATGATATGCTGCCAAATGAAAGAAATGACCTCTTCTTCTCGAGTTCTGCATAGAGAAACAGCTTCGACCCATTTAGTGAAGTAATCCATGATAACAAGGAGAAATTTCCTATAACCCGGTGTATTAGGGAATTCACCAACTAGATCGAGTGCCCATCGCTTGAGCGGCTAGTACACCCTACTGGCATGGAGTTCGAGGGCAGGGGCACAAATATGATTTCCATGACGCTGACATGCATCGCATTTCCTTGAGTATTCTTCGGCTTGCTTCCGCATCCCTGGACAAAATACTCCTTCGGTAATAGCTCTGTTAGCAAGAGCTCGTCCTACGGTATGGGATCCACAGGTTCCTTCATGTAGATCTCGAAGCATGTTGTCGGCAAGTTCCTTAGAGAGGCACTTGAGGTATGGACCAGTGACCGAGCATTTGTAGAGATCATCGTTTGGTTAGACTGTGTAGCATTTTGAATTCTCGATGATGTGTCTGCACTGCTGTGGATGATCTGGTAGTGGCCCGTTGCATGAGTTATCCTGACCGAGATAAGTAACGAAAGGTATACTCCAATCATCTTCCATCATCTCATCGCCCCCAGTGTTAATCGCATATATCATAGTACAATTAATACTGGGGACAAAAATAACCTCGATTTGAAGGTGTCGTGATTCTGTACCCAATACTCTGGCTACGTAAGCCAAGGAGTCAGCATGGCGATTCTCTCCTCGAGGGAGGTATTCGAGCGTAGCTTTGTGAAATTTGCTTAGTTTTTTTACAACCAGAGCTGCATAATCGACCATGATGTCGTTCTTCTTGTAATGTTCTGAGTAGTAATGAAAGATTAGAAGAGAGTCTGTATAGGCTGAGATTTCAGTGATTCCAAGTTCGCGAGCCATGTCCAGATCATGAATGAGTGCCTCATACTCTGTAACATTATTTGAGGCTTCGAAATCGAGACGGATGGACTTCTCGATTCTGTCGTTGGAAGGTGTAATGAGAATGATCCCAATTCCTGACCCTACGGGTCCTGCTGAACCATCGGTGAAGAGCCTCTACCCTTTTTGAGATATCCATGATGCTCGATCATCAAAAGAATTGGAGGGTAGAATCTCATCTACTGCATCTTCGGCGAGATCTGGATCATGTTCTTCCCAGTCAGGATTTGAAATTGGAAAGTCTGCTTGAAAATCAGCGACTGCTTGACCCTTTTCAGAAATTCGCTGCTCGAATTTGATTTCGTGCTCCCCCAAACTGTCGGACCACTACTGTACTCTTCTGGATTTCTCTTTTTTAGACAATACTTCCCGAAGTGGGTAGTTCGTCATGACTTTGATAGGATGTGCTTGAAAATAGTATTTGAGTTTTTGTGCCGTGTAAACATGAGTTAAAAGTAATCTTTCAATTTTAGAGTACCTCGTTTCCGCTGGAGTAAGTGTCTTGCTGATGAAAAAGATTGGTTTCTTAATTTTTCCTTCGAACCGAATGAGAACTGAGCTGAGAGATGTATTTGTAACTGCGAGGTAGATAATCAGTTCCTCATTGCCTATCGGAGTGCTCATGATTGAAGCCCTCCCTAGGCAAGTTTTGAGTTCCTGAAAAGCCGTCCCACATTCCGGTGTCCAGTCGATATCTTCATTCTTTGAAACTTTTCCTCGTTGAATAGAACCTTTGAGTAGCATAAATAACCATCTGTATCGGTCCGAGGATTTGGATACGAATCAGTTGATTGCAGCAATCTTTCCTGCGAGCTTTTGTACATCCTTCTTTGTTGATGGTGAAGGCATGTCCAGAAGAGCTCGAATTTGATCTGGATCTGCTTCTATCCCTTTCTTGCTGATAAGATGACCCAAGAATTTGCCTGAGTGAATGCCGAACTGGCATTTTTCGGGATTAAGCTTCATTCTGTAGGATCGTAATACACTAAATACTATAGAGAGGTGAGAGATGTGATATTCTTTCTTTAGGCTCTTGCAAAGCATGTCGTCAATATAGACTTCAACTATTTTTCCCAAGTGTTCTTTGAACATACTCGTGACCAGCCTTTGGTAAGTGGCTCCAGCGTTTTTAAGGCTGAATGGCATGACCTTGTAACAGTAGAGACCTCTTTCCGTTATAAACGTTGTCTTTTCTTGAACTGCTTCTAAGAGAGTAATCTGATTATACCCCGAAGCGGCGTCCATCATGGATAAGAGTTCATGACCTACTGTAGAGTCGAGGATCTGATGAATGATCGGAAGAGCGAAGCTGCCCTTTGGCGTGCGTTTGTTGAGATATGTAAAATCTTCGCAGACCCGGACCTTCCCATTCTTCTTTAAAATAGCAATGATAATAGAAATCCAGTCTGGGTACTTGGCTTCTCGGATGAAACTGACCTTGATAAGTTTGTCGATCTCCTTGTTCACCTCGTCTCTGAGTCTTGGTGATAACCTGCATTGCTTTTGTTTAACTGCTGCGGTACCTTCACGGATGTTTAAGATGTGGCAAGAGTTTGAGGGGTCTATGCCTGGCATTTCATGTATGTTTAATGCGAAAATGTCTTTGTTGGATTGGAGGAAAAAAAATAAGAGCTTATTTCTCTGTTTGAATTAATTTTGTACCAATATAAGTACCTCGGATAACTCTATCGACCAGGAGGTATTCCACTGGCTCAGCTGGAGAAGACTGACCATCGAGGTGATCAGCCTTCAATGATTGCTATGCAGCAACCTATTTTGAATGGTCAAGAACTGGTAAGACTGTATTCTCGTAAGATCGAGAGAGTTTTTAACTTCCTTTAAATTCATAAATACCGTTGTTATGCTTGAACCGGAGTGTTTGGTAGAAAGTGGACGGGATAGCCTCCATATTGTGCAGCCAACAGCGTCCTAGTATCCCCAAATACCTTGATTTGGAGTTGATGACGTAGAAAATAACGTTGATAGTGGTAGGCCCTGCTGTGATCGGGAGAGTGATCTTCCCAACTCGTTCTTCTTTGGACCCATTAAATCTACTGATGTCTGTCTCACTTTGAATGACCTGATCTAAGAGTCCCATCTGGTCAATTGTGCTCTGAAAAAGGATCTCAACCCCACTTTCTGCGTCGACCATCATGGTGTGCATTACAAAGTTCCTCATTTTGAGCATAATTACAAGTGCGTCATGATGCGGATATTTTACATGTCCTGTGTCGCAGTCCTTAAAGAAGATTCCCATTCGACGGCTGCTTGATTCTGGGAGGAGCTTGGCTTCCTTGTCTTGGACGGCAAAGGTCACAGCACTCGCCCAACTTCCTCCGCTTGACTCTGCTGGAATTTGAAACCTGATTGATCTCGACCATATTGCTGCAGTAGAGATGATATAGATGCTTCCCCTCTGCTTGTTCTGCTGCTTGAGCCACGTCATCTTCTTTCAGATGGCTCCCGTCTTTATAGCTGATTGTATGGACTTATCCCTCGAGCTAAGGACACTCGATCTTATCTATACCTCGAGCTCTATAAGACTCGGCCTTATCCAATACCAGACTCACACTTAAACAAATACGTTAACAGTTACACATCGACCACGAACTCAAGCAGAACGTAAATCGTCCACAACAGATATAAACATAACAATTCAACATACACATGTCTCCCATGAGCTAGCAGTTACACACTCAACTGCCCATGACTCCCACTTTCAGGAGAACGTGTTAGAGCACGATGTCAAGCTGAGAGCAGGGTCTATAAAAGGGCAGAGCTCCTAAGGAAACTGGAAGGAGAAAAGAAAAAAAATTTACACAGACAATTATCTGATCTCGAGCTATTTTATCTTAGATTAACTCTTGTAATCAGATTCTTTCACTCTCTCAAGCAATAATACTACTTTCACAAAATCCTCCACTCGAGGTCGTGGTTTTTACCTATTCACAGGTTTTCCATGCTAAATCCCCTGTGTCAAGTGTTATCTCTTATTTAATTCTTGGCATAGTAGTCTTTGGTGTAAGGATCGATTTCAAGCTAGTTCGAGCTTTACAAAATTTAGTCCCTACAGTGTGATTCCCCTTGGGCAAGTTTGGTAGAGGTTAAACAAACTAGAAGAACAACTGGACCCTTGGGAGTAACCTTGTTTAATATGAATAAACTCTGGTTGGGGTCTGCCTAACCCTAGCTTTTCTTTACAAAAAAGGTGTCCACAAACAATAACATACATAATTTAAGTTATCAAAATAATCATGTTTAGGTCAGAGTTGAATATTAAGTACATGGTCAAACTCTATTTACATCTCCTTGATTTTTAGAAAATGCTTACCTTCGAGATACCACATATTTAGAAGAATAAAGTGAGACTAAATTAGCATCATTGGCAAAAAGCTCTTTACTTAAATGGGTAATAGAAAATCAACACATTGTATAGATCTTGCAGAATTATGCATGACATCAAAGTACGTAAAAATAACTATTACCAATACATATGGAATACCTCTAAAACAACAATATAGCAAATTAGTAAAAACTCACCTCAGTATGAATCCCCAATTCAATTTTGATGACCCAAATCTTTCAGCAATTACGAAGGCCCAAATTCTCAAAATTCATATACCTTTGTAAAATTAAACGAAAATAAAAACAAAGACAAATTGAAGTTGTAAGAAACGCTAAGATAAATCCAGTTAAAAAATAACAGAGCATACCCAACAATTGATTTTACCAAAATCCTTTTTATTTGAAACAAAACTAGTTACAACCTTCATTGTGACCCCACTGTTTTGTGCTGTCATACTACTTTTTGACTCCTTCGTACAAAATACATATCCATTTGCCCGATATGATTTGTACGAAACAGCATTGAAGTCGGGACCGATTGCTAACCCTTTTAGAGTAGGCATATCTTCATTTTCAAACTGGCATGACAAAATAAATTATTAATAACATATTATATAAAATTAACGGGCACTAAATAAATATTGGATGAATAATAAATATGTAGTATATTATTACTTGTTCTCTTTACCATGGAATGAAGTTCAACGGTTTCACAGTTCGTGTGTTTCCTCTTCGTCTTTCACCCTTAGATAAAATGGTATCATTGTATACCTTGTACTTCCTATAATGTAAAACAAATCCGTTAAATTTATTTTTGGAAAATCATCCTTAAGTTTTACTAAAAGTACATTAAATGTATGCCTTCCATTCGTCGACGTTATCGTAAGATTCCAAAACCTATTTGTGAGCTTACTCGTACTGGACTTGGCCAAGAAAATGAGGTGTGCCCCTTTGGTCTAGATTCTCTTCACTAGAACATTCGCCTTCGTCGTCCATGAATGCTTCTCGTCCTCACTTATGGCTTCCTCTCTTTCCATCTGGAATATACTCCATGCAGTACAATATTGCTTTCATTGCAATATAGCGTTCTGCAATGCACCCCTCTGGGCATGCTGGATTTTTTACATACATTTCGTATGTTCTCATCATCCTAATCAATGAAATTCATTATATTGATTTCCTATAAGTATAAATTTATTGAAATTTCAAATAGAATATATATTATACTTACCGTTTGAAAGGATACATCAAACGAAGTCTAACAGGCCCACAAATTTCTGCTTCCTCTATTAAATCTAGAATGAGGTGCGTTATTGGAACGAAAAAAGGAGGAAAGTATTTCTCGAATATGCAAAATGCTTCGGTAGCACGTCGTATAGCAATAGTAAGGTTATCACGTCGAATGGACTTGGAGCATACTACATTGAAAAATATTAATAATTGTCGAATGGCGGTAACCAATGGCTTTTGTTTCTTTAAGCCATGCATTAACAACACTGGTAGCAAATGTTACATTAGAATGTGATAGTCATGGGATTTTAAACCCTTCACTTAAAGACCTTCCATGTTCACAAGACGCTCCCAATTAGAACTGATCCAGGAGGATCTAGAGTTATTTGAAGATTTGTAAAAGTCGTTCGAACGAAGATGAGTGTCGTTTGAATGAGTTGACATGTGCTCTGGAAATTTGGCCCAGAGCCACTTTTTTGTTCGAACGAAGTTGAGTGTCGTTCGAACAAGTTGACATGTCCTCTTGAAATTTGGCTCAGAGCCATATGTCGTTTGAACGAAGTTGAGTATCGTTAGAACGAGTTGGCCAATTTTTCTAGGGTTTAGACCAATTAGGCGTAATGTCGTTCGAACGACTCTCTAGTTTGTTCGAACGACTTTGGCACTGTTTTGGAATCTCAGGCGTTGTTTTTCCTTGAGATTTATTCTTTTATGATTTTCGAGTTCCCCAGTATATAAAGGGAACTTAAAGCTATTTTCTAGGTTATGTTAGATCTAAAAAGAGTTCTGAGAGAAGCCTAGGGTTTGAGAGATTCTCTTTGTAATTTAATGCGCTTTAGTAATCAAATTCATTATTTTTCCAAACCAATTGATGTTCTTCATGTTTCTCTACTAACTAAAAGCTTCTCAATCAAATTATAGATTAAGTGGTATCAGTTTTCCTGTTTTCGATTCTCAGAAGGTTGATTGTGGTTTATGGTCTCTATACGTGTCCATCACAAGCAAATGAAGGGGAAGCTAGTGAGTTCGTTGAAGATCCATCGCAAACCTAATTCGAAAAAAGAAGGACGATTTGGAGATGGGCGATTCCAACGATCGAATCACAACTTTACAAATGATTATATCTGCCCTAACTTCTACTGTTGGGGAGTTAGTTGAACAATTGCATCTCACAAACCTCGGGTTAGGCTTCATTTCGGTGACTTGGCAAGGCCGCTCTCAAAGACGACGTCGATCAAAGAAGAAAGGGGTTTTGGAGGTGGATGGAGACAAGGTTCATACGGAGAAAGATTATGATTCTAGTGATGCCGATTCCGTCAAGGAGCGTCCAGGTTTAGGTAAGTCAATGAATCCTATGCGTAATCTTCGTCTTGGTTTTAAAATTGAGATTCCAGTTTTTGATGGTTCCGTTGACGTCGAGAAATTAGATAAGTGGTTAGATAGGTTGGAGACCTATTTTTTAATTGATAAATATTCCAATACTCAGAAGATTTGCTTCTCAACTTTCAAATTCATAATTTAATCACTCACGTGGTAGAGATCCAATCAGAAACGACATGGTGCCAAAAGTCAGAGTTGGAAGGAATTCAAGGTATTGGTGAGGAAGTAATTCTATCCAATTGGGTATGAATAAGAGCGATGGTACAAATGGCACAACTTGTGCCAAAGGTTTGGGCAATTCGTATAACAATTCACTACAGAGTTTCATAACCAAGCATTGGTTTTGGATATTGACGTGGAGGAGTACGATGTAATCTGAAGTATGCGGGGGGTTTATCAGAGTCCATTCAAAGAGAATTAAAGCTCTTAAATGTGGCAAATATCAAGGATGCTACCGTTAAAGCAATTTCCATTGAGGGCAAATACTTGAAGAGCGACAAGAAAGACAATAAGAATAAGTCGGGGTACAAGGCTAATTAGAAGTTTGATCAGAAAGGGGAGTCCAAATGAGAGGGATCTTCATTCAAGGAGACTATCTATAGTCATTGCAAGGCTAATGAGCACAATTCCGATAGATGTTGGAAACTTCACCTGGAGTTTTGGCCGAAGGAGGATAAGGGCAAGAAAGAGAAACGTTCACTAGCCGCAGCGATTGTGGATCTTCCAGATTTAGATAAGACAAATCCTATGCTTACTCTAATGTTTAAGAAACCTCTAGCTATCGATGAGGCGAGTCGGGAAGAGCTATTCTTTTTCAGTATTCAGGTGAAGCAGAGCTTAGTTGAGGCTCATCTTAAGCAGAGCGTAGTCAGAAGAATTTAATTTCTGAAGCGGTGGTAAAGATGATGGGTTTGGCTACTATGGCTCATCTTAAGTTATATGGCTTGGGCTGGATTCATAAAGACGTGGAGTTGAAGATCACTGAGCAGTGTACCTTCGAGTTTATGATTACTGAGAAGTTTATTAACGAAGTGACATGTGAGGTAGTTCCGTTGAACGTGTGTCAAGTCATCTTGGGTAGCCCTTATCTTTGGGACCGAGATATAATCTTTTACCGTCATGCTCGCAAGTATCGTTTGGTGAAAGATGGGGCTAAGTTTCACATTAATGCGTTCAAGGAACATATTATTACCAGCTATTTGGTAACGGCGACTCAGGCGAAGAGGTGTGTTAATGTGAGCGGAATTTTTTTTTTTTTGTTGGCACTACAGGTTAAAGAGGGTCTGTGGGATACAGTATTATCTACTTTGGCAATGTCTTCTACGTAGCAAATCGATATGGAGGAGTTGCAAAAGAAGCATAAAAACTTGTTTCTGGGCATAGAAGGGATGTCGCGTAAGAGGGATGCGGAGCATGAGATCACCTTGGTGAATGGTGAGCCACTACCCAATATTGGGTCATATAGGACTTCTGTTATTGAGTCTGATGAGATCAAAAAATAGGTACATGAACTCTTGGAGCAAGGAGTTATTAATCCAAGTTGTTCACCTCGTAGTTCGCCGGTATTACTGGTGCCGAGGAAGGATAGGTCATGGAGGATGTGTATGGATTATCGGGCATTGAACAAGATCATGGTGAAGAATCATTATCCGCTTCCACGGATTGACGAGCTTTTAGATGAGTTGCAGAAGGATATTTTTTAACCAAATTGGATCTTAAGTCGGGTTACCATCAAGTTCGAATTCGGGAGAAGGATACTTAGAAGACAGCGTTCAAAACCAAATAGGGCTTATTTGAGTGGTTAGTGATGCCTTTTGGGTTATGCAATGCTCCGGCGACGTTTATGCGACTCATGGGAGGAGCATCTTGGGCTCTTGTGATTGTATATTTGGATTGTATATTTGGTTTTGAACGTTTATTGATGATTTTGTGATTGTATATTTGGATGATATCTTGATATATAGTCGTACATGGGAGGAGCATCTTGGGCATTTACGCAAAGTGCTAGGCAATTTGCGATCACAACAGCCTTTTTTGAACGGGAAGAAGTGCGAGTTTGGGAAATGGGAGCTAGTCTATTTGGGAATTCTCGCTGGTGGCGGCGAGCTTAAGGTCGATCTGGAGAAGGTCTCGGTCATTACTAATTGGCCTCGACCCCGCACAGTGACAGAAGTGAGGAGTTTTATGGGTTCTTGTCAGCACTTACGAAAATTTATTTGGCATTTTTCCCAAATAACCGAACCGTTATATTCTCTTACGAAGACTGGGGTACAGTTTATGTGGGAAGAGCACCATGAGAAGACCTTTTTGTTACTGAAGTGGAAGATTTTGGATGCACCAATGATAGCATTGCCTAATTTGCAGTGGCCTTTAAGGTCGAGACAGATACGTCAGACTATGCATTAGGGGCAATTCTTTTACGGATGGGAAGACGACTGCTTGCCATTCTGAGATGTTTACAGAAGCAGTACGAAACTATCCTGCCTGTGATAAGGAGTTCTAAGCGCTATATCAATCAGTTAAGCATTGGCGGAGTAACTTATTGGGGAAGGAGGTTGTGGTACATTTTGATCACAAACCATTATAGTTCTTATCTATACAGTCCAAGATTTAGCAAGCTCACCATATGAAGTGGATGTCCTACCTTCAGCAGTTTACCTTATTGATCAGGCATAAGAAAGAAGTGGACAATAAGATGGCTGATATGTTATCTCGACCCCCATTACTAACTATTTTCACTTTGTTGGTAGCTATACAAATCCATCTGATAGTTCCTTCTGAGTACATTTTAGTGTATGAAAACGATAAGGAGTTCAGTGTTATTCATGAGAAGTTGCTACAGGGCAAGATGTACGAGTATGTTCTGAATGATGGTTTGATTTACAGGGGCAGTCTACTATGTATTTCTGAGGGCAGAGACCGTTTACAATGGATTCATGAGGCACATTGTTCCTATGTGGCAGGTCATCTCGGGGTTGAGAAGACTCTTTTGAATATGCGGCGTTATGTCTATTGGTTAAAGATGCAGGTGGATGTTGCTCGTGTGGTTCGTGGTTGCGTGTTATGTAGCACATCAAAACCTTCCAATAGGAAGATAGGACTGTACTTACCATTGTCAGTTCCTAGTCAACCTTGGGAAAGTATTTCGATGAATTTTATGGGTGGTTTTCCCATGATCAGAGGTAAGAATGACTATTTGTTTGTGGTGGTGGATCGATTCAGTAAGATGATTGTTCTTATTCCATGCCAGAAGATGGTCACAGGGGAAGGAGCAGCGCGATTATTTTTTAGAGACGTCTGGATGTATTTCGGGCTCCCTTCTTCTATTATTTCTGATAGGGATAGCCACTTTTTGGGGCATTTTTGGAGATCGTTAAGGGGGATGATGGACACTAAGTTGAAGAGAAATACCACTTTTCATCCATAGACAGACGGGCAAACAGAAGTCGTCAATTGTACTTTTGTACATTTATTATGGGGATTCCATTCTAAGCATCCTAACAGTTGGGATGAGTGTTTACCGTATCTTCAGTTTGCGTTCAATCGGGCGATTCATGGTTCCACGTTGAAGTCTCCTATTAAATTTTGTTTGGGGTACTTGCCGCAAAGCTCTTTTGATCTGACGTTTAGTCTTGGCGACAAGACGGTGTTAGGGAAAAAGGAAGAGGAGCAGATTAAAGCTCAGCGTTTCATTGAGAAGATCAGCTAGGTTCATAAGGTATTTGAAGCTCAATTGAAGAAGACTCAAGCGAAGAATAAGGCTCGCCATGACAAGTATTGGGTTGAGTGCACTTTTCCAGAGGGCAACCTCGTTTGGTTGCATTTGGGTAAGGAACGGCTTAAGGGAGAAGGTAAAAAGCTCAAACCTATCTGTTATGGTCTATTTTTGATACTCAAGAAGATTGGGGATAATGCATTCTAGTTGGATTTTCCAGTTTTCATGAAGATATATTCGGTGATTAATGTTGAGCATTTGAAGTTGTTTGAGCTGTCTCTTTTGGATGAAGACTCTGCAATCGATACTCACCTACCGTCAGTTAATGACTTATGGATGGAAAGAGAAGATCCATTGCCGGAGGATGGTATTCTAGAGTGGAAGGTTCATACTACAAGATGGGGTGCTATTGATTCGTTTCGAGTTGGGAAGAAGGGTCAGCTACTAAGTAAGTCAAAGTGGTAGAGCAGGGAATTGTGCATTGCGGCATTCCCACATCTCCAGTACTAGCTTGAGCAGGAGCTTAAGGCTTCTAAAGTAGAGAGCCATGATCCAGGAGGATCTAAATTTATTTGAAGATTTATAAAAGTCGTTCGAGCGAGTTGACATGTCCTCTCGAAATTTGGCCCAGAGCCATTTTTTCGTTCGAACAAAAATGAGTGTCATTCGAGCGAGTTGACATGTCCTCTAGAAATTTGGCCCAGAGCAATTTGTCGTTCGAACGAAGTTGAGTATCGTTTGAATAGGTTGGTCTATTTTTCTAGGGTTTACACCAATTAGGCGTAAAGTCGCTCAAACGACTTTGGCACTATTTTGGAATCTCAGGCATTATTTTGCCTCAAGATTCGTTCTTTTATGATTTTCAAGTTCCCTAGTATATAAAGGGAACTTAGGTTATTTTCTAGGTTATGTTAGATCTAAAAAGAGCTCTGCGAGAAGCCTAGGGTTTGAGAGATTCTCTTTGTAATTACTGCGTTTTAGTAATCGAATTCTTAATTTTTCCAAACCAATTGGTGTTCTTCGTATTTCTCTACTAACTAAAAGCTTCTCAATCGTATTGTGGATTAAGAACTATAACCAATAAGAACCTTTAGCGAACTCAAAGTGCTACAAATTAATTGTTTATCAGTTTGGGACAAAGCAAATGGAGATTTCGGCAAAAAAAACTTGTTCCCTTTTTCCACAGGCCATAAGTGTTTTCTTTTTTTCATTCTTTTGGAATCCTGACGAGCTTTAAGTTCGTCTTTGGTCTTGCCCTTTATTCCCATAAGTGTCGCAAAAAGATTATGTGCAAAATTACTTTTACTCTTTGGCGCAGGAGTATGAGCTTTCCTCTCTTTTTTTGTGCGTACCTTTTACTCTTTCATTTTAGCGTAGGTGTCTTCCTTTTCATGCCTATTATATTTCCATACAATATTTTTAAGCCTTCTACTTTTTTTAGTATTTCAGAACCAGACAAACGCGGAGGAGCCTTCCGATGTTCCTTACACCCGTTAAATTGTGACTTTTGTGACCTAAAAGGATGATTTCAAGGTAGAAATCTTCGGGTACCCATGTAAGCATGCTTCCATCCATGTGTTTAGCCATTCTGAATCTACCTTTTCACTACAAACAGGACAAGCAAATTTTCCCCCAGTTTTATACCCAAATAGATATCCATATGCCGGAAAGTCATGTATGACCCATAAAAGAATCGCTTTCATTGTAAAATTAGTCTTACTATGTGCATCATAGGTCATCCTCCCATTGGACCACAAGTCATTCAACTCTGAAATCAATGGTTGAATATAAACATCAATATTCTTACCTAGACCGGTCGGTCCAGGTATCAAGAGTGATAACATTGTGAACTCTTTACGCATACATAAAGATGGTGGAAGGTTATAAGGAACAAGCAAAACTTGCCAGCAACTATAAGAAATACTCTTGTTACCAAATGGGTTAAATCCGTTTGTTGCAAGTCCAAGATAGACATTGCATTTTTCGGAAGAAAAACTTGGCCACTTATCGTTTACTTGTTTCCGACAAGTAGAATCAACTGGATGACTCATAACATCATCTGGAGAACTTGACCTCGAGTGCCAAATCATACTTTCAGGAATCCATGAAATGCTGAAAAATAATATGCATTACCTATAAATACTAAATGTTAATATACCAAAAAGTAATTAATCTAAAAGGGATACAACTACTAACCTATACAATCTCTGCAATCTTGGTGTCAGGGGAAAGTATTTTAGCACCTTCACTGGTACACGTCGACTTTTCTTCTTCTCAAGAAACTTTGCTTTATATCTACTAGCACCACAAGTTGGGAAATTATCTTTAAGCTCATGTTCCCTCCAAAATAGTACACAATCATTGGGGCATGCAACAATATTCTCGTAGGTCATTCCCAAAACATTGACTAATTTCTTTGAATTATGTGTTGTTGGGCAACGAGTTCTCACTTGGGAGATATTTTTAACAACTTCTAAGAACCCAGTAAAGGCATTATTAGACACGTTAAATCTTGTCTTCACGCTCATCAACTCAATTACCGCAAACAACATGGTTTCCACTGGTCATGATGGGTATAAGGGGCGTGCATCATCCTCCCACAACTTTTTGTACTTAGGTTCTTCGCGTGGGTCAATCAAATCCTCCCCAGCTTGTGTGTGGTCAACATTTGGTTGTTCCTGACCATTAACATCGTCGAAAGAAACATCATTTGTAGATGGAACTATATCTGCCGATTGGATACGCATAAATGCGTCATCCACTAAATTAAGCATTCTTGGAACATCTTCAGTGACAGGATTACTAGATGTAACATGGGGCTCTTCAATGGCATCGTCATCCTCAAATGGTTCTCCGTGGCAATACCATGTGGTGCATGATTTATTGATACCATTCATGATTAGGTGGTCAATAATAGTTATTGGTGTAATTTTTCCACGTTTGTTAAGACATTTGACACAAGGACAGGAAAACGAATCAACATTTAATCAAGATTTTGCAAATACGATCAATAAGCATACACCTCCTAAGTATTCAGGTGACGTTTTCTCAGCCTGCATCCAGTCCTTGTTGGAGATACTCGACGATATTAATGGAAAATGATAAGGAGAACCAACAAAGAAAACTACCCATAAATAAAGATATGGTGTATGGTTAATGTAAAACAATAAAATGTTCAGTTGAAGAAAAAACTAATATATCCAATCATATAAAATTCAATCAAAAGCCGTTTAGACAGACTATGCATTATCAGTGGGATTGCTACATTTTTCACATTCTGGTATTATATGTTGTGAAATGTGGCGGCCTCGTCGTTACTAACAGTGTCTTCGGGATCTACTAACTGCACCTCTTTGATTAGTAAATCTTTTCTTGTATTCATTGTAACTTGTATTTTACCACATAAGATTATAGTGTTCTCATTCTATTTGTACCCCTTTTGTAAGTGTCTTGGTGTACATTAATGTAATTTTGAGTGTTGAAAAAAAATCATGAGCGAAGAATTTCGTATAAGATGTTTCTATACAATTGTTGATTGAACCAAATTTTGATCAAATGTAACATTCAATTAGTTCTTCCATGGTACATCTACTTGAGTATGCCAAATTAAACCACTTTTATCTGATAACTATATAATGTTAGCAACATATTTAGCAATAATCTGTTTGTAGGAGAAGAGTGTTCAACCCTGCAGCTTATATAGAGAATCAACATAAATACATTAACAAATTATGTATACTATCAAAGTGAAAAGAACATAACTATTAAGTAATACACATAGAAGAAATTATATATGTTATTAAAGTAAAAAACATACATTAACAAATTAGAGATAGCTTCCCTCAGTTTGAATCCCCAATTCAATTTCAATGACCCAAATCTTCCAGCAATTACGAGAGAACAAGCATATACCTTTGTAAAACAAAAACAAAAACAAAACAAATAGAAGTTCAAAGAAATCCTAAGGATAATCAATTGAATAAATAATTGAATCTACCCAACAATGATCTTTACCTAAATTAACAATGAAGTAAAATAGAAAGAGAAAATTGATAAGGAGATGGAGAGAGGTCGTACCTTCAACTATCTGTAAAAGGGATTAGAATCCTTAGATTTATGGAGAAGTAATTAGATATACAATTAATATCCAATTCGAAACCTAACTGAATAATTGATTAAAATCCAGAAATATTGGGAGAGAATCATGGGAACTGGGGGAAGAGAATCGTGCGGAGGAGGGGAACCAATTTTCCAATTCAAATTTTTGTGGTAGAATCATGATAGCGAGAGAATCGTGGGTGGGGAGAGTTGTAGGAAGGAGGGAAAGGGAATTGGGATGGAGGAAAATTCGAATTAGTCTCGAGACCTATTTTGGGAGAGTTGTAGAAAGGAGTAAAAGGGAATTGGGATGGAGGGAAAGTCGAATTTGTCTCAAGACCTGTTTAAGTAATAATGACAAATGCCAAATAAAATGTCTAAGAATATAGTCGTGTACTAACGGCGGTAATTTAAGTCGTTTGTCATAGTCATTTTTTCCTATTTTTAGTGTAGTGACAACAACCCCAATCACCCCCTCACTCTTCCCAATTTACCAATGGGTTGGACCTCCAGCCACATGAGTTACCCCCTTCCCCGGTCATGCCGTTACAAACGAAAACCCTAGCAGCACCTACCCACAATATGAACAAAATACATATACAAGATAAGAAACGACAAGCAGCAATGCAAATCACCTATTTTTCCAAGATATTAAAAGACATACCGTTCGAATGGATCAGATTTTTTAGCAACAACGAAGTGTCCTTCTCTCCTCTCCAACAAGCTCCATCTCAATAATAGTGTATGTGTCTCCTCTCTTCCTCC
This sequence comes from Kingdonia uniflora, assembly GCA_014058105.1. Lineage (NCBI taxonomy): Eukaryota > Viridiplantae > Streptophyta > Magnoliopsida > Ranunculales > Circaeasteraceae > Kingdonia > Kingdonia uniflora. The sequence goes on from JACGCM010002776.1 coordinate 922,986, forward strand.
TTTGTTCTCTCTATGATTGATTATTTGGGAACAGTAAATTTCTTTCTCACCCCTTTAAATACCACATCAAAAAAATAAACCCGCCACGATTTCCCCCACTCACCATCATTACCACTCCACCACTTCCCCTAATTTTTTGGCTGAGATGTGTCAAGACAATATTACTCTCACTTCCTCCCACGTGCGTATCGTACGCTCACATCATGTAATACTTTTTATACCACTCGAAGCTTTTGGAACACTGTTCGAAGCTATCAAATCAAACCCACGTATCACTTCCACCTTTGACCCATACCCCGAGGAAACAACATGATGACCTGCAGTGGCGCACTGCCCTTGAAACAGTGCCACTTCTAACATGTCTGCTATTACGGCGGTCAGATTATGCAATCAAAGCACATGTGCCTTCGACAGCCGAAATTTGTAAGCCCTCTCATGCATTCTATTTTGAACCATCATCTACATCTTACTTCATCCCATCGTACATACACATTAAGTACTCAAACCTTCGGTAATTATTTTTTGATTATATGACATAACTCAATTTTCTTACAATTTTTAATCGCCTTCAGTTACTTAAGTTTGAAGTTCGAGTGTCAAATACCGCGCCAACATTATCCTTGTCTACCAAGCCTACCATAGTTCAACTATCATACTTTAACAAACATGTTTTTCATTTCGAAACAACAAAACCATTTGGCGTACAATAAAAAATATAAAGCAAAGACAGAAATAAAAACATCACCATCAAAAATATCACCTACACTGCCACAACTTTTCAAAGAACCCCCCCCCCCATTTGCATATGGGGTAGTTTTTATAGAGCCCGGCCTCATCCTCGACTGTGTCTTTCGCATCCACCTGGTCTTCTGCCAGGCACTTCAGCAGATAGTACCGCGTACTAACATTCTGCCCTAACCACTGCAGTACCCTCCACCAATGCTCATACGGCATCCTGCAAAGAGGCTCTACCGGTTCATGTTCTACCAACTCAGGCAGCTCCCAGTCCAGGCCAAGATCCCCGAATAACTTTTCCTTCAGCGCGTCCATTTTCTCCTCTATACGTCGTTCCCTCGCCTCAATTCTTTTTTGGTACCTTATGTTTGGTGTAGTTTTCATGGCTTTGGTTATGCAAAGAAGAAGATGAAGATAGTCTGAAATACCACCCCCCTTAACACCCTTCATTTATACTTGGATTAAGGGTCATTTATTACCCCTTAATCAATACTTCTCTTAATTACCCTCTTTAATTACTCCCCTCATAACTGACCACATTCAACTAGTCAACTCTCCAACTTCCCATGCCCAACCATTTTTCTTAGCACGCGCCATCTACACCAATTTTCAAGGCCCCTGCTGAGAGGGGGCAAATGTAGTAGCCTACTCGCAGCCTTCCAGCATCAGTCAAATACTCAAAGGCTATATCAAAGCCTACCTAGAAACTCAAAGACCAATAAGACAGTAACTAAGTCCACGAAGCCTTCTGAAACTAATCGAATACTCGAAGGAATCATCAAAGCTAATTGCCATAGTCGAAGATAGATGGGCAGCGCCAGAACTCAGCATTAGTACCAGAAATACTTTGACCATGGCCATACATGGTCAAAGGCAGACACATCTGACAGCCAGCTCACCAAGCAGAACAGTGAAACAAGTCACTAGACAATTATAGTATCAGAATCAACAGTTACAATGTTAGAACCAACTCTGAGTACAAGATAGTTTTTCCCAAAGGATATACATGTAACCTGACCTCCCATTGTGACTCAGCCCTTGATATATCTTATAAATAGGAGGAAGGAGGCACTATGAGGAGGTTAGAAAATCTCTCCCATCAACTCTCAAAGATTACCTTCGACCACCCTGCGATTAACCTCTATTCGACCGGTTATCTAAACTCGATATATATCATCAACCATTATAAATCCTTACTAGAGGTAGTAGAGTAACAAATTTTAGGACTCCACACAAGTGTGTTAGTATAGTAATATTGTCTGTCATTATATTAGATGCCTTCTTTAGGACTCCACACAAGTGTGTTAGTATAGTAATATTGTCTGTCATTATATTAGATGCCTTCTTAGACCCCTAGTCGAAGATAACCCCGGGGTGTAAGAGTTAGTTTTTCCCTCTACAAAACTTGGCTCCTATAGGTAATTTTGAAGAACATCTCACAAAGTTTGAAATAAAAGTTTTTGATCTAACTACTACTCTAGGGGAATTGGTAGAGCAATTATACCTCGCGAAGGCTTCCATTTCGGTAAAACGGTGAGAACGTATGAAGAAGAAAAGGGTTACGGCGGAGGATAGAGATGGGGGTACCGAGGATATAGATAGCGATTCTAGTAAAATCAAATCTCTCGATAAGCGATCATTTATTGGTAAGTCAATGAATCCTCTACATAATCTTCTTATTAATTTTAAAATTGAAATTTTGGTATTCGATGGCTCAATCGATACCGAGAAATTAGATAATTGGTTAGATAGGTTAGAAACCTATTTTTCTATTTATGAATACTCTAATGCTCATAAAATATACTTTTTTATATTGAAATTCACAAGTCATGCACTCACGTGGTGGAAGTCCTATCGGAGACGTCATGCAGTAGGAAACTTTTGTTGGAAGGAATTCAAGGTGCTAGTGAGGAAACAATTTTATCTGATTGGGTGTATGCGAGATATGGTTTAAATGGCATAATGTACGCCAAAACTATAGGCAATCCGTACAAGAGTATACTATGGCATTTCATAACCCAGCTTTGGTTTTGGACATCTGTGTGGACGAGTATGAGGTATTCATGAAGCATACGGAGGGTTTGTCAGAGTCCATTAGAAGAGAGCTGAGGCTCTTTACTGTGTCCAATATCAAATATGCTGCCGTAAAGGGAATTATTATTGAAGGCAAATACATGAAGAGTGAAATAGAAGACGACAAGAACAATTCAGGGTACAAGTCTAGTTGGAAGAACGAGTATCCAAGGAGAATTATTGCAGTCATTGTAAAGCGAGTATGCATATTTTAGATAATTTTTTGAAACTTCACCCGGAGCTTAGGCTGAAGGAGGAGAAGAGCAAAAAAAGAGACATGTACTAGTTGCAGCGGTTGTTGACCTTCTAGATTTATATAACCCGAATCCTAAGTTTGTTCTTATGCTTTAGCAGACTATGGCTACCAAGGAGGAGAGTTGGGATAAACTTTTTTATGCCAGTATTCAGTTGAATCAGAGCTCAGTAGAAACCATTGTTGATCTGGGTAGTCAGAAAAACTTGATTTCAAAGGCATTGGTGAAGAAGATGGGTTTGACTACTACAGCTTATCCTAAGCTGTATGGTTTGGGGTAGATTTAGAAAGATCTAGATTTGATGATCATGAAGCAGTATGCATTCAAGTTTGTGACCACTGGAAGGTTTACTAATTAGGTGATGCGTGAGATAGTTCCTTTAGATGTGTGTTAAGTCACCTTGGGTAGCCCTTATCTTTGGGATCGAGATGTAATTCTTTACTGTAGAGCTCGTAAGTATCGTCTTGTGAAAGAGGGAAAAAAGTTCTATATCAAGTTTATCTTGTGAAGGAGGGAATGGAGCATGTCATCACGAATAATTTAGTAACGGTGACTCAGGTAAAACGGTTGGTAAATGTGAGTGGCAAGTTTATCTTATTGGTGCGACCGGTTCAAGAGGGTACGTCAGCTAAAGTATTGTATACAATGACAAAGTCTCATAAGTAATAAACCAAAATGGGGAGTTATAAGAAAAGGTTGTGGTACATTCTGATCATAAACCATTCCAGTTTAAAGCTACACAGTCCAGGCTATAGCAAGCTCGCCTGATGAAGTGGATGTCATATCTACAACAATTCCCCTTGATTATTAAGTATAAGAAGGGAGTGGATAAAAAAATGGCTGGCAAGTTATCTCGACCCCTATTACCAACTATTTCCGCTATGTTGGTAGCTATACAGATACAGTCTATTATTCTGTCGGAGTATGTTACAGGATATGATAATTATAAAATATGTAGTATGATTCACTAGGAGTTGCTACAAGGCACGACATCTGAGTATGATTTGCAGGATGGTTTGTTTTATAGGGGCACTCTTCTATGTATTTCAGAGGGTGGAGATCATTTACATTAGATAAGAGAGGTTTATTATTCTTGGGTTGTAGGTCATTTTGGGGTTGAGCAAACTATTTTAGATTTGCGATGTTATATCTATTGGCCAAAGATACAGGGGGATGTTGTTTTTGCAATTCGTGGTTTCGTTCTATGGAACACATCTCAAGCGAAGTATAAGGCTTGACACGACAAACATCGGGTTGAGTGTACTTTTTAAGAGGGTGACCTAGTTTTGTTGCATTTGGGTAAGGAACGACTAAAGAGGGAAGGTAAAAAACTTAAGCCTTTCTGATATGGTCCATTTACGATACACAATAATATTGGTGACAAAGCATTCCAATTGGACTTGCCACCTTTTCTGAAGATGTATTCAGTGATTAATGTCAAGCATTTGAAGCTGTTTGTACCGTCTCTTTTAGATGAAGACTCTGCAATCGACACTCGCCAACCGTCAGTTGATGACTTATGGATGAAAATGGAAGATCCGTTAGAGGAGGATAGTATTCTAGAAAAGAAATTTTATGCTACAAGATGGGGTAGTATCGAGTCGTTCTAGGTTAGAAAGAAAGGTCAACTACCTAGCAAGTCAAAGTGATATAACAGGGAAATGGGCAGAACCACATTCCCACATCTTCAATTTTAGCTTGAGCAGGAGCTCAAGGTCCCTAAAGGGAAGAGCCATGGAGATCCAGAAAGCCAGTTCTAGAATGAGCCTTAGAGCCGTTCGAACGATATATAAGAGGAAATAAGCCAAATTCGTGTTGAGGCTATTAGGCAAAAAATAGTCAAGTCATTCAAATAACATTTAGAGTTATTTGAACGACCTGGAAGACCAATTCAGGCTGAGGTTATTTTTAGGCAAAAATAACGACATGGAGATCAAAAATACCAATTCACACTGAGGCTATTTTTAGGCTTAATTGAGCCAGTCATTTGAACGACCCATGGGTTCGTTCGAATGACTATCGTGTTTCTTCTTTATTTTAGGCATTTTAAAGGGCATTTTGGTCATAATTTTGTAACTAGAAACTTGTAACCTCTATTAAAGGGTAAGGCTAGGCAAAAATTGGGAGATCCAAGTTTTTGTAAGAAAGACTTTGGGTTTGAGAGGAATTCAATTAAAATCATGTAATTGAGCAATTGATGCTCTAAAAGATAAATTTCTCGCCAATTAGTTTGTTCTTCAAGTTTATTTTTTAAAATTAGGTTGTTCTCAATTCGATTGTGAAGTAGTATGGTAGATCAAAATATAAAAATTTTGTTGAACTGTAAGTGGTTGGTCGTTTGGACTGTGTATATGTTTAAAGTTGGAAATTTGAGTATCGAACTGAGTAAATATTTATAATAAGAATAAGCATCCAGTGCTCGAAGTTATGGAATAAAAGTATAGTTTCAAATATAAATGGATAAACTTTTCTTAAGCAGTTTGGATTCTGACTCAGGTGGAGAGATAAGGATATGTTTGTTAAATTGGATAACGATGAGAGCTGAGATGTTTATCAGGTAGTATCTTAGAGACGTACAAGATGGGATTGTTAGATACCGTATTTGTCTTAATAAATAAGAGGTAGATGAAGATGTAAAATTAGTAAACGTGGTAAGGACTCGCTCTTAGAGAATTCGACATGTAATTGAGGGGCATTTGCTATAAAAGTAGCTGAAGTTCGTAAAAGGTTATTGGGTAGATCGATTTTAATGTTGAGTTGCCTGTTTCTGTATTACAAGTGGATGGGTTGAATGCAAGGGCGAGGGAAATGAGGTTGATTGTCATTTTAGGCGTAAGGTATTTCACAAAATGATTGTCGAACCTGATGCTCACAGATCTGCTGTGAAAGAAATTACACTAGATGAGATAGCTATTGAAGATAAGAGGATTATTGGTGGGGAACTGATCAGATGTGGCACTGTAGGGCACCTAGGTTATTTTAAATGTAACTATCTTTAAGAGGTCAAGAATGTGCATGTAAGGCCGAAATAATGTAATTGTATAAAAGTTAATAATATTTGTGGGCTGAATTTGTTCCTCAGTTTATATGAAAGTTGTTTTAAAAATTATGTTTTGTTTTTGAATTTCTAATGTCGGAGCTTTGGGAATGACGGAAAAGTTGCTATAAATAAGTAGAAGAGGAAGTTAAGAGTACGAGATTTATTGAGGAGGTAAAGATCGATTGTGTGTGAATTTGTTTTGTCATCATGGAGGTGGGAAGGTGTGAGAGAGGGATGGGTAGGAGGGATATATATATATATATATATATATATTAATTATAGGGTTTTGGGTAATGATGAAAAGGCATTTATACCCAAAATGTATGAGTCGTCTGACAAGAATCGTGGAAGAGACGCCTTGGCAGTAAAATCGAGGGAGGCTTACGTGAGTCCTAAAAACTACCAGTGGTTTGAAAGAAAAATTATAAATAATCCTAATTTTTCTTCTTCCAAACGTTTACAGAAAATAGAGAGGCAAAAATCTAAAGAGAGAGAAAAAAAAAAGTTTGATTGCAGATATTTTAGAAAGAAAAACCCAGTGAGAAGGCATCGTTATCATGGGGAAGAGGAAGTTGTCGTTGTTGGGGTTGAGAAAGAAATATGTGTGTAGACTTCTGCTATGAAGGAGGAAGCATTCACGGTGCCTAACTCTTTTTCTGACGTTGAAGGTTAATGATTTCCATGAATATTAAATTTATTTGTGTTTTGAATGTATGTATAAGGATGTGATATTTTCTTATTTTTGTGTTGATGGAGTATTTTCTCTTGGTTTTTGTATTTTAATTTTGAAAGGTTTTATTATATGGGGAAAATATTGTTTTGTACGGCTGAGGAAAAATGGGTTTTGTGAAATCTGTATTTCTTTTTATTGTTAAGTATTCTAGAGGGATGAAAAATAATAGATTGTATATGTATATTTTTATTTATTTTTTTGTGAAAAGCAACAAGTAAAGAAAATATAGAAATTTGATTGAAATACATGGACCTTGATGTAGGTGTAGAGTCATTCAAAAGTACGAAGAAGTAGATATTCTTCTTTGTCGAGCATAGAGATCGAGATAGAGCCTTCTACCTCGGGTCATTTGAGTGAGGACGAAGATGTAGGATGTGAGGATAACAAATTTGTAGGAGTTGAGTTGATTAAATATAGCTTGAATATGGTCGATCGAGATGTTGAGGAGGAGAGCAATTCAATAAAGAGGGAAGGGAAGGAACAGGCCAAGTTTCCAGATTTCACTGGTAAGCTTTATAGGTATCTTGTAAATTCAGATGTGTTTAGGGAGTACTGTAAATGTAAAAGTAGTATAGATGATGTATGGGGGGATGTAATAAAGTATGATGGGAGAGTGTTTAGAAGGTGTTCTGATTGAAAGAAGGGTGAAAGAATTTTTTTCTTATTGCTTGATTTAGAGGAAAATACCAGTCTGTTGTTCCTGAGTATTTTGTCGGGAATATTGGAGGTGACTTGTATGAGGGTTTCCTATGTTATTTGGCAAAGTTCGAATATGGGTTGGTGGTGCCTTTAAGCAATTTTATAAAAGGTATTATGAATAAGATCAAGGCGTGCCCGACCCAGTATAATAAGAACATGTGGGAGGTGATCAATGTTTGCGAGAATTTAAATAGGAAGTGAGCCCATGTGGGGATTGAGGGAAGAATAACTCATTCTGACATTTTAAAGTATTATTCTGGGAAATACATTACTTCATTTAGGGATCTGTACTTTTCTTCAAGCTCGAGCCAACCCTAATTTTTTGAACTTAATTTTACTGGAATAGTATGGAATGATAATGTGATTTTGGTGAAAGGTAAGTGTTCTCAGCGATCTAGCGAAGATACCTTGGCTCTCAAATATAAAATTATTATGAAACGTAAGTAAACCCTACTACTCTCGAGCTGTGTTTATTTATGCTCTATTAGTTTATGAAATTATTCTTGTTGTATGCAGTTCCTCATTCTAAAGTAAAGAGAGGAGAATTTTTTATCAATACAGTATCCTGAGAGAAAGTTTGAGCTAGAAGTTGTGCCATGTGAACTAGAGATTAGTAGGTTTAAGAGGGTGATCAACAAATCTGTTAAAGTGTAGAAGTCACAAGCGAAGAGAAAAATAGTAGGTAGGATTTCATTATCGGCTGCGTCTCCAATTGAGGTAGGTAAAATAGGGGACAGTGATTTGGTTGTTCCCTTGTTTGGAAAAGTTCTACTACCCGTCGGACAGCCGTGAACTGGTGAAGTTAGCTCGGGAAGCACCAGCCCCAAGGTTTCTAAGAGAAAGTGGAAGACATCTGTGTCGACCTCCATGAAGGCCAAAAGTATGGAAATCGAGGGTAATTTAAAGAAGAGGAAGATGGACAATCCTTCTCATTTGTATGGGCTGAAGGACAATGTTGGGGCATCGAGAGTGGATGATAAGCTGCTGGCTTTGGAGAATAAGTTCAAAGCAGTAGTGTTAGAGGATGTGGAGAAGGTAAACTCTATAGTGCATGAGGAGTTGTGCAGGGTAAGTTCGATTTGTATAATAATGTGATTATCTCCTTTCAAAGTGACATATAATAGTTGTTATATATGCTGTTGTAAGTTTCTTGTATTGTGAAAGATATCTTCCTTGGATTTATAGAAGGGAAAATGAGGCTGGAGAACTGGGTTGCTCAGCTCGAGAAAGAGCCAGATGAAGCAAAGAGATAATCGATTACAGAGATTGCAAAGTTGAAGAAATATTACCAAGAAGCTATGGACAAGGTCGTGCTAGAGGCCCAACAACAAAATAGTAAAGTGATTGCTACCCAAAATAATCTTGGTCAGCGCTTACAGGATGATGGGCATGAGTTTGGGGATGTATAAGCTATAATAAAAGGGCAATCCATCGATGTTCTTGAGTTAGACGTAGAGGAGGAGGCAGAGGTAAGGGGGACGCCGATTGATAAAGCGGTGTTAGGGTTAAATCTTGTGTCACCTGGCACACACTAGGAAAACTAGGGAGTTGAAGAATCTGAGAAGGTAGAGTAATATACATGTAGAATATTTGTAACAGAGTATTATTATTGTTTGTCAAACTTTTATTGGGATAAGTATGAGTAGCAAAACTTAACAAAATTATTAAGCTTTTAAGAAATTGTTTGATATGGGAATTGTTGTACAGGAACTTAACGAATTGCAGCCACAATTTGGGGTTTAAAGAACGAGTTTGTTAGGGAAACAAAATTTGTATACGCGACAACTCTGATAACTCCCCTACAGAGGTTTAGGTGAGAGAATTTAGTGAAAAGTATTGGAGTGATTTATTTGAAGTTCTTTTAGGGGAGCCAAAGAAAATATAGAGAAAGACAAAGTAGTTAGAAAAGATAGGGGTAGGTATATAAATTTTGACCTTTCATGCCTGGTGGCATTAGGGGAAATATACTAGGAGCAACTAAAGATGTAATGTAATTGAACCTCTATTTAGAAGCTGAAATAGATAGTGAGAGAGGATTAGAAAAGGTGTACCTAAAAATATTAGAGAATCGTGGTATTCATCCCAATATGAAATTGTAGAGTATGGCCACCAGAGCGAGAAATTTGCAGAGCTTGAAGGTTTCACCAGTATTAGCTCATTATGGTGTATCGATATATTTAATTGACTGTAAGAAATGAGAGAAATATCGGTAAACTATTATGTGAGCAAACTATTATGTGAGTAAACTATTTATATGAGAAACATTTATATTTGTTCCATGTGTTGAACTTCAAATAGAACTATTGTGCAGGTCAAGCTAATAGCTACACGGTCAAGAGAGGAGGATGTCATCAAGTGTAATCATGAGTTTAAGCTTGAATTAGATAGGGTCTAACAGGCATTGGAAGAGACTTTAGATTAGTATGTAAAACTGGGGCTGAAGTTACCGAAGTTAGAAGGGAAGGCTAAATTTGGTAGTGCTCAGGGTAAGTTAGTGGGTGCTTAAACTGAGGTGGAGAAGTTGAATAGTACAGTAAAAAGGTTGGAAGGATATGTTGAGAGAATAAAAGGGAAGAACAAGGATGCAGATCGTGCTCAATATCGCATGGGAGCTTTAGAGGCGGAGAGAAAAAAGTTAAAGTGAAGTCTTAGTTATTCGAGGGAGCAGTTGAAGAAGAAAGAAGGTGAAATGGCTAGTGTACAAGCTGAATTGGCTCATGCTTAAGTTCAAATCAAAGTATTAGAAGCATATTTGATTTGTGTTCGAGCTGCTGTAAGAAAAGCAAATGAGCGAGCTATAGAAAGTGGAGTTAAGTTGAATATTGCTCAAATTAAGGAAAGAGATTTGGAGAAAGCTTTAAGGAAAAAGGATGACACGGTAAAGAATGCATCCTTCAGTGAACATAACGTAAACGAGGTTTTACATAAAAAGGAGGTGGAGTTTCTGTCATTACGAAGGGAAGTACAGAAGTTAGGTGTGCATAAAGAACATAATAAGGTCAAGCGAGGTTAAATTGTTAAATCGTTGATGGTGTTGAACGGTCTTGTAGTAGATTTGGAGGGACGCTTTGAAAAAGCAAAGGTTTACTACACAAAGTTGAATAAAAATTATCAATTTATGCATAAGAATTTTGCTAAACTGGCCTTACCGGATTGAAGCAGACTTTCCTTAGAAAAGATACCCACAAAGAAGATAATGGCAGTAATTGCTTATTTTGTAGAGGAAGTGAAGAGGCTTAAGATGGAAAGAGACATGTTGCATGACTGTTTGGAGTTGAAGGGTTGTATCTCTAAGGTTGATGTAGATTGAAGTAACTGCTTGAACCTTATGGAAACTAGTATTTGTCCCATTATGGCAGAACGAGTAGAGAGGGGCAGAGAGGTGGTTGTTGCGAGAGCATAGGAGTTTATGTCTTCTAGAGCTCTGAAGTTGTAAATTGTTTTGTTTTTGTATTTTTAGATAGATGAAAGCTAGTTAGAGATAGTAGACGTGTATTGCAAACACAGGTGTTTCTGCTTTAATCATTAGAGATAGTAGACATGTATTGATGGAAAGCTAGTATTACCTTTGCGTTAATCATTTGAGATTTAGTAGAGAAATATATGTATAGTTATAGAGAATAATGTGGGAGAAAAAACTTGAAAGTTTTCATTGATGAGAAAAGAATGTATATACTGTTGAAGATTGTAATATCACTTTTGGAATATAATGAAAAATAGTAGATGTACCTTGTGCTTGAAAACTTAGGGATTTAATGATAATATCGCTTTAATCTCTGAGTGCTCCATGGGCTTGGTATTCTGACGCCGTCCTTTGTCATGAGGTAGTAGGATCAAAGACCTGTTCATCCCACAACCAAAAATGGGCCTTCCCAGTATATATTTTTTTTGTTCTTGGGGATCTCTAAGAGGACAAGGTCATCGATTTCAAACTCGCGACTCTGAACTCTTCCGTTATATGAACTAGCTTACTTATGATGATGCCAACCTAAGTTGGAAATAGCTCGAGCTCGTGTTTTGTAAATCTAGTTCAAATTGTAGGCTAATTTGAACTCAATTTCTTCATCAGTGAGCTCGTGATCTTTGACGGGATGATGGTAGGCTGTCGGGATTACGAATTTTGTGCTATATATAAGTAGGAATGGAGAACATCTTACTGACTGTCTCGGCGTCGTATGGTAACCCCACAAGAGATGTGGCAATTCCCTTATCCAATTGCCCATCTTCTCTAATTTGAGTATCTTCTTGATTCCAACTAATATAGTCTTGCTTGTTATCTCGGCCTGCCCATTGCCTTGGGGGTAGTATGGATTGGAAGATGAATGAATAATGTTATGCTTGTTTAGAAATTCCACAACCTACTCTCTAACAAACTATGAGCCGTTATCAATCCGAATTTGGTGAGGCAACCAAATCGTGTGATCATATGTTCCTAGATAAAGGAGATGACTTCTTCTTCTCAGGTTCGACAAAGGGGAAAAACTTCAACCTACTTCATAAAGTAATCTGTTGCGACGATTAAGAGCCTTCTGTTACTCGGTGTGTTGAGGAATTCCTTTACGAGATCAAGTACCTATCACTTGAAAGGCCAGGACACCTTACTTGTGTGGAGCTTGAGAATAGGGGCTCGTATTTGATTACCATATCGTTGGCACGCATTGCATTTTCATGAATACTCCTCGGCCTGCTTTCACATTTCGGGGAAAAATACCCCTTGCATAATTGCTCTGTTAGTACGTGATCGACCTGACATGGGAGCCACAAGTCCATTCATGTAGATCTTTGGTCATTCCATCAGCTTTAATCTTTGAGAGGCACTTGAGGTACGATTCTATGACTGACCTTCTATATAATTTGGTTTTTTAAACTGTGTAATGCTTTGAGTTTTCTATCAACTGTTGTCGCTCTTTCGGATTTTCTAGAAGGGGCCCATTATACTTGTTCTTTGGGCCGAGTTATGTGAGGAAAGGTTTCCTCCAATCATCTTCCTCATATTTATTGCCCTCAGTGTTGATTGTGTATACTGTTGGGAGATCAATGGTTGGGGCTAAAATTACTTTAATTTTGAGATAACTTGTTTCTGTACCTAAACCCCAAAAAAATACACCAAGGAATTGGCGTGTCGATTTTTGCCACGAGATAAAAAATTGATAGTAGCTCTATTGAACCAGCTCATCCTGTCAGCAACTAGGGCTGTATAATCAACCATTTTTCCATTCTTCTTGTATTGCTCGGAGTAGTGATTGACGATTAGCAAGGAATCGGTGAAGACCGATAGTTCAGGAACTCCGATCTCCAATGCCATATCCAGGCCATGAATTAATGCTTCGTACTCTATGACATTGTTGTTGGCTTCAAAATAAAGGTGTATTGATTTCACAATTATGTCATTGGAGGGTGTAATCAGTACGATTTCAATCCCTGGCCCTGCAAATCCTGTTAATCTGTTCGTAAGAAGTCACCATCCCTTCTGTGTACCCATTTAGCTCGTTCTTCAAAAGGTTTTGAAGGTAGATCATCTTCGAGTTCTTCTATTAGATCTGGATCGTGCTCCTCCCTATCTGGATCGTTGATTGGAAAGTCTGCAAAAAAATTAGTTGTAGCCTGACCTTTTTCTAAAGTTTGATATTCAAACTTGATGTCGCGTTCTCTCAAAGCAACGAACCATTGTTGCACTCTGCATAATTCCTCCTTCTTAGATAGTACTTCTTGAAGGAGATAATTTTTCATGACTTTGACTAAATGTACTTGAAAATAGTACTTGAGCTTCTATGAAGTGTAAATGAGTATGATGAGTAGTCGTTCAATCTTAGAATATCACGTTTCTATCGGTGTGAGGTTTTCACTTATAAATACACTAGCTTCTCAATCTTTCCTTTGAGCCGAATGAGAACTGAGCTGAGAGAGTTATCTGTAACGGTGAGGTAGATGATCAATTCCTCCTTATCAATCGGGGTGCCAATTGTGGGAGATTTCCCCAAATAGATTTTGAGTTCTTCAAAAGCTTTTTCACATTCTGTTGCCCAATCGATCTCTTCAGTTTGTCGCCCGTTGCCCCTTCTGGTGGATCCATGAAGTAGCATGAACAGCCATCGACATCGATCTGAAGACTTTGAGATGAATATGTTGATAGCTACATTCTTGCCAGCGATCTTTTCCACATCTTTCTTTGTCTGTGGTAATAGCATGGAGAATAGAGCTCGAATCTGATCTGGATTGGCTTCAATTCCTTTCTTGCCGATAAGATGTCCCAGGAACATGTCAGAGTACACTTCAAATTGACATTTATCTGGATTGAGCTTTATCCGGTATGACCGTAATATGTTGAAGAATGTATCCAAAAGTGTGATATGATCTTTCTTCTGTAAGCATTTTCAGAGTAGATCGTCAATATAGACTTCAACAATCTTCCCCAAGTGTGTTTTGAACATGCTTATTACTTACCGTTGGCAGGTTACGTTAGTATTTTTCAGACTGAAAGTCATGACTTTGTAATAGTATAGTCCTCTTCCAGTGATGAAGGTCGTCCTTTCTTAATCCACATCTAAGAGGGGTATTTATTTGTACCCTGAAGTAGTATCTATCATAGACAGTGGCTCGTGGCTTACTGTAGAGTCAAAGATTTCATAAATGATGGGAAGTGGAAAAAAAAAATCGGTGTGTGCTTGTTTAGATCTGTAAAATTTATACAAATTCAATTTTTTACATTCTTCTTTGGAAATGCTACAATGTTCGAGATCCACTCCAGTTACTTGGCTTCTCGGATGAATCCAACCTCGATTAATTTATTGATTTCAATGTTGTCTTTATCTCTGAGATGAGGTGGGAGCCTCATATATTTTAGTTTAACTGCTGTGGTTTTATCTGTAATGCTCAATGTGTAACACACCTTGGCTGGGTCAACTCCTAGCATTTCCTTGAAAGTCCAAGTGGCAGCATCACTGTTCATCAATAAAAAATGTATGAGGGCTTCTTTCTCCTGTTGAACTAGCATGGTGCCAATATAAGTACCCCTGCTAGGTCCGTCGATCTCAATGTATGTTGTAGGTTCAAACTATGAAAGGCTGATCATCGGTGTAATTAGCTTTCTGTAATTGCTACGCCGCAAATCTATCGAATGTATCAAGTATGGCAGATACAGTATTTTTACAAGCTCGAGAGCTTTTAACTTCCTTTGATCTCATAGATGCCATCATTGTAGTTGAAATAAAGTGCTTGATGGTACGTGGATGGAATTGCTTACATGTTGTGTAACCAGTAGCAGCTATGATTCCCAGGTAGCGGGATTTGGCAGTGATGATGTAGAAAATAGCGTCGATAGTGGTGGGTCCAGCGATGATGGGAAGGATGATCTTTCCTACTCGTTCTTCTTTAGAGCTGTTAAAACCACTAATATTGATGTCGCTTGGTATAACTTGGCCTGCAAGTCCCATTTGATCGATTGTGCTCTAAAAATGGATCTCAATACCACTACCGACATCGATCATTATGGTATGCATGATGAATTTATACATCTTAAGCATATTAACCATAGCGTCATGTTATGTAAACTTGGCATGACCGATGTCGCAATCTTCAAATAAAATCCCAGTTCATCAATTGCTCGATTCATGAAGGAGTTTAGCTTTTTTATCCTGAATTGTAAGGTCACAGCATTCCGTTAATCTCCTCCTTTTGAATCTGGTAGAATTATTGATCTGATGGATCTCAATCATGTAACTGTGGTAGATGTGGCACAAGAATTTTTCCTCGGATTGACCTTCGACTAGAACTACTTTGACTTGCATCTTATTGCTTCTATTATTGTATCTCTCCAACTTAATAATGTACTCGTGCATTCTCCCATCTTTGAAAATATATTTTAGCAATCTCTGTAAAGTGTAACAGTTATCAGTTTCATGATGAGTTACTTTATGGTGCAAACAATATGATCTGCCTTCGATTGGTTCTAGAAGCTGAGATACATGGTTGAATTTATCTTTCTCCAATATTAGATAAATCACTGAGATCCTGACATTCATCTTAGGAAGGACTAGTTTGGGTAATAAATTGCCTTTTCAAGAGTTGCCAGTATTTACTTTAGCTCACTTTTTATCACCCTGGCCATCCTTTTGTTCACTGTTTCTATCTATGTTTTGACCTTTCGTTGCTTGGATGCTTTTAGTAGATTTATGCCTTTTAGTCACCATCTTTTCCAGGTCAACATACCTATTGACCTTGGTAATCATGTCTTCCAAATTTGAGAGTTTGTTCAAGAGCAGATGTTCCTTCACTTTATAATCGATCTGTAGTATATTGGTAAATGCTGATACGGCTGTATTTTAGTTGAGACTATTAACTTTTCAGGTAAGTTCCAGAAATTTCTTTGCAAAGACCTCAAGTTTTTCCCCTGTGACTGTTTGAGACTAATAAGAGTGTATAAATTTTCTTCCTTATCTTTATTGTGATCGTAGGTCTTGACGAAGATCTTTTGCAGTTGGTCGAATGTGAAGATTGAATCTTTAGGCTGAGAATGGAACCACCAGAGCAGTTCTCCATGTAGGCTTGTGGTAAATAGACGACACAGAATATGTTTCAAGTTGGAATATAATCCCAGTGAGTCTCGGAATTGTTGAATATGTTCTTTTGGATATGTTCCTTTTTACTTACATATCTTTGAAGTATGGAAACCTATCGATACTTCCATATCAAGCAACTCTTTGGCAAGTGGACTTCCGTGCAGTTTGGTCAAATCGTCCTTATTGCGGAGAGCATAAGCTTCGATTAATTCCTTGATTCATTAATCTATGTTTTCCTGTGTAACGTACTATCATGGTGCTTAAGCGAATTGACGTGCAGGTCAGGGGTAATGAGTACCACTATCCTCACTTAAACATTCATGAGCTAGTATCCTAGATAGAGGTCGCAGCTCCTCTTCTTGATGTTTGGAGGGCCTGCGTCCTCTGCTAGTTTCTGACTAATCATTTCATCCCAGATGAATTGAAGCTTTTGGTACGTGTGGGTCATTACATGGGTGTATGGAAGCTCTTTTGCTAGTTGCTGCTCGAGGTCCCAACCTATCTCGTGTTGAGACTCTAGAGTTCGCCGGTATCTGATCACCTTTCTTTGGAAGGGGAACCTGTTAATTATCTTGCAAGGCTTGCAAGGTAGTCTGCATCATTGCCATATATTATTCAAGTCGCTTGAATTTTGTTTGACGAGCTTGGTGTTCACCACCTAGTTCTTGTTCGCGGAGCTCGTAGTTGAGCAACAACTGATGTTCGAGCTCATTTCATTTCTCTGTTTCGGCATGGAGGTTCGTCCTTAATTCTCTGAGCTGATCAGGTTTAACTAAAATTTTATGTTGAACTCCTGTGGCTTGTCTCTTTAAAGTCACCATGATTTAAAATAGATCGTTGAGTAGCTATATGTCGAGGATTTCACGGAAATGTCTTCTTTCCCATAGACGGTGCCAAATGTAAGGGCCTAATTTCGTAATAGCTCGAAAGGCCCTTATACCAAATGTACCTGTGATAATAAATAGAATAGAGAATAGAAATTGGCATAGGGTTTAGTGTAGAAACTTCTGAATAGGTAAAAACCACAATCTCGTCTTGAAGATTTTAGTAACTGTAACTTTATTGCTTGGAACTGATATTTTAATTACAAGTTATGATCTCTTGAGCTAGAAAAATTAGGCCTTCCCTTTTTTATGTGTTCTATCCCTTTTATAGACATTAGTCTTGGTTCGTTTGATGTACCAACACGTTCTCCTGAATTGGGGGAAGAGTGGTGGTTATCTCTGTAACGATTGTCAGTTCGTGGGAGAACAGGTGTCCTAGATTTTATATGCTTTTACTTGGAGTACTAGAGCCATATTTTTCTGTAGTTTGTAGTCAAGGTGTCATTGTTGATAGTGTATGTCACGTGTATGTTGTGTGAGTCTTGCTTGGTATTACCTAGATGATATCCCAAATGGAGGGATAAGTCCTAACAGAACCCAACCTTTCTTGCACGATTGAACTAATGGGGAAAAATACGAGGATCCCCTCGTAATCTCGCTAGATAGAGCAATTTGGAGAATAAATTTCTAATTGAAGAAGGTGAGAGTGAGAAAGACACAGTTAAGAGTAAGGGTGAGTTGCTTAGAGAGAGAGGGATAAAAATTGAGCTTTTGTTTAAAAAACAAAATACCAAAAATTTATTCGAACAGAACCCTCGGGTTCAAAGAAATAGGCATCTGAGTAAATTATTTGAATACAAAATTTTCTATTCGACATGAAAAAGTCTATTCGAATACACATAAGGTATATTCGAATATAAACTATCAGACTACACAACCAAGAAAAGAGAGAAAACAAAACTAAGTATTTTTTTAAAAACAACAAAAACACACCAAAATATTAACAACTCCCCCGTATACACCACAGATATGATAGATTATAATGTATAAGAATATCATATTGGAAATCTCTTCAGTACTAAAACAAGTTAGTATAAGAACCCACTTAAGTTGTGCGTGTGCACAGTCAAACTAAAATAGAAACATGCAATCAACAGAACGAGCAATAAGAAATAAGTACCTCTCATGGTGGTCACTCAAAATCACTAAGAATTGACTAGCAAAAACTCTGTGTGAAATATGAATATGAACAATATGCAAAGAAAGAATTATATTTCATCAAACAAGTGGCGCATTGTGAGCAGGAAGATCTCATGGGCAGGAACCCAATTGTCGGTAATGGTGTCAAATTTACTAATGTAGACTCCCTATCTCTTATCACTACAAAATTTGTTGTGCTTAACTCAAGATCAAACAGGTCTTAAACAGGTTGTAATGTAGGTAAGGGAAGGCTCAAGACGGAGTAGGTGTTTTACTGGCATTCTGAGACTACAGTTCCATTATCTCCCCATCTTTCTTCAAATTAAGTTTGCCTACTGTAATTCTTTCTCCTTATTGAGTACACATGGAATAGAATTCTTCTTCCCCTCCTTTTTTTTATAATTTTTTTATATTTTTTATATTTTTATATTTTTATATTCTAGCAAGACTCTGATTGATATACTATACTAGCAAAGACATTGGGGATACTCACTCTATTCTTCTATTCATCTTTCCCCCAAAAATCATATTATTCACTAAAAAAGGCTCAAAACAAATGGGTAAACTAATAAAGGATTTGGGTAGAAAAACGAATGGCATAATTTAAGGCACAAGGGGATACAAGTGGATACAACTTTGGTTATGAATAACGAAGGCCAAAAAGGTTAAAAATATAAATGCCTATTATCATATCTTTAGTTTTACACAGTTACTTTTTCCCCTTAAATTAAAAATACGGAACATTCTACTAGTATAACTTGACTTTGATGTTACCATTGACAATTGAGTAAAGTAAGCAAAAGGAGATCAGAAGCGACGAGGAGATTTGTCATAACACTTGAATCTTATAACACTTGAATCTTATACACAAGGTCAGATCTTCACATAGCATTCGGTACGAAGTCTCTACAGGTATCATCAAGTATTTTTGTCAATGATTTCTTATCTATCTAAACATGAAACTAGCTGACTGTCACGAAAAAAAATCCTAAGTAAAGACCATACTGAATTTTCCTAACACTAAAGCATAAATAACATATGAGAAAACATATATCATGGTGATTATCTAACAAAAATGTAGTGCATAGAGGAAGTAAGAGACAAACGTAATCAATGGAGCAAACATCGATTGACCATCTCAGAAGTACAAACCTTAGAGCATCTATTGGCTTTGTAAAAAAATTGGCTAACTGACTCTCTGTAGAGATATACTCAACAATGACGATCTTTCGCTCAGCGAGATCACAGATAAAATGGAAGTGAATGTCGATATGCATAGTTCTGGAATGTTGTTTAGGATTCTTTGAAATGTTTATCGCACTCGAATTATTACAAAGGACTGACATCGTTCCCTGAAGTATTCCATAATTATTCAACATCTATTTTATCCAAATAAGTTAATTGCAAAAACTCCCTGCAGCTATATACTCCACCTCTACTGTGGATTGAGATATGCAATTTTGCTTCTTACTCTACAATAAGCCAAGATTATTCCCAATATAGTAGCATTTTCCCGAAGTACTCTTCCTATCATCTGCATTACCTGCCTAATCTACACTTGAATAACAAATAACCTCAGATGTTGTGTCATGTAAGTACCATAAACTAAAATTGGAAGTCCCACATACATAACGAATAATATACTTAATAACAAGCACAGATGCAAACACTAAACATAATATCAGGATAAGTAGCAGTAAGATAAAGTAAACTACCTATCGTACTTTTATACATTTTTGGATCAACATCCTTACCTACAGTGTCCTTACTTAGCTTTGTCATGGTACTCATGGGTATCTGAGCATGCTATATAGAGGAAAGGCCAAACTTCTTCACAAGATCCCTTCCATACGTGTATTGAGAGATAAACATCCCTTTCTGTAATTAACGTATTTGGATACCTAAGATGTATATTAGTTCCCTAACCATACTTATTTCAAACTCACTTTTCATTAAAAGCTTCAAAAGAAGTGGTTAGTGAATTCGAAGTAGAACCAAACATAATATCATCTACATATACCTGAGCAACAAACACCGCACTTCCCTTATGTTTTATAAACATCATTTTATGAACTCCCCCATGAACAAATCCCCTTCCCAAGAGAGCATTGGAAAGATGCTCATAGCATGCTCGAGGAGCTTGCTTTAAACCATAAAGAACATTTTTCAAGTAGAAAACATGATCGGAATGATGAAGATCCTCAAAACCTTTTGGTTGTGCCACATACACTTCTTCCTTAAGGAGCCCATTCAGAAAAGCACTCTTCACATCCATTTGATGTAGCTTGAACCTTTGATTACAAGTAAGGGCTAAAAGTATGCGAATATACTCAAGCCTTGTAGTAGGAGCAAAAGTTTCAGCAACATCAACCTCTTTGACTTGATTATACCCTTGGGCAACAAACCTAGCTCTGTTTTTAATGACGTTCCTAAGTTTAACAAACTTGTTCTTGTAGATCTATTTTGTCCTAATTACATTCGTACTAGAAGGACGTGGAACCAAATCCCACACATCTTGATGCCGAAACTGGCAAAGCTCATCCTGTATTGCATGGAGCCAATATTCATCTGAGAGAGCTTCCTTGAGAGTTGTGGGTTCGATCATAGAAACATAGCAAATACAATTCATCATCTCATGGTTTTGGCTTCTAGTTTGAACATGAAAACTAGCATCCCCGATGATATCGGCATGTGAGTAATCCTTGCGAACTTGATGCCATCCAGGTTGTGGTACACTAGGAGCTGGAGGGGGTGGGGGAGTTGGGAGTTGTGAAGTAGAGAAAGGAGAGGCAACATTAGATGTAGAGGCCGCATCAAGAATCTCACTGGTTGACGTCTCCAGATTTTCTATTATACCATCATCTTCTCCAACATCTGCAGAGCCAATAATACAAGTATCATCCACAACCACATTACATGACTCCATCATCACTTTGGTCCTAGAATTATGGACCCGAAAAGCTCTACTATTTGTTGAATGTCCTAATAAAATACCCTCATCATTTTGAGAGGCAAATTTCTCAATACTTTCTCAATCTCGAAAGATAAAGCAGTTACTCCCAAAAAACGGAAAGTAATTTACATTCGACTTCTTTCCAAACCAAAGTTCAAAAGGCATGCTTAATATAGCACGCGGTATCAATGGCCTCACCCCAAAAGTATGTAGGAAGATCCTTGCTGTGAAGTAAAACCCGTCCCATTTCTTGAAGAATTCTATTCTTTCGCTCTGCAGCCCCATTTTGTTATGGTATGATTGGAGTAGAGAATTCATGCTTAATCCCATTAGAAGTGTAGTATTCGATCACTCCAGCATCCTTTAACTCGCCTTCACGATCACTTTGAATTTTGCTGATAGAGCAATCTTTCTCATTTTAAATTTAAAGCGATATAGTACGAAATTCTTCAAATGTATTAAACTTCTCTCAGAAGGTTTATCCAAGTATAACGATAGAAATCATCTACCATTGCCAAAATGTATCGTTTACCACCCAAAGATACAATTCTTATTGAACCCATCAAATTTATGTGTATTAGCTTAAGAATCCGTGTAGTACCAATATTGTTGGCCTTCTTATGAGAACTCTTGATTTGCTTATGAATTTGACAAGGACGACACACAACATTAGTTAATCTTCCCATCTTTGGAACTCCCCTGATAAGCTCTTTGCCCATAATCTTGGACAAATCATTGAAGTTAATAACTCCCAACCTTTGATGCCACAAATCCACATTACTCAGTTTAACTTTGTTACACAGTAGATCTTCTTGTTGAACAACATAGCAGTTGTTAGCAGTTCTAGCAGCATACATCATACGTCGTCCTTGGGAATTTAATATATCACAACCTCCTTTAGAAAAAGTAATAGTGTGATCTGTATCACATAACTGACTGACACGAAGAAGATTTGTTTTCAGCCCCTTAACCAAAATAATATTATCTATTGTCAAAGTACCAAGTCCTTCAGCCTTTTCCTTTCTTACCACATGAGATATGCTCTCATCACCAAAAGTAACATCGCCACCCTGAATATCCTCTAGGTGACTCAGCTTGGACTCAACACCAGTCATATAACGAGAACATCCACTATCCATATACCACTGAACAGACTTGAAGGCATTTAAAGTAGTAAGTGCAACATTTTACCATATCTAAGGTGCCAAATCAGTCTTCCGCACCCAAATGGTTTAAAGAATCCTTCGAGCTGGGTTTCCTGTGTAAACTATTTAAACAAATTCTCACTTTTCACATTAGTAGAAATCATATTTGAGTTATATATTTGCCCATTTGATGGTCGAGCATATGGTTGATAGGGTCCAACAAATCTACAATAAGATGCAATATGACCCTTTTGACCACATATTTTAAAATAATAAATTTGTGAGTACGAGAACCTTTTGGCTTGATTACGAATGGAGGATATTATATTATGTTTGGGCAATGATGTAGAAGTAATTACTTTAACAAATTTCATCACTTGAGGAGTCTTGGCATTAGAGAGATATTCCTCATATCCTAGACCCTTTTTATCAGTATCCGTTTTCCCCATACATAACATCTTATTAATATTTTTTACTCCATGATACAAAATTTCAAGTTTATGATGGGATAAAATTAAATCAAGCTTGGCTGTTTGTAGTTCGTCCAAAGATGATTTTATTTTCTCCTTCGAATCATGAACTCTTTTTTATAAAATCATAACGTTATTATGGACACCTTGTTTCTCATCTTCAAGCATTTTTATCTCTTAACTTGTATTCTCAGCTTTTTCATGAAGTTTATACGTAAGTGTATAACTTGATCTTTCAAGACTTTGTTAAGTTTACCAATTTTAATACACTTCGCAAAAGTCTGAGCATACAAGTCTTCAAAATTCATGTCCTCAAACTCATTTCCTTCATGATCACTTTGATTTTCAATAGAATTCTCAAGTTCAAAAGTGTTAGAGTTATCATTACTACAATTTAGAAAAATAGGATATGCACAATATTATCCAATCTCAACTACTTGGGGATGATCCACATTGTTATTATTTTCATCATCATTATCATTCTAAGTAATACTAATGCTCATAGCTTTGTGATTAGTTCCAAATTTCTTATTGGGACAACTGTGAGCAAAATGACCAAACTTACGACACATACAACATTCAACTTGGCGTATAAGATTTGACCCGATCATGAGATCATGGTTTATAGTTTACCGATTGCCCTTGTTTTTGAAATAGACATTTTTTTCAAGATTTTTTAAAATTGTTGGCTAATAAAAGCAATTAATGAATCTATATCCGAACCGTCATCATCATCTGAGATTTATGAGTGATCAACCTCTTTTGTACCCTTAGAAGAAGAAGAAGAAGAGGAAGAAGAAGAAGAAGAAGAAGAAGATGAAGATTTAAAAACAACACTATTGTTCTTCTCAGGGTTTTTAATTTTCATCTCAAGTTCAAAAGTTCATAACTTTTTAGCTAATGTATCTTGTTTTATTTTCTTAAGATCATGAGCTCCCTTGATAACATCACGTCTGGATCTAAACTCTTAGAAAGAGATCTTAGAACTTTGTGAACAATTTGGACATCAAAATAAGTTGCTCCTAATGCGGTACTAGTGTTTGAAATATCACTTAGTCCCATATAAAATTCATCAAAATGTTCATTTTTACTCATACGAATATTCTCAAATTGTAAAGTAAGTATTTGCAGCATGTATTCTTTAACTACATCATCACCTTCATGAGTTCGAACTAGAATGTCCCAAGCTTCTTTCGAAGTGGTACAAGCAGAGATATGTTAAAACTCACTTTGACTTACAGCCATAAAAATAGTATCGCAACCTTTAAAGTTATAGCAGACAGTATCCTTTTCTTCCTTTGACCATTGATTTCAAGATTTAATGATCTCTATAGCACTACCTAGTAAACCTTGTACCATGGTAGGGTACTTCCATTCATACTCAATGTCAATCCATACATCTTCCCTAATTGAATGAAAGAATGCAACCATTCGTCTACGTGCTGCTTGAAAGTAAGTGGTACAAGAGTCTTCATGAATAGATTTGCAAAGTTGTCTTCTGAAATGTCTTGAGCAACGTCAATCTCATTCACCTTTTATAATTCATAAGTATGGAATGACTTTTGTAAAATGTGCTTCGTTCTGTCGCAATTGATAAAATTGTCATTGAGTTTAATGATGCAAGCCGAGTTATCTTCATACAGAGTCGATGTTTTATCTTGGATATAACATTCCACAACTTTAGTTAATGGGATATATCCTTGAGCGCAACCATCATTCTATGTCATCTTCATAAAGTCTAAGAACTCCATCGTGGTTCGAAGATGTAACAAATGTCATCTGCTTCATCGATCTCCAAGAATTTATTGTGCCCTCGTACATAAACCCATAATCCATCTAATAATGGCCTTTATGTGGATCTAAAATGTATTATGAATCAGTGTACCCTATAATTTTTTGTTTACCATTTTCGGGTCGAACAGACCCCAGCCTTCCGTGTCGATCAGATACCTCAAAATGTATTTGATCTCATTCCAGTACCTTTGGGTAGGAATAGAACTATGGCAAGCCAAATAGTTTACCGTGAATGAGTCATCAGGTCTAGTATACCTAGCTAACTATAGCAAAGCACCTCCTAACTATGGCGCCACGACCCTATGAGTTTCTCCCACTATAAGTATGGTGGAAGATGACATCATGTCCTTGACCATATCCAAGTGATAGATAATAATAAGCAGCTTAGTACCATGTACTGCATCCATACCGAAGTGTTAGATAACTCTTCCGATATATATTGTTTCATGTATGAGTATGTCACTACCAAAATGTTCAATCTACAAATCGAGACAATACTTAGTTTCCCAAGGCCTTTCATTTCAAATTCCTTCTTAAGGTATTCGGTGGCTTTCGGGATCTCCCCCGGTGTTTCGATGATATCTAAATCATTTAGTACATTATTATGACGACTTAAGCTAATGTATGTGTTCTTAATGAGAACGCATGGACATATAAGACTATTTGCAAAGTCTACGACCTTCAAATACTCAGCCAACTTATTATGTCACATGGGCCCTGATTGCTTCAAGTCAACAATAACTTTTCCAATTTTATTACGTATACACCACGTGGGCATCGGGATTAATTGCTTC
Source organism: Kingdonia uniflora (assembly GCA_014058105.1). Classification (NCBI taxonomy): domain Eukaryota; kingdom Viridiplantae; phylum Streptophyta; class Magnoliopsida; order Ranunculales; family Circaeasteraceae; genus Kingdonia; species Kingdonia uniflora. Next base: position 948,258 of record JACGCM010002776.1, read on the forward strand.
CAGAAGCTTACACCTCCCTGGGTGGCTTCATGTAGATATCCATATCTAATTTCTCATATAGATACGTGGTAATAACATAAGACGCATGTTTAGCTTCTCCTTGACAACTTAACAGACTAATCAGTACTGAAACTTTATAGTATCCATAATCGAATAATAGGTCTCATTGCAATTGATATCAGGTCTCTTAAAAAATTCATGGGTAACTAATCCTGCTTAAACCTAATTATCTCTCCAAGTTAATCATGTTTTCCTACTATTCCCATTTGTAATCGACAGGCTCTATGGCATCACTTCACATTCTGTTAGAAAGTTGAACTCCGCTTGGATTCCAGACACCCACTTTGGCCAACAGCGAATATGAATACCTTGTCGATAAATCTCTACTGAACGATTGTATGTTGTGCCATTACAAACTTTTAATAGATCAAAATCTCCTTATTATCATACGTATGTGCCACCCCTGGTATGTCTCGAAATGCATAAACTGGTCGCGTAACTACTATTGCCTCGTCGATGGGTAGTTCCATCCCCGATAAACCAACTACACCATTAGTCATATTTTTCCCTTATTCTACAGCTCCTCGGCTCATAATACTTTCTTCCAACGGTATTCTGTACTAAACATGAGCCTCATATTTATTTGTGGGATGCATACTAATTCCCCTAGAATGTTCAGCTGTGTAGGTACATTATTTACTGGTACATACACCTGTGATACTTTAACAGTGTCTATGAATGTGTCTAACAATTCATTTGTGACCTATTGAAAGTTTATAATCCGTTGAACCTTATTGTCACTTATGTAAATTGATATAGATGAGACAACGATGGTGTTTCTAACTATCCTTTGGAAACATCCACATCATTGACTATCATATCACCCCCCACAGCTTGGAAAATCGTATCATCAAAGTGACAATCTGCGAATCTCGCAATAAATATATCATCGGTAGTGGGTTCCAAATATCAAATGATTGATGGTAAATCTTAACCCACAAATATACCAAGCCGACATTGGGGGTCCTATCTTTATACGTTCTGGTGGTACGATTGGCACCTGTACGGAATATTCAAATGTTTGTCGATAGGCAACACCGGGCTTTGACCTAGTTACTCGTTACTTTGGGAAAGATATGATGATTTGTTGACCTAGTTACTCGTTACTTTGGGAAAGATATGATGATTTGTTATGGGACAAATCCTAATCAGTGTGCGGGAGCAAATGTGCATAGCCCACATACAAGCCGGAAGCTGTGATCTTAATAACAATGGCCTAACAATTAGCTTAAATCATTTGATTAGGTTCTTCACCAATCCCGAGTTGGGTATGGTATGGGGTACTCACGATGCTCAATCATCTATCCCATTTAGCGGTAAAATAATTATCAAAAACCTATAAGTCAAAATCGTAAGCCTAGTCAAGCCGCATCGATCGACTTGATCGGTTAATCCGGGAATTGAACCTATAATCGAATGATCTAAGTGAGAAGTCATGCTAACGTTGTAATCCTATTTGTTAATAACATTCAAACATAAGACCATCTCCAAGATGCGTCTATTATGAACATAAATACTTAAGTAAGCCACTATGTGGATAGATAAGTTCACATGTGTCTCTATAAATACGTTTGGAGCAAAGGCTAGAGATCCCACTCCACTATGGTCATACTAGGACGAATAATAAACTTTCATTGAAATTAATTGTTCACATACACTCTCTAGATCTTCTCTCCTTTTAAGGTAAGTAGAAATGCATTCTTGATAATCTTCCTCATTATCCTAGTCCATAGGAGTATATTAGAAACCGTTCTGGAAACTGTTCCAATAGCGTGATAGAGAACCGAGGGGGCAAATCGTAACGCGGAAGCACAATACGATTAGCAAGATCATAAGATCTAACTCTAACAGCAGAGAATTCAATCCAAGGCAATAAAATACATATACAAGGTTTAAATTAGGTGGAAACCCCAAAGGATCAAAACCACCCCCGACAAGCACGACGAATATATTATCACTTAGGGTTGCAAGAAGTTCCAAATATTATTTAACCTTACCTTTACCCTTACAGATAATCCCCAGCAAGAAACCCTAAAAAGAAAACCCAAGAAATCTCTCTAGAGCAAAATGCTAGATTTATCCATTTTCCCTCTCTAACTCTTTCTCCTTGTACATAGGCATTTAACTTACACTCTATATTAATAGACTTTCAATTAGGTCATCACTGAAGTACGCCTCATGAGATAAACCATCACTTTGGAATAAATCTCCTTCAGAACGAACTTAAAAACAAGCAAACATAGCATTTTATGTTTGAACGAGACCTAAGTCTCGTTCGAACGACTTCAACGTAATCTTTTTCGTTCGAGCAACTTAGTGACTCGTTTGAACGACTTCCCCTATTTTTGAGTAGCAACCTAACAATCTACACCTCGGCGAAAAAACCATTTCTTCTACTGCATTCGTCGAATATCCTTGTCGCGTTGCCCCTATGGACAACTTCTCAATTAAAAGAATTTCCCGAGTCTACGCTTTTCCTAAACCCACTAATCAGAACCCACTTTCTGATCATCTTTGTAGACCGTGTTATTGCTCCACCTTAAACAAAATTTCCCTTTCGAGAAATCTCCATAGCTCTATCGGTACATGCAACCTTCACATCTCCACCCACTGATTTACCAACAAATGTATACAAGTTCCCGCTTACAACTCCCTTCATGATCAAAGAAGATTCCCAATAAACTTTCATTACTCCACCTTGCCCGGAGTAATTGTAACTCTTATTATCTAATTTGGAAAGTGAAATTAGATTATGAGTCATACTCGGTACATATCAAACATCATGAAGAACTACGATGCGTCCACCGAACATCTTCACGTGAATATCACCCACTCCCAAAATTGGCCTTCGAGAGCCATCGTTCGTCGACACAAACTTGTTACCCTCATACCTTGCATATTTGTCGAACCATGCCTTGTGTGCGCATACATGCATTATAGCTCTACTATCAAATACCCATTTTCTATCATGGCGAGAACCATCAACGGCCACCACGAAGAGAGCCTCGTCACTATTGTTACCAGTAACCGTCGCTAGTTTGTTAGTGTTACTTTCGGAGCCCTTTGCTGAACTTGCTCCATTACCTTTTCCAGCTTTGCAATTTGATCTATAATGACCCAATTGACCACATCTCCAACAAGTTCTTTTTCTAAACTTATTAAAGTTTTTCTTCCCACTATTGTAGAGTTTTCCGTAAAGGATTCGCTACCCTTAAGCCTTCCCTCCTCGGAAAGAAGCGTACTTGTAACCTCCACAAAACTCAAAGTTTCCTTCACATACATCAATGTAGATTGAAAATGCTTGAAGGTAGAAGGAAGAGACCATATGAGTTGAAGCGCCTTATCTTTATCTTGAACTTTAACTCCGATCGATTCCAATTCTGAAACGATTCCGTTTAAAGAACTTAGGCGATCACCAATGCTCGTACCCCTATCCATCCTAAACGTATGAAGCTGTTCCTTGAGGTATAAGTGATTCGAAAGACTCTCCGTTTGGTACAAACTTTCAAGTTTTTCCCAAAGACCCTTTGCGGTCTTCTCTCTTACTATGTTTGCCAAAGCATTTTTAGTGAGATAAAGGCATATCCCGCTCGCAGCCCTTGAATCTAGATCTTCCAAGTTTTCTTCTTCACCGTCGTCCTCTTTCTGGGCCGCTATACCTTCAACCGAAGTTTTAGGTATAAGCTTCCCTTTCAGTACCTTGCGTAACCCGCCTTGAATCAAGATATCTTGAACTTGTATTTGCCACAATCCAAAATTGATCTTCCCATCGAACTTCTCTACATCAAACTTGATCGCGTTAGAGTACTTATATCTTGCCATTTTGTTTCTCTACTTGCCCCAAACCTTGCTCTAACACCAATAATTTGATAACAGAGGGGGCAAATCGTAACGCGGAAGCTCAATACGATTAGCAAGAACTTAAGATCTAACTCTAACAGCAGAGAATTCAATCCAAGGCAATAAAATACATACACAATGTTTAAATTAGGTGAAAACCCCAAAGGATCAAAACCACCCCCGACAAGCACGACGAATATATTATCACTTAGGGTTACAAGAAGTTCCAGAGATCACTCAACCTCACCTCTACCCTTACAGATAATCCCTAACAAGAAACTCTAGAAAAAAAAAAACCCAAAAAATCTCTCCGGAGTAAAACCCTAGATTTCTCCATTTTCTCTGTCTAACTCTTTCTTCCTGTACAGAGGCCTTTAACTTATACTCTATATTTATAAACTTTCCATTAGGTCATCACCGAAGTACGTATCACGAGATAAACCATCGCTATGGAATAAATCCCCTCCAGAACGAACTTAGAAACAAACAAACAGAGCATTTTTCGTTCGAACGACATAAGTCTCGTTCGAACAACTTCAACGTAAATTTTTTCATTCGAACGACTTCCCCTATTTTTTACCATAACCTAACATAGCGTGCTTTAACCTTTAGACATGGAAGGAATGCAGAAAACCTTATCTGTCATTTTCTCCGATAGTCTTTACGTAATAAGCATTATCATGTATCTCTCTAAAACTCAATAAAATCCAGGTGGATTTACTAATGTATAAGGTGGCCTAGATACCCTGTATCGTATCACGAGGGAGTAATAGTGTGACACTCCCAAACCAGTGTTTTCTATCATTTTGGCCGTGTTTGTGGTAAGTGTCTCATTCTTTCCCTTTTTGTTTGAAGGAGAGAGCCTCTCCAAACCAGATACTGCCATTGATGAAGAAAGGAATAAACCCACCAAGTCAAGTTCGGCAATGGTGGTTATTACCGGTCTCACTCACGATTGTAATGTTTTCAATTTCAACTCTCAATTCGAGAGGTTCGGTTGTGTTTTTGCCTTTTTCATCGCCGCAGTATTGGGTGCATCAATTTCCGATCCATAGATTGGGCTGAGTCTGTCATTTCTAATTACGCAGACCTCTTTAAGGGCATCATCATTTAGGGTATGATTTTTTGTTTTCCTTTCTAGTAATTTTGTGGCTTTAAAGTTTGTACCATTAAGTTTCTACAATTAGGTATTAATTGGTAATTAGTGTGTGCTAACTACGGTTAGTGTTTTATCATTTGACCTTTATTAGCATCTGTAATTGAATTTGGTACAACTTTCTTAAGCGTGTTAACTTTAATGAGAACTTATAAAAAAAATCCTTTTAGGACACCCTACTCTTGGCTATAATAATCAGTATTTTATGTGGTATCGATGGATAAATTCTTTGTCCTCGAGATACTAAGGAGAGGGCACAGTTGCACGTTACAGGGGTATGCTTGCTTAGTTATGGATTTAATAGTTCGATTGTCCCCCTGCTTTAGAGTCTGCAAAACAAGGAGGGAGGATTAAAGAGAGTGATGGTAGTGGAGTTGAGGAAACTTGACATTGATGGCTACATAGGGGAGAGCGGAAGGGAAGGAGAGAGTGTTTTTCAAATAATACATTGATATGTTCATACATACATACATTTGTAGTAATATTATAGGCTTACTGTTGATATCCTTCTAGTTGTTTGTATTAGCCGTTTGATGATCAAACTACAGTAAGTACTTTACTATTATAGATGAAAACAGTAAGTACTATACTATTATAGAAGAAAACAGTAGTTCATGAAGATACAAAATTGAGGGTACCACGAGCCTACAGCCAAAAGAGTAAAGAATGTCTTGGGAGAAGAAATTATAAAATAAACGAGCTAAGTAGCAAGAAGAAAAATTTGTATATCCCACCATGAATTATCCCTCCATCTTTATATATTCCATGATGGGATATACAAATTATACAGTATGTTATGAAGATAAAGCATGGAGGAAATTTGTATACCCCACCATGCTTTTAAACTTTGCATTCCACCTTAAAATAGTACTCCACAATGGCCGAAAAATGTCTATGAGGGCAACAAGATTTAAAGCATTATGACTATTATTTGTATGGCGCGAGATCGAAATAGGTTACTGTATAAGCTATTGAGATGGGTGATGAACTTAATTGATACAAGAGAAATATCTGAAATCGCCATTTGAGGGCTCAAAAGCAAAAGGAATATTGGGGATTAATGGTGAAGGGGCTCTTTGGGTAATTGGGTTTTGATTACATGTGAAGAGTTTGTATAACAAATTCAGAAGTGGATTGGTGATGGTGGGAGCTTTGGCGAATAGAGTTGGCCTAGCTGGGAATGGCGGACCAGAAAGTGGCAAAGGCACTCAAGCAAACATTGTTGAGATGGAGAACCTGTGTGCAGTGATCTCCGAAATCGACCTGGCAAGCGATTCCAGAGGATGGTTTGTGGACACAAGGGCCACACGTCATATATGTTATAACAGGAGTTTATTTACTACCTACAATAAGACTGAACATGAAGGGAAAGTGTTCATGGGCAACGTTTCGACGTCAAGGGTCGAAGGAAAAGGGAAAGTAGTTCTGAAATTCACATCTGAAAAAGAAGTTACTTTGAATGAAGTGTTGCATGTGCCTGATATCCGCAAGAACCTTGTTTCCGGAGCATTGCTGATCAAGAATGGATTCAAGTAAGTGTTTGAGTCAAATAGATGTATCATGACTAAGAATGGTGTATTCATAGGAAAAGGTTATGAGTGGGATGGACTGTTCAAACTAGCAGTCTTGTGTAAACAAATTTCAATTATCAATAAGAATGAAAATTCTATTTACTTGCTTGAGTCATTTAATGTTTAGCATCAACGATTAGGACATGTAAATTATGGTTCGCTGCGTAAATTAGTCCATTTAGGATTACTACCTAAATTCAATCTTGATTGCAAACAAAAATGTGAAGTGTGTGCTGAAGCAAAATTTGCTAAGCAACCATTCCATTCTACTGAACAACGCAAAATTGAACCGCTAGATTTGATTCACAGTGATCTCTGCGATTTGAATTTTATTCAAGCACGAGGCAGAAAGAAGTACTTTATTACTTTCATAGATGACTGTACAAGATATAGTCATGTCTACTTGCTCAGAAGCAAAGATGAAGCACTGGAAGTGTTTATTATGGTCAAAAATGAGGTTGAGACTCAACTCAACAAAAAGATAAAAGTTCTTCGAACTGATAGAGGTGGGGAATACGACTCTATTACATTTGGAGAATTGTGTGCTAAGTTTGGTATTATACACCAAACTACTGCACCTTACACTCCTCAGCAAAATGGAGTTTCTGAGAGAAAAATAGAACTTTAAAGAATATGCTTAATGCTATGCTTATTAGTTCTGGTTTGTCGCTGAACCTGTGGGGGGAGGCGTTACTTTCTGCGAATTACATTCTTAATATGTTACCTCACAAGAAGATTGAAAAGACTCCTTATGAACTCTGGAAAGGCAGAGAGCTTTCCTATAAGTTCTTAAAAGTGTGGGGGTGTCTTGCAAAGGTACAAATACCATTGCCAAAAAGGTCTAAGTTAGGACCTAAAACTATTGACTGTATTTTTATTGGCAGTGCCAATAACAGTAGTGCATATAGATTTCTCGTATACAAATCTGAAATAAATGATGTGCTTGAGAATACCATCATTGAATCACGAGATGCTATATTTTTTGAAAATATATTTCCATATAAAAAGAGTGATACTGTGAATCCTCTTAAAAGAACAACTGATGTTGCTTATAGTAGTGATCAGCGTATCACTCCTACAAATTCTGATTTTAATGCAGAACCAAGAGGTGGGAAACGACTTAAAGTTACTAAGTCTTTTAGCAAAGATTTTGTAGCATTTTTGTTGGAAAATGAGCCTCGAACCTTCAAGGAAGCCATGGCTACACCTGAAGCTCCTAGCTGGCAAGAGGCTGTACAGAGTGAGATAGACTCTATAATGCACAACCATACTTGGGAATTGGTAGATCTTCCACCTGGCAACAAACCTATAGGTCGCAAGTAGATTTTCAAACAAAAATTGAGACCTGATGGTTCAATTGAAAAGTACAAAGCCAGACTTGTTGCCAAAGGATATAGGCAAAAAGAAGGTTTGAACTATTTTGATACATATTCTCCAGTGACAAGAATAACTTCTATTCATATGTTGATAGCTATTGCAGCCGTTCATAAGCTTGAAATACATCAAATGGATGTTAAAACAGCATTCTTGAATGGTTAATTAAATGAAGAAATATATATGAACCAACCTGAGGGGTTCAATGTCCGAGGCAAGGAAAATAAAGTGTGTCGGTTGGTTAAATCTCTTTATGGATTGAAGCAGGCACCTTTACAATGGTATGACAAAATTGATGGAGTTATGATTAAGGATGGCTTCAAAATTAATGAATGTGATAGATGTGTCTATATTAAAAGCATTAATGGTGAGCATGTCATTGTGTGTCTTTACGTAGGCGATATGCTCATCATGAGGACTAACATCAATGTCATTATGTCAACAAGGAATATGTTGTCCAAATTTTTTGATATGAAGGACTTAGGTGTTACAGACGTTATTCGTGGCATAAAGATTAAAAGAACACCACAGAGACTTGTGTTGTCTCAATCGCATTATATAGAGAATATACTTAAGAAGTTTAATAAATTTGACTGTCGTGGTATTCAGACACCATATGATAATATGCGTCAATTGATTAAACACAAAGGTGAACCTATTTCTCAAATAGAGTATGCACGCATCATAGGCAGTCTAATGTATATTATGAACTGCACTAGACCAGATATTGCTTATGTTGTTAGCAAACTGAGTCGGTATACTATAAACCCTGGACCAAGCCACTAGGAAGCGTTAATCAGGGTTTTACAGTATTTAAAGCATACAATAGACTATGGGTTGCACTACACAAGATATCCAGCTGTCCTTGAGGGATACAGTGATACAAACTGGATATCATATTCTAACGAGTCATACTCCACAAGTGGATACGTGTTTATACTTGGTGGTGGAGCTGTCTCATGGAAGTCCTCAAAATAAACATGCATAGCTCGATCAACTATGGAATCAGATTTTGTTGCTCTAGATTTAGCAGGAGATGAAGCTGAGTGGCTTCGACAGTTTTTAGAGGATATTCCTATGTGGCCAAAGCCAGTACCTGCCTTATGTATCCATTACGATAATCAAGCAGCGATTACAAGGGCAAAAAATAATGTCTATAACGGAAAGTCACGACATATACGTCGTAGACATAATACTGTAAAGAAATTACTTGCAAGTGGAGTTATATCCATTGACTTTGTGAAGTCCAGTGACAACCTAGCGGATCCATTTACAAAAGGGTTGGCAAAAATGCAAGTTTTTTCCACATCGAGGGGAATGGGATTAAAGCCTTTAAATATGAGTTAACCTCAACGGAAACCTAACGTAGTTGATTGGAGATCCCATGATCTAGGTTCAATAGGACAACTAGTTGTGAGTTACTCAACAAGAACTCTGAGGAGATTTTAACTCCTGTCCATTCCATGATGTGAACAGTGCAACCTGTCGCGATTTTCAGGGTAAGTTCTCTGAACTTTTAATGATTCCTATGACTTGTATTTACAAGTGGAGCATGACAGGGTACTCTTAATAGGCAATCACCTATGTGAGCGTGAGGTGGGGCCGCTTCCATGAGAATTTTATAGGGCAAAATTCTCTAATAGTACTCATGGATCCGGAATTTGTTCAGGGCCGAATTGAACACAACTGTGAGAGCCGATTGCGTTTGGAATAGTACTGTGTGAAGACTATTGTCTAGGTTTACACCAAAGTTGACAGTTCAAGACATATGTTCACTAATTAGCGTAAATCCGATAGTTCTTTTTACTAGAGATGGTTCAAGTCCACAAGACACCTCTCTCGATGCAGGATCATTCCCTGATTTTCTCTATTTTGTCTGAGTTTGTCTGTTACCATTCAAATGTGGGGGATTGTTAGAAAATACAATACAATATGAATTGTTTTTCCTTTAAAGTTTGAATGGTGGAACTAAGTGGTTTTAGTCCCACATTGGATATGAGGGAAACACAACTCTCCTATATAAGTAAATCAAACACTTACCTTGTTGTAATGTGTGTGAGAGTTGGTGGGTCACACGCGCATGTGCGAGATGTGCGGCCCATGTGTGCAAGCTAGCTTGGGTGCATGGACTACCCATGGGCTTGCTCGACCTAGGAAACACCCGCTTATTATTATAAATCTATGATTAGACCTTGGGGCCTTGGGACATGGGCTCATGGGGATTCCTTTAAACACTTAGTCGTTTTTTGGGTTTGAGGTGTGAGTTGGGGTGTCTCCAACAGACGCACCTTAAGGTGTGACTCTTGGTGAAGAGGCACTAACTTGAGGTGTGACTCTTGACGGAGAGTCACCTATGCTCTATATAACCCAATTTCGTTTTTATTTATTATCATCAGTTTTTCAGAGTTTTCTTAAGTCCTTTTACAAAGAGAAAACAGACGCAATCAAAGTTTGTTTGGCAAAAAGATAGAAGTACTTTCTTCTTTCTGCGACTGATCGTTGTATCCTGGGAGACAGGGGCCTATATTCCTGTAAAGCACTGTGGCAGGGGGGAATCTGTCTTAAGGAGATAGTGTGTATATACTAGAATCGATCATCTCCTTAAGAGGTGTTTGTTTTTCATGCAGTTTGGAATACAATCTTAAGACAGATTAATTTTTTTCTGTGTGATCAAAAACTACAGCAATGGTGAATCTCACTGAGAAGGAGGGTGGTAAAAAGGGCAACCTACACGTTTTAAAGGTGAAGCCTGAGAAGTTCAATGGCACTGAATTTAAGCGTTGGCAATAGAAGATGCTATTCTTTCTCACAACTCTGAACTTAGCAAAATTCCTCAAGGAGGACAAACCAGAGTTGAAGGAGGAAGAAACTGACCTAACAACTATAGCAGCAGTGGAGGCGTGGATTCATTCCGACTTTTTGTGTCGGAATTATATTCTAAATGGGTTGGACAACACATTGTATAATGTGTACAGTCCAACGAAGTCTGCAAAGGAACTGTGGGAATCCTTAAACCATAAGTATAAGACGGATAATGCTGGACTGAAAAAATTTGTAGTTGGCAGATTCCTGGATTATAAAATTGTGGATTCCAAGACTGTAATCAGTCAAGTACATGAACTGCAGATTATCCTGCATAATATGCATGCAGAAGGTATGAGGTTAAGTGAATCTTTTCAGGTTGTTGCGATAATTGAGAAGTTGCCTTCATCCTGGAAGGACTTCAAAAGTTATCTGAAGCATAAGAGGAAAGAAATGAAGTTGGAGGAACTAATCGTAAGGCTAAGGATCGGCGAAGATAATAAATCCAACGAAAAGAAGGATGTTGTTCATTCTTATGATGCCAAGGCTAACATGGTCGAGGTAAACCCTAAACCCCATAAGAAAAATAGGAAGAGTTTCCTGGGACCTAAGGGCAAGGACTTTAAGAAGTTCACAGGGAGTTATTATGTTTGTGGCAAACAAAGGCACAGGTCAATGGAATGCCGCAAGCATAAAAGCAGACCAGAAAGTGGCAAAGGCACTCAAGCAAACATTGCTGAGATGGAGAACCTGTGTGCAGTAATCTCCGAAATCAACCTGGTAAGTAATTCCAGAGGATGGTTTGTGGACACAGGCGCCACACGTCATATATGCTATGACAGGAGTTTATTTACTACCTACAATAAGACTGAACATGAAGGGAAAGTGTTCATGGGCAACGTTTCGACGTCAAGGGTCGAAGGAAAAGGGAAAGTAGTTCTGAAATTCACATCTGAAAAAGAAGTTACTTTGAATGAAGTGTTGCATGTGCCTTATATCCGCAAAAACCTTGTTTCCGGAGTATTGCTGATCAAGAATGGATTCAAGTTAATGCTTGAGTCAAACAGATGTATCATGACTAAGAATGATGTATTCATAGGAAAAGGTTTTGAGTGTGATGGACAGCTCAAACTAGCAGTCTTGTGTAAACAAATTTCAATTATCAATAAGAATGAGAATTCTATTTACTTGCTTGAGTCATTTAATGTTTGGCATCAACGATTAGGACATGTAAATTATGGTTCGCTGCGTAAATTAGTCCATTTAGGATTACTGCCTAAATTCAATCTTGATTGCAAACAAAAATGTGAAGTGTGTGTTGAAGCAAAATTTGATAAACAACCATTCCATTCTATTGAACAACACAAAACTGAACCGCTAGATTTGATTCACAGTGATCTCTGTGATTTGAAGTTTATTCAAACACGAGGCGGAAAGAAGTACTTTATTACTTTCATAGATGACTGTACAAGATATATTCATGTCTACTTGCTCAGAAGCAAAGATGAAGCACTGGAAGTGTTTATTATGGTCAAAAATGAGGTTGAGGCTCAACTCAACAAAAAGATAAAAGTTCTTTGAACTGATAGAGGTGGGGAATGCGACTCTATTACATTTTGAGAACTGTGTGCTAAGTTTGGTATTATACACCAAACTACTGCACCTTACACTCCCCAGCAAAATAGATTTACTAAAAGAAAAAATAGAACTTTAAAGAATATGCTTAATGCTATTAGTGTATTACCTCCAAATATTATCAAGTAACATCTAATTGCACATAGATACGTAAGATTAGTTCCTTAGACATCAAGTTTTTAGAAAATAAAATGATGTCAATTCCCAATTGATCACTAATTATTGTCCCTGACATTTAACCTTGATTTAGATATGGCTCTCATCCGTATTCTAAATTAGTCTCAGTTTTAGTATTATCTCTGACCCCGGTTAGAATAATCACTGCTACACTGATCTACGTGTCACAGCTACAATGCATGTGTGGGTCTCACATGCCACGTGTCCTACCACATTAGTACGTGTGGGTCCCACATGCCATGTGTCTACCAAGTCAACACAGGTGGGTCCTACCTGGCATGTGTCTTCCACGTCAGCATGTGTAGATCTCAACTACCACTTCAACTGCCACATGTCTTTGTGGTCTCAGTTCCCTGTCACGTCACAGAACATGATTTGGTTTAATTTTGGATAATTAGGTTCGATTGAGGTCCTATTTTCCTAAAATAGGTCTTGATCAGGTCTTAACCTAGATGGCATGACATATTAAAAATAAAATAAAAAACCCTAAAGGCTTGGTGATGTTACCTTGACCTAATCTGCCGCCAAAACTTGGATTTTTGGCCGTTAACTACGCATGTTCAACGCCTTAATCTAATCACTAGAACGGTCCCTATTTTAGTTTAAAAATAGCCCTTTGCAAGGTTGAGAAAATACTAAAAATAGGTGTAAAAAATCCAAAAAAATAAGTATCAATCCTTAAACTCAAATCTACATATCATATACAATAGATCATGCAATTAATACTCAAAGAAGAAATTTACTAAAAATAGTACCTCTCTGCAACGCAAAAAAATCTTGAAAAACGTTCCTTGGGGAGCTTTTTCGTTCTTTAGATAATAAGCAATCACATACAATAGATGAACACTAAACATATAAGAGAAATAGAGAGCTTGATTTCATTGATTGGTTCATCTTAGGGTTACCATACTGAACCTTTTTGAGTTCTATATACTCTCTATAAACTTTCTCCATAAGCCCTATTTTACATGGGTTTGTTAAGAACCCAGTAAAACACCCGAATCCAGCTGGTTTCCCACCAAGGGCCAGACCCAACTCCTAACAAATTTTGGTTTTTAAGTCTAAAATTATACATGATTTGATCGTGTATCATTTTTAGAAGCACTTAAGGTTCAAATGACTACTTAGTTAGGACATTGCTGAGTTGCACTTCGTAACTCATACATTGATTTGTTCCTTAACATTGCCTCATCTTTTTTTCTTTTTTTTGGAACAATTGATTTATTAATGATTCATGAAAACATTACAATGGGGAGGACATAAACCTGATCCCCTTACAGCATAATCATCTTCTTAAATAAGCTACTCCTTTAATATCGTTGTTATAAATAGCAGTGACTCTAGGAGATAAACTGCTAACATGCCAGTGTTCTTTGCTAATTTGTTGGCTGCCTTCCTTGGATAGCCCATCAGGGGTATGATTACCTTACCTAAAAATATGTTGGAGCTGTATTTGATGTTCTTTGCCAATGCTTTCAATTCATTTCTGAACTCCGCGCAGTCTACTAGGTACTTTATTTTGATTGTTATACCAATTGGCAACTACTTCAGAGTCCACTTAAACCAGTAATGGAAACCATTTGTTATGTTGGCAGTATTGCAAGCCTAGTAATAAAGCATATAGTTCCGCAGTTATATTAGTTCCAGATCCTAATACTATAGAGAAAGCAAACACCATAACTCCCTAACTGTTTCTCACGATACCGCCTGCTCCACAAAGGTTATGTGCAGTAGAACCATATGTGTTTAGTTTGAAGAACCTAACTGGAGGTTTGCACCATCTCACCACTGTGGTTTTCCTGACTAATACTTTAGCAGTGTGTAGTTGTAGAAGCTGAATGGAAATAGTGTTAGAAAAGTTTTTATCTACATTAAGAGTGATATTTCTCAAGCAATCTTGCACGCAAGATGTAATCTCCCTTATCAGTAAGTCGTGTCGAATTTCAGTTTCTTCATATTTGAATTTACATCTTGCCTTCCAGATTTCCCAGCAAATGAGGCCAGGTAGTATTCCTCTAACCACACCCATTTGGGTACTCTTGTTTGCAGCTTTGAACCATGTACCTTGTCTAGCCCAATAAGTTTAATTTGCGACCATTTTTACCCCGCAAAACCTTCTAAAATGACTCTATTTATGGGTAGCCAGCTCCCCTCTTACAAATAGATGATCACTGTCTTCACATTTGCTATCGATACAACAACTGTATTTGGAAGGAAGGCAAACCAGTTTAGACAGAACACCATCTACAAGAATAATCTTTTTCCACATTTTCCAGCTAAAGACTTGGATTTCGGTAGGCACCACCTTATGCCATATCCATTGTAATCTCTCGGTTTCTTGGTCAGCAGCTCTCCAAAATTCCCAAATAGATTTAATAGAAAAATCTCCATTTCTAGCAGGATCCCATATAGCTTTATCCAGTTCTTCGCTAAGCTGAAACTTATTTTGCAAGATTATTTTCCAAGAATCAGGTACCTCATAATGTAGTTTCCCCCAATACCAGGTGCCACTGTTATTGATGACCTTGTTTATCTTGATGTTCTACTCAATATCATCAGGATATATATAAATCTTGTAATGGTCCTTCGCCTGTCCAGTTATCATGCCAGAAGCTTAAGTCACCTTTTCCAACAACCCATGAAGTGTTTGCTCCACAGTTTCTAGCAGACCTCGCATCTGTTTCCATTGTTTAGATGTGTTCGTGCAGGTACTTCTCCAGCTATTATTATGATACATGATCGATTATAAACCGACGTCTTAAAAGACCTGCAAGCGCACGGTGTACCGTTGAGTACAAAGGAAAGCGGGGTCGTATCCCAAGAGACTTGTGGTACGAATTATGCTTCGTGCTACAAGTTTTATCCAATAATAACGAGTTTGTGTAGGTTTTGAAATAAAAAGAAGAACGAAACAAATTACAAGATAAATTGGAGTGGAAACCAAGGCATCGATTCCACTCCACCCTTTATAACCATTAGATAGCATAAATAATTAAAGTAAATTACGAGTTCCCGTATCGCATATCCTTGGTCGGGCATATGCAATACATCAAAAAATACAAGAGATTTAGTAATTGGGAGCTACCTATAAACCAACTTATTCAACCATTGTCCGGTTGATAAGCATAGATTATGTTCTCTTCTCCATGTTCCTAACCTATCTTGTTAGGGTCAAACAAGATGGTTACTTATATTCCTTATTCCTCCTAATCCTAGCTATGGTCAAGCCTAGGATGAAGGAATTCAAATATGCAATATTCTGGGATAAAGAGAAAGTAATTACTCTAACTAAGCTACACAATCTACACTAAGGCAAGATTGGGTAGAGCTTCCTCTAGCCTTGGCTAAGAAGATTAGCTACTCATCTCTTTGATCATTGCCATACTACTATTATTACGAAAAAAGTAAAAGATAAGAAAAAGAGAAAGAATAAGCTTTATTGCTATGAACTTTGATTTACACTCTCCAAGATGATCCCTCATGGGTAGAATTCCCCTCCTATTTATAGAGTATAGGAAAGGTTACTAAAAATCACCATTAATATAAAATCCCTTAAACAATGCCTAAAATCATGCATTACAACTCATGAGAATAATATATATATATATATCTAATTCTCTTCAATAGGCATCCATGCATGGGCCTTTGGTTGACAACTTCAAATGAGAATCATTGTTGGAGTGTATCACCCTTAATCTTCGTTAAAAACTGGAAAATTGTACGACTTGTTTATCATGTGACCAATTTCTGTAAATACAAACAAAAGCACTATTAGTGTCATATTTATTTAATAAATAACTAGGTAGATATAAATTTAGAAGTTGTTTACGTAAATATTACCTGTCTATCAAATACCCACAAACTTATATTTTGCTAGTCCTCGAGCTAAAGTAAACAAAAACCATTTGCGCCTGTCACGCAGTTGCATTTAGTGTATGCAACGAGCCGTTAAACCCCCAGGTTTAGCCTGGTGGACAAGTGTTGTCTCGTGAGGGTTTACAATGACTATACCCACAAAATTCAATAATAACATTTTCAACAATTCTAAAATACACATGACTCATTTCCTGTGAACTTAACCTTACTTAGTTGTGATAAAAATATACCAATGATAAAATCATTAAACTTGTTATTCTCCCAAGTATATCAAAAAATATTTTAAACTTATCCGAAACTAGAGGTACTACCTCAAAATTAGAAAGAGATTCAAGTATTTTGCTTTAGCTTTATTTAAGTGTACAATGAAAATATTTTTATCGCCTAATACGTTGTCTAGAATAATTTACTTAATTTTTGGTAGTCTAGTTCTCGCTGGAATAAATTCAAAGGTCAGTTCGACAAGTGCCTTAGTCAATTCGTCTTCCTAGAATTTTACTTTTCTTTTCTTTTGTAAGCCTTTTCTTTTGAGTACTTTGTTTCCTAGTGAGGCCTCCGTAACAAGTAGTTTTCAGTTGACAATCCCCGCCAGTTGGCTAAGGTTGTCAGGGTGTGGTGTCCCATCATGACCTAGACTCAGGATTCTCACAAATAACATTTTATTGTGTTCCTTTCACATAGTTCATGGTCAAACTCGAGATTGGTGATAATTTTTCCTCTTTCAGTTCTTAATCATGCGAGTAGCCTTGCAGCGTGAAAGTTTTTTGAGCATATTTGGCTTATTTATTATTTTTTCTTAGGAATGAACTTATTCTTAGGCAGTTGTCTCCCTTACAGCAAACTATTCCTAACAAAAATGCTAAATTTCCCTTTTACTGAGCAAAAATCTATTGAAGGTATTAATTGCAAAACTACAATGAAGTGCACGTTTTCAAAATATGCCAAGTTTAACTTAAATTAGTCGCTAATAAAAAGATAGTACATCAAGCTTAAGATATTCCAAAATATTTTATTGTATACTTGGTACAATTTCAAAATTTAGGTTTTTTCATAATATTTATGTCAAGGTAAAATCAGTTTAAGTGTTTGGAAATTCGTCAAAAATATATTATGCATTGCCAAAGTGCCATTATTTCACTTTTTTTCAAAAAACATTTAAAGAAATGGTTTCCTACCCCCAAACTTAAATGAAGCATTGCCCTCAATGTTTGAGAGCATAAAAAAATGGAGAAATAAAAACTAGAATTTCTCACCTGAATGTGTCATGGGTTGCGTCCCAAAAAGTATTAAGTTTACTGCCTTCAGCCAGACGAATGTACCCCCAAACTTAAAATTTTCAATATGACTGGAAGGGTACGATGTTGAAAAGGTGATGTATTATCCTGGTTGCAAATTCTCTTTCAAAAACCAAATAACACATGAATGGTGATCCTTAATATTAGCCTTTAATTGGGCAGATATATTATGTAAAAACCAGAAAGAGTTTAAAGCTAATTCTCTATGAAAAAGATTTTTTCTAACAACTTTGCCTATTATTTGATGACTCCAAGTTGAAAATTTTAGACAAATCAGGAAAAACCATTTTCTCAAGATAAAGCAAATACATACCCAGGGAACATATATTCCTTTAGAATTTTCAATGCAATCATATGATTACTACAAGTTGCAGTAAATAAGAAGATTGGTATATAAGTATTCATCCCCAAAAATGTACTAGATTCAAAACTCAATTTTCCTGGAAAGATATTTTCTTTGAAAATTTTCAAAACCCCCATGTTATCGTTGATATTCCAAAAAATGTGATAGGTGGTTCTGACAAAGCAAGTCCGTGAGGCATCCCCAAAATTATAATTTTTCAAAAAGATGTTTTCTTTTAGTAGAAGAAAAACTATATAACATATTTGTGGATGTGGGGATCGGGGACAATTGACTCTAATAAACATTTAAAATTTATGTACCTAAAATCATAACTTATCTCAAGGGACTCATCCTGACCATTGATGTGGATATTCATTGGCTTAGGGACATGGCCAACTTGAAATATATTTTTAGATACTAATGATTGTACCATTTGATGAATCTCAGGATCATTCGAGTCCTCAAAATAATTTAAACATTCATAAGAGAAATACAATAAGAATTATCTCCGTACAAGTCCTCAAAAACATTTATGGTCATGGTACCCCAATTAGGCTTGTGAAATGGAGATGTAGGCATAGGTATAGGTGCGGTTGGTGAATGAGTAACCAAAATAGAATCAACCACTAATAATTGTCGTATATCCTGTAAAGAAGGGTTGTCCACCCACTGGTTTCCAGCATTGTAATTTGTGTCAGGTGGACGCGGCTTAAGGCAAGGCTGAGGTGACTCACAAGGAGACTGAGAAGGAAATGACAAGTTGATAACATCTGCAATAGGTTCAACAATTTCTAATTTCTTGAGTTTGGTACAAATATCATCATCTACAAATTCCTCGCAAATTATCGTATAATGAGATGGTGATTTCATATATTCATATTTTATCTCATCATCATCATCGTCAGAAAAATCATTAGAGGAGAGGGAAAAATATTCAGTCTCGGTCATAGTTTCCTCGAAACAATTTATTGGGTTAACAAATGAAATGAAGGATGGTGACATCGATGGTTGAATTTGGAGGGCATCTTCCAGATCTTCTTGTGACATAGGATCGTCGACCTTAAAATATTCATCTTCTAAATCTGTCTCACAATATGGTATCCATTCACCCCACGGAAAAAACATTCCTTGATTACGCTTGAATTCATCCATTTCTAAATCACAAGGGGATTTATCTTCGGATTGTTCTTCTTCATTGTTTAGAATTTTTCATGCTCTATTTTACTCCACGTAGTTGACAACTAAGTTATCTGAGTCTTTAATCTAGAAATAGATTGGGTCGTAGAAGTTTGATTTACCAATGTCTGTTGTTGGAATTGCTTCATTTGTTGCTGAAATTGTAATACTTGTTTTTGACTTTCCATTGATTGTTACATGAAGAGAGCAAGGGTATCTTCCAAAGATGGTTTGGGTGGAGCGGGTGGGAACTGATTGAATGACTGAACGGACTGATGGGCCTGCATATATGAATGTGATTGGAAAGGTTCCATGTATTAAGATTTTTGGTGTTCCCATGATTGAAAATGATTATGAGGTTGTTTCGGGATGTCGAATTATGAGCTGTATGGATTCCAATGTTCTTGCATGTATGACATTTTAAAATAAAAGTAACACCCAATGTAATAAATAACCAATCAAGCCTAAACTCTAGCACATCAACATTTTTTAGAAGTAATAATTAGGTTTCCCTTATATTCTTCTATGTTCAAAATAGGTAGGATGGAAAAAGGCTTTGGTTCCTATACTCCCCTGCGTTACTATGCTAGTACCAGCTTAAAGTAGATGTTCAGTCCTCACGCCCGAGCGAGTCGCCTTATCGTACGTCAGCACTCGGAACGGTGACGTTGCAAACCTACAACCAGTATTTTGTGGCGCTAGGCTGGGGCCGTATCCTATGAACCCGTGTTTGTACCCCGGTCCGGTAGTCCTATCTACTGGGTGATGAAATCCTGCGGGAATCTTGCTACTCTTTTTTATTAAGAGTTATTTTGAGGTCCGGGACGTTTAATTTTCATGTGATACGAATTTCTTCGTATCCCTAATGGGTAGTCCCACTTGTTGGAGAGATTTTTAGGTGATGAAATCCCGTAAGTCTCTAACGCTTTTTACCTTTACTAATGTTGGAATGAAAAAGAATATTAAACACAGCAATAGGTCAATCCAATCACAGCAAAAAATTTATTAGAGCAGCGTGTATTTGCACAGTCCACACGACTTTATGATCCTAGTGCCGGGGCGGAGCGAATATGAACCCCTTCTAGATGTCAAGTTTTGGGAAGTACCAACCTATGGGAAGTGTTTCCCGGTGTAGCTGTGGCCGCCCCTTCATTTAGGGGGAGAAAGAAGGAAGTGCCCCTTCACTTGGGGGAACAAGAAGAATGGATTTGATGATGCTTTTAGCTTTACGTATTGTCCGTCTCGTTTCCAACTTTGTGACTATTCTGTAAAACGAGAGAAAAAAGATTAGTGAACTTGCGACAATACTATTAATTCAATTTCTAAGTTTATTGTAGTCTATGATGTCCTGATTTTTAAATGCGCATATCTTTCAACTCGGTTGAGAGAGAATATTCAATAATATTAATTTGGAAAGATAATTCAGAAAAAAAAATCTTCATGAAGAAAGTTTTTATAATTTAGCTTCCCTAATGCTCAAAACAGATGATGAATGTACAGTGGCATCCTTAAGGGAGAGTGTTTTAGTACTGTTTTTTCAAAACGCTGTAATTCACAAACGACTAGACAAAAAAATATGATCTATAGAAATTCGATAAGGGTTTTGAATTATCTAAAGCTTTCGTAGCAAACATTTTCCTCATCTATGAAGTATAGATGATCAAAAACGATGAAACATTCAGGGACAGACTTCAAAGCTACTGTAGCGCCAAAAACTTGATTTTTATTTTTTATTTTTTTCTTTTAAAAACTAAACTAGAGAAACGATAATAATAGAAATATTATATTCTATTACCGGTCACTATAATACAACTTACTATAAAAAAAATAAAAATAACATAAAAGAAGAAAAAATTGGCTTAAAATAACATCTCAATAAAACGCAATTTAGTCCCCGGCAACGGCGCCAAAAACTTGATCGATTATAAACCAACGTCTTAAAAGACCCGCAAGTGCATGTTGTACCATTGAGTACAAAGGAAAATTGGGTCATATCCCAAGAGACTTGTGGTACGAATTATACTTCGAGCTACTAGTTTTATCCAATAACAACGAGTTTGTGTAGGTTTTGAAATGAAAAGAAGAACGAAACAAATTACAAGATAAATTGGAGTGGAAACCAAGACATCGATTCCACTCCACCCTTTATAACCGTTAGATAGCATAAATAATTAAAGTAAATTACGAGTTCCCGTATCGCATATCCTTGGTCGGGCATATGCAATACATCAAAAGATACAAAAGATTTAGTAATTGGGAGCTACCCATAAACCAACTTATTCAACCATATCTTGTTATGGTCAAAAAAGATGGTTACTTATATTCCTTATTCCTTCTAATCCTAGCTACGGTCAAGCCTAGGATGAAGGAATACAAATATGTAATATTCTGGGATAAAGAAAAAATAATTACTCTAACTAAGCTACACAATCTACACTAAGGCTACATTAGGTGGAGCTTCCTCTAGCCTTGGCTAAGAAGATTAGCTACTCATCCCTTTGATCATTGCCATACTGCTATTACTGCGAAAAAAGTAAAAGACGAGAAAAAGAGAAAGAATAAGCTTTATTGCTATGAACTTTGATTTGCACTCTCCAAGATGATCCCTCATGGGTAGGATTCCCCTCCTATTTATAGAGTATAGGAAAGGTTACTAAAAATTACCATTAATATAAAATCCCTTAAACAATGCCTAAAATCATGCATTACAACTCATGAGAATAATATATATATCTAATTCACTTCAATGGGCTTCCATGCATGGGCTTTTGGTTGACAACTTCAAATGAGAATCATTGTTGGAGTGTATCACCCTTGTTCTTCGTTAAAAACCAGAAAATTATACGACTTGTTTATCATGTGATCGATTTCTGTAAATACAAACAAAAGTACTATTAATGTCACATTTATTTAATAAATGACTAGGTAGATATATATTTATGAGTTGTGCACGTAAATATTACATACTCTCTAAGAGTGTGATATTTGTGAACTTGCTAAGAGTCATCGTATTACATACTCTCCAAGTTTTAATAAAAGTTTAGAACCTTTTAGTATTATTCACTCTGATGAATGGGGTCCTGCACGTATTCCTTCATTATCTGGAGCTTGCTATTTTGTAACTTTTATTGATGAGTGTACTCATATAATGTAAGCATCCCTAATTCCCCATAAAAGTGAAGTCTTTGAAGTATTTAAAAAAAATTATCAGGCCGTTTTGACCCAATTCCAAAGGAGGATACAAGTGTATCAATTTGATAATGGAGGAGAATTTACTAGTAATGACATGTCATAGTTTTTGACAAATAACGGCATTCAACATCAAACCTCTAATGTTTATACCCCACAAAAAATGGGTTAGCTGAACGAATGAATAGTCAACTGTTAGAAGTTGTTTGTGCATCTTTTTTTGGAATGAATATGTCATTGAATTATTGGGAAGAAGCGTTAAAATCTACTGCTTACTTGATAAACCGCACACCATCTAGGGTCATTGAATTTCAGACCCCCTTCCAAAAACTTCATGATCTTATCACCATCCCTGCAATGTCAAACCTAGAACCACGTGTTTTTAGATGTGTTGTCTTTGTTCATATACCTAAACATTAATGAGGAAAATTGGATCATTGCGCTTAAAAGTATATGTTTCTTGGATATGCTGATTTTAAAAAGGGTTATCATTGTAATGATCCTGTGGAGGGGAAGGTGTATATCTCTCTGGATGTTTTGTTTTAAGAATTGGAGGCATATTTTTTGTGATCTTCCCTTCAGGGGGAGAAAGATAATGATGGTGAAGGAAAGTTCCCTATTATTAGGGATATGTTTCAGGAACTAGAGGATTTGATGAGTAATTTGAGCAGGCGTAGTAACCAAACCGATGATGAAAAGGAAAGTGAAGCAGAGTAGATGACAGGGGGAGATCGGGGTTTTGAAGATGTACTTCATATGAATGGAGCGAATCAGAAGACAGGGGGAGATCAAGCTGAAGTAGTAGAAGTTTCCCGTGACTCCAACATTCTAACACCATCTACCGAAGCACTGCCGCAGAATGTCAAACCTTAGGTACTGCCTAATCCTAATACTGTTAATGATATTCAACCTAGACATTCAGAAAGGCCTACTAAAAGTATTCTAAAATCTACTTATGAACCAGATATCAATTCTAAAGCCAAATACCAAATTTTTGATTATGTGTCTACCAATAGGTTGGCTAAGTCGTTTACATGCACTATGAATCAATTATCCTCTGTATCTATTCCTAGTAATTTGTAGGAAGCACTATCAGATCCACGATAGAAGAAAGCATTGAATGAAGAGATGAATGCATTACAGAAGAATTCTACTTGGGAACTTGTTGATAAACCCCACAGATATCGTATTGTTGGGTATCGTTAGACCTTTACTGTAAAGATGAATTCAGATGGAAGTATTGATAGGTATAAAGCCAGACTAGTTGCTAAAGGGTATACGCAGACGTATGGTGTGGATTGCGAGGAGACCTTCGCCCCAGTGGCAAAGATAAATACTATTCGTGTACTCATTTCTCTTGCAGCCAATCAAGGTTGGCCATTACAACAGTTTGACGTGAAGAATGCATTTCTTAATGGAGACTTAGAAGAGGAAGTATACATTGAGTTACCACCTGGAGTCACGAATTCTAAAGGTAGAAAAGTATGCAAATTAAAGAAGGTATTATACGGGTTAAAATAGTTGCCACGAGCTTGGTTTGGACAGTTTTCGAATAGCATGAAGGCATTTGGATATAGACAAAGTAATTCTGATCATACCTTGTTTATAAAATGGAAGTCAGGAAAGCTTACCGCTCTTATTGTTTATGTTGATGATATGGTTGTTACTGGAAATGACTCAGTAGAAATGGAGGTACTGAAGAACTATTTGTCATGGGAATTTGAGATGAAAGAGTTGGGATAGTTAAAATACTTCTTAGACATTGATGTTGCAAGATCAAGTCAAGCTATTTTCATGTCTCAACGAAAGTATATATTAGACCTTCTTATAGAAACTGGGATGCTTGATTGCAAACCGGTAGATACACCGATTGAAGCGAATCATCACTTAGGAATGTTTCCCGACCAAGTTCCATGTGACAAAGGAAGGTACCAATGCTTAGTGGGAAGACTAATTTATCTCTCCCATACTCGATCGGATATTGCATATGCCATTAGCATCGTAAGTCAATTCATGCATAATCCAAGTGAAGAACATATAAAGACGGTCTTTTTATTACTAAGGTACTTGAAGAAATCTCCGGGAAAAGTCTCTTATTCCGGAAAGGTGGTGATATGGAAGTAATGGGATACACCGATGCAGATTGGGCAGGAGATATGACGAACATGAGGTCAACCTCAGGCTATTTCACCTTTGTATGTGGGAATTTGGTAATATTTAAAGCTAAGAAGAAAAAGGTTATTGCTAGATCAAGTACAAAATCTGAGTTTCGGGGTATGGCTCATGGAGTACGTGAACTACTATGGATACATAATATATTGAAGGATCTTGGATTTAAACTCATGAAAGCAATGGATCTACACTGTGACAATAAAGCAACGATTATGATTGCACACAATCCAATTCAACATGACCGTATGAACTATGTTGAAGTGGATCGGTTCTTTATCAAAGAAAATATTGCGAAAAGGTGTATATATTTTCCATTCGTGAAGTCGGAAGATCAACTTGCAGATATTCTTACGAAAGGAGTTTGTAGACAAATATTTAACGACATGATTGACAAGTTGGGCATGATTGACATCTATGCTCCATCTTGTGGGGGAGTATTGAATATAGATTATATGTTTAATATAGAATATACCTAATATATGATATATACTAAATATAGGATATTCTTACTTAGCGCCCAAGTAATTATAACTATATAAGGAGAAGGTCTTCTTCCATTGTAATAATCGAATAATAATAAATTTAGTCATTCTCAAATCTCTTATTCTTTGTATTAGTTTCTACACAAAGAAAGCTTGATTTTATCAAACTTGAAACCCAATAAAGGAGACTCCATTAGATCTATTTAAGTACAGTGTCACCAAAGGTAGAAAGGGGAAGATAGTAGTTTCAAAACAACTCATAGTAATGGGAGAACAAAACCTACATGGTACAGCATCTAGTCCTTACGTTTACAGAGTAATGTGGGCTTTGAAACTGAAAGGTTTAGATTATGAATATATTGACGAAGATCTCTCTAATAAGAGTAATTTGCTTTTAAAGTATAACACAGTTTATAAGAAGGTACCTGTGCTCATTCACAGAGGAAAAGAAGTCACGGAATCCTCTATTATTCTGGAATACATCAAAGAGACCTGGCCGCATAACCCTCTGTTGTCTGCAGATCAACATGAGAAAGCCATTGCTTGGTTTTGGTTTTAATTCGGAGATGATAAGGTAATTTTGTTTCTATGCACATAAGATACTAATTTCATGAAATTTATCATAAGAAGTAATGTTATGTTATTTTTGAAATAACGAGTTATACTCTTTTTGGGATTGTAATAAAAGTTGGAGAAGGACAAAAGAAAGCGATCCAAGATAGTTTGGAAGTTTTGAAAATCTTAGAAGAACATGGTCTTGGGGCAAAAAAGTTTTTCGGAGGGGAGACTATTGGATTAATGGACATGACACTAGGGTGGATGGCTTATTGGATTAGTATATTAGAAGAGATTGCAGGTGTTAAATTGTTGGAAGAACACAAGTTTCCTCGTCTATTTAAATGGATAAAAAACTTTAAGGAATTCCCCATAATCAAAGAAAACCTTCCTGATTATGATAAAACATTGGCTCGATTCAAGGGTCACCGGGAAAAGATTGTTGGAGCTGCTACAAAATAATCCCACAGGGGAGATTGATTAATTAGATTCTACATATTACTCTTGGTTTGTTCTATCAATTGTACGTGGTTTAAGTCTTTTCTCTCCTCTTGGGTTCAGTTGTTTGTTTAGGAATGTATTTTTTTCGGTAAGTACGTTTCATATGTCCTTACAGGTGTAATAAAATGGTCTACTACTTGCTCTTCTCATAGAGTGATTATGGATGCGCTAGTGTATGCAAGCACATTATTTTTGAGATTAAAGTTGGGGTCGAGTGTAATTATTTGATATATTACTTAATTTTGAATGTAAAGATATGTTGTTGGTTTTGTGTTTGAATATTATCGAGTTTTGTAATAATTGTCTTCAGAACAAATTTGAGCTTGTCTTCAAAAATTGGATCATGAACCCCATTTTAGAGTTGACTGCCTTCCAAAAACACCCTTGCATGCAACTCACGTGGGCCAATAACCCAAGTTACCGATTTTGCTTTAGGTTATAAAAAAAATGGGTGTTCTCATTAGAAGGTCTGACAATGGCAGGAAATTGAGATCTGGGAAATCCCGCTGCTGTAGGGAGATATCCTTTGATCTCACTCAAAATCGAGCTCACGAGGCTCGATTTACCTCTATCTCAAGCTCACGCATTTTTAATACTTAACACTCCAGTCAACATTCCAACCAGCCCCATGAACTACTCAAGAACGTGGATCGAGCTAAACCTGTAAAATATTATCCAGTCAAAGACACCTGTCTCCCATGAACTCGTTAGTTATTCAGTCAACCACCATTAACCACATTATTCAGAAAACGTACACCAGCACGATGAAGAGTTGTGGGAAAAGCCTATATAAAGGAAAAGTTCCAGAAGAGACAAAGACCCAAAAAATTACACAAACTTCTTATTTACGAGATCAAAAGTTATTCTATATTTAGAGATCTCTTATTATAAAGATATTCACTTCAAGCAATAAAGAGACTTTTGCAAAAATCCTCCATAGGAGGTCATGGTTTTTTACCTGTTCAAAGATTTTCCAGGCTAAAAACACTTGTTTCCATTTCTTACTTTCCATTAGAGTATTGTTACAGCTTCATTGGTTTGATATCTAATTCCTAATCATTTCGAGCTTACGGAATTTGGCCATTACATTTGGCGCCGTCTGTGGGAAAGATTAAATTTCCACGATACCTTAAGGCAGTTTTTCACTACAATTTTCAATTATGGTTTCTTTCAGGCGACCAACTGCAGGAACTCGGCTCAAAATTTCTACGGATCCAGGACATCTCACAGAGTTACGGGAAAATCTCCACGCCGAGACAAAAAAGCGTGTCGAACTCAAACTTCAATTGGCAAAGGATCGCGAGCTCTGAGAGAAAGAGCTCGATACATAATGACAGGCTCGTTTGACAGTGCTCAAACGGCACGAAGATCAGATGACGATGATACAGACTGTACTCGAGGCTTTGCAAAATACTTAGCAAGCTCCTCCAGCAAGGGGTCGCGATCAACTTCCAGAGACTTCCCACATTTCTGCTAGGGAAAGATTGGGACCTTGGGGAGTTGCCAATAAAGCCATTTCCCGAAATCTACAACACGGACTGCAACCCTCCATCCATTTGGGTGGAGAAGTTCAATCAGAAGTCAGTCGAGGCTGCTAGATTTCCAACCGTCAGGAGGAAGACCAGTGACCTCTACATCAAGTTTTAGTACGAGATCTCATGAGTGAAGGTATGGGAACTCATCATCCCTTGCCAGCATGACCAGCGATTCAACCAACACGTCATTACATCACAAAATAATACATGGACCAACAGATTAAGGAGTTGATCGAGGCACAAGTTCTTGGTACTACCGGCGATACCATGAAGTTACAAGGAAGTCCGGTTGCCAGAGAACTATTTGATATGGAGATACCGAAAGGTTTCCATACTTCTAAAATTTGCAAATACAAAGGTATTGACCCAAATGATCATATTCAGCAATATCGTGATTTATTGAGGTTCTACTCCAATCTTAACCACATTCTCTGCCGTCTGTTCGCCACAAGTCTACAGGAGGAACCACTTCAAGGGTTCCATTCTCTCCCTGAATAATCCATCTACACGTTTGATCAGCCGCAGAAACAGTTCATTAAGACATATGCTCAAAACAGAGACAAAAAGGAGAACTTATATTCTTTTATCGGTCTTAAACAGTCACATGGAGAAAAACTTGAAGACTCCTCAAAGAAATTCCTAGAGCCTCACGCTAGAAAATTATCATAGGTCTCTCAGGCCTAGGATCATACTATCTCATGACAGAAGAGAGAGTCCCTATTTCAAATCATTGGAATACTAGGCGATTGAAACGGTACTATCGTTAGGCGTCTTACTACTCCATTTTCATTGTTTATTTTTTGCCTTTCAATTCCAAAAGTGAGATTCTCATCTCTATCCAATGAAAATTCTGAACTTATCAATGAAAGTTTTTTTAAACAATATTATTCTCTTCACGAACATTCAACCAAACTCTATAGATTAAAGCATAGATAGTACTAGTTTATAATCGATCTTATCCAAGTTGGATCAAGGATATCATTTGATTTGACTTCTTCTACAACATCTCTGCGATTGTAACAAGTGTAGAAACTTATTTCATATAAAAGACTCTACCAAACAAGAGATAAGGCAAAGGTAATACCAGTCCTCATCTTTTTCAACTTGTTTGGATCATTTATATCGGCTGGATCAAGGATATCACTTGGTTTGGCTTACTCTACTAAATCTCCATGATTGTATCAAGTGTAGAAACTTTTTTCATATCAAAGACTCTACCAAAAAATAAGGCAAAGGTAATACTAGTCTTCATCTTTTTTAACTTGTTTTGATCATTTATACTGGCTGAATCAAGGATATCACTTGGTTTGGATAATTTTACTAAATCTCTACAATTATAGCAAGTGTAGAAACTTGTATCATATCAAAGACTCTACCAGGCATAAAATAAGGCAAAGGTCATCCTAACTTTCATCTCTTTCAATATGTCTGCGACATTTCTATAGTTCAAATCAAGTTTTAACTTGGTTTAGCTCAACCCATTTCTGCGATTGAAACGAATGTAAGAAATTTGCTTTATATCAAAGACCCCACCAGACACAAGATAAGACAATGGTCATACTAGCTTTCAACTATTTCAATGTGTCTGCGATAGATACTATTTATTTTCTGGTTAAATTCATATTACAAAGGTTTCTTTTCTGCTGACAAAAAGTCAGCAGTGCTTCCCCCTACATCAAGTGGTCAAACTTTCAGTTTGTGGATCACAACAGCTCTACCCGATTCTATCAGTTTAGTAGTTCGAGGGCCCAGTTGGGTCTCCATGACGCCCAGACAGTTCCCTCGATCTATCTTTGCTCCACAAATGCATCCCTTATCCGACAGTGTTTTGAACAAGGTATCTCGTTCTGACTCAAGTCTTTTTACTTCTTCTACAAAGTATGCAACAATCGCCTTTAGTAGGTCGAAGCGTGATGCATCAGGTATGACCATTACTGCAAATTTTGCTCTCACCTTCTCGAGGCATGACTCTAACCTAGCATACTCATTCTTCTGTTCAATCATTTCTGCATCGACCTTAGCATAATAAATTACATCCTCCTCCAACCTTTTTGTATACTTAGTTGATTCAACAAGGTACATGGCTTTTAAGTCTACTACCCTAGCACGAAGTCTCCGAATTTTTGCGTTCAACTCTTCCTTAGCCGGAATATCTTTCAATAATTCTTCTTTCCTCTTAATCAGTGATTCTATTACTTTGATTTCCCCATCTAGAACTTTCTCCCTGATAAGAGCAGTATCCAACTTCTGTTGGCATTCCCTCAAGTTTGTATTTCCCATCTTGATATGCCCCTGAATACGAGATACGTCACTTTCTAGCTCTCTAATTCGACCTGAGAGACTAACTACATCCCCTCGAACTAAAGGAGTCTTGACCTCAGTTCTACTTCCCCCTGAACGTTCTCTAGCCTTGGATTTCTTGGCACGCACAATGGCCTGCGCCAGTTCGGCCTTAAGTCGTGCAACCCTCTCGTTTAAATCGTTACACCTTCGTTGCATTTCCCGGAATTCTATATCCTTGGCGGGTAGGGCTATTTGCAAATGTTCAGCTGCGGCTTCCGAAGTCGCTAGATTTTCTCGAGCTACCCTCAACTCGTCATCTTTTTCGATCAATTTTTACCTCATTCCCTCCAGCTTGTTCTTACATCTCTGGAGATCAGATCAAAATTGTTCCTCTGATTGTTCCAACGCCTGAACATGGTATTGAGCCGTGTCGGCCTACTTACCCTTTACAGCCAACGTGTCAACTAGACTTTAAAGCTTCTCGGCGTGATCTGTTTCCTTTGTTAGCTCTTTAAATCCCTTATTAATCTTGGCATCTTTCTCTTCGACCCGAAAAGTCAGGTCGAAAACGGCCTGGGTCACCTCCACAAGTTTAAACTGCGCCTTTATGTATTGATCTTCTCTATTCTCGTTCGCCTCCTTCATTCTATCGAACTGCTCTGTAAATTCCCAATTACACATGAGTACGTCTTCCTCACGTGAGCGAGATGAATCTAATTTGACCTGGGAAATATAATAATTTTTAGTACAGTTCGATTCAGAAAAGCCTTTGAATATATATATATACTACATTTTGAAATAGACTATATGAATTCTAAGCATCTACAGTCCAAATACTTTTAGACTAAAAATTTAGAGTTCATTCTCAGATGAACACTTCATGAGTTTCGGCGTACAAGGTACATACTTTCGAGATGCTACTCTATATTAATAGCGTTGGATTTCTACCATGCATTTATATCCTATTTACGTGATAAATTAATGTTAGTATAACATACAGGTTGATAGACCTATTCCGATCTAACCTACAGCTCTGTTTCAGTAGACAGCAAGGTTTTAGAGGTCTCTCTTTCCCTGGCAAGTCCAGACTCTAGATCTTTCATTCTGAGACTCATCTCTCTAAGTGCCTACAAAAGGTTTATAAAACAAAGTTAATCTACAAAAGTTTCTTCCCCACACACAGTTCAAACAACTTACAAATATTTATACAAGCACACGTTTCTACCCTACCTTCTCACTACCACCTTCTGGAAGCTCGACGCCATCCCCTTGATTATCGAGCACCATCTAGCAGGAAACACCATCCAGACCGTCTGCGATCCCCACCATTTTCGCTTCCTCCTCAGCATAGGTGTCTGCCTTAATGGCATCCACCTCCTCCTCATAATAGCTTTTCATCATCAAATGACGCCCTAGTCTGTCATGCTCCTCAACCATCTCATCAAGATTGGCCTTTGACTCCACCTGCAGCTGACCAATCTCCACGGCATGAGAAGCCTTCAGATGCCTATTTTCTTTCAAAGCGTCAGTCCTGGATTGAGCTAATTCTTTATCCAGCTTGATATTCGCCTTCTTCAGCTCACTTTTTTCTTCCTCAATACCTAGCCAAATCCCCTTAACAAGATGAGCAACCTGTAAAAATTATATCGATCTCAGCTATTAGCTCGAAACCTATTAAGAGTTTTTTTCAAAAATATAAACTTACCATCTTGCTCGTGTCTTCCTCTTCGTAGAGAATCGCCAACCTGGCCCATTCCTTGACCTCTTTGAGGTCATCCACCATAGCAGATCGCCACTCGGCGACCTTCTCCTGACTCCCCCGAGGGTTTGACCCTCCTCCTCTTATCTTTCGCGATCTCACCACTTCCAGTGGTACTAGAGGTCGGCAGAGCCTTTAGCATTCGTTTCTTCAGATATTTTAGAGTTATTTTGCTCGACTTGACAGGATTCAGCTACGCCAAACTGCCAGTTCCAGGAGTCTTGGAAAAATTAGTTCGAGCCTCCTCACCACTTACTTACATTTTCCCTTCATCGACACCCACCATCGACCTGGTAGACTGAGCCTTTCAAACCTTTTTTAACCTACTATCAACCTTTTTCTTTTTACTCAGGCAGAGTCCCTCTAACACAAGTTCAAGCTTAGTCCCCTCCTCCGCAACTTTGTCCAACAGAGATTCCTTCCTCTTCACTTTAGACTTCACACCTGCAATGAACAACATCTTTTATTATCAACTTCAATTATCGGCGAAATGTAATAATAATTCTATATATGAATGTCTATACTTACTTTATTTTACAGTTCTAAACTGAAGGTCCAATGGTTCTTTGTCATCTCTTTGAAGACAATTACCCTTCACCCATATGACGATGTCATTCCAGGTTCGACCTGCAAAATTCAGATTGAACAAGCGATGCCGAGTTGCGCTCGCACAGAAGTTTGACTCCCCACCGGCCTTATAATTCTTCACCCCATAAAGCTGCAAAACGTCCTTAGGGGTTATCCTCCTCACTTTTCCCTCCTTTTCCCATTTTTTATTCAGATGGTCACACAGGGTTACTACCTCCTACATATTCCCGTTCAATTGAATAGGACATGCCCCAATTGCATTCATAATCCCATTCGCCAAATTGGTGAGAGGAAGGCCCAACCCATACTCTAATTGAGATATGTAACACAAAAAACCCTCTGAGAGGTCACTTCGAATATCCCCATTGAAATATTCTAACAAAATCAATTCATCTATACCCCTATCTCGTTTTTCGACTTCCAAATCAGCCAACAGGTAAAAATACTCTTCCCCTACCGCTACCGTACAACCCCTAAACTGCCTACCGGCAAACTCTACACAATTGCCCCACTTTCCTCCTACAGTCACCTTGGCTTTTCAAAACTCTCTAAAGGCATCAGAACCAGGAGGATATGATATTAACTGGTCAGGAAAACTCGGGAATTGTTCCAATCCTACTCCCCCCTTCATTATCAGACTCATTCGTGCGACCAGAGGTCGATACCTCATTAACAGACGAACTACCCATCTTAAAAAAAATTCTACACGCATGTTTTTGACCCTACACAGATGCCTCTCATGCTTGACCTACATACAGGTTAAGGTATTTATCATTCTTCCATCTATGTATATATATATACTAGGTTATGAGCCTGTGCTACGCACCGCTGCTTAAGTTCAAAATAATAGGAATCCAAAAATAAGGAACATTAAATGCAGTTCCACTTTATTTTGATTTATTAGTTAGTACTCGGTACTACTACCCTTTAATTCATCTCTTTGAGTAGGGAAGAAAAATTTGGGTTCGTTAACAGTTTGGAGTAAAGTTTTGTCAAAATTCAACTATTAACTTGCTAGAAAGATCATAGTATAGTGCAATACTTCTTTACATAATCCCTGGACTGAGTAAAAAAATGATGTTAATTAGTTCAACTGGGGCGACTCACTGCCGTCGGTTTTTTTTTTGCAGGAATGTCATGCTGACTTGGCCAGAGTAAGCATGATTATGCATAAGCTTTCTCAAGGGTAGATCAATCGTATAAAATTAGGGTTTAGATTACCGTGATGCTTTGGTTTATACAGACTATGAAGTAAAAGCTTATCTTGAACGTATTCAAAAGAGTTATACAATGCATATTATGCTAGGACGATCGAGAAAATTGTTGCTCTGAGTGTTTCTCTCTCCTCCAAGAAATGAAAAATCCTTATTCAAAACCTGCGGTTTGCCACAAATGCGCCCAGTATATGATGACATGTTGTGTATGTGCGTGGCTCACCAAAGATTAAAGTTCTTCTGAATCATACGATGCGTGCCTTTCAGCACTACAACACTGCAAAAGCAGGCCTTTGGTACTACCTATGCCTCGTGAATGCACTCATAAATGTTTCCATACTTGGGTTGTTTTAACTAATATATCTTTAACTACTCTCTTCATTAACACGTGCACAAATTCATTTTTTCCACCAGTCAACTCCAACACCCAACCCTTGTATTGTCAAAAGTAAATGTCAACCACTATAGAAATACAACAAAAATTCGAGTCTGATTGAAACAGTAAATTATGCTCAAGGACTATAGAACCGAGTGACCTTTAATGTTGTGCTCAAGACTAAATCAATAAATTTAATTTATTGTGAAATGCACCTAATTTTGTACTTATTTTGTTTTACGCAAAGTTTTTGCTTAATTTTTCTATCTTCACTTTGACATTTATCTCTTTAAATTTTACCGATAATTGCATTCTTGGTTTCAATCCTATTGGTACAATATTTGCATTGTATTCCAAATACACAAATTTTGCCTTTTACCTTGGATTTTATTAAACTGGTATTTCTATGTTGCACAATCCAGTAATTTTTTCTCCCAGGACTTATCATTTACTGTTGTGGTGACTATCTTCTAAGAATAAGGAATCCACATGTAGCTCACCTTGACTTAACAACAGTTTTACATAGTTACTGAAACTTTTCTCTTTCAATCTATTTAAAGTTAAAACCTACTTTAGATTCATGCTAATGTAAGCCGAAACTATAGTATCAGTTTCCTTTTAACATGTGATATCACCATTTACAACCAATGATAGCGAGATGGGCCTTATATTGAAGTTAAAGTTGACTCTCAAGTAGTATTGGGATGGTATTGCAATATGGATTCTCCGTCAGAAATAATAAAGCATGGCACCTCTTCTCCCATTATAACGAAGGACATCTACAAAAATAGAGAGATTACCTTGTTGAAGTGTCTAAATTGTTTAATCCTATATTTGATCCTCCTTACAATGCTAGGATAGTTTGTTTCATTGAGAGGCATTTGTTTCATTAAGAGGTTTACTCTAGGTTATCACAGACCTTAATTATGAGGAGCTTGGGTCCTCTCCATCCGTGTATTAGTGCCATCATCAATTGATAGAGCTGAGCCTCTTATTCAAAATATCAAAGCCTATCACCTTTCTTCACATCATGATAAAGAACACTTATAGAGATGGAACTTGCGGTTGTGCTTTCTAAGATAAAAAAAATATGAATGCCATCGTGCCCCTAGTTACTTAAATTATTTTCTTTTACTCCATCCGTGTATTAGTGTCATCATCAATTGATAGAGCTCTGTCTCTTATTCAAAATATCAAAGCCTATCACCTTTCTTCACATCGTGATAAAGAACACTTATAGAGAAGAAACTTGCGGTTGTGCCTTCTAAGATGAAAAAATATGAATGCCATCGTGCCCCTAGTTACTTAAATTATTTTCTTTTACTCCATAATTGTATAAACATAATCAAACAAAAAAATTTATTTTTATAAGCTGCATACCTTTATTTAATTTCAAGGAGCAACACATAATAGCATCTTAGTGATGCGATAATGCTTTGAGAAGGTATTCACTTGTTTCATTGCTAAATTTGAGTAGCTTCACATAATTTGAGTAGCTCCATACAAATCAAATGCTTCATCGAGATGATTTAATTTCAAAATTGGGCAAATCTGAATCAAATCGCTAATGTTTGTGGAACAAATACGAAATC
This sequence comes from Kingdonia uniflora, assembly GCA_014058105.1. Lineage (NCBI taxonomy): Eukaryota > Viridiplantae > Streptophyta > Magnoliopsida > Ranunculales > Circaeasteraceae > Kingdonia > Kingdonia uniflora. The sequence goes on from JACGCM010002776.1 coordinate 983,809, forward strand.
TAAACTAAAATCAATAATTTCCAAACCTCACAATTCCCTCAATAATTTCAAAATCAGACCAATCCAAATAGACTAAACCTCTAAAATGACTACCTTTCCATAATTTACTGCATCGGGGAGAGAGAGAGAGAGAAAAAAAAAGAAAAAAAAATGAAAAAGAGCAAAATATCAAGTTTTAATAGAAATAAGCAAAATTGAGAATGAACGCAAATTCCTTCATAAACCCAGATTGGATAAACCTCACGGAGAGAGAAAAAAAGAGTACCTATTTGCTTCGAGAGGGGGAGAGAACAAACTCAAACTTTGAACTTTGAACTTCGAAGCTTTAATAATTGAGAGGGAGGGGGGACAACGCAGTAATCTACCTAAGCGGTGGGAGTAAAGAGAGAATTGTATGGGTTTTTAATTTCTATCTTTTGGAGGAGAATATAGTTTGTTTGTTTTTCCCATTTTTGTTGAGAGTGAAGTTTTGAGTTGGGGAAGAGAAGTTTAGTTTTTTTTGTCACGATTAGTTTATTTAGATTTTGGTGTTAAAACGTAAAGTACCAAAACTACCCCTCCATGTGCCAATCTCAAGGAGCTTATACTCCATATGGGCCCTTCTTTGTCTTTGGACATCAAGCAGACTTGTCCAAATCAGAAAAAACACTGGCCCAATTTAATAGAGAAGAAACTAGTTTAAACTCAGAGGACATACACCATCTTTTAGCTACAAAGTCAAAAACAGAGCGTAATACCAAGTTTGTGCTAACAACACCTGAAAGACCTTTTTTTTTTACCTAAAATAGAGATCTATGTAGCATTCATAAGGGAAAGTTATGTTTTGCTATATAAGCACATTTATCACATGTTTGAAATGAATCTTATTCTAATCATTTACCAAATAATTTTATTCAGGTTTATAGTATTATCAACTCCGTTTCAATACAATTAAAGAGACAATGATCATAACATACCCGAAGTTTTTCGTGTCCTTCCCCAACAGTTTTTCCCATCTTCTTTTTTCACCAATCATGACCATCTTTACAGAAATATCGCAGGACCCTCTTGTTGTAAAGGAACAAAGAGCCACCTTTAACAGATACACCACTACATGATTACATAATGATCTCAGCAAGGCAAATATGCATTATAACTTATCTAAAGTGCATGCAATTTAAGACATGAGGAATGTGAAGGTTACCAGGTAGTTTTTGAGGAACTGAATTAGTGAGCTCGTAACTCTCATGATTTTGTAGAATAAAGTTAACTTTGCAGGCCTCAGCCAGCGGCTTTTAGCTGCTTGAACCAGCTAGTGGTCGTCAAGCATTCCTTACTGTCTTTTCCTCTTGATAAAATAGGAAATACTAAATCTGCTAATTTAACTGCCAAATTTAATAGAGTCATCAACAGAGTTGTTGCAAGAATATATATTTCATCCTCATCAACAACATCGTAGTAGCATTTACTCGAGTGAGCATTTTATTGCTAACAAAGTAATTCCTAATAACTTTAGTAAAGTTTTTTTTAATGATATCCCAAGGGTTCTTACAGATGGCTGCACTAAAACCATCAGGTCCAGAAGCTTTAGTGTCTCCAATACTAAGAAAAGCACAATGAATTCCTCCTCTTCAATTTCTCTTACCAGATCAACATGATCACAATCTTTAAGTCTGTTCTTGACCCTTAATTCATTAAGCCCATTTTTTTCAATATCCTTAAGCCCTCTCCCAGTATACCTTTGAAGTAGTACACATCATGATCTACAATCTCTTTCTCTTCATCGATCGAGCTCCCATCCTCTCGTCTTAAGTAACACAAAGAGTTTCTAGCTTTCCTAGTCTTGATAACCTTGTGAAGGAATTTATTATTAGAGTCCCCAAGCTCTAACCAGTTTTCCTTGGCTCTTTGTTTCAGTATTTTCTTCTCTTTCAAAGCTAGCTCAGTGTAACTGAATAAGCACGAAGGAGATCTCTCTTTTTACTGGCAAGGTCACCATCAAGAGGGCATTGTTGTATCATTTCCTATTCTTGTAATAACTCATCCCAAGCATTAGTAGTATCACTACTCAGACTGGCATGTCTCTCCTTACTCCACTATTTTAGGCATCTTTTGGTGTTTTGCGTCGTATTGTACAACTTTGTCATGGGATTGCCAAACACCTTTTGATTCCAAGCAGTTTGAACCACCTCCTTGTACCCCTCTTTCCTCCATCCAGTAATTGTTGAACCTGAAAGTTTTCTTAGATGAGTCGAGCAGGTTTAGTCCTTACAACAACAACAATATGATCAGAAATGCCTACAAGTAAAAATTCAACTTGAGCATCAGGTAATAAATCAGTCCACTCTTCATTTACTAAAACCCTATCAAGCTTAGCATAATTGATCAAGGGTCTGAAGAGTGGTATATTGGGAGGCCTCCATTCGTCTCCAGTTTAGAGTTCCCTAACATTGAGTAGTATGAGACCAGAAGGGCCATAGAAAGTTATTTATGCACAAAATCTCTTTCTACTTACAAATGAAAATGATTTCAGATTTCATAAACAATATTTGGTCCCAGTAAATATGTTATTCTCCGTTGTAGGAAACTATGCTTCTCTATATCCCCCAAACCTAATCTGCCAACAATAAGCTCCTTCAGGGCATTCATGCCAAGCGAAACATGTCCTTCCCGCTCTGCCTCTAATTGATATACCTTATTAGGGGGGGATAGATACAAATTAAAACTTAAATGATGGTAGGAATCCCAAGTTTTTTCTACAGACTTTTTCAGCACCAACACTTCATGTTCATCCATCATATAATTTGCAGATTTTAAATAAAAGGCCTCCTTTAATATATTGTACTCCACCGCGGGGGATGCCACTTTCTCCTACAAAAATCTTTTATACTTATCTTCAAAACTTTTAGATGCTCTTAGCCAGAACATTTGTGGGTCTCGCGGCAAATATTGTAAGATTGGATAAGACTCGTAAACGAACCTCATTTCAAACATAGACTTGCAAGATCTCTTCGGGGTGAATATTTAGGTTTCTTCACTTGATATTCAATTTACAGCTTCAAAAAAAAAAGAACATGGGGTTGTAAATGTCCTCTTTCACACATAGTAAGAACGTCATCCCAACCACCGATAATCTGAATAAAAGAAAAAAGGAAAAAATAGACTCTAAGGTAAATGAATTAAACACAGGTGAAAATCAAAACCAAAATAAATTTTACCTTGACAGTTTTATTGTCATACATAATCCATCGTTCATGCTGGTGACTATATGCAAAACAGTGATAGTGTTGTCCATAGTAGCAAGCCTATTAATTACAAAATAATTATTAGAGCTTAAAATGATTTTCTGAAGATACTCTCGCAAGTTAGCCTATCTAAAGCTACAAAAGAATCATATATATGCATTATAATAAGAGCAAACCTATCAACTATAGCTTAAAATGATTTGTTGAAGATACTCTAGCAAGTTAGCCTATCGAAAGCTACTAATGAATCATATGTATGCATTATAATAAGGGCAAACCTATCAACTATATGGATATTATTAGACCTCAATGGAAATATTTTTCTACTTTTAATTCTTAATTATTGAATCAAGAAGAAATGAAGGTAGAGAGTGATGATACAAACTATATAACCCATTTGGCTTTATCTTCAAGAAAAGGAAGTATGTACAATAGAGTAGGCTTAAGGTAATCAATACGTGTTGCGATGCGAATGAGACAATGGCTAGCAATATGCAACATGGATCTTGTGACCACAATGCAACATGTTGCGATCTACTGCGATGCATTAGGTAAAATGTTACAAATACTAATATATGCACTCACTAAATACAAAACAAGCTAACATCAAACTTCAATCCATATCACCAAATACAAAATTCTAAAGTATCAACCAGACCCAAAGCTGCATACTTCTTAAACTGCATTCTCAGGCAATCCCCACACACAACCAGACCCAAAGTTGATTTCTTAAGCCTCAACCTCTTATCCCAGTGGCAAAATAATGTATATGGAAACACCCAATATCCAAATAATGTACAAATTGCTTGTTCAACTGCATTATAGGGGAAATCACATTGACCAACAATATCCAAATCACTAAATATCATACCCATTTACCCCCATTTTGAACACATAAGATTCATTAGAGAATAAACAAAATTAAGACCCAAAATCTCCTAAATAAGGAGTAAACTCATTTACCTAGATTAATTAATCCAAATTGGAGAAACCCTATTCGTGACCAAACAACTATGAACATTAAACAAAATCAAATATGCAAAGTTCATACCTCATCCAAAGCGGGGTTGTTGTCATGTACAAAGTTCTTGATTTTGTACATATATTTGGCTCCCAGAAAGTCCCAAACTCGCTAAGTTTGTATGTCGATGCAATAACAATGAGCAGTTTTCTCCCAATGTGCAAATACATGGCTTATATCACTACAAATATTGCAAAGTATATGAGAAATTGAATGAAGCAATAGCTTTCTACAAATAATAAATGCAAGAGAGATTGGAAGGAATCTCACCTTCCACATCCAACAAACCCGCATAATATACAAATACGTTGTTTTTCCAATAGTCTACAAACATCACATGCTCGGTTCCTCTAAGCAAATCTAACATATCTGAAGGAGAAAAGTAAATACGTGAATATTTCAAAAATACCAACCGCATGTAATAGATAGAATAAAGCGTACATTATCTAATGTCAAATCAAAGACATATTTGGTCGACTGAGAATCCATGGTGAAATTAACCTGCAGGTTGGTTCTAGAGAGAAACTGCAGGTTGGTTCTAAAAAGAGAAACTGTAGGTTGAATAGAATTCACATAATCAAATAAAAGCTAGAACTGTAATTGAGTTTGAGTCTCAATTACACAATAAAATCAACAATTCAATTGAGAAAGAAACCAAAGTTTAGATAAAACCAAAGTAATCGAACTTTATATCAGACCAATGTAATCGAACTTTAGATCAGAAGTTTAGATTCTCACTGAAATTAGAGGTGGTTTAGAGAGAGAAACTGTGAAGAAACTTAACGATTGCTTGAATCTACCCCTTTGAAAACCTTGAAACTCAAATCGATCACAACTTTAGAGTGAGACTCAGTTATCCAAAAATTCCCAAATTCAGATTGGGAACCACACGATCAAACACTTGAATTCAGATCTGATTTCAATCAAAGTTTAGGGTATAAATTTAGGGTTGTAGAGAGTTTCAAGGTTTATGGTATAAATTTAGGGTTGTAGAGAGAGAAAATGGTGTTAGAGAGAATTTGCGAATAGGAATGATTGTAGAGAGAGATTTTAGAGAGACAGATCCAAAGAGAATGAGAGTTACATTTACAGAGGTAGAACTCCCAATTATCTCACCAAATCCTACCAGGTCAAGTCTCTCTCTCTGGAGTTTCATGGAAGAAGATGAAATAATTGGCCCCCACGAAATAGAAGAAGGAAAACGTAGGAGTTTCAGCCATCCGTAAATGAAGAGAATTAATCTCAGAGTTATATTTTGTCCTAGTCAGATTTCCACCGCCACGTAGGACAATCATCGCCACGCGGGACAAACGACGCCACGTAGGACAAAGCTGAGATTTATAATATAGATTCAGCATATATCTCTTATCAGTCGTTTACCTATAACATATATCTTTAACATATATATACGCCAGCATATATTACATACATCTCTACTAACCTTCAGTATCCAAATGAGAATCGGCAGTTCCGTCAAGCCTTTCCCGCACATCGCTGCTGTATAGCCACCAACGAGATCCAAAATCTTTTGCCCTCTTCAACCGTTGATCACCTTTAGATAACTCTTTATCAAATCCCCTGATCTTTTGTCTCTCTCTCTGAGTGCTCTCCAAATTTTTAGAAGTTGAAAAACGTTTGATTGGTGACGAAGAAGTACTATTTATCCTTTCTTTCTCAAACGGCTGGCATTTATTGCTCCTCGCACGAACCGTCCACGATTCCAGAACTGAGGCATTCTTTCCACTCTCCATTTCAGACGCCTTATACCTTTTCAATAAAACCACATTTCCATGATTACAACTTCCCTCATTTTTTAACATATTTTTTCTCCCTATTTCCTAATCTTTTCCTGACCTTCCCACACTCATGATGACTCACTTTGTACGATGTCAAAGTCTTATTTCCTTTTGCATACAAAATAAACTGAGAAGCTTCTGCATTTTCCTATTTTGTATATCTGTCCTTGTTTATCATACTTATAGTAATTGACGTCATTTTCTAAACTGTGCAAAATTTTAAAATTATTCAAATTATTTGTTAAAATAGTCTCAAAACAGATTCGCACCTATAGAGGATACGATTGACTTATATCATTTTTGTTACATTCAAAAATATATATTATTTATGAGCAGCGCTTTATACAACATCTATCGCAGCCTTAGTAACCTGAACGATGTCATCCCGTCACATTATTTCTCGGTCCTTAGATCTTCGAATTCGATCTCAACTTCAGCAATCAAACCCACCAACCTTTCTCGTTCTAACGCATCCCTAATCAATTCACAGAAGTACACCTCATAAAAATAGCGAGCATGTTCTAGTTCTCTACTCCTTACATTTAAACCTTTGAGCTCACATTCCCTCACCGGTAGCTTAACATCATAACCAAACGAACCAAAGATCTTCTCACGTACTTTAACAATTTTTATAGCCAATTGCCCTTCCGCGGCATAATGAATCCTCTGAGATCGAGTCTGTACCATCCTAATCCATCCCTCATTTTTTATAGATCATCTTTCCCGTATTTTTACGGTTCTCACACACTTTCCCCTCAAATACGTAATTTTTTACTTTATATCTCGTAACAGCAAAATCCAAAATCTTAAAATAAATTATTTGAACTTATCCCCTCACCAGCACACACATTAGTTACTATACTCGACCTTACACTACCACGAGTTGTATCTTTATCGACCTATAGCAGCTCAAATTTTTACGATTACATATTTTCTACAATTTTTCTCCCTCACATATTAAAAGCATAAATCATTTTTACATCAAAATAACATTGTCAACACGTGTTCATCTCAGTTTGAGCAGCATTACAACATTGTATCATCACTTATAAGCAGTTATTCACCCCAATACCCAACACAATTCAGTTTGATTCAGAAAATTTGTCTATATATAGTTTATTGAATATCAACTTTTATTCATGTCGAAAACATTACATACGATTTGCAGATAACAAGTTTTTTACCACATCGACCTCAGTAATAAAATAGAATGTTATCCGTCCAGCACCAAACTCCAGCTACTTTGCAGATAACAAGTTTTCCCAGTTTGTAAAAAGTCACAGGTCATCATGTCTTCCAGTTCATCTTGATTCAGTAATTTTTTACCCAGATGCAAAGATGACATTGGACAAAACAAAAGTTTCCCTCACATGAGTTTGGTCGAAGTCCAATCGAACTTCAAATGGAAACTATACAAGCAGTGAACTCAGTGTTGGCCCCCACAGAGCAAGATGAAGGTCTTCTGAGCGCCAAAACAAAATAAAAATACGTCAGTAGACTCCTACTTCTAATCCTCCTCCTCCACTGCCATCACCACCTCTTCAATAACCACCACCATTGAAGACTTGGTAGAGATAAAGAGGGACCAACCTTTAAATCCATGGTGACACAAGAAATCAGCATATCTGCTACGCAGATACACCTATCCTTACATATGAAGTCCTAACCCTGTCTTTTGTAAGAGTGCAGAGATAGGCCCACCGGTCCTCGCCTGTCAAGATGATAATATGAAGCCTCCACTTATAGTAGAAATTTTCCTCAGCTTCAACCACTTCTTCTTCCAACAAGTCGTGGTACGTCAGAGGAATAGAAGCAGGTATCGACATTTCTAATGAATGGTCAGTATTTCAACTTTAACCTTTATATTTCAGACGCAATTCTCTCTTCAAGAACCATCCTCTGAGTTTTCACAATCTCAAAAAAAGTTACGCAAGCAAGAACTGTTTCAAAGATTTACTACAGGTACAATTATTATGGAGGTACATTTTCCCAAGTGTCATTATTCATTATAGACACGACTATTCAAACGCAACCGTCACATACATCCACATCCGCATCCTCATTTAATACCCATCACTTCCCAATATCTTATAACTTTTATCCAGTCAAACGTCATCATTACTCCGTTTCAAATTTCAAACTTTTAACACATTCTTTCTCAACCAAAGTCACTCGCGTGGGAGCGATTGTAGGGACTTTTCACTTGATCTCACTCAAAAGCGAGCTCGTAAAGCTCGATTTACCTCCATCTTAGGCTCACGTATTTTTAACACTTAACACTCCAGTCAACATTCCAACCAGCCCCACGAACTATTCAAGAACGTGGATCGAGCTAGACACCAAAAATGTTATCCAGTCAAAGACACCTGTCTCCCACAAACTCGTTAGTTATTTAGTCAACCACCACTAACCACATTATTCATAAAACGTACTTTAGCATAATGAAGAGTTGTGGGAAAAGCCTATATAAAGGAAAAGTTCCAAAAGAGACAGGGACTAAGAAAATTACACAAACTTCTTATTTACGAGATTTAAAGCATTTTTATAGTTAGAGATCACTTACAATAAAGATATCCGCTTCAAGCAATAAAAAGACTTTTACAAAAATCCTCCATACGAGGTCGTGGTTTTTTACCTGTTCAGAGGTTTTCCACGCTAAAAATACCTATTTCCATTTCTTACTTTCCATTAGAGTATTGTTACAGGTTCATTGGTGTGATAGCTAATTCCTAATCATTTCGAGCTTACAGAATTTGGCCATTACAGCTACAGTTTTATAACCACTCACTTCGCCACTTCTCTTAAATAAAACCCTTTTGATATTTCCCCTTGTGAGATTCCCCAAAGAGTTTCCCATGGTCTTATCCTTAGTAGGAATATAAAAAATCTTTCTAAGCTTATACTTAATGTCTAGAGTTGTGGAAGGCGTAGTTGTCGTAGCATATTCCCCATATTCGACAAGGGTAGGCCAATATAGTATAGCCAAAGACTGTCAACACTACATATGTCACACCCCAAAATCTGGTAATCGGTAGCTTGACCAATTACTAGATTCTAAGTAGTGCAAGTCGGGGAATCCAAAGATTATACCTCACAAATAGCCAAACCGTAGACAAATTCTGGCTCGGCTATTCACAAATAGTAATAATCATCAGAGTAAAGAAACGAAATAATAGCATAGCGGAAGCAAAAAACATATATACATATCTGACAGAAATATATACAATGTCCAAAATAAGGTACAACAATATACGCTGAGATAAAAACAAAAGTCTAAACTAAAATAGGTCGGCAGCGTCAACTGCTCCAAATACTGCTGAGGCTCTCAGCAATTCAAACTACTCAACCTCTGAAAGGGGGGAAACAATGCGAGAGTGAGCAAAGCCACGGCTCACTGAATACCCAACAAGTCTAAATAACATACTAGTAAACATATACAGATAAAGAGAGTGAAGTAAAGCAGATAGAGTAAGTAAAAGTAGAATAATAGTAACTAATAGATTCATGTTCCAAGTAACTGAGTAGTAAGAACAAAAAGGAAATATAAGAGTAACCAGAGTAAGAATAAGGAATATAAGAAAGGGAGGGAATGTGACAATTAGGATAAGATGCAATGATATGCCAATGATGTGATATGTGCTAAGTTCTAAATTCTAAATGAGTTGATGTTGAAAACGTGATGCAATCCTATTATAATAATTAATGGTTGATCAACCGCTAGCATGTTTGACTTAAGGAGATCTGTTAAAGGGATACAATGGGCACGATTTTTGCCAAGCTCGACCAAGCTAGTGGATACTCACTTGATCAAAGTGTTCTGGGCTTTTCAACCCACGGAGCCAACGTCCGAACTGTATTTCATTCTGAAGAGTTTCAACCTCAAGGATAAGCCCTGTACCGAATTGTAAATAATTTCTCATACCTTCCCACACTCCTGGATGGGTTTATAAGGTATGATAGTATCCATCCTGGACCCACCTACTATTTCAACCCGATGTAGGACTTCTGGGATCCTATCAGAGGTCAAGCGATGTCGAGCTTTGTTATGTATCCGATTTCGATAAGTTAAAAGAGTTTGCATGATTTGAAAAGATGCAACAGATCCCGAGGATCACAATGTAACAGCCCTGAACCAGGCAAACAAACATAGGATAACCACCTACAGAAGAGCGTGGCAACAATCCTAAACAAAATGCTCAATGACTCAGTTGCACCATCTAAACCAATGAAATAACAACCTAACCGTCATCACAACTAAACAACCTTAGTCTCTAGAAGACTGAACCCAACAAAAAGAATGCAACTACTAGTAACTACACTAACAACTTCTAGCAAAACCCAAAGCCAATGTAACTATAGTAACTAAAGAGTTAACAATTATACGAAGAAGTAATATGAAAATAAACACTAACAGATCACAACACCTCTATGCTCAGAGTACTACTCAAATCAACATCTATTAACTAGTAGAGGAATTTAGAAATTAAGGGAAAACTCGCCTGAAGGAAATCCCGAGTCCTGCGAAAAACCAACCCGAAAACCCAACTACGATCTGCGGAAAAGCAAATGGAATGCCTGGAACACACACCAGGAACAACAAACAACCAACAATTTAAGGAAACAAGAATAAAATCCAAACCCTAGAAATCAAACCCTAAGCCAAATCAAACAGAATTGACAGAAAGGAATAAGGGAATTACTTGCCAAGGATAAGAGAAGAGATTGCGGCGAAGCTGAGGAAAAATCCGTGAGCGAAGAGGAAGGCTGGATTAGGAGTGAGGAGGAGAGAGGAAAAGGTTAGGGAGAGGAGAAAGTGAAGGAGTGAAGAGAGGAATGAAGAAATGAAGTATATAAACCCAGACGCAGCTGAAATCGTACCTCTGTTCGAACAGGGTGGATCTTGTTCGAACAGGACAAGGCTTGTTCGAACAGAAGGCTGCAGGGATGAAAGAAAACTGTCCCTGGAAGAAAGTCCTATTCGAACAGAACTGGTCTGTTCATAAACTGAACTTACCAGAAAAGTTAAAGAATTGTCGGGAGACACCACGGACCACCCCGGAACTCCACGAACCACCTCCACCACCACACAAACACTTCTATGAACCCAACCAAGGTTCCCCAAGGTAAACATACCACCTCTACCGCCCCTCGGCAAACAAAATGCCTAAGCCCCCAAAAAGGAATCTTTTCCTCGGGCGACCCCAGAAATCTACCGGCCACTCCAACGGTTCACCGGAACCACCCCAAATCACACACACAATACATAAATACCACTACCAAACTTTCTATAGGCTCCCAAGGCTACAAAATCACCTCTAACTCCAAAACAGCTCTGAACCGCCCAAAACTACTAAAGGAATCTAATACTAAACCACCGAAAGGAATAAATGGATACATAAAGGATGAGTAGAATGGATGAAAGAATACATACGGAAAATGAATGCAGAACTTAACATGAAGGAAAGGAATCTAATATGCCAATGAGATTAAGAATAGGATTAAGAGTGAATATTAAGAATAATTAAATACGGGCCATTACAATCTGCCCCCCTAAAAGAAAATTTCGTCCTCAAAATTAAGCACATACCTCAGCCTGAGAATAGATGCGGATAGTGTCTCCTCACATCGGCCTCCAACTCCCAGGTAGCCTCCTCTGGTCCATGGTGACTCCTTTGGACTCTCACAAACGGAATTACCTTGCTACGAAGAACTTTCTCCTTCCGATGCAAAATGCACTCCGGATGTTCAATATACGAGGCATCGCCCTGAACCTCTATCGGTCCCCAATCAATCACGTGAGTAGGATCCCGCCCGTACTTTCTCAACATAGAAACGTGGAAGATGTTGTGAACTCTGCTCAGCTGCGGCGGTAATGCTAACCGGTACGCTAACTCTACAACTCTATCCAGAATCTCAAACGGCCCAATATATCTCGGAGCTAGCTTCCCCTTCTTGCTGAAACGCATCACGCCCTTCATCGGTGAAACCTTCAGCAAAACATGATCTCCAATCCGAAACTCTAACGGTCTCCTGCAGATGTCGGCGTAACTCTTCTGTCGGCTCTGAGTAGTACGTAGTCAATCTCTGATAATAGTAACTGCCTCTATGGTCTCCTGAACTAAGTCTGGCCCCAGTAAACTCTGCTCGCCAACCTCTGTCCAACTTAAAGGTGATCTGCATGGTCTACCATATAAAGCCTCGTATGGTGCCATTTCGATGCTCGACTAAAAGTTGTTGCTATACACGAACTCCGCCCAAGGTAAGTACTCGTTCCAGCTGCTCTTGAAGTCCAAAACACAAGCTCGAAGCATATCCTCAAGGATCTGGTTAACTCACTCTTTCTGACCGTCGGTCTGAGGGTGAAATGTTGTACTGAAATCCAGTCTAGTATCCATAGCTCGCTGTAAACTCTGCCAAAATTTTCTAGTAAACCTGGCGTCTCTATCTGACACAATAGACACTGGAACCCCGTGTAAATGAACATTTTCCCTCACATATATCCTGCTCAACTCACCCACTGTGAACGTCATATGAACCGGAATAAAATGCACCGGTTTGGTTAGTCGGTCCACAATCGCCCAAATAGAATCATGTAGCTTCTTCGTCCGTGGTAAACTCGATATGAAGTCCATCGTCACATGCTCCCATTTTCACTCTGGAATAGGTAAGGGTTTAAATTGTCCCACCGGTTTCTGATGCTCGACATTCACCTGCTGGTAAGTAAGACATTTGGAAACAAAATTAGCCATCTCGCGCTTCATATTGTCCCACCAAAAATGTATCTTCAGGTCCTGGTACATCTTCGTACTGCCTGGATGGATAGTGTATCTCGAACCATGAGCCTCACTCAAAACCTCACGTTTCAGTACCTCGGAATCTGGCATGCATAATCTGCCCCTATATCTGATGCTGCCATCTGAACTAGCTATCCAATCAGGTCGGGTGTCGTCTGAAGCCCAAGACTATAATCTGTCGTCCTGCTGCTACACCTCCATAATCCAAGAAATCAAAGAAGGTTGAACTCTCAGATTTGCAATAAGGTCACCCGTAGTCTGTGAACTCATAGTCAACCCGAACTCCGTGATATCACCAAGCATCGTCCACTCACGAATCATCAGACGTGCAAGTAATCCCCTAGGTAAACGGCTCAAAGCGTCGGCCACCACATTTGCCTTCCCCGGATAATACTGCCAATCTACATCGTAGTCCTTCATAAATTCCATCCACCTAAGTTGTCTCATGTTCAGCTCCTTTTGAGAGAAAAGATACCACAAACTCTTGTAATCCGAAAAGAGCTCGAACCTCTCCCCGTATAAGTAGTGTCTTCAGATCTTTAGCGCATAAACCACTGCTTCCATCTCGAGGTCATGAGTAGTATAATTCCTCTCGTGTACCTTAAGTTGTCTCGAAGCGTAAGCCACCACCTTGTCCTCCTGTATCAAAATACAACCAAGCCCACTAAGCGATGCATCATTGTATACTTTATATCTCTGCCCACTGGATGGAACGATCAGAACTGGTGTTATCGTTAATCTTCTCTTCAACTCGGTGAAAGCTAAAGTACATCGGTCATCCCAAATGAACCGAACGTCCTTCTGTGTCAAACGAGTCAAAGGAGCTGCAATCCGCGAAAACCCCTCGATAAATCTACGATAGTAACCCGCTAAACCCAGAAAACTGCGAATCACGGTAATACTCGTCGGCTGCACCCAATCCGCGACTGCTGCAACCTTGGAAGGATCTACTACAATTCCATACTTAGACACCACGTGTCCTAGGAATTTCACCTCCTGCTGCCAAAACTCATACTTTTCAAACTTAGCAAATAGTGCGTTCTTCAGCAAGGTCTGTAAAGCAATCCTCAAATGTTCCTCGTGCTCTACCTCGGTCTTCGAATAGATCAATATGTCATCGACGAACACAATGACGAACTGGTAAAGAAAAGAGCTAAAAACACGGTTCATCAAGTCCATAAAGGTTGCGGGCGCGTTCGTCAAACCAAACGGCATTACCCGAAACTCATAGTGTCTATAACGAGTCCGAAAAGCTGTCTTTGACACATCGGCTGCCTTGATCCTCAGCTGGTGGTATCCCGATCTAAGATCAATCTTTGAAAAGAGCTGCGCTCCTCGAAGCTGGTCAAACAAGTCCTCGATCCTCGACAACTGATATTTGTTCTTGATCGTGACTTTGTTCAACTCGCGGTAGTCTGTACACAAACGCATCGAACCATCCTTCTCCTTTGCGAACAAAACTGGAGCTCCCCATGGTGAAGTACAAGGTCTAATGAAACCCTGATTCATCAACTCATAAATGTGATCCTTCAGCTCTTTCAGCTCAACAGGCGCCATATGGTACGGTGCCTTTGAAATCGGTGCTGCACCCGAAACAAGATTTATGCCAAAGTTAATCGCTCAAATCGGCGGTAACCTGGGAATCTGCTAGAACACGTTAGAATAATTGCAAACTACCGAAATCGAGCTGACGTCCACGTCTGAGGACTCTAACTCTAAGAAAGCTAGTAAGCCATCCCCTGTCCGCACAGGTTTCAAATTAGAGAACACGAAGCGCCTCTCACCGGGAATACAAAAGGTAGCCGTCTTCTCGAAGCAATCTAAAGTGACCCAGTGTGTCGACAACCAATCCATGCCTAGGATGATGTCAAACTCATGCATCGGCAAAACTAATAGGTCTGTTGAGAGAATACGGCCACAAACAACTATCAGGCAATCTCTATATATACGTGAGATGGACACTGAAGAATCTAAAGGAGTACCCACGGAAACCTCATCTATCAATAAAGAAGACTCAAAGCCAATAATGCAGAGGAATGCAGATGCGATGAATGAATGCGATACACCAAAATCGAAAAGGACATGAGCGGGCGATGAAGAAATATGGATCGTACCTTCCACCACAGGCGGAGCGGTGCGAACACCTCGCCTCCCCACTGCGTTCATCCTGCTCTGTCTGTGGCCCTACCCTTGCTGCACTGGATGATGTGGTCTATGAACACCTTAAGGTCCTGGAACTATCTATCTGCCCTGAGGACCCTGGAACTGTCGCTGCGGAAACTGCTGAATCTGCTGCGGTCGCGGCTGAAAACCAACTGGACTCAGAAATTGCCTCTATGGCTGTGGTCCCCTGACTGGTTTAGAACATTGCTGCTTGATGTTCCCCGACTCCCCGCAGTTCTAATACTGACGTGAAGCAAATTGCGTTCTCTCAAAATACTGTCCGCCCACAACTCTAGCTGGAGTACTCTCAAACCTCGGCCTCCTCGAACCCAAGCTAGTATATTGCGTCTGGACTGCCTTGCCCTTATCGGGTCTTTGGTCTTGCCTCTGCTGGTCCCTCAAGTCCTTGGACTTGCGATCCCCGGTATCGTTCTGCTCCAAAGCCAAAGCTTTAGAGAAAGCCTCTCTATATGTACTGGCACCGAAGTAATCAAGAACCTCCTAAAATATGGACGAAGTCCATTTAGGAACTTCATCTTCTTCTGCTCCTCGTCATCAATAATGAACGGAACGTAACGAGATAACTCGTTAAATCGTTGATCATACCCAGCAATACTCATATCACCCTGCTCAAGTGCGTAGAACTCTAAAATACAGGCGTCCCTGTAGCTCTGAGGGAAGTACTGATCAAAAAAATGCTCCTAGAATGATGACCAAAGAATATGAGACTCCAAAACTGTCCTCATGGCCATATCCCACCAATAATCGTCCTCGCCCTGAAGTAGGTAAGCTGTAAGTGTCACCCGCAGATCGTCGGGATACTTCATAGCATCCAAGGTCTTCTCTATAGACCTGAACCAAGTCTCAGCCTCTGAAGGAATTAACGTGCCGGAAAATGTAGGGAGTTTGTACCTCTGAAGCTGCTCTAAGTAATTGTGCTCCCTGTGCACTGGGCTCCTAGTCTGCTGAAAGAAAGTGGCAAAACTCTCCATAAACTGTCTCATCTCAGCTGAAACGCCTGAAGCAACTGGTACTGGTAAAACTTCTGGGTGCCCTGGAAGTACTGGAGTAGGTAGGGTACCCTGCCAAAACTGAACCCCTGGTATTACTCCCCCGCTAACCCCAGCCTCATAAACGGAACGGACCCCGAACTCTCCTGACTGACCACTTTTTCACCAACCACTGCGCCGCTGCGCAAAACCCTGGCGAACACCTCCTCGGATACCCCATGGGTTCGAGCTCGACCTCTGCCTCTGCCACCTCTAGCCATCTATTACGAATAAGGAAATAGAACTCAGAAGGGATAGGGAAGGATTAGAATAGGAAAGGAATTCGATAAATATGAAAATCCAAAAAGAATCTATCCAAACTCTGTCTAAAGAGTAACTCGTCATGTGGTCTGCAATAACAGAGATAAGGATTTACCTTACGCTCTGATACCAAGTTTATCACGCCCCAAAATATGGAAATCGGTAGCTTAACCAATTACTAGATTATAAGTAGTGCAGGTCGGGGAGTCCAAAGATTCTACCTCACAAATCGCCAAGCCGTAGACAAATTCTGGCTCGGCTATTCACATATAGCCATAATCATCAGAGTAAAGAAATGAAATAACAACATAGCGGAAGCGAAAAGCATATATACATATCTGACATAAATATATACAATGTCCAAAATAATGTACAACAATATACGCTGAGATAACAGCAAAATTCTAAACTAAAACTGGTCGGCAGCGTTAACAGCTCCAAATACTGCTGAGGCTCTCAGCAACTCAAACTACTCAACCTCTGAAAGAGGGGAAACAATGCAAGAGTGAGCAAAACCACGGCTCACTGAATACCCAACAAGTATAAATAACATACTAGTAAACATATACAGATAAAGAGAGTGAAGTGAAACAGATAGAGTAAATAAAAGTAGAATAATAGTAACTAATAGATTCATGATCCAAGTAACTGAGTAGTAAGAACAAAAAGGAAATATAAGAGTAACCAGAGTAAGAATAAGGAATATAAGAAAGGGAGGGAATGTGACAATGAGGATAAGATGCAATGATATGCCAATGATGTGATATGTGCTAAGTTCTAAATTCTAAATGAGTTGATGTCGAAAACGTGATGCAATATTATTATAATAATTAATGGTTGATCAACCGCTAGCATGTTTGACTTAAGGAGATCTGTTAAAGGGATACAATGGATACGATTTTTGTCAAGCTCGACCAAACTAGTGGATACTCACTTAATTAAAGTGTTCCGGGCTTTTCAGCCCACGGAGCCAACGTCCGAACTGTAATTCATTCCGAGGAGTTTCAACCTCTAGGATAAGCCCTGTACCGGATTGTAAATACTTTCTCATACTCAAAACTCAACCATATGCTATGCAGATTATTCAACATGAGTCTAAAAGAGGAACCACTCAGATAGTTCCATACTATACCTGAAGGTTCCATCACCACGTTCAGCTAACTACATCATCCCTTTGAGTAAAATTATGCTCACGCTAAGGAGCGAGAGATAATTGTAGATTCCTTGTTCTTCTTCGAGCAAGGCATAAAATAAACCTTGGCAAGCTTTTACAAGCGTTTCCTATAGAAAACACGAAAGATTGGAAACTCTGGTCCTAAAATCACCGTTTTGACATTCACCTCATCCCTGCCTATCGATTCCAAGGTTCGAGAAGTGCTTACCTTGTACAAGCCCAAAACGGTGATAGAGATGATCGATGTTATTAATAACTACATCAAATTGGAGCGATCAAAGAAGGATAAGATAAAGAGCTCCTCTGTCATCCAATCTCAAGAAACATTTACGTCTCAACCCTAGAAGTCTGCCAATGTCGAAGCACCCAAGCAACGAGGACGAAACAATGACAATGCTAGAAGATGAGATGGAAGGCCAGACAGACCCCTCCCTATTCTACTTATAATGACAACGACTCTCTCTGCTATCTTACCAATGATAAAGGGAGACGAGTTCTATCGGGCACCACAAGCAATTATGGACATCCCCAACAAACCTTTATGTCAGTATCACAACATGCATAGTCATGAAACTAACAACTGCTACTTTCTCATTCAAATTTTTTATCGCATTCTATTAGCTGGAAGACTTCATAACTATGTAGTCAACATTCAAAAATTCCTCAAAGAAGAAACTAAGAATAATGACGTTAAACAAGAGTGAGGCCAAGGGCAAGCTCGCCATCTTTACATGATCAAAATCGAAAAAGGGAAGAAAAGAAAACAAGAAGATCGAATTACATCTTGTTGTAAAATGACCTCTACAGAAAAGTTTGCAAAACTTCTCCCCGGCTTGAGCAAATCAAAACATCCTTACCACATTACCTTCGAAAACTGTGATGTGACACCAACCATGTCAAGTACCTTCATGAAGACCCTCTGGTGATTATGCTCAAAGTAGGATAAGACTACCTACACACACTTCTCGCCGATACAGGAAGTGCCATAGATGTTTTATTCAGAAGGGTAATTGAGGTGCTAGGACTTAAAGATTCCGTGGAAGCTTTGACAACAATAGTTATAGGTTTTAACGGTTCAAAAGAATTGGTAACAGGAGAAATTGTACTGCCCGTTCCGGTGGGATCAGAAATTATCTTTATTAAATTCATAGTCATTGATGTTGAGATCAAATATCTGAGAATTTTAGGGCGAAGTTGGTAACATTTGATTAAAACAGTACCATCTACATTTCATTTGGCATTAAGATTTCTAGTGGATCACAGAGTCTAAAAAATCAATGGCAACCAAGCTGTTGCACGCATGTGCGAGAACACCACCACCAACTCTCATACGGCAAAACTTCTCAAGGTATAGCAGCTACAATAGGAACTACTACCCACATTCGAGTAGCACAACACCAAGGTAGAAGATTCCATTGAGCTCGATGGGCTGTAGTACCTTCATTGGCTCTAACCTATCTTCCGATGAGAAAGAAACCATGATCCAGTTTCTTAAGAAAAATGTCAACATCTTTGCATGGTCATTCCAAGAAATGCCTGATATTCATCCTTCAATCGCATGCCACAAACTCAACCTCCTTCCAGATTGCAAAGCAGTCGTACAAAAGCATCAAAATCTAGCTCCCCACCTTCGGGAAGCCGTTAATAAGGAGATTGATAAACTCCTTTGAGTAAGATTTATCAAGGAAGCCAAATATCTATAATGGGTTTCTAACATAGTTGCAGTCCCTAAGAAAAATAGGAAAATTAGAGTTTGTGTTAATTTCACAAAACCCAACAAGTTTACACCAAAAGATAACTTTCCCCTCCTGCTAATCCTACAACTCCTCGACTCGGTTGCAAGACACAAACTTCTTTGAATAATGGATGTAGCTTCATGATGTAATCAGGCTCCTCTCATGGAAGAAGATCAGGAAAAAATAACTTTTATTACAGAAAGAGGTCTTTACTGTTATATAGTAATGCCTTTCGGGCTAAAGAATGCAGGAGCCACTTACCAACGACTCATCACCGAATTGTTCAAAGATCATTTAGGCAAAATCATGGAGGTATGCCTCGATGATATGATCTGCAAAAGCCTGAAGCGTGAAGATTACTTCAACAACCTCCAAACCATATTTAATATCCTTTGTACTTACTAGATGAAACTTAACCCTTAAAAATGCCAATTCAGTGTTGCGTCTGGCAAATTTTTTGGGCATCTGGTTAGTAAAAAGGGCATTAAAATTGATTTGGCACAAATCAAAGCACTCATGGCGATGCCATTTCCTCGAATAAAGAAAGATGTGCAAAAATTCACTGGCAAAATTGCCGCTCATCATAAATTCATATCAAAATCATCTAGCCGATGTAAAATTCTTTACCTCCTTCCTGAAAATCCACCTCCACTGTCTAAAAAATAAAATAAAGAAATCGCTTGGACTCCCGATTGGGAATTAGCTTTCCAAGATCTTAAACGATACTTGGGGAATCCTCCTATCATGAGTACTCCAGTTGATGGTGAAACATTAACAATGTACTTATTCACAACTGATGATTCCATTAGTTCGGTTCTTATTCGAGAAGATGACAATGTTAAAAAACTAATCTACTTTATCAGCAAGACTCTAATGCCTGCAGAGAAAAGATATACAGCCACCGAGAAACAACAACTTCCCTTTGTCTATAGCTCTCAGAAAATTTAACCTTATTTCCAAGCACATCCCATCAAGATCATTACTAAATATCCTCTCAGACTTGTACTCTCGAAAGGAAAAATCTTAAAGAGTTCAACAATGGTCCGTATTCCTTGGAAAATATAACATCTCTTTCAAACCTCAAATATCAATCAAAATACAAGCAGTAGCTGATTTCTTGGCAGATTTTCCGGTTGAAGACCCAAATTGGGAAGAACTCGAAGAAGTATTGGTCGACGACTCAATTTCAGAGCTAGACGCGTGGAGAATCTTTACTGATGGATCTGCGGGACCACAAGGATTAGGAATCGGCATCATTCTCGTTATACCATCCAACCATCTCATCGAGAAAGTTATTAAACTCAAATTCTATGCCAGCAACAATAAAACAAAATATGAAGCTATCCTTCATGGACTAGATCTTGCTATAATACTCAGAGCAGAGGAAATAGCTGTCTAAGTCGACTCCTTACTCATCGTCAATCATTATAATAAAACATTCAAGACATCTGGCAAGATGGTTGACAATACAACCTTAGTCGAAGAAAGAATGAGAAAATTCAAGTCAACAACCATCTCTTACCTCCCCCAGGCCAAAAACTACCATGCTGATGCATTGGCATACATCGCCGCTATGCTCGAAGACAGCGATAAAAGAACTTTGGAAATCGAGGTTATCAAACATTCCAGACTCGATATAATCTCTACGATGCACATCAATACTATTGAAGATGAAGATAAAGATGATTAGAGAAGACCTTTTTATGCGTACCTTAATTCTAACATCCTCCCGAGTAACAAAAAAGAAGCCCGATCACTCTTGGCCAAATGTCCACGATTCACAATCCAAGATAGAATCTTCTATCGCATTACGAGAGAAGGACCACTTATCGAATGCATCTTTCAGAAACAAGCCTAAATAAAAATCTAAGAACTCCAAGAAGAAATCTGCGCGGCTCATATTTCAGAATGGTTATTGGCTCAGCGGGCATTCACTCATGGTTTATACCGGCAAAAAATGCGATCAGACTATGAAGACTTTGTTTGAAGATGCTACAAATGCTAAATCTACGCTCAAGGCATCAAAAGCCCAACACTCGACTTACACATTAGCAATGTCCTCTGGCCATTCAAAAGATGGGGGATCGATATCATTGGACCCTTCCACCCTTTATCGGGAAATCACAAATTTGTTCTTGTGGCCACAAATTACTTCATAAAATGGGTCGAAGCAGTTCCTCTTTGTCATACCGATGAAAATGAAGTCATCAAATTCCTTTGGGAATACATAATTACCAGATATGGCTCCCCACAGATGATACGATCCAACAACGGCAAATAGTTTATCAGCAATAAAGTCCTTACTTTCCTCTATAAGTAAAAGATTCGAATCACAACTTCAGCACCATACTACCCTCTAAGAAACGGACAAGCTGAAGCCATCAACAAGATCATCAAATCAAGACTCCGCAAGCTCCTCGACAAAAAGAAGGGCAGATGGGTCGATGAATTACAAAGTGTTCTATGGGCATACAGGACAACACCTCAAATATCCGCAGAATGTACTCTATTCATGATGGCCTTCGACACTGAAGCAGACATACCTTCAAACCTCGATCTACCAAGTACTCTATGAAAAGTCACAGATGAAGACAATGAGTTAGGTCTCCTCTACAACCTCAACTGGATCGAAAACACCTTGGACAAAGCCATTGTAAACTTGGGACGATGCCATGACACACTGAAAAAAGCTTACAATAAAAAAGTTTAAACACAAAAGTTTGGTATTGGAGACCTTGTCCTTTGGCGGATTCAAGATAGTACTTGGCCTAAGAATTCAGGAAAACTATCAAAAAACTGGGAGGGCCATACATTGTCAGTGACAAAATAGATTGTGGTACTTACTGGCTGATGATAGAAGATAAAATCCCGTTCGAATATCCATGACATATTGCACAACTGAATTTTTTTTACAGATAACAGTTTTAACCGCATTCATCAATTTAAATAAACTATCTTTACTTTCACTTCAATCTTTACTTCGTCTCGATCCATACTTGATAAGTATGCATCAGACAATCAATCATCTTTACTATCTTTACTTGGTCTCGATCCATACTTTATAAGTATGCATTAGACAAGCAATCATCTATACTATCTTTACTTAGTCTCGATCCATACTTGATAAGTATGCATCCACACTGCCATGATCTTTACTATATTTACTTAGTCTAGATCCATACTTGCTAAGTATGGGGAAAATTAACATTCAATCCTTCGACAACAATATCATATTACAGGATAACATTGTTTACATTCATTACTTATTGAACACAACATGTCATGTCTTTTTTCTTTTCCATCCAATCCAGATATCCCATTGAGGATTAACATCTGGCAAACATTCCAACTACTTGCAATTACATGGCCATCTTTACATACACACAAATAGTTGCTTCAAGCAACACTCTGAGCTATCTACATTTACATTTCCCTATATCAATCTTATCAAATACTAACACTTAGCATATATTTAAATATGCATCAAATATTTTTAAACAACTCTTCGAAAACAAAGCACATACATTCAAAAAACATAGTTAAAATTGTCTCGGTCCATCAATCATTTTTACATCACTTCTCACAAAAAACAGAAGAATATTGTTTCCAAAAACTTTATTTAAACTATAGAAGAAGACCCCACATCATCAACCTTCGATAACCCCTCAGGAGCAAACACATTTAATATTTCCTCAGGACGCAACCATCAGCTTCCATCATCACAAAATCATCGACAACTTCCATCCCAGAAGGATCTTCTGACGTTTCCTGCATATCGTCGTCTGGATCTGAATCCTCAAAGACAACACCCATGGCCCTGGCCAACTCTTTATAGTGGTCTTTCCTCTGCTCTAAAGCCTCATATTGACCTTTCGCGCTTCAACAACTTGCTCCCGTACATCCTTCTTGAAATTACTTCCCTGCAATGCCAACGCTTCCTCTTTTTCCCTAGCCAACTCAGCCCTTATCTCCTTGATCTTTTTCTCCCACTCTTTCTTCGCATCACGAAGGGAAACCTCCTTCGCCTTCCGAGCATCCAACTTGTACGTATTTAGCGTGGCATTCAACGCCTTCTTATCCTCAATCAAAGCTTATTTCTCCCTCGTCAAATCCTTATCGATGTTCTTGTATGCCACAACCTGATTTGCCAAATCGCTACTACCAACATGCGACCTTTGGCCTCCGTCAATAACTTTTTGATCTGCATTACATTCATAAATTGACTGTCCGAATGACATACAAGATTTTTTTATCGAGGCAAAGAAAAAAAAAACCTCACCCTCGACATGTTTCGGTGGTCCTCACTGAGAAAAATTATCAAACTCTTTGCCCCAACCAAATAGTCGCCCACTTCTGCCTGCAACCCATATGCCCCAGACATACACGAATTCATAGTCTTTTGGACTTCAATCTCAGATTCCGCGATAAAAAATTTCTTCGAAGACTCTGACTCCACCCTCTTCTTCGGAAGCGTATTTGTCGAGCCACGTGGAAGTCTCCCATCAGGCAAAGCAATTGGTACGTCAATCTTCACCCCCTCCTCATTTGTTGATCCTCGAGATGACCTCTTCGGGGGAAGTAAGGGAGGAGCAACTTGGCTAACCACCCTTTTTTTCTTACTCATTCCCAATATTTCAATGAACATCGAGTTTCTCTCTGTGGTTATGGAATCCGTCGTATACCCAGCCAAAGAAGGATTTTCCAATGGTAGACTAGACTTTGAAGCCCTTTTGTTCCTCGTCGATATCTTACCGACGATAACTGAAACTTTTGCCCCTTTTGCCCTCGACCTCTTTAAGCCTGCCTCTTGAAAAAGGGTACCCACTCGCTCTTGGTCGATGCAAAGATTGTTGATCCTACTAAAGTACCCCTTTCTAATGTTGTACAATTCCTCTTGTACTTCAGACTTACTATCGATCTCCTTCAAAGCATTACAAATAACAAAATAACAATTACACATAGATTTAGACATAAATTAAACAAAAACTAGACATTTACGTTACCTAACTACAAACCTAAATGAATAGTCTTTCTTTCTAAGGGCTTCCCAGGATCTTTCTTGTCAAACTCATAGTTTCCAGACATGAGTAAATGTTCATCGCTATATCGCCCACTTGTTGACACTATGTTATAGAACAACGGTCTCTTCAAAAACCTCACCAAGTATCGATAGCCTAGCTTCTTCAGGTTCATCTAGAGTGTATAGTATACACATAAATCGTCAACTATGATCAAATCTTCCCCACTTGACTTTAGTCGACCATTTATCGCCCCACATATGCAAAACAGGTCATACACATTTGGATTAAACTGACCAGGTGCCACGTTAAAAAATTCATCAACTTCTTCTGGTCCGATAGAAGAAGAAGCCTCAACCCCTTCTTAATTTGTTCTCGATGCACGAGAATCCAGCCCAAGGGTTCTTCCTGATCGATCATATCATATTGATACTCCTCTAACCTAATATCTTCAGAAATACCATACTTCTTCTAGAAACTTAGTATCTTCGTTGTTTCCAGACCCTCTACGTAACAACCCTCCTCACCCTCTTCCATATCTTCATCCCCACCGTCACTACCTTCTCGATCAGTAGCCTATGGCTCGTAATCCGCATCTATCTCAGTTGCCTCCTCGTCAGAAACTTCGACAATCCTAAATGTCACTCTAAACTTGTCAACACTAGGAATGTCTACACTACTCAACCCCACCCTATACCTACCACCTAACTGTTACACACAGGTAGTTACATCGATCATCAGGGGCTCTACATCTTGAAGGCTCCCGTATATATCTTTATTATCGATTGGAATTGGTTCAGCCATTCTAAAGAACCTAAAAATTAAATTTTATTTTTTACCACAATTAGTATCTGTCATATCTGATACATTATATACGTTCATGTGTTCATCAACATATAGTTGTCGAGTTTACATTCCAACACATCATTATCTCATTATTATTATTACTATCTGATGAATATCATTACTACCCAAACAAACTAACTACATTCATTTCTCGATATAATTTATCATTATTATTTTTTCTAAGTCCTAATATCGATTATTGTACTAACATATCTTTTTGTCAAAGTTGAGGAACCCCATAGTTCTCGACTACACTTAACATGCTTCCCGCCAAAACCAATTCAAATGATTCAAAAATATACCTTCTCCGGCGAAAAATCTGGCCACATAACACCCAATCCAAAACTCTATTTCCGGTAATCTCGCATAAATCCCAACAACTTCCCTATATCACGCCGTACTCACCGCGACACCCACCAATCCCTCTCTCCACTTCTCACCACCCATTAATCATAACTCTCCCTCTCCAACAACTTTATAACCCATAACGACTACATTGCCACCAAAACAGTACCCTTCAGCGATCACTATCATGACTTATATGATCAAACCTTAACACAGTTAAAACTTCAATTACTTACGATCCATCCTGCCTCCTTTAAATTCCTTCCACCAATACACTTACCATACCTACGTCTACACATATTTGCAAAGAATCAATCAAATATCACGTACAAACAACAAAATCACTAACCTTGAATACGTGCTGCTTTGATATCCCTCTATTTTGCCTGCTTTGCTTTCTCAATTAACACACTTATCTCCACATTCCTAATTGTTGACAATAATTCTAATGAAGAGCACAAAGAGTTCGCACTAGAAAGAATTTTTTTAGAGTTTTTAAAATATGAACAGTCGCCCACCTCAGAACTATTTAAAGACCCTACGCAACTGTTCATTGCACCACTTCGCGATCGTTCGAGTAATCGGGCATAACGCCTTACACGTCTTTCCTCAAAGTCTTTGACTTTTCTTCTTCTAAAAACCAACATTCCCCTACACTGTTAGTCTAACCCTTCCATATCTCGAAGAACTTCCTCCGACATATTCATACTCAACAAAGCATAACCTATCTTGTCACAAAGAAGTTGTACATCCTTTTCCTTATACTTCAAAATTTTACCAATAAGAGCATACCATACCATATTTCAATCCTCTCATTACCTCCAAACATTTTTACTTTATTTACAATTCCCTATAACTAAAGAAGATCCTCAACACCCAGTTCAAATTTCAAAATTTCATTCGACATTATAAATACCAACATGCACATTATATTAATATATTCCAACAATTTTCCAAGTCCAAAATATATTTGACTACAATTTTACATTCCTAAACATCGACAATTACACTCTGGCAATCAAATTTATTCACATTTCACAATACAAAATAATTTAATCATTAAATTTGACAACTTCTACAACAAATATAATTCAAATACTCCTAATCGCAGAAGCATCAACTTTCCTAATCAACATTTTCGCATGAGTATACATATTACTCATACATTCTGGAGGACTCCAAAATTCAAGTTGGCAGTGAAACTGAAAATCCTCTTCAGCATCCTTCGCCTCTACCTCACTCATCCCTTCGTAATTCGGTTCAACAGGTTCTTTCATCTGATAATTAATGCACCAGTTTCTGAAGTACCATTTATATAATTCCCAGTACATTGCCTTAACGCGGCTGAACACTTCATTCCGTACCTAAGACCTAGTCTTCACCATCTCCACATACACGAAATCTCAATTCCAAGAGATTATCTTAGTAGCAGTCATTTAGAATCACTACGTCCACGAGATACTTATAGTTCAACAAAGTTTAAGTCACCACAATCAACATTTATTTCTCCTTGGAACTTTATAATTTTAACGGTCAAATCAATCAACCTCAAAATCCGCTCCTGGCCCCACAATGTTAATTAAACTTTGAGATATATTATACTCGAGCCTTATACACATTCAACACATTTTACTTCGACATCATACTAATTCGATCACTTGTTTATCTTACAATACTTTAAACAACACAAGAAATTGACAAACAAAGTTTATTAAATGAACTGACTATTATATTTTACATTCGACGAGCCACTCATTCGATTACATTACCTCCAGTTACAATTCTATCTTTAAATCGACTTAGAGGGTTAATTGCTTTGTTCATCTTTTTACCAAAATCTGATATTATTACTTATTTTCACCAGAATCTGACATTAGCACTTGCAACAAGGGCAACAATATCCTAAGAACCCCATGAAACTTAGGTTAGGAAACTTCTAAATAGAGCTGCTCCTGCAGAAGAACGGTAGCAGAAAATTACAAGAAGGTCATGGAGAACGACAAGATCCCAAGATGCCCAACCAGCCTTCACATCATCATCTTAGCCCCTTTTCCAACAATTTGATGAACTTCAATACCTTCGGTAACTGGAACTGACAGCAACCCCAACGGATACCCCGAGTGAAAACGTTCTCTAAGTCCACCTCCCCCAAATCCCCCCACCATGATGGCAACCAATACAAAATCACAAAACAAGGATTTGTATAAATACTTTACATCTGCTTGATCGTCACGGTAACCACCTTTCACCTCAGGCTACTTGTTGCACCACACTTGAGGCGACATATTTCCAAATAAACTACCACTCAATTCTTCTTTACACCACCTATTTATGATCGACTTACCTTTGCCAAATCTAATGTTCCACATTAATTACTCCTCGGGAAAGACATGACCAGGTTCACTTTACTTTGACCTCGAAAATGACAACATATAAACTTTCACAGACATTCGACAACCCCTTCAGATTCCACTTTCTTCTTGACACAACCACAAGTATTTTTGTCGAGAATTGGGCAATTATAGTAGCATATTCCCCAGATTCGATAAGGGTAAACCAGTATAGCATAGTCAAAGACAGTCAGCACTGCATAGTCAAAGGCATGCAGCATTTGAGAAGATACCACAAGTCCTTGACCTACTAAAAGTAGCCGTAGTGCCTGGTCAAAAAAGAGCCATTACAGATCCGCGAAGTTCGCCCACTACCCCCAAAATAGGAAACCTTCTCTCTTTTTGTAAACTGCTTGTATCAACTATAAATACAGGCAGAGAATAGATTATTCAGATCCACAACTTTACTATTTACTCTACCTTACTTTACTATGACCCCTAACTTGCAATAACTAGAAACCTATTGGATTTTACATTAAATTCCTCCTCGAGGTCGTGGTTTTTCTTAACTTTTACTAAGTTTCCACGTAAAATCTTACTTTTTTAGTTTATTATTGTACCATCCTTACGAAAAGTATTGGCGAAGCTTATCCTTTCAGAAAATGCACCATTACAGTGGTCTCATTTCATCTTCTGGGAGAACGACTAACACATCTACTACTACTATAGGGACTTGACCCATGAGTTGGGATAACATCGAACTAGTAACATGCCAGACTCACATACACGTGACAAATATCCCAAGAACGTGGCTCGAGCACTCTAAATGAAACAAAACAAGTCAAGGACACCTATCACCCACGAACTAGCAGTTACGGAAATAACCTCCACTCTTTCACCAATTCTTGAGAACGTGCTGATACATGTAAACAAACTAAAGATGAGGTCTATAAATGGAATAGAGTACCGAGAAGAAAGGGATCAAGATTTTTAAGTTTACAAGATCATAAATTGTAATCCAAATACCAATAAAGCAATAATAGTTACAGTTACTAAATCCTCAAGCAATAAAAGTTACAGTTACTAAAAGTTACAGTTACTAAAAGTTACAGTTACTAAAACCCATGTCAATTTATATTCTCTATTCAATTTGTTGTTACATGTACATTTGGTGCAAGAGCATTTTGAGCTATTATGAAATTTGGCCCTTATATTTGGCGCCGTATGCAGAAAAGAAAACATTTCCACAAAATCCAAAGACAGACAGTTACTCAATGATCAATTTTCAATCATGGTAACATCTAAACGACCAGCCACAGTAGTTCAACATGAATTTTCCATAGAACCTGATCAACTAGCAGAATTTTGGGCGAACCTTAATGCTGAAACAGAGAAGCGAAATAAGCTCAAGTGTCAGTTGGTGCGTGACCGAGAGCTTTACGAATAACAACTCGAAGATGAAGGTAGAGCTCGACAAACAGAGTTCAAATAACATGAAGAACGTGACCATGTTGCAAACCGGCTTGAAAGCACTGTAAGATAATTAACAGGTTCAACCACCTAAGGAACGTGATCAGATACTGGAAAACTCTAGAGTTTTTGCATGAGATAGGCTGGGACCTTGAGGCACAACTAGTAGAGGAGCTTCCAGGCATCAGCACAATGATCAATACGTACTAGAAGCCTCAATTCATCCAAGATGAGAAGATCAGTTTGAAATTAGCAAGGGACGTCAGCACTTGAAGTATCCAGCAGAAGTGTCACGACTTCCATCCAGGGTGTCAATTTCTGAACGTTTGAGTGAGGGAAGCGGTAATCATAATCCCCAACCAGCACGTCAAACCACTCCATCACCACGTCAATATGTTACACAGGAACATATGGATCAGCGAATCAAGGAGTTGATAGAAGCTCAAGCTCTCGGCATTAAGGATGAGCTAAGCAAATTGTAATGTTGCCCGATTGCCAAAGAATTATTTGATATGGAAGTACTGACAAGGTTTCATACTCTGAAAATAGGTAAGTACAAGGGCACCAATCCTAAAGAGCATGTCCAACAATTCTAAAATTTATTAGGGTTGTATTTGAGCTTGAACCATATTCTTTGTCGATTGCATGCTACTAGTCTCCAAGGGAAGCTACTCTGATGGTTTCATTCCCTACCTAAAAATTCAATCCTCGCATTTAACCAGTTACAAAAGATCTTTGTCAAGACATGCGCTCATAACAAAGACAAGGAGGAGAATTTATACACTTTTATCAGTCTCAAACAATATTAGGGGGAGAAGCTCGAAATCTTTGTAAAGAAGTTTCTCAAACTTTCTCGGAAGGTAGATAATCTTGATCAAAGGATAACCTTTTCAGCATTTATCAATGTACTACATATCGATTGTAAAGCAAAGGAGCATCTTTTCTTAAACAAACCCTTAACTTTGGAAGACATGATTACAAAGGTAAATAAATATATTGACCTAGAAATGATGATGTTCGAAAGGCATAAATCTACTTAAAATGTCTTAGCCGCAAAGGGTTCAAACATAGAGAGAGATGGTGAACACAATAAAGATGGCCAGAGTAATAAAAAATGTGCTAAAACAGACACAGGCAACTCACGAAAAGGAAACTTATTACTCAATCTAGTCCTCCAAAAGATGAATGTTAAGATCTCAGCAATTTACCCTATACTGGAGAAAGACAAGTTCTTCCATGTGGCTCAACCTCTAGAGCGCATCTAAGGCAAACCGTATTGTATGCACCCTAAAGTAATACATCAGGAAACTGCCAACTGTTATGCCCTACAAAGATTGTTGGAGTACATTTCCAAAGACGGGAGAATACATGAGTACATTATCGACCTGGCAGGATATTAAAATTAAAGCTATAAGAAGCAGGTTAAAGTAATTCAGATCTAAGATCAATCCGAGGAAAAACACTTATACTACCTCTACAACAGTTACATGATCGAGATCCACCATATCAACAATTCAGTCAGATTCAAGAGGAGATTAACGGAATACTGTGCCCTCACAATTCAGGATAAAGAAGATAAACACCTTCCCGAATCAAGCAATCGACGAACTTGGATTTCATTTGAAGATTGTGACATAGGTCATGTTAAGTTCCCACATCATGATGCACCGGTTATTATGCTTAAGATGAAAAACATTATTATGCATACCATTATGATTGATACAGGCAGTAGTATCAAAATCTTTTTTTAGAGTATAATCGAGAAAATGGAACTAGCAGACAAAGTTGTACCAAGCGACATCGATATCAGTGGCTTTAATGGATCTAAAGAAAAACGAGTAGGAAAGATCATCCTACTGATCACTGCTGGACCAACCACTCTTGATGTTACTTTCTACATCATCAATGAAAAATCTTGATACCTGGGGATAATGGGGCATTGCTGCTTATATAACATGGAAGCGATCCCATCCACATACCATCAGGCACTTTATTTTAAATACAACAATAACATCTATGATATCAAAGGAAGTCAAAAGCTCTCTCGAGCTTGCGAAAATATAGTATCTGCCATACTTGACACATCCGACAAATTTTCTTTATAGCAATTATAGAAAGTTGGTCACGCTGAGGATTAGCCTTCCACAACCTAACCTACAAAATACATTGAGATTGATGGACACAGCAGGGGTATACATATTGGTACCAAGCTTATCTAATAGGAAAAAGAAGCTTTAATATAATTTCTACAATTAAACAGAGATGTGTTCATTTAGACTTTCTAAAAATAGCCAGGAGTCGACCCAGCTAAAGTTTTTTTTTGTAAATTGGGATTTTATTTATGTAAAAAAGAAAGCAAACAGGAGGGGGGCATAGAGCCTGACCTCCAAATAGTACATATGTATCAGTGTCTAATGGCAGCAACTCCTAGTTTATCAAGAAAGTAGGAGGCTCTTATGTGTCTAGGTAGTGAAGCAGCCGACCAGAAGAGAAGGTTCTGTTGTGCACTTTCCAACATGGAGAGACCATCAGCGGACCCGTTTCCTTCTCTGTATGTATGCACCATGTTGATTTGTAGCTCTTGGCTGAGTTGTAGGACCATCTTCCAGATGGCTTGAAACTTGCTAGGGCAGGTTCTTGTCTGCTTGAACCAGTTAACTATGACCTCGGCATCCATCTCTACCACTAGTGGAAACCAGTTGTTCTCCTTGCAAAAGCGGAGGCTATGCAGTAGTCCATATAGTTCAACTGTCATGTTAGTGTCGTTTCCTAGTGCCACACTGTAACCTAGTTTTATTCCACTCTGTGAGTCGCGAATGATACCTCCAGCCCCAAAGAGACCATTGCTCAGAGAGGATCCATCAGTATTCAGTTTGAACCACCCAGGCGATGGTGCTTGCCATTTGACCTATGTACTTGCTTTGTGTTTTATTTGAAGCTTGTGTACTTGCAGCACCTGAAGTGACAGAGTATCTCCATAATTACAGCCGCGAGTTACTGAGGTTTTGATCATGAGATCTTGAAACCAACGACATGTTTTTATGACGATCGCTTGTGCATTCATAAGAATGTCGTCGTATCGGTGTTTACATCTTGCTTTCCAAAGTTCCCAGCATATTATGGCCGGTAGAATTCCCTTGATCATGCCCATTTGTGTACTCTTGTTTGCTGCTAATATCCAAACCCCTTGCCAAGCCCAAAATCTTTTCGTTTGAATGTTACGAATGCCACATGCCATTGTAAAAAACTGCCAAACTTGTTGAGCGATCTCTCCGTTCACGAGCAAATGGTTCAAAGTTTCGATGTGACCTGAGCGACAACAGCTGCATCTAGATGTAAAAGGAATCCGGTGTTGGATGAAATCATCTACCGTGATGACATTCTTCCATATTTTCAAATTGAAGACTTGAATTTTAGTAGGAAGCGTTTTGAACCAAATCCAGTCCATGCGACTTTGTACATCTGTAGTCCCTCTCCAGAATTGCCATGCTGATTTTACCGCAAATTTACCACTCTCTGAAGGACCCCAAAGTGGCATGTCATTACCCTCATTGATGAAGAACTTGTTGATGAGTATGGTTTTCCATTGCACCGGCAGTTCGTGTTGAAGGCAGTTCCAGTTCCAGTTCCAGTTTGTTCCATTCTCTATAACGTCTTTTACCCTTATTGTTTGTGTGCAGTCTATGTTCAGAATATCTGCGTGGCTGCCTTCCCCGATCCAATCATCCTGCTAGAAGTTGCAGTTGCCCATTCCCAAACTCAAAACTGTATTTGCTTGGACTATTGTGATCAGGTTTCGTATACTTTTCCATAGTGCAGAAGTGTTAGATCGAAGCCGAGAGATGTCATTTTGTAATGTGTATTTTCTTCTCAGAAAGCAAGTCCAGAATGTATCGGTATATAGTATGTTCCAACATTTCTTGAGCTGAAAGCTGTATTTGATGTCCTCGAGCTTTCGGATACCGAGTCCGCCTTTTTCTTTGGGTGTACATATGTCGTCCCATGACAACCAGTGTCGTTTGTTTCTACCTTCAAAATTTCCCCATAAGAAATTGGAGAACATGCTCTCTAGATTTCGAATGACCGATTGCGGAACGTTGATACATGCTAGAAGATGTATCGGCATAGAGTTCAAGACATGGTTAATCAGTGTGAGTTCGCCCCCTTGAGATAATAGCTTACCATGCCATCCTTCAATCCGTTGTTGTATCTTCGTGAGGAGCGTTTCAAAGTGAGAGTGTCGAACTTTGCCGTAACTGATTGGTGCCCCAAAATAAATCATCGGAAATAGCATGTGCTGAAAACCGTTTATTGTTTGAATGATTTGTTTCTGGGATCCTATTGTGTTATGATGTACATAGACCCCACTTTTCTCTTTGCTGACCAGTTTCCCAGAGAAGGCTTCATATCTTCCCATAAACGTCAGTCAGTAGCCCTCGGAGAGAGGATTGACTTTCATTAAGAAATACTAGAAAATCATCCGCGTACAGCAGATGTGTGATTGGAAGACATCCCCTAGAGGATTTAAAATACCCAATCCGCCCATATGTAATGCACCTCGTTAGCCCCTTAGAAAGCACTTCCTCTGCAATGATAAACAGTAATGGTGAGAGGGAATCCCCTTGCCGGAGACCTCTAGTCGACTTGAAAAATCCTTTAAAGACTCCATGTAACACCACCGAAAACCAGGGTGTCTCAAAACATTTTGCAAAGAGGTTTACACATGTACTGCTAAAGCCAAATTTCTGAAGAACCATCTTGAGGAATCCCCAGTCCAGCCGGTCATACGCCTTGGTCATGTCTACCTTTATCATCACGTTATTGCCCCGAGTTTTCCTATGTAATTCTCCCACCATTTCTTGGGCGAGAGTGATAGTGTCGCTGATGTCCTTGCCTTTTATATAGGCTCCCTGATTACCTGAGATCATCTTGTATAGCAGTGTACTCAATCTCGTAGCAATGATTTTTGAGAAAATCTTGCAGACCACTGAACATAAACTGATTGGCCGAAAGTTGCCCAATGTTGTAGGCCTCTCAACTTTGGGGATAAGGGTTAGGAAGGTGGAGGTATATAATCGTGAGAGAGGTGCACCATTGAAGAATTCTTTGGCTGCTCCATGTAAGTCCTCCTTAATGATGTCCCTTATGTCCGAACATGTGGTATAGAAACTGGTAAAGAAACTGTCACTTTCTGGAGCGCTGTCAATGGAAATACTGAAAGCACTTGCTTTTAACTCTTCCATAGTTGGTGGGGCTGTAATACTGTTGCTCTCATTTTTTGTAATAACATTTGGGATACAGCTGAGTAGTTCCTGGTCGGTTTGGGTTGAGGTTGCAGTAAACACGTCTTTCTAGTACGTAATAGCAGCTTCGTGAATCATCCCAGTATCTTGCGTATGGGTGCCATCGGGAATTGTGAAATTCAAAAGAACAGATCTTTTACGGTTGATTTGCGTTGCAGTGTGGAAAAACTGGGTATTTGAATCTCCAGCTTGAATCCATTTCACCCGGGATTGCTCTCTCCAAAAGATCTCCTCTTTGTGTAACATATCAGCATGTTCTCTCTGCACACTGCTAAGGTCCACACTAACCTGTTCGTCCCATCCACCTTGTAACATGAAATCCAGCTCTGTGATTTTGTCTTCTTTTGATGTTTTGTGTAACGTTTTGGAAAGTTGTTTCATTCCATTCTATTAAGGCTGTTTTGACCAATTTTAGCTTGTATGCAAAAGAGGAGAGGCAATTTCCAAACACACCCGATGGCCAAGTATCTTCCATTAGTATAAGAAATGTGGTATAAGTCGACCACATTTTTAGAAATCTGAACTGTCGAGGTCCTTGATTAGCGTTGCTCATGAATGAAAGAAGAAGAGGGGTGTGATCTGAACAAACTCGTATAAGATGGTGCATCTTGTGTATTGGGAACCCAGTTACGAACACAGCGTTGATGAGTGTTCTATCCAGTCTTGCCAATTGTCGTGACCTACCTCGATGATTGTTACACCAAGTGTATACTGAACCCAAGAACCCGGTATCCATTAACCCCGCCGCTTGCATCATATACTCAAATTCTGTGACCTCACTGTAGCGTATTCTTTGACCACCTAGTCTTTCTGATTCATACCATATAGTGTTAAAATTCCCCAGTACACACCAGGGTATCATAATGGTCTGAGCAAGCAAACAGATGTCATCCCATCGAGAGCGTCGTTTAGAACATGCGCATTTGGCGTAAACAAGAGTCACTCGGGCACTCCAGTTGTTGTTTAGTTCTATTTCGCAGTAAATATATTGATTCGTCAAAGATATAAACGTCACCTCATAATCTTGTTTCCAGAATATTCAAATTTTTCCGTTCTGGTTTTGATTGGACAGAAAAGAATTGCATCTTATTTAACTACATATGCTACCAATATGCAAGACATCAAAAAAAGGTTCTAACAGTACCACAATCGAAATTTTGTGTTGCTGAATGAGCTTCTTGAGATGATTTATTGTCTTAGCATTGCCAATGCCCCTGTAATTCCAAACGAGTAGCGGTCCGTCTACCATAATTTAGTTTGGAGGTTGTCGAACACTCTTGCTCCTTGTGATCATACTGAGAGGCAACCGCTGCGGCCTTGATAACACTTTCTTCATTAGAGTCCATTCCTTGCAAACTGCCCCATCCATATCAGAGTGAAAACCTCGTTCAAACTCGGTGTCGTAGGCTGCTGCAAACTCGCCGTTAGACACAAGGCTATCGGCATCCACATTCTTAAATATGGTTGTTGTTGAATTTGTTGTGACTAGCTCATTTGGACTGCCCATAGTGATGTTCTCCGCCGACATTTCCGGAGCTTGTACCTTCTCAATAGTAAGAGTATTGTCGGTCATTGTTGGTACAACTGTTTGTTGTGGTAACCTAGTTTTCGACAGCTGTTCGTTGGCAGATATAGACTCAATGTTGTAGCTAGTAACACCCAACTCAGGTACGTCGCTGCTACTTACCGCTGGCTTGGTTGAATTAGTTTTCCCATCTCTTACAGGCATTGCTCTTTCCATGGTTACTTTGCCTTTTCGAGCCTCGTCCCTCTTGTCAGCTAGGACTTTCGGATTGCTCTTATTACAATTTGATTTGTTGTTACCTTGCAGGCAGCAGTGAGAACAGTACATCGGAAGCCTTTCATAAATCACTGATTGTCCCACGATAAAGGATTTTGTGAGTGCAAGCCCCACCTTCGTTGGGAGGTCCTTTGTGAGATTAACCTCGACGCAAGCCCTCGTAGTACTAGGTCTGCTCAGGCTTAGCGTTGTTGTATCCGTGATAAGGTATTTTCCAATGAGACACGTCATTTCCTTGACTATCCCATTATTTTGTAGATGCAGCTTGAGACCTGGGAACTAAACCCATACCGAAGCAAACGGCGAGTCTTTCTTGGGGTCGAAATCAATCGTCCGCGCACTAGCTTGAAGAAGAAACCTTTAATTTGTCTGGACTCTCTAGAGAGAGCTCTTGTGACATCTTTTTCGGATGTCATTCACACCATAATGTGCTTGAAATCAGGCACTGCAACCTTAGGAACTTCGAGAAGACCCTAATTGGATTCGATGTTCCTTGTAATGTCATCAAATTACAGTTTTCCAGCCGGGAAACTCATAATTAGTGCTGTATTGAAAGCAGTCGCTGCCTTGTTCAGATCCGAAGGTGAAAAAGATATCACGGGCATCCCATCATTCAACGAGATCTGAGTTTTGGTTTGAATTCCTCAAGTGCTGGTTTTACTTTCTTCGAAGCAATACTAGAAAAAGATGGAATCGCAAAGGGAAGGGCAGTCGATGTAACGTCGACTTGTGAAGAGGATATCAGCGCCAGAAAAAAAAAGAGTAACATCCGGAGCAGGTTGTGGGGGAAGTGGAGGTGTAAGGATTGTATGGACAAACGGAGAGGAGCTTGAGGCCATCGAAAAAGAAAGGTAGAAGAAGAGGTTGATGGAATAAAAGACGGGTAAAGAATGAAGAAAGGAAGTAGAATTAAATATGAGATTTAATTCAAAAGCCAAAAGCAAGAGGAAACCCTAGGAGGGAACGGCTAGGGTTAGGGTTCTAAGGAGAGAGACGACTCTCCCCAGGGGAACCTCAAACGTATCGACCCAGCTAAAGCTTGCCAAAAGTTAAGCAGTCAAACAGAAACATAGGAGACTCTTACCTCGTCTCAGGGACGAGGATAATAATAAAATTGATAAATTGATCAAGGTCAAATTCAGTCATGAAGCCAAATACCTGGATTAGATCTTGTACACTGCCGCAGTTCCAAAGAAGAATGGGAAAGTTCATATTTTTGTAGATATCACATATCTTAACAAATGCACGCTGAAAGACAGATTCCCTTTTCTCATAATTTATCAAATTATGGACTCCACAGCAGAGAATGACCTATTAACTATGATGGACGCTGCTTCAGAATGCAGCCAGATACTTCTCTTAGACGAAAATCAAGAAAGGACCACCTTTATCATTAAAAGGGGAATTTATTGTTACAAAGTCATGCCATTTGGTCTAAAAAAATGCTAAATTAAGCTATCAAAGGCTCGTAACAAGTATGTTTAAGGAACATTTGGGGAATACAGGTGAAGTATACATTGATGATATGCTCTGTAAAATCTTAAAGAAGGAAAATCATATTGCACATCACGATACAGTTTTCACAATCTTGTGGTCATACAAAATGAAACTCAACCCAGATAAATGCCAGTTCGGGGTACATTCTGGAAAGTTTCTAGGATACCTCATCAGCAAGAAAGGGATCGATGCTGATCCATATCAGATTCAAGCTTTAATCAACATGCCATCTCCACAAACAAATAAAGATGTATAGAAGCTCGCTAGCAAGATTACAGCTATCAACAGATTTGTCTCCAAGTCTTCAGATCGATATTGATGGTTGTTCATGTTGCTTCATAGATCCACCAGAAGGGGCAAAGGTCAACAAAATGAGAAGATTGAATAGATAGAAGAATGTAAAGCAACTTTTTAAGAACTTAAAATGTATCCCGGAAAGTCTCCCGTAATGAGCACTCCGATCGAGAACGATGAATTAATCATCTACTTCGTCGTTATAGAAAAGAAAAAATTAAGAAGCCAATACATTTCATAAGAAAAATACTTACACCAGCAGAAGCAAGATATTCTAAGATAGAACAACTTCTCCTCATACTCGTCTACACTTCCCAGAAGCTCAAATACTATTTTCAAGCTCATTCAGTCAAATTCATGACCAACTATCCTCTTCAGGAAGTATTATCTAAAAAAGAGAAATCGCGTGGAGTACAACAGTAGTCAGTAAGTTTGGGGGAGCACGATATCAAATTCAAGTAAAGAACATCATAAAAAGGTTAAGCAGTGGCTAAATTATTAGCAGACTTCCCAGTTGAAGATCCAAATTGGGAAGAACACGATCTAGATCTAACAGAAAAAGTTAAAGACGATCCACCTTTAAAGCCCATCGAAGAATGAGTTGAGTGGGTCACATAAAAGGGTTGGATATTTCTTACGGATGGCTCAGTAGGACCCGCAAGGTCAGGGATTGGAATCGTACTGATTTGACCCTCAAATGACATAATCGATAAGTTAATCCGATTAAACTTTGAAGTATCGAGCAATGTTTCAGAGTACGAAGCATTAATTCATGGCCTAGACATGGCATTGGAGATTAGAGTTCCTAAACTATTAGTCTATATAGACTCATTGCTGATAGTCCAACACAAGAAAAATGGCAAAATGATTCATTATACAGCCCTAGTTGTAGACAGGATGAGCAAATTTGAAAAAGCTGCGCTCGATAATTTACCTCGTTGAGAGAACTGACATGCCAATTCTTTGGCTTACTTAGCCAGGGTCTTAGGTATAGAAGCAAGGTACCCTCAAATTGAAGAAATATCAACCCCTAGTATTGATCTCCTAACGATATGCGTAATCTACACTGGGGGGATGAAGAGGAAGATGACGATTGGAGGAAGCCTTTCCTTGCATATATCGACCCAATGAATAAGTGTGATGGGCCACTTCCAGAAGATCCAAAAGAGTACAGACAATTGCTTGAAAACTCCAAATTTTACACAGTTCAAAAAGGCTGTTTATATAGAAAATCGGTCACCGGACCGTACCTCAAGTGTCTCTCAGAAAAGGACGTTGATGGAATGCTAAAATATTTACATAAAGGGACTTGTGGCTCCCATGCCGCCAGACAATCTCTTGTAAACAAAACAATCACACAAGGAGTTTTTTGGGCTAGAATAAGAAAGCAGGCCAAAGAATACTCACACAAATGCTACACATGTCAGCGATATGGAAGCTAAATATGAGCTCCTATACTCGAGCTTCATGCAAGTAAAATGCTATGGCCTTTTAAAAGATAGGTACTCGATCTCATTTGAGAATTACCAAACACACCGAGTAACCAAAAGTTCTTACTCGTAGCAACAGATTATTTTACAAAGTGGGTAGAAGTAGTCCCCTTTTGTCGAACTCGAGAAGAAGAAGTCATCACATTTATCTTGGAACATATCATCACACGATTTGGTTGCCCCCACCTGATTCGGATCGATAACGAACCACAATTTATTGAAGAGAAGGTAGTGGCATTTTTAAGCAAACACAATAGCATTCATTTACCATCTAATCCATACTACCCCCAAGGAAATGGGAAGGCCAAAATCATGAACAAAACCATAATTGATAGACTCAAGAAGAGACTCCAATCAGAAAAGAAGGGTAATTGGATAACGGAACTGCCACATGTCTTATGAGCCAACCGCATAACACCAAGACAATCAATAGGATGTTCCCCTTTCCTACTTGCTTATGAAACCGAAGTCATCATCCCAATCGAATATCACCATCCTGGCAAAGATCACGAGCTCACTGATGAGGAAAATGAGTTCGAACTTGCCTACAATATGAACTGTCGATATCATCATATGCTAGCCAATCATACAATAGAAGAGTTCAAAATTGACAGCTTAGTACTTTGAGAAACCCCCAAAAGCAAAAAGCAGTTAAATGCTGGAAAGCTCGCAGAAAATTGGGAGGGTTCATTTATCGTAATAGGTTGAACTGGCATGGGATCCAACTGCCTCATGACAGAGGAAGGCATTACGATACCAAACCCTTAGAAGATTGAAGAAATACTATCGTTAAATCCCTAGAATACATCTAATATTGTTCTTTACATTCCAAAAGTGAGATTTAATCTCCAAACAATATATATATATATATATATATACTAATTCTTCAAAGATAAAGCAAAAGGTAAAACTAGCTTTACTCTATCCAAACATCTCCCATACAAAAACTAAAATAGTTTACGAGTTCTCCTAAATAGGTCAATTTTTTTATGCATCAGGCAAACTACCATAAACTTCAGAAGCTATGAATTTTGGTACTCTGCCAGCAATAATCTATCTACCTTGATCAACCATTTCTTGATTGAGCGCACCAATGCCAGGTATAAAACATTTAAAATATTTAGACCAAATTAACTTCATCTTGCACTGTACGCCCAGAGCAATCATCTTATCATGTATAATATCTCTCTCCGTTTCAATTTTCTTAATCTCACTCACATAAAATGTAAGCACTGCTGCTATCTCTTTTTCATGAGTCACGCCGGCCACGAGCTTCTCCCTATTAGGTGCAGTGAGCCCATATATCTTTACCCTAGCATCCTTAAGCAATCTTTCCAACTTACTACAATGACCTCATTCTTTGGAAGTGTTGGAAACTACCTGAGTGTGATGAGCCTTAATCATTATCGTAAATTCATCCATCTACCTCATCATCTCTATTGCTTCATCCAGTCCACTCCGATTGTACAATTTCTCATTGATCTCTCCCTTAAGCTCCCGTTGAGATACTAAAAGATCTGCCTCTAATTTTTTTATTGTTTTATGCAAAAATACGTTACTAGTCCGGGAAACTGCCAAATTGGCCCCAATGTCGCTATTTACTCAATCAAAGTTTAGACTTCAACCTTTTTCTTCCTCAATTTCTTCCTAACATTATTAAGATTCCCTTCTAAATCCATTACTTCCACCTCTAACCCTCTGATATGATATTGAGCGTGATCTGCAGCTCTACTCTTCCCCTTCAGTTTATCTGTCACTTCTGTCCAACTCCTACGAGCTGTTATTATATCTCCTTCTAATTTCTTTGCTCGTTCAATGAGTGTATCAACACAACTTTGCATACTCGTAATACTATCCTTCATTCCCTTTACAATGCTACACAAATTCTCCACATCACTTTGAGTACTCACCTACTCAACTTAAACGCTAACCAATTCGGCCTCCTTTTTCTCCACAGCTTTCTGTTACTCTACAACTTTTACCTCCATTTTCATATTAAGCTCGGCAATTTCTTCCCACGATTCATGACTCAATTTCAAATCAAAATTCAATTTTTTATTTATGTCAGAGAGCATTTTCTTCCGACCTTGCACAGTTTCTAATTTGACCTGTACAACAGTTCGACTTTTCAATGCAAAACTTAAAAGTTATGCAATCTTTATATTTCTCATGTAAACACAGTTCGTACATCCCAATAGTTTACATAAATCAATTACAGATATTATAGAAAAGTCATTTATGGATCATCGACATGCAAACACAAGCTGATACTTCTTTAACTTTTAAGCTATGTAGATTCCTCGCTCTGGTAGCCAAGACCTTATTTGTGGCGCGCAGTTCGTTAAGTTCCTACATAGAAATTTTCATATCAAAAAATGTAACACTTCCATAATTGTACTACACAAAACAATCAAATACAAATGTTTTCCTTTCTTAAGATAATCATAATCTACTTAAACATTACAATATGTCTTACTCTACCTTTTTCCGAACATCCTCTCCTTGATTTTCAGAATGAGTAGCAAAGGTAACATTGTTCATCCCAGATATAGTTTCCATAGGTGGGGTCTTCCTTGCTTTGTCATCTTCTTCTTCCTCAAGCCCCACGACATCCGCAGATCGACCCTCCATGATAGCCATAACGTTATCAAAAGAGTAACCCTCATTCTGGAGACATTGGGCAAGATTATCTCTGGCAGGAATCAGGTCGTTGGAATATTAAGTGGACTCCATTCCGACCTTATCCAGAATTCCCTAGTAATAAGTCTTTAAATTCTCAACCTCCACCATCTATTGTGTCTTCACCTCCACCAGCTTCGCTCGCTTACTTGCCAAATCTTTCTCGAGTTGAGTAACCTTTTTCTCAAGCTCCACTTTCCCATCCTCAAACCCAAGGCAGATACCTTTCAGAATGCGTAAAGCCTATATAAAAAAGTTACAAAAATCAATTTTACATTTTTCAAATGAATAACAATAATTACATAGTTACCACTTACCCTACACAACTCTATTTTTACCGCAGAATTTAACTCTTCAGCGTCCTCCTGAGCAGCAAACCTCAACTTGTTTTCTAGAACAATCATATCATCCTCATTGCTCATAATCATAGTATCTTCCTTTAACTCGTTCAAAACAAGTGGGGGGATCTCCTCCTATTTTCTCTTTTTTCAAATACTCTGGACCTCTGTACCATCTGCGGTCAAAGAGGTCGAAACTGAACTCTTCAGATTCCGTATCGGGGGTTTTTAGCTTGTGTTGCCCGAATTGGCCCCTGCAGCCCGTGACTTCATTGACGGTGGTAGAGGTTTCCCAAATATGGACAATGTTAAGGCCTTGGCCACTGGTTTGTCTGCAGCACCTAGAACAACCCCAGAGGACGGTGGTAGAGGTTTTTGCACTTTATTTGCTATTTCTAAACTTTAGCAGATTTGTTGATAACTCTCTTGTTCCCGCAAATCTCAAGCTTGCCCAAACAGCTTCCAGCACAATTCCCTCTCGAGCTACTATATCAATCAAGGATTCTTCTCTCCTAACAGTAGACTATGGATCTGTATTACACAATATATTTTCATAAACAAATAGGGCACCATAAACTAATACAGTTCAAAGTTAATAAGATTTACTTATGTTGCTTAAAAGATTTATATGTAAGAGCTAGGGAGTCATTGTCAGCTCGCTGAAAATACTAGCCTTTCACCCAAATCAAATTATAATTCCATACTCTTCTAGCATAATTTAGGTCAAAAAATTGGGGTCTGGTCGAGCTAGAAGAGAAGTAAGCACTCCCAGTAGAGGTGAAGTATTTTACATTATAATACTTTAAAACATCTGAAGAAGTTTATCTTCTCTCATTCCCCTCACGGGGTCACCTCCTATTTAAATTCTTATAGACATTGATCACCTCCTATATATTCCCATTCTGCTGAGCAGAACAGGCCTCAATCTCACTCATGATACCTTTAGCAAGGTTGTTTAAATGCACCGTTAACCCATATTTGAACTGGGCAAGGTAAAATAAACAACCTTCACCCAAATCATCTCCCAAGTACACAAGGGAAACGAACTCTGGAATCTTCCTACGAGTTTATTCATACTCCAAATCAGGCAGCAAGAAAAATGTACTATTACCCCCCTTCCCATCAAAACACCCTCTAAAAGATCTCCTACCATGCTCCATCATGCCTCCCCATACACAGAGTTGATAGCCTTACATCTTATATTTTTATCAGTAATCAAACGGCCCAAGGTGGAAGAATCCATCTTGAACGAAGAGATCAAAAAATAAGGAAGTCTATTTCAAAGTTATTTTGTATGTCTCTACACCTACATAAAGGGCCAATATAATGTTCCTTGGATGAGG
Source organism: Kingdonia uniflora (assembly GCA_014058105.1). Classification (NCBI taxonomy): domain Eukaryota; kingdom Viridiplantae; phylum Streptophyta; class Magnoliopsida; order Ranunculales; family Circaeasteraceae; genus Kingdonia; species Kingdonia uniflora. Next base: position 1,027,781 of record JACGCM010002776.1, read on the forward strand.
TCCAACAGCCTCTTCCACCTCTGAAACCACCACCTCTGCAAGAAAATGAAGATGGTTATATCAGAACCCAATCGCTCGCAAGATAGCGGTGAGACTTCCTGGGATGAACACCAGCAGCCTCATCCTCCTCTGAAACTGCCCCTTTCGCAAGAAGGCGCAAACCCAACCTACGTTGTTGCCCAGATACCACCAAATAATAGAATTACATCATATAGTAGTCATTATCCACCTCCACTACTTTCTCATATGTCATACCGTGATAGGTAAGGTGAACAGGAATGGGAGTAGGCAGATCTAAAGACTGGGTCCCAAAGTAACAAATCTTAAGTTTTTATACTTTGGCAGCCTCATATGATTGGTGTTTGGTAGTCGCCATTTTTTACTCACAAAGAGCAACATAAGATAAGAGTACTTATAGAAGATTTGACACAACAGAAGTACTGGCAGAAGAATAACCGGAAGTACAGCAGCAGCAGTATATATACTGAGATTATATCCAATGAAGGGAATGGTTCCAAAGCAGTCATTATTCAAAGAATAGTTTCTAGGAAAGCCCAACAGCCAATTATAACAGTCGCAGTCATTACAATATTTTAATTCCCAAAAGTCTATTACAATTCCAAGATAAAATTCTACATCAGCAAATCCCATCATAACCTATATCAGAAAACCTATTCATATTCCAATACTGAGTTATATAAAACTTTCTCAACTCAAGACACCCGTGCCTTCAGTTAAGAGGGGGTGATTGTAGGGACTTATCCCTCAAGCTAGGATAACATTGAATTAGTAACATGGCAGACTCACGTAATATACATGTCATATATACTGTCAATAATAACACCTAGACCACGAACTGAAGAAGAACGTGGCTCGAGCACTCCAAATGAAACAAAACAAGTCAGGGATACCTATCTTCCACGAACTAGAAATTACAAAATTAGCCTCCACTCTTCCCCAAATTTAGGAGAACATGCTGATACATATAAATGAACTAAAGATGAGGTCTATAAAAGGAACAGAGTATAGAGAAGAAAGAGCAAGATTTTCTAGTTCACAAGATCATAAATTGTAATCCAAATACCAATCAAGCAATAAAAGTTATAGTTACTAAATCTTCAAGCCGAGGTCATCATTTTTACCTATTCAAAGGTTTCCACACTAAAACCAGTGTTAATTTATATTCTTTATTCTATTTCTTGTCACAGTTACATTTGGTGTAAGAGCCTTTCGAGCTATTACGAAATTAGGCCCTTACAACTACCATTTCTCCTTCTTTCTTCGTCTCTATCTCTGCTAATGGACCTTTTATCCCAGCTTTGGGTTCTCCTGTGAGAAGGCCTAGAATGGTGCTTGGATGACACAACTTCACCTTCCTTATAAAAATCAAAACTTCTCTTGGAACCATAATATTTACCGTTGCCAATAGTTACAGCTGTAATCTTTTTTTTAAGGTAAGCTGGTTTTAGGGATCCGTAACAATAAAGTAACCAGGCCCTGAAAGACATCCAAACCCCAAAAGTTAAAAAAATCTCGAGGTAAGCTTTAATGGGGGACTAAATCACAAGTATGTGATGTTTTACTTAAACTCTAAGCAAGCAGGTCTGGTGATTGGTGAGAAATGAAGGCAGTTGGTATTGTAGATGGAAGGAGGCTTTAAAATAAAGCAGTCTACAGATCTTTGATGGATGTAAGCACCTTTGTAATCAAAGCGGAAGTGGTCTGTGATTATAAACAGGGAGGTAAGGTTTAATGGTAAAGGAGTTTTTTTTCCATAGAACTCCACGATTCTAGCCCCCAAAACCCTACTTTCCTCAAGACTATCTTAATATAATAGATTTTACAAGAAAAGTCTCTACGATTGGGTTAAAATTCTAAATTTAAAAGATTTGGGTCTTGTATAGAAGGGTGCAACTTAACACACACACACACACACACAAAACCTCAATATTTAATGCACAAGATTTACTCTAACAACGCCTTTAAAATCTGGGTCACTACATTCTATTATCATAAAAAGAAATTTCATCTCCAAAATTTGATGCACCTCAATCACCACAATGATCAATCCTCAAAGTAAATAATCACGTATGAGAGTAGAATCATCACTAAGCCCTCACTTGGATATAAACCCTTAAAGACAAAGCTACCAAAAAATAATAATGCATGACAAACCAATATCGTCAATGATAACCTAGCATCCCAAACCTGTACTCATTCCAAAGAATAAATCGATGAATAAATAATCTAATCAAAGCTCAATATGAACCAACATTATCAAAGCACCACTAATCTCAAATATAGAAAACTAATGAAATCATTTCTAACCAAAAAAATATAACGTCTTCTCAAAATAACCGACCACCATATAGCTACTATGAACTTAAACAGCCCTATCACCACCAATATCTGGAAATCCTACAAAAAGAGGAAATTGTACACAATTAATAAGACTATAAATAAAAATGACTCAGTCATCCAGCTACCACTAACACCTCCCAAGGAACTTACAGAAGGAACGAGGGTGAATTATGGCGAGATAAACTCCTAATCCTAATAAATTGAGGTACAGAAACTGTAGGACTGGACCTAAGGCTCTGATACCAACTAGTCACGCCCCCAAAATTAGCTTCTTAATAATGAATTAAGAGCATGTATAACGTCGAGTATCCCGAAGATGAACCCCAAAAGGTATACTACAATTTAAAATAAATCGTAAATACATCTACAACACTATGAAACTGTGCAGCAGAAGAATAATCTAAAAAGACATATAATTAAAAATGATTACCACACTGGTAAGTAGAACTCCATAACTGGCAAGTCCAGCTTGCTCCAACTCACTACCATCGCTACTGTAATGATTCACCTAAAAAATATATATGCGCAAGGCGTCATGAAGCAACACCCAATAAGTATAAATATCCAAGGTCATAACAAATGATAGACCAAGATAATCACAATTAAGAGACACGAAGAACCCAAGAGAAGTATAAGAGAAGATCGACCAAGATACGAGTCTAAAAGAAGGCGGTCTACGAAAAACTAGTATCCTAACAAGATAACAACGATAGCCTAAACTTAGATATAACTACTATGACCTAAGAGGTAGTGTAGATGTGGAAAAAGAATTAAGAATTCAAGTACACAGGGTCACTATTAATTCATTAGAACCGCACTCTTACACCCTTATGTAATTAACATAAATATATCCCTTATTATCGAGTTAGGGATTGGCAAATTCCTTTTTATCGAGCTAGGAATTAAGGGATAACACACCTGACCAGGGTGTTTAAGGAATTTTAACCTACAAGTCTAAGGCCTAATTTATTTTTACTTTTAGGGATCTATGCCCACGGGGAGTATTCCCAAAGAATAACAAGGCCGATATATAATTTTTCACTTTTAGGAATCTATGCCCACGGGGAGTATTCATAAAGAATAACAAGGCCGATAGGTAACTGAGGTATAATTTAGGGGCTTGCAACCCTGGGGTACTGACTAGCAGTAACCGAATCTTTTGTTTAGGGAATCAAACCCAAGGACCGTAATAGCATAACCTTCCTATGTACATTAACTCAAAGTCACCCAACATAATGGAAAGGAAGAAGTTTAAATCTAGGAAGAATCAAATGATCTATATGCCCCTGCCTAATCAGCATCTAGGACTCTATCAAATAATATACCACTCTTATAACCAGATGATTTATCTACCCTCACTTGACTTGCAAGTGGGGACTCTATCAAGTAAAGTAAAGCTCCGACATCCAATGATCTATCTATCACCTAACAAGTACGACTATAGCTAAAGGAAATCCTAAACATGAAAGCAAATCAATGTCGCGACCTACCGACTCGTGGAAAATTCATAGTTACGTTTAACTATCACATAAGACATACCAAAAAATCATCTAAGTTGCTCTGGAATAGAAGACTCGTCAATAATGTTTAATTTATACATAAGGTATCCCTAGCTATCCCAAACTTAAGACTACAAATCTCTCAGTATCAGATGAAATTACAAGGAGACTAGTGGGAATGTCATTAATGAATACTAAATCTCTTATCATTAATGTAATATCTAGTGAGAATCATAAAGTATGCTCGTACAACCATTTCCAAAAGTACAAACCCCTGACGGAATCATTTAGAAAACCCCAGCTCCAATGAATCTTAATCGATGCTACCTGGATGCATCTCAACCATTTTGTTTTATAGGATACACGAATTAAAGATATATATTAAAATCGCCTCAAGCCAAACAAGTACCGATAAGCGACTTACTGAACTATACAATCTTAGGGTAAAGTTTAGTCCAAACACTCAGCCCCATATAATTTAAGAATGATATCAACCATACCAAAATGTGCCCAAGTCACTCTAAAAGAGTATATTAGTTTATGAATCTCTATAAGATAACCAACCCTTGATATAAACATCTGACAGGAGTACCATATACACACATCTTTCTAAACATTCCCACCTTCATGAGTTAACCTAAGGACAAGCCTAATCAGGTTGCATACAAATGAGTCAAGAATAAGCAATGTCCATAGAAGGACCTCAAATAGAACTAATCAAGATTATCACAAATACCAACTTCCCATAATACCTTGCTTGTAAACCTAGAATACAACCTGAAGTAGTTTCTTTATACTTCCAATGCCCAAGTGATCCTCTAACCAAAATTATAATCAGACTATAAGAATATCAGGATATTAACCTATTAAGAACCAAAGCCTAACTCGGAAGGATCAACAGTTGTATACCTAAAGAAACATTTTGAAATAAACCAATAGGGGATATATGACTGCATGCACAATACCGAGATGTGTAATGAAAATTGATGCAACGATAAGAATGACAACTAAGAGGATAATAAACCAATGACAGATTAATATCTAGAGAAAGCCTTGTATAGTGAAGATTAGAACATACTTGAATTCTATGATTTACTCATATCATGTCAATGCAAATGATCTCAGATAAACACACTTGCCTAATATCGATCGGGAGAAGGAAGAGGAAGAATAAACAACCCAATGAATTCACACATCTGATCTCCAACACTACCAATCGCTATATAAAATGTACCCAAATACAAACAAGTTCCAGCAAGCATCTCCTGAGGTATATTTCTTAACTAAAGTCTGAAAATTAATTCGAGTCGCGTAAGATATAAATCGGTGCTTTGATAATGATACAAATCTATACGAGATATCCAACCAAATCAACTTCTGCCCTATGATATATTAGACCTAACTTCCTCTAACAGGTTAAGCTAGCGCTTCTCGTAAATAAATGGATTCTAACTAAACAACCCTTCCCAAATATTCTCTGAAATGCAAACCTAGACCAATTAAAATTTTAGGTACTACACCAAAAGCCCAAGGCTGCTCACAATTAATCCATCTCCTTATTAGTACTGTAACTATCTATTAAAAAGCAATTTACACCCAGATTTCAGTTCCATTTAATGAAGTTTTTTCCCCATGGTGATATTTAACTCCTAAATATAATCAGAGGATGTAACAGCAATAAGGAAGAGCACCGAGGTAAGCTTTAATGAGGGACTAAATCACAAGAATGTGATGTTTTACTCAAACTCTAAGCAAGTAGGTCTGGTGATTGGTGAGAGATGAAGGTCGATGGTATTCTAGATGGAGGGACGTTTAAAAACAAAGCAGTTTGGAGATCTTTGATGGCTGTAAACACCTCTTTAATCAAAGCTGAAGTGGTTGGTGATTGTAAACAGGGATGTGAGGTTTAGTGGTGAAGAAGGTCTTTCTCTCCACAGAACTCCACAATTTCAGGCCCCAAAACCCCACTCTCCTCAAGACTCTCTCAATATAACATATTTTACAAGAGAAGTCTCTACGACTGAGTTAAACTTCTAAATTCAAAAGATTTGGATCTTGTACAAGAGGTTGCAACTTAATACACACACAAAAAACCCTACTATTTGATGCACAATGTTTACCATAATAACACCTTTAAAATTTGGGTCGCTACAGAAGTAGCCTTACCAAAAGAGCTTTGACTAAGTCGGCCACATTAAATTAAGATAGCATCGACTTCTTCTTTGCTACAGCTTGAGGTTCTTATGATGGCAGGGGAATTAGGAATAACAATAGTTGAAGTCAAAGATGGTTGCAGTACTTCAATGTCGATAGAGGGTTTTCATTGTTTGATGATAAAGATTTCCTTATTAAAGGTGTCTCTTCAACAGCAGTAGGAGCAGCTGGTGGGATTCTATTCGCAGTGGTCTCATTAGATTTTAGATCTGATGGGAAGAAGAATGGGGAGGAACAGATTTAAGATCCACATTCTTCTACTTACTCATACAAGTATCCATTTTTGTTCTTCTTCAAGACTTCAACTCACACACATATATAGAGAGAGAAAAAATAAAATGGATTAGAGGTTAAGAAAAGACGTATGTCGTGAATGCAGTGGCGGCATTGAGAAAGATTTGAGCTGTTAATTCAAACTGAAAAGAGATTATAGCAACCAGTTGCCTAAGTTCACGTGAGTTGCACATAAAGGTGTTTTTGGAAATTCATATAAATCTGACTAATCAAAGGGCAGTCAACTCTAAAATTGGGTTCATAATCCAATTTTTGGCAACGATGGGGGAAATTACGAATACGTCAGTCATGGTGGGGGGCAGGTACAAATTTCTCTATTTATATTAGATGCAAAAAAGGATCTATTTGGCAATGGCAGAATATACCAATTTATCTCCTAATAGTTTATGCATTTTGGTTTCCTAAATTATTTTGGGGGAATGGTTTTTATTATTTTTGACAATCCTTACTCATTTGTTGATGTAGAACACAAAATAATTTATAACCTTTCTTTTGAAGAACCTGAAAATAGACTTTTTTAGTTTGGTATTCCAATTTGTATAAGAACAAATTAATGGGAAGAAGTTTTGATGGACTTTACAAGTATTTGTCTTTGTGGACTTTGCTCAAGGATTGTATTCTAATTTTCTGTATGTGTTTTGTATTATTCAAATGTAGCTCACTGAACTAGTTTAAAAACTATTATGTATATAATCTTGTAATCACTTAGATAGTGCTATTTTGCATATATTGAAGGAACCTGATTGTAATTTGTTTAATGGGTACTGTTATCATCACCCTTTTCTTACTAAGTAAAAGGCCAAAAAAGAGCTAATTGGTAAAAATCACTACCTCAAAAATACATTTTGCTTCTGAAGTTACTGGACATTTAACACAAAATCTTTCAATTTTTTGACTGCATCAGAGAAATTCACGGTAGTAGGTTGGCTGCAAAAATCATTAAACACTGCCATATCATTATTATTAAATTTAGTACACTGAAGAAATAAAATATTTTAAATTGAAAGACATCAAGTTTTAATGTTCGCAGCCTCAATTATACTCAATATAAGTTAATAAAATTATCACTATAATAATAATTGGCATTGGAAAAAATTACAACATAGCACACCTGACCATTAGAAGAGCAGCTTTCCCAAAAGACTCCTTTTAAGTGAGAACCGAGATTCTTGACTATGGGATCAATTAAGTTCTGGTGATTTCTCCATCAAATCTGCTTGGGAGTTCTAGATGTGTCCCAATCCTTGCCTATACAGAATGGATGTGTCCCAGTCCTATGGAGTATAAGTATTTTGCTGGAAGATTCGAACATGCATTGCGCTAGGGGACAGTTTCATTCAAAAGCACATACACTCAAATATTCCCTGGTTCTCAGAAAGAGGTTATGAAATCACTAATCAATGATCATATGTTGGTTAATGGGAAAAAGATATGTGATAAGAAGACATAGATCACTTTTCTTATTAAATGTTACTAGTTGAAAAAGGTTTCATGAATCTATTATAGATTGATTAGAAGTAAAACTCATGAAGCAGAGGAACCATATCAGAGAGACTAAAATCATAAAGTATCATAAAGACAATAAAATCATCTAAATTAAGGTCACATAATCTCAAGAATTAGTTCAGAAAATAAACCTTATGGTTTCCCTTTTGAATACTGAGATTGGAAAAAATATATTTAAGAAAATGGCGAGGAAAAAGGATTGATAAACACTGAGATTTTCAATGTGTTGATTGCGCTATATCAGACATTGGGTAAAGGTAAAGCGGCATTGGAAGTTTTGAAGTTCTTAACAAGTTTGAAGAGTTCAGGTATGGGGCATATACATCAATGATGGATGGGGCAATTCATGATAAGGTTGTTGGAGTTAAAGGTGAATAAACGGCAACTGTAGTTCCTAATACTTTATCTACTTTTTTTTATCACTTGTTTTACTTTTCCTTGATGTCGTTCTTTACATGCTATTTACTATTAGATGTTGTGTAGTAACTGAGTTATTGAGCTATGAATACAATTATTATTTCCTATATTACTACTTTTCTTATTATCGCGACGATGATGTATTACCGTAAAGATGACATGATATAGTAGCGATGATATTTTGATTTTTTTAGTTGCTAATAGCATCTATAGTTGACTTCCCACCACCAAACTTAGTTTAATTGGCTAATAAAAATCTTAGTTATTTTCACTACAACTCCTCAAATATTACTCGCCAAATGCCACATGTCAATTTTTCATAAAATCCATTAATTTTGGGTAAATTTGGTTTCAATTGAATGCCACGTGTACATTAACTTTAATTTAGAGAGTCAGATATATGTGTTTTATATGGATTTGGTTGTCCAAAATTTTTGTAAGCCAATATGAAGAGTCTCCTACAAATGCTCTAAAACCACTTTTCTTTGAAATAAGAGTAAATAAATAGGAATATATGATATATAATTTCATCTTTTGCTAGGATTACAAATTTAAACTCGCCATAATTTTTAACATAATGCGTTTGCACACGCTACCACATTTTTGTCTGCTAGTGTAATCATTAAATATTGGCCCAAACACCATATATCATTATTAAATTCGACATGTTTTGTATAAAGAGATGGAATAACATATACAACTTAAGATGAAACAATCCTTCATAAATTGCAGCAACTGTAGGAATCATTTTTTATTTTTTTTTAACCTTTAAATATACATTCATACAAGCTTGCTTTACAAACAAAAATAATTAACATTCCTGCATAATAAGATTAATTACTTTTAAACAACCATTTACATACATCATATTTACCATAACTAATTATACCACCATTTTTCATACCGAGTAAGAACTAATCTATTACGGTCATTGTTTGGTTTCCTCGGTTAGGTACTCTGTCAAATTACACAAAACAATATCTTTGATCTTCTTTGTTTGAGCCTAAAAAGACGGTCAAAAGGTTTCAAAATCAGCAAAGAGGCACAAAACAAAATAATGAAACACCAGAGTTCTTTAAGATCATCTCACCTGAGATAAGGCTTTTCATACAAAGTCAAATTACATATAAAGACTATTTACTTGGCTTTTAAGTTCTTTAATATTGTTTGCTTGTTCCTACAAAGATGGGCAAAACATTTTAGAATCAGCCAGCTGGAACAAAAAAAAGAAGCATAGAAAAGAATTCAAGATCTCTATAAGATCAGTTCACCTTATATACCGCTTCTCGTTCAACTCATATTGTTATTACAGTAGACACCACTCAACTGCAAAGTTATATTCGTTGGTGTGTTTTCCTGTGAAAGTTTTGAGACTGCATCTCTCTGAAAATTTTGAAGTAGTGAGTTCAATAACAAAATTTAACCAAGAGATCATGATATATATTAAAGAATAGAGAAAAGAACATAAAAATAATCCATTCGTGTTTCCTTCAAAATTTGAATATGGGGAAATATAGATGACAGGGAAAGTCTTTTGGCGATGCACACTTCAGTAGATTATCTTCCCAACCTAGCATGACCCAAGAAAAAGTAGGAGAACCGAAGGGTATAGTTAATCACACATCCAACAACAAACTCTCCAAAAATGTATGAAGAAAGCAACTCTATAAAATCCGGCATACCGTCTAGTCTTTCTCAGGCTAAGAATAACAATCTTGGCTGAGTTGTAAATTCCTATTTTATTCGTATGGAATCTTCTTTGAAAGTATATCTGTAGCGCTGGATAAGGTTTTTTGCTTTTTACTTTTCATATTTGCAAATATGTTACACTATCAAAGATGCTCAAACAACTCTCAGATCGACTACAAAGTCTGTAATCTCAGCTAGGTTGCTATGCAAAAACAAGATTGTCTCATCTCTATTATCTTTAAACAAGCTCTTGGTGTTTGACATACTTGCATTTGAAGCTCCAAATTATAAAAATAAAGTGAAGAATCATGCATAGAGATAGTTTAAATACCTTCCACTTGGTAGCACTCTAACTCCAGTTCACTGATAAGAGGTTTTTATGGCCTCTAGCAAAATACCCGCTCAAAGTACAATTGTTGAATTGTAGCACGGATGAGTGGGATCGAATCTACAGGGAGGGTTGGGAAAATAAATAATTTATAGACCGAATTACGGTTTTATAAGAGATAAATCTAAGAAGAAGTAAATAAAAACTAAATATAAAACTTAATGAGAAAGAGAGCTAAGGTTCAGACTTGGCCTCTACCATTCAAAGCACTAATCGATATACAACTAGATCTAAATATTTCCACCCATCATATGTTCGTGTTAAGACACATGCGATGTTGTGAAATAAACCACTAAATCTATGGTCAAGCATTTAGTGGTTATGCTTTTAAGTGATAGTGAAGAGCATCATAGAGAATTATCAACTCAACCATGGCTAGGCATGAGTGAGTTCTCTAGTGTTTCCTCTTTCTAAATCTCTAACTCAAGTTTATGGTTAGTAGTACTTGTTTGTATCCAAAGTTATCGTATACCAAACTGAAGCTATGGTCAAGCCTTCGATATGATGCACTAACTTATCAATCGTAAAACTAAGAGAAAACTAATTAGAACCTAATTAATATCAACTATTGCTCATCCAAGAAAAGGCTTCATCCTAGCCTTAGCTAGGAGATTAGCCGCTTATCTCGGACTTCATCGCATTAACAACTAATTATTTACAAAAGAAAATAAAAGATAAAAAATAAAATTAAATAAAACTAAGACTTTATTTCTTCTAAACTTGATCCAATATGAGATGCCCAATTACAATGGGGGAAGAGTTCCTTTTGTAGGAGAAGGAACCCAAATTTAGAAACTATACATTAAATTGTAAAGAATATTATTACAATAATATCTTCTAATTTTATAACCAATCTCCTAAGATTCTTGCATATAATTCCCTTAAGTGATGTAAATATCTTTCTTCATGGAAACTCTTGCATATATCTTTAATATAAAATATCTTCTAGGATCTTGGATGTAATATATTCTTTGATCTTATTCTCTAAGAATATTTGTGTATATATTTATTTAATCTTGAGAGCAAATATATTATGTCTTTGAGTTTTTGTGCTATGAACTGCTGGAAACACATTTACTTGACTTTAAGCGCTTGGTTTCAAATATCCATCTGCAATAGCTGTAATCAAAAAAATATACACAAGTACCCAAAATTTAATATAATGGATAAATAAAAATACATGTTCGGGTATATTAAAAATATCATAATTACGCGCTCATAAAATACCCCAAAACTTGTTGTTTGCTCGTCCTGAGTAAAATAAAATAATAGCCACTTTCACAGGGAATGCGATTACATTTAGCATATGCAACAAGCCGTAAAACCCCCAGGTTTAACCAGGTGGATGAGTGTTGTCTCATGGGGGTTTGCAGTGACTATACTCATAAAAGTCAATAATGACATTTTAAACAATTCTAGAATACACATGACTCATTTTCTGTAAATTGGTGACAAAAATATATCGATAGGAAATCCTTAAATCTACTATTCTCCCAAGTATATCAATAATTATTTTAAGCTTATCCAAAGCTAGAGGTACTATCTCAAGGTTAGAACGAGATTCAAGTATTTTACTTTAGCTATATTTGAGTATACAGTAAAAATAATTTTATCGCCTAATACGTTGTTTAGAATAATTTACACAATTTTTAGTAGTCTAGCTCTTACTCGAATAAATTCAACGGTTAGTTCGACAAGTGTCTTAGTCAATTCGTCTTCCTAGAATTTTACTTTTTCTTTTCTTTTGCAAGCCTTTTCTTATTGAGTACTTTGTTTCTTAGTGAAGCCTCCGTAACAAAGAGTTTTCGGTCGACAATCCCCGCCAATTGGCTAAGGTTGCCAGGGTGTGGTGCCCCATCATGACCTAGACTCAGGATTTTCATAAGTAATATTTTCTTGTGCTCCTTTCACATAGTCCATGGTTAAACTCGAGATTGGTGATCATTTTTCCTCTTTCAGTTCTTAATCATGCGAGTAGCCTTGCAGCGTGAAAGTTTTTTAGAGCATATTTGGCTTATTATTATTTTTTTCTTAGGAATAAATTTATTCTTAGGCAGTTGTCTCTCTTGTAGCAAACTATTCTTAACATAAAAGCTAAATTTCCCTTATACTAAGTAAAAATCTATTAAATATATTAATTGCAAAACTACAGTGACATGCACGTTTTCAAAATATGTCAAGTTAACTTGAATCAGTTGCTAATAAAAAGATAGTACATCTATCTTAAGATATTCTAAAATATTCTAGTATATACTTGGTACAATTTCAAAATTTAGGTTTTTCCATAATATTTATGCAAAGGTAAAATTACTTTTAAGTGTTTGGAAATTCGTTAAAATATATCATAAATTGTCAAAGTGTCATTATTTTACTTTTCTTTAAAAAATATTTAAAGAAATGATTTCCTACCCCCAAACTTAAATGAAACAGTGCCCTCAATGTTTGAAAGCATAAAAAAAATGAAGGAATAAAAACTGGAATTTCTCACCTGAATGTGTCATGGGTTGTCTCTCAAGAAGCGTTAAGTTTACCATCTTCTGCCAGACGAATGTACCCCCAAACTTAAAATTTTCAATATGATTGGAAGGGTACGAAGTTAAAAAGGTGATGTACTATCCTGACTGCAAATTCTCTTTCAAAAACCAGATAACACATGAATGTTGATCCTTAATATTAACCCTTAATTGAGCAAATATATTCTGTAAAACCCAGAGAGAGTTTAAAACTAATTTTCTATGAAAAAGATTTTTTCTAAAAACATTGCCTATTATTTGATGATTCCAAGTTGAAAATTTTAGACAAATCAAGAAAAACCATTTTCTCCAAGATAAAGCAAATACATACCCAGGGAACATATTTTCCTTTAGAATTTTCAATGCAATCATATGATTACTACATGCTACAGTAAATAAGAAGATTGGTATACAAGTATTCATCCCCGAAAATGCACTAGATTCAAAACGCGATTTTCCTGGAAAGATATTTTCTTTGAAAATTTTCAAAACCCCCATGTTATCGTTGATATTCCAAAAAATGAGATAGGTGGTTCTGACAAAGCAAGTCCGTGAGGCATCCCCAAAATTATAGTTTTTTAAAAAGATGTTTTCTTTTAGTAGAAGAAAAACAATATAACATATTTGTGGATGTGGGGATCGGGGAACAATTGACTCTAATAAACATTTAAAATTTATGTGCCTAAAATCATAACTTATCTCAAGGGACTCATCCTGACCATTGACGTGGATATTCATTGGCTTAGGGAAATGGCCAAGTTGAAACATATTTTTAGATGCTAATGATTGTACTATTTCACAAATCTCAGGATCACTCGAGTCCTCAAAATAATTTAAACATTTATTAATAGAAATACAACAAGAATTATCTCTGTACAAGTCCTCAAAATCATTTATGGTCATGGTACCCCCATTAGGCTCGTGAAATGAAGATGCAGGCATAGGTATAGTTGCGACTGGTGAATGAGTAACCAAAATAGAATCATCCCTTAATAATAGTGGTATACCCTGTAAAGAAGGGTCGTCCACCCACTGGTTTCCAATATTGTAATTTGTATCAGGTGGACGCAGCTCAAGGCAAGGCTGAGGTGACTCATAAGGAGACTGAGAAGGAAATGACAAGTTGATAACATCTGCAACAGGTTTATCAATTTCTAATTTTTTGACTTTGGTATAAATATCATCATCTACAAATTCCTCGCAAAATATCGTATAATGAGATGGTGATTCCATATATTCATATTTTATCCCGTCATCATCATCGTCAGAAAAATCATTAGAGGAAAGGGAAAAATATTCAGTCTCGATCATAGTTTTCTCGAAACAATTTAATGGGTTAAAAAATGAAATGATGGATGGTGACATCGATGGTTGAATTTTGAGCGCTACTTCAAGATCTTCTTGTAACATAGGATCGTCAACCTTAAAATATTCATCTTCTAAATCTGTATCACAATATGGTATCCATTCACCCCACGGAGAAAACATTCCTTGATTACGCTTGAATTCATCCATTTCTAAATCACAAGGGGATTTAACTTCGGATTGTTCTTCTTCATTGTTTAGAAGTTTTTCATGCTCTATTTCACTCCACGTAGTTGACAACTGAGTTATCTGAGTCTCTAATCTTGAAATAGATTGGGTCGTAGAAGTTTGATTCACCAATGTCTGTTGTTGGAATTGCATCATTTGTTGTTGAAATTGTAATACTTGTTTTTGACTTTCCATTGATTGTTGTATGAAGAGAGCAAGGGTATCTTCCAAAGATGGTTTAGGTGGAGCGGATGGGAACTGATTGAATGACTGAATAGACTGATGGGCCTGCATATATGAATGAGATTAGAAAAGTTCTATGTATTGAGATTTTTGGTGATCCCATAATTGAAAATGATTATGAGGTTGTTGCAGGATATCGAATTATGAGCTGTATGGATTCCAATGTTCTTGCATGCATAACATTTTGAAATAAAAGTAATACCCAATGCAATAAATAACCAATCTCCCCTATATTCTTCTATGTTCAAAATGGGTAGGGTGGCAAAAGGCTTTGGTTCCTATACTCCCCTGCCTCATTATGCTAGTACCAGCTTAAAGTAGATGTTAAGACCTCACGCCCGAGCAAGTCGGCTTATCGTACGTCAGCACTCGGAACGGTGGCATCGCAAACCTACAACCAGTATTTTACGGCGCTAGGCTGGGGCCGTATCCAATGAACCCGTGTTTGTACCCCAGTTCGGTACTCCTATCCGTTAGGTAATAAAATCCCGCGGGAATTTTGCTACTTTTTTTTATTAACAGTTATTTTGAGGTCCGGGACGTTCAATTTTTGTGTGATACGAATTTCTTCATATCCCTAATGGGTGATCCCACTTGTTGGAGAGATTTTTGGGTGATGAAATCCTGTAAGTCTCTAACAGTTTTTACCTTTACTAATGTTGGAATGAAAAGGAATATTAAACACAGCAATAGGTCAATCCAACCACAGCAAAATTTTTATTAAAGTAGCGTGTATTTGCACAGTCCACACGACTTTATGATCCTAGTGCCGGGGCAGAGCAGATATGAACCCCTTCTAGATGTCAAGTTTTGGGAAGTACCAACCTATGGAAAGTGTTTCCCGGTGTAGCTATGGCCGCCCCTTCACTTAGGGGGCGAAAGAAGGAAGTGCCCCTTCACTTTGGGGCACAAGAAGGATGGATTTAATGATGCTTTCAGCTTTACGTATTATCTGTCTCGTTCCCAACTTTGTGACTATCCTATAAAATAAGAGAAAAAAGATTAGTGAACTTGCGACAACAATATTAATTCAATTTCCAAGTTTATTGTAGTCTATGATGTCCTGATTTTTAAATGTGCATATATTTCAACTCAGTTGAGAAAGAAAATTCAATAATATCAATTTGGAAAGATAATTCAGAAAAAAAAATCTTCAAGAAGGAAGTTTTCTATAATTTGGCTTCCCTAATGCTCAAAACAGATGATGAATGTACAGCGGCGTCCTTAAGGGAGACTGTTTTTGTACTGTTTTTTCAAAACGCTGTAACTCACAAACGACGAGATAGAAAAATATGATCAATAGTAATTCGGAAAGGGTTTTGAATTATATAAAACTTTTGTAGCAAACGTTTTCCACTATGAAGTATAGAAGATCAAAAATGGTGAAACATTCAGGGACAGACTTCAAAGCTACAGTAGCGCCAAAAACTCGATTTTTTTTTTCTTTTACAAACTAAACTAGATAAACGATAATAATAGAAATACTATATGCTATTATCAGTCACTATAATACAACTTACTATAAAGAAAATAAAAATAACATAAAAGAAGGAAAAATTGGCTTAAAATAGCATCTCAATAAAACGCACTTTAGTCCCCGGCAACGGCGCCAAAAACTTGATCGATTATAAAACGACGTCTTAAAAGACCCGTAAGCGCACGGTGTACCGTTGAGTATAAAGGAAAGCGGGGTCGTATCCCAAGAGACTTGTGGTGCAAATTATGCTTCGAGCTACTAGTTTTATCCAATAACAACGAGTTTGTGTAGGTTTTAAAATAAAAAGAAGAACGAAACAAATTACAAGATAAATTGGAGTGGAAACAAAGGCATCGATTCCACTCCACCGTTTATAATCGTTAGATAGCATAAATAATTAAAATAAATTACGAGTTCCCGTATCGCATATCCTTGGTCGGGCATATGCAATACATCAAAAGATACAAGTGATTTAGTAATTGGGAGCTACTCATAAACAAACTTATTCAACCATGGTCTGGTTGATAAGCATGGATTATGTTCTCTTCTCCATGTTCCTAACCTATATTGTTATGGTCAAACAAGATGGTCACTTATATTTCTTATTCCTCCTAATCCTAGCTATGGTCAAGCCTAGGATGAAGGAATACAAATATGTAATATTCTGGGATAAAGAGAAAGTAATTACTCTAACTAAGCTATACAATCTACACTAAGGCTACATTGGGTGGAGCTTCCTCTAGCCTTGGCTAAGAAGATTAGCTACTCATCCCTTTGATCATTGCCATACTACTATTACTACAAAAAAAGTAAAAGACAAGAAAAAGATAAAGAAAAAGCTTTATTGCTATGAACCTTGATTTACACTCTCCAAGATGATCTCTCATAGGTAGGATTCCCCTCCTATTTATAGAGTATATGAAAGGTTACTAAAAATCACCATTAATATAAAATCCCCTAAACAATGCCTAAAATCATGCATTACAACTCATGAGAATAATATATATATTTAATTCTCTTCAATGGGCTTCCATGCATGGGACTTTGGTTGACAACTTCAAATGAGAATCATTGTTGGAGTGTATTACCCTTGTTCTTCGTTAAAAATTAGAAAATTGTACGACTTGTTTATCATGTGACCGATTTCTGTAAATACAAACAAAAGCATTATTAGTGTCATATTTATTTAATAAATGACTAGGTAAATATAAATTTAGGAGTTGTTCACGTAAATATTACGTATCTATCAATCTTCTTCCAAGAGTAAAATTTGATTATAATCGAAAGCAGCGTTCATCATAGATAGGAGGTCGTAACCTACTGTGGAATCGAGGATCTAATAAATATTGGGAAGAGGGAAACTGTCATTTAGAGTAAGTTTGTTTAGATCGGTGAAATTTACACAAACTTGGACTTTTTTATTCTTATTAAGAACAGCGACGATGTTGAATGTCCAATCTGGATATTTGGCTTCTCGAATGAATCCTACTTTGATCAATTTCTTGATCTTTATGTTAAATTCATCTCGAAGATGAGGTAATAGTCATCATTATTTCTGCTTGACCGTTGTGGCATTGATGTTGATGGCCAATTTGTGACATGCCTTGGCTGAATTGGCCCCAGGCATCTCTTTGAAAGACCACATAAAAAGTCTCGATTTAGACGCAAGAACTGAATGAGGGCGTCCTTTTTGTGCTGAACCAACTTAGTACAGATAAAAGTACCTCTTCAAGGTCCATCAATGTTAATGTATTCGGTGGGCTCCACCGTGGAAGGCTGATCATTGGGGTGATCAGTCTTCTGTAATTGCTATACAGTATATCTGTCAGAGGTATCTAGAATAGCAGAGACGGTATTTTTACAAGCTCGAGAAAGCTTTTGACTACCCCTGATCTCATAGATACCATCATTGTGTTTGAAACGGAGTGCTTGATAATGGTATAAGCGATTGTTTCTATGTTGCTAATCCAGCAAGGGCCCATATTCCCGAGATAACGAGATTTGGCGTTGATGACGTAGAAGATGACGTCGATGGTGGCTGGTCCTAGGGTAATAGGTAAGATGATCTTGCCTATTCGCTCTTCTTTAGAACCATTGAATCCATTGATATCGGTGTCGCTTTGAATAACTTGATCGGCCAATCCCATTTGGTCGATAGTGCTCTGAAAGAGAATCTCAATACTGCTACCAGTATCGATCATCATTGTGTGCATGACAAACTTCTTCATCTTAGGCATTATGACTAACGCATCATGATGTAGAAATTTAATATGGCTAGTACGCAATCATCGAAGGAGATCCCAAGCCAGCGATTGCTCGACTCAGACATAAGTTTTGCTTCTTTATCTTAAGGTATGAGATTGCAGCATTCTGATAGTCTCTTGCACTTGAATCTATTAGAGTTGGTAATTTGATTGATTTCAATCATGTTGTTGTGACGCATATGGTAAAGATGCTTCTCCCCAGCTTGATCTTCGACCTAAACAACTTCAAGTTGCTTCTTATAAATATCATCCTTGTATGATTCTAGGTCGACAATATATTTGAACATCCGTCCCTCCTTAAAAATGTACTCCAGCAACCTCTATAAAGCATAGAAATTATAAGTTGAATGATGGTTTACCTTATGATGCATGTAGTACGGTCAATTTTCGATTGGTTCCAATGGTTGAAAGAGACGATAGAGCTTATCATTTAAGAGGATTGAAAAAATTATAGAGAGTAGAACATTCATCTTTAAGAGGACCAGTTTGATTTGTGAACTGCCTTTCTGAGGGTTACCAGTGTTCCCCTTGGAGCACTTTTGGTTACCCTGATCCTCCTTTGGTCCAGTGCTTCGATCTGTAGATGGACCATTCATAGCAAGGATGGATTTAGTAGATTTATGCCTTTCGGACATCATCCTTTCCAGGTCGACGTAATTATTGACCTTTGTGATCATATCTTCCAAGGTCGCAGGTTTGTTGAGGAAGAGGTATTCTTTGGCTTTGTAGTCGAGTTGGAGCGCGTTGGTGAAAGTAGTAACAACGGTTTTCTGATCGAGATTGTCTACATTACGCGCGAGCTCCAAAAATTTCTTCGCAAAGGCCTCGAGCTTCTCACCGTGTGACTGTTTGAGACTGATAAGAGAATATAAATTTTTTTCTTTATCTCTGTTATGAGCATATGTAATGAAAAATTATTTTTGTAGCTGGTCGAATGTGTATATGGAGTCTTCGGGTAAAGAGTAGAACCATCGGGGCAGTTCCTACTATAGACTTGAGACGAACAGATGGCAAAGAATGTGGTTGAGATTGGAGTACAACCCCAATGAATCACAGTATTGTTGAATGCACTTTTTGGGTCGGTACCCTTGTATTAGCAAATTTTTGGAATATGGAAACCTTTTGGCATTTCTATATCGAATAGTTATTTGCCAATTGGACTTCCTTGTAACTTGGTAAGGTCGCCGGTAGTACCCAGAACTTGTGCTTCGATCAACTCCTTAATACGTTGATCCATATGCTCTTGTATGACATAATGACATGTCGGTTAAGTGGCTTGATGAGGAGGTTGCAGAGTGTGAGTACCAGTACCTTCACTCAAACGATCTCGTGTTGGAACTCGAGGTTGAGGTCGTTGTTCTTTCTCCTGACGAATGGAAAATCGGTGACCCCAACTGATCTCAGAATGAACTTTACCACCCAAAAGAATGGAAGGTTGAGGTTCGTGTTAAATATTCCTAGAAATAGCTTTATTGGTGGCTCCTCGAGGTCCCAACCTTACCCATGTAGAAACCTGGGAGGCTTCTGGAAATTGATCGCGATCTCTTACTGGAGGAGCCTACTGAGTATTTTGTAGAGCCTGCAAAAGAGTCTGCATTATTGTCATCTGGTATTCATGTTGTTTGAGCGCTATCAAACGAGCTTGTTGTTTGGCGTCGAGCTTCTTTTCACGGAGCTCTCGGTCAAGAGTTAATTGACATTCGAGCTCATTGTACTTCTCTATTTCAGTATTGAGATTCGCCCATAGCTTTGAAAGTTGTTCCAGCTCAACTAAAAGATCGAGCTGGATTCTGGTTACTGGTCGTCTGGAAGTAACCATGATTAAAATTTGTAACAGAAGAAAAGTATGCCTTAGGATATCGTAGAAATGTAATCTTTCTCACAGACGGCACCAAATATAATGGCCTAATTCTATAAGCTCGAAGTGGCTTGGAATTAGCTCTTACACAAATGTACCTGTGACAAAAATCTGATAGAAAGCAAGAAATGACACAAATAATTTATCGTGGAAAACCTTTGAATATGTAAAAAACCACGACCTCGAGTTGAGGGTTTTGGTAATAGTAATTTTTATTGCTTGAGGCTGATATCTTATTACAAGTGATCTTTTGACTTATAAAAACATGATCTTGTGAATAATAAGTTTTTGAGAATCTAGAAAATGTAGTTTTCTTGGTGATTTCTTGTGTAATTTTTTGGTCTCTGTCTCTTCTGGAACTTTTTCTTTATATAGGCCTTCTCCGCAGTTCTTCATCGCGCTGAAGCACGCTCTCCGAACAATGTGGCTAGAGGTGGTTGACTGAGTAACTGTTAAATTCATGAGAGACAGGTGGCTTTGACTTATTCAGGTTTTTCTGTTTGAGCTCAACCAACGTTTTTCACTAGCTCGTGGAGTAGGTGGCAATGTTGACTGTTTAAGTCATGTGGAGAATGTATGAGTCTAATTTGAAGGTAATTTGAACTTGAGATAGCTCGATTTGGGTAAGGTTGAGGGGTAGACCCCTACAGCTATAGAACTACAATATCCAACCTGTTTGTATCACACACACATTCAATGTAAATTTCATATGGTAGATTTTTTCAACTAAAAGGCCGTCCTCATTCTGTGCATTTTAATTTTGTAGCCTCGCGTGGATCCGGTTGACGAATATGGGGCACTTGCTTATGCAGGGAGTTGGGGGATTCATGGAATTTTACTTCCTGGGAGGGCCACCTTTGTACCAGGAAATGTTGGGTTTGTAACTTATGGTGTTCCACACCCTTTAGAGGTAAGAAGAAAACATTCATTATAATCCTATCGTGACATTTACTTCGACCCCTCTCATTCATTTTGGCTGACTTGTGTTTGGAGTTTGTCTAAAGTTGGAAACTTGTCGGTGGAGAGATGCAGTTGGTATTAAAGTCATAATATCCTATTTTGTTATGATATTTTTTATGCTAGTATTATTTTAGCTAACTTCTTTACGTTTAAATATGGTTTGCAGACTCAAATTATTAGTAAAGAGACTTGGAAGCTAATAGATGGCATTTGGGATAAAAGGATCTAGGAAATTAAAGAGGAAGTTTCTATCGAGACTGAAGAAGATACCAAGAAAGTAGTGAAGTAGTGAAGTGACCATTTGAACATTAAGCTTTTCCATACTTTATTAAATTTACTGTAGTTGATTTTTATTGCTGATTCTCACTTTCAGGGAATCAGATGCACGCACATGAACCTGATTGGACGGCAAAAACTATTCAATCATTTACTTATGTGGTCTTGGTTCTTTACGAATTTATCGTTCTTTTTTTCTTTTTAGTAATTTTGATTATTGGATGTTTGCAGAATTCTGTAGTGATCATTAAAAAACAAAAACCAGGAAATGCTTAAAGATGTGTTTGAGCGCCAAGAGTTCCTTTTCTGAGATTTATGAGATTGTACCTTCATTATAACTGCCTTTGTTCATCCTAGACAAAATTGGAGATAGGACTTACAGGAAATTCCTAGTTGGTGTTAAGATACGAAATGTGCGCACTGGTCATTCGAAGTCCAGTGTGTTCGAATATGACTAAAATATCAATTGTGTTGGAGCTTCTGCCATGCATATAAACGTTTTTAGCAGGTGATCAGAGAAGATTATTGCATATTAGGTATTATAAATGGAAAATAAAGGTAATGTGTTGATGTAGAGGTATGAATTAGGGAGGTCGTTAGGTCAGGGGACCTTTGCTAAGGTTTACTATACAGGGAACCTTAAATCTAGGGAGAGCGTGGCTGTTAAGGTAATCGACAAAGAGAGTTTTCAAGGTCGGGCTAATTGAACAAATTAAGCGGGAGATTTCCATAATGAGACTTGTTAGGCACCGACACGTTTTGCAGCTTTACGAGGTGATGGCAACCAAAACCAAGATTTACTTTGTCATGGAATATGCTAAAGGTGGTGAACTCTTTAACAAAGTAGCGAAAGGAAAGCTTAAGGAAGATGTTACAAGGAGATACTTAAATTTCAACAGCTCATCAGTGCAGTTGATTTTTGCCACAGCAGAGGTGTCTATCATCGGGATCTTAAACCAGAGAATCTACTTCTATATGAAAATGGTGATCTCAAGGTTTCAAATTTTGGACTAAGTGCCCTAGCCGAATCTAAGCGTCAAGATGGTTTACTCCACACGACTTGTGGAACCCCCGCATGCGTAGCGCCTGAAGTGATTAATAGAAAAGGGTATGATGAAGCTAAAGCTAACACTTGGTCATGTGGGGTGATCTTATTTGTTTAACTGGCTGGTTATCTTCCTTTCCACGATTCGAATTTGATGGAAATGTATCAGAAAATTGGTAAAGCGGAGTTTAAGTACCCAAATTGGTTTCCCACAGAAGTACGAGGGCTTTTATCAAAGATTATGGATCCCAACCCGAATGCTAGGATTTCAATTTCGAAGATAATGGAATGTTCTTGGTTTAATAAGGGGCTCAACTCCATATCAGTGATAATTGAGGGCACATAACAAGGAACCAGTTCCTTTTGATGCTGATACAATATTTAGTGTGTCTGAGAATAGTGTTAAGTTAGCTTTTGAGACAAAGCAAGAGGTGGCAAGACCGTCTAATTTAAATGCTTTTTATATCACATCCCTTTCGGCAAGGTTTGATCTATCTTGTTTGTTTGAGGAAGAGAATAAAGAGAAAAGTGAAGCACGATTTATGTCAAGGCAGCCTGGTTTGAACATCATTTATAATGGAGGATATTGCAAAGTGTTTGAAGATGAAAATGAAAAAGAAATATGGGGGCCTACTGAAACTGGAGGGATCAAAAGAAAGAAGGAAAGGATTGTTGTCAATTGTCACTGTAGTTGATTTTTATTGTTGATTCTCACTTTCAGGGAATCAGATGCATGGACATGAACCTGATTGGATGACTAAAACTGTTCCTCTATATTTCTCGTCAAACCTAAGGAACATGAGGATTAGAGTGTTTCAAGGGAACGAAAGAGAACTATATACATTAGAGTTCTTGTTGAAGAACAGTTTAGTTTTAGAGACGATGTATATTGTTAGTTGCAAAGTCTCTCTAAATGAAGCTCTTAGACCTGAAGATAAATGAGAAGCCCTATCGGTGCTAGAATGAAGGTGGAAAGGAGGGAAAGCTACGTGCGCATTGGATAAGACAGATCTAGGAAGAAGTTCTCAGTAGATGGTGCCAGATAGAAGAAGAGAGATAGGAGCCTCTTCGGCTAAGGAACAGACAAGACCAACAATTCAGACAGATAGCAATAGAGTACTATGCCATCTTCTATTGGCAGGTAGGTGGCTACCTTGCAGTTGAAGTACCTCATGTGCATAGCATGTGATGCAAAAGCTGTAGGGCAAAAATGCAATTTTTTAAAATTTTCAAACCAACAACGTCACTTTTTACGGTGCTGTAAACTTCTCTGCTTTGTGTATCTAAGTCACTTTCCACATGACTTTAATTCTTCAATTACGTCACTTTTAACATGACGATAATTCTTTACTTACATCACTTTTAACGTGACATGAATTCTTCAATTACGTTATTTCTTAAATGACGTAAAAAGTACCAATTACGTTGCTTTTAAATGACGTAAATGAATAGAGGTTAGTTACTACGAAGACACTTTTAATGTCACTTTTTCAACATAAAAACATCATTAAAAAAATGACGTAAATGCATAGTACTAACCAAGTCGCCTTGATCAACGTCGCTTGCAAAAGTGACGTTATTTCTCTTTCACGTCACTTTTTTAGAGGAGTAAATACCCGTATTTGTTATAGTGTTTGGGCTGAGATATGCAAAGAAAGGTTTCCTCCAATCGTCTTCCTCTTCTTCATCGCCCCCAGTGTTGATCGTGCATATCATTGGAAGATCGATATTGGGGGTTGAAATTACTTCGATTTGGAGGTACCTTGCTTCGGTATCTAAGACGCCGGCTAAGTAAGCCAAGGAATCGATGTGGCAATTTTCTCCGTAAAGTAAAAAATTAAGAATAGCTTTTTCGAATCACTCATCCTGTCAGCAACTAGGGCTGCATAACAAACCAATTTTCTATTCTTCTTGTATTGCTCGGAGTAGTGGTGGACGATTAACAATGAGTTGGTATAGACTGATAATTCAAGAACTCAAATTTCTAATGCCATGTCTAGGCCATGAATTAATGTTTCGTATTCGGCGATATTGTTTCAGGCTTCAAAATTGAGGCGTATTGACTTCTCAATTCTATTATTGGAGGGTGTAATTAGTACGATTCCAATCTGATTATCTGTTTGTAAGAAGTCTCTAATTCTTTTATGTAACCCACTCAGCTCATTCTTTAAAAAGCTTCAAAGATGGATTGTCTTTGACTTCTTCTGTTAGATCTGGATCGTGTCCTTCCCAGTCAAGATCTTCTACTGGAAAGTCTGCTTAAAAATCAGCCACTGCTTGACCTTTCAATGAAGTCTCTGTTATAATTTGACATCATTCTCCCCCAAGCTTACGGACCATTGTTGTACTTTACGCGATTTCTCCATTTTAGATAGTACTTCCCGAATGGGATAATTGGTCATGACTTTGACTAGATGAGCTTGAAAATAGTGTTTAAGCTTCAGGGAAGTATAGACGAGTGTGAGGAAAAGTCGTTCTATCTTAGAATATCTTATTTCTGTCAGTGTGAGGGTCTTGCTTATATAATACATTGGCTTCTTAATCTTTTTGTCGAACTGAATGAGAACCGAGCTGAGAGAGTTATTTAAAACTGCGAGGTACATAATCAATTTCACATTGTCTATCAGGGTGCTCATTATGGGAGATTTCTCATGATAGATTTTGAGTTCTTAAAAAGTTGTTTCGCATTCTTCTGTCCAATCGATCTCTTTATTTTATCGTCATTTGCCTATTCTGGTGGATCCATAAAGTAGCATGAACAACCATCGGCAGTAATCTGAAGACTTGGAGAGGAATCTGTTGATAGCTGCAATCTTGTCAGTGTGTTTTTGTTCATCTTTCTTTATTTGTGGTGATGGCATAGAGATTAGAGCTTAAATCTGATCTAGATCAGCTTTGATTCTTTTCTTGCTTATGAGATATCCCAGGAACTTTCCAGCGTGCACTCCAAATTAATATTTATCTAGATTGAGCTTCATTCGGTACAATCATAATATGTTAAAGACTGTATCGAGATGTGCAACATGATCCTCCTCTATAAGCTTTTGTAAAGTAGATCTTCAATATATACTTCAATGGTCTTCCCTAAGTGTTCTTTGAACATATTTATCCCTAGCCTTTGATAAGTTGCTTCAGCATTTTTTAGTTTGAAAGGCATGACTTTGTAATAGTAGACCCCTCTTTCAGTGATGAAGGTGGTCCTTTCTTGACCTTCGTCTAAGAGGGGTATATTGTTGTATCCTAAAGCAGCGTCCATCATAGATAGCAGCTCGTGACCTGCTGTAGAATCAAGAATTTAATGAATGATGGGAAGAGTAAAACTGTCTTTCGGTATGTGTTTGTTTAGATCTGTGAAATTTACGTAAACTCGGACTTTCCCATTCTTCTTTGGAAGTACGACAATTTTCGAGATCCAATCCGGGTACTTGGCTTCTCAAATGAATCCGACCTTGATTAATTTATTGATTTCTTTGTTGACCTCATCTCTGAGACGAGGTGAGATCCTCCTCTATTTCTTTTTGACCGCTGTAACTTTATCTTTGATGTTCAATTTGTGGCACGCCTTAACTGGGTCAACTCCTGGCATTTCCTGGAAAGTCCAAGCAAAGATGTCTTAGTTTATCTGTAAAAAATTTATGAGGGCTTCTTTCTCCTGTTGAACCATCTTGGTACCAATATAAGTACCTTTACTATGTCTATCAATCTCAATGTACTCTGTAGGTTCTACTGTGGAAGGCTGATCATCGGTCTGATTAGTTTTCTGCAATTGCTATATAGCAAATCTATCGGATAGGTAAAATATGGTAGATACGGTATTTCGCAAGCTCGTGAGAGATTTTGACTTCCTTTAATCTTATAGATGTCATCGTTGTATTTAAAATGAAGTGTTTGATGGTATGTGGATGGGATCACTTCCATGTTGTATAACCAGTAACGGCCCGCTATCCCCAGGTATCGAAATTTTGTATTGATGATGTAGAAAACAACGTAGATTGTGTGGTGGGTCCAACAGTGATTGATAGGATGATCTTCCATACTAGTTCTTCTTTAAATCTGTTAAAACCACTGAAATCGATGTCGCTTAGTACAAGTTGGTATGCTAGTTCCATTTGTTCGATTGTGTTCTGAAAAAGAATCTCAATACCGTTGTTTGGATCTATCATCATAGTATGCATAACAAATTTCTTCATCTTAAGCATAATAACCATTGCATCATGATGTGGAAACTTGACATGTCCAATGTTGTAATTTTTAAATGAAATTCTAGTTAGTCGATTGCTAGATTTGGGAAGGAGTTTAGCTTCTTTATCCTGAACTGTGAGGTCGCAGCACTCCGTTAACCTCCTCCTTTTGAATCCGGTTGAATTGTTGATTTGGTGGATATCAATTATGTGACTATGGTAGATGTGGTACATGAATTTTTCCTCAGATTAATCTTCAACCTGAACTACTTCGACTTGCGTCTTATAACTTCCATTCTTATATCTCTCCAGGTCGATAATGTACTCGTGCATTCTCCCGTCTTTGAAAATGTACTCCACCAATCTCTGTAAAGTGAAACAGATGTCAGTTTCATGATTTGTTACCTTGTAGTGCAAACAATACGGTTTGCCTTCGATTGGCTCTAGAGGTTGAAAGACACGATAAAACTTGTTTTTCTCCAATATAGGATAGATCGTAGAGATCCTGACATTCATTTTTGGAAGGACTAGTTTGGGCAATAAGTTGCATTTTCATGATTTGCCTGTGTCTGTTTTAACTTGCTTTTTATCACCCTAACCATCTTTGTTGTATTCACCGTCTCTCTCTGTGTTTGGACCCTTCGCGGCTAGGACATTTTTAGTTGATTTATGCCTTACGGACATCATCCTTTTTAGGTCGATATATCTGTTTACCTTGGTAATCATGTCTTCCAAAGTTGAAGGTTTGTTTAAAAAAAGATACTATTTGTTTTACAATCGATCTGTAGTACATTGGTAAATATTGAAACTGTTATCTTTTGATCGAGATTATCTACCTTTCGAGCAAGTTCGAGAAATTTCTTTACAAAAGCTTCGAGCTTCTCCCCCTGAGACAATTAAGATTGATAAGAGTGTATAAATTTTCTTTCTTCGTCTTTGTTATGAGCGTACGTCATGAGAAAAACCTTTTATAACTGGTCGAATGTGAGGATTAAATTTTCATGTAATTAATGGAACAATCGGAGTGGCTCCCCCTGGACATTGGTAGTGAACAGTAGACAAAGAATGTGGTTCAAGTTTGAATACAATACCAATGAATCTCAAAATTGTTGGACATGCTCTTTAGGATCGGTGTCATTGTACTTACATATTTTTGGAGTATGAAAACCTGTTGGTACTTTCATATCAAATAACTCTTTGGCATAGGACTACCTTGCAATTTGCTTAGCTCGTCCTTACTGCCGAGAGCTTAAGCTTCTATCAACTCCTTGATTCGCTAATCCATATGTTCTTGTATGACGTAGTAACGTGGTGCTGAAACGACTTGGCGCGCTGGTTGGGGATTATGATTACCGCTTCCTTCACTCAAACATTCATGAACTGACACTCTAGATGGAGGTCGCGGCTCTTCTGTTAGATGTTTTGAGTACCTAAGTCCCCTGCTACTTTTTGACTGATCTTCTCATTCCAAATGAATTGAGGCTTATAGTACGTATGGATCATTGTGTCGATGCCTGAAAGCTCCTCTGCTAGTTGTGCCTCGAGGTCCCAACTTATCTGGTGTTGAAACCCTGGAAGTTATTGGTATAGCCTCACGCTCCCGGGGAACCTGAACCTGTTGATTATCGTGCAGTGGTTTTAAGGAGGTTTGTAACGTGGTCATCTCTTCTTCACGTCGTTTGAACTCTGTTTGTCGAGCTCTACGTTCATCTTTGAGCTCCTATTCGCGGAGCTCTCGGTCACGTACCAACTAATGCTCGAGCACATTTTACTTCTCTATTTTGGTGTTGAGGTTCGCCCTTAATTCTACTAGCTGATCAGGTTCTATGAAGAATTACTATTAAACTCCTGTGGCTGGTCGCTTAGAAGTCACCATGATTTAAAATTGATCATTGAGTAACTGTCTGCCTTAGGATTTCATGGAAATGTCTTGATTCCCACAGACGGTGCCAAATGTAAGGGCCTAATTTTGTAGTAGCTCGAAAGGCTCTTATCTACCTGTGATAACAAATAAAATAACGAATATAAATTGACACGGGTTTTAGCATGGAAACCTCTGAATAGGTAAAAACCACGACCTCGTCTTGAGGATTTTAGTAGCTGTAACTTTATTGCTTGAAACTAATATGTTGATTACAATTGATGATTTTGTTAGCTAGAAAAACTTGATCATTTCTCCTCAGGAACTCATCATTTTTATAGACCTCACTCTCAGTTCGTTTACATGTATCAGCACGTTCTTCTGAATTGGGGGAAGAGTAGAGGTTATTTATGTAACTGCTAGTTCGTGGGAGACATGTGTCTTTGACTTGTTATGTTTCATTTGGAGTGTTCGAGCCACGTTCTTCTTCAGTTCGTGGTTCAGGTGTCATTGTTGACTGTATGTCACGTGTATGTTGTGTGAGTCTGGTATTGGATCAGTTCGATATTATCCTAGTTCGAGGAACAGGTCCTTACAGGTATCCTAGTCCTTAGACCTTCCAAAGAGCACAAAGTTGGCGCTCAAACTGAAGATTTCAAGCTCCACGTCAAATAAATCCTTCTCACAAAATCAGATAGCAATGTGGTCGCTCCTATAGAGAGGGAGGGCGACTGAGCAGGAATGGAGATCATTTTCAACAGTGAATCAAAGCCACTGCTTGTGAGGTCTGGCACAAGTCCCATGTCCCCTGTGCTTCGACTTTTTAGGCATTATCGGGAGCTCCCTTTATGTTATTGGTAATTTAGTCCTTAGATCACCCTAAATAGCCTAGAGCTGGTGCTCAACAAAAAAGAAAATCCCTCCCGCATGTAACTCGGGTTTTCATGCTTGGGTTCTCGTAGAGAGAGCACACTACTGGCCTTACAAGTATTACTACTGGTTGTGTGCTTCTCACCCTTTTCGAATGTCTTTTTACATAATTTTTGTTTTCATAGGTCCCTCTGCTTAGTTTACACTCGTCCACCACTCGGGAGCATTTGAACTGGTGCTCTGAATCTCAAGTCTCAAAACCCCCAGCTCCAAGCACAGCTGGAGATGACATTTTTAGTCAAACTTTCGTCTTCACTTCGCTCCTCCAGTCTCCACCGACCAATTTCGAACTTTTAACCAAATTGTCTAAACTTTGCCCTAAAAATTCAATTTTTACCCCAATTTCGATCTAAATTCTCCCCCAAATTCAACTTCAATTCCCACTTCCAACTTCAACCCTAGATACCCAGAGACGATCTAAACTAAAACCCTAGTTCAATTTGAGCTTCTAATGAATTCACACTGAGATAAAACCCATCTTGGATCCCTCTACAATGGCAGAATTTCATAAAGGCAAGTTTTTTATACTCTTAATGTTTTTATTTCTTAGGGTTTATTTATTTGGTTCAACCCCATTGTTAGTTGAAGCGTTCGAACAAGATGAATCTATGAGTATTTTAGATCAGCATGAAATCCAATTGAGAAAACTAGAAACCCTAGTGAAAAATCTCACTGAAGTTGTAGCTAGGCTTGAATCTGCGATACCCGATCGAAAGAATGTTGTAATGGGGTCTGTTAAGAAGGAGCAGCGGAAAATTGATGTACAAATGGATGTGATTGTGGAGGAAAAAATTTTGGTGGATGGTGAGAAATCCCGGATTGGGCTTTCGGTGACGAAGTTTAATCCGGCGTGGTCTGAGAGGTTTCAGTTTCTATCGGCTGTGAAGCTAGAGTCGGAAGCAACGTGCATTAATGTGTTGCCGTTTGAAGATTACGAGGGGTTCAGTAAGTATGTTGCGGTTGGAGATGAGCAAGGGATGGTTTATGTGTTTTTGCCGAATGGGGATATTGTGGTTGAGTTCAACACGTTGTCGGAGTCTCCGATTACCGCTATGGTTTCTTATATGTCAATTCACAAGAACGAGAGTGTTTTAGTTACGGGACATGACAATGGGGTTATCTTAGTTCATCGGATTTGGGAAGCTTCGGCAAATGGAGAGGATTGGCATTCACTTTCGATGGTGAATGCGAAGGCTTTTGAGTTAGAGGGGGAAGAGAGGTTGAGGATTACGATTTTGGAGGTTCATCAAGTTGGTAGAATGAGGTACATTCTTTCTTCGGATGCTAGTGGAAAGATTCGAGTTTTGCGAGAAAATGGGACAGTTTATGGGTATGTAATAGCAAAGAGTCCCCCGCTAGCTTTCTTAAAACAACGACTTCTGTTTCTAACGGAGAGTGGTGCAGGGTCATTGGATTTGAGGAGTATGAGAATTACGGAATCTGAGTGCGAAGGAATGAACCACTCGATAGTTAAAAACTATGCTTTTGATGTTTCAGAGAGATCAAAGGCTTATGGGTTGACATCCGAGGGTGATCTGATACACGTTGTGCTTTTAGGGGATATAGTGAACTTCAAGTGCAGAGTAAGATCAAAGAGGAAATTTGAGATGGATGGGATTCTTGCAATTCAAACAATTAAGGGATACTTGGTTGTTGTTGGTGTGGAGAAGGTTTTCGTGTATAATGTTTCTTCTCATCATTATGTTAGAGTTGGTGCACCCAGGCCTGTTTTTCTTACCAGCCTTGATGAGATTAGATCGTCATTTCTGAATTCGAATGAGATCAGCGATAACGAGGAATGTTTCAAAAGTACAAAGCTGATGATGCCTTTAGTAGCAAGTGATCGTGAGAAGCTTGTTATTCTTGGATTAGGAAGTGGGTATGTGGGGATTTACCGATCAAACCTTCCCGTTTTCAACACCGAGATTAACACAATGATCTGGACCACCCCTGTGCTAATCTTCTTCTTGTTCTTATTTGGAGTTTGGCAATTCTTCGGCAAGAAGAAGGAATCTCTTACATCATGGGGATCCGAGGAACCTTTCAGTTCAACCTCAGTTGCAACTTCAGTTACAACTGGAGCTACTTTGGGAGGAGGAGCTAGCCCAGGAGATCGACAATTTTCAGATTCCTCTTCACGGGCGGCTTCTGATCTTAGAGACTTGAGAGGAAGTGGTCTTAGAGGCCCATCAAGAAGGTATGGCTCTCCTTCACGGTACCCTGGTGGAAATGCTATTCCCTTCAGGCCAAACTCCAATGATCATAATTTCAGAACAGCCACAGAATTGAAATACAGAGGACCAACTCTTGAAACTACTGGTTTTCCAAAAAGAAGAGAGAATTTGTTTTCGAATAGTCAAGTTGTAGAAGATAACATTGATACTATGAATTGAACCCTGACGGGTTTCTTGTACTAGCTTTATTGTAAGTTATAATAATGCTTGGGGTTTTCATGTTCTGAGCATCCCTTGATAGTTTTGCACAAATGTATGTTGTAATGTTATTGTTGTAACTTCGAGAATTTTGAGGAAATAACAAGCTCAAAACACATTTGATATTGCATCATTCAACGCAATGGCTTCATTTTCATATCCATGGTGAGCATAACTAGTTATGATCTTTTTGCACAAGTATCCTGTTATGCTTTCATGTAATAGTTTTGCTTGCATGTCTTAAGAATGTCCGGGTTTAACTTGAAACCACTGATGTAATCGCTTCCTTTCAGTATGGTCTGATTAACAGATGTCTTTCAGTAGTTTTTGCAAACATATCCAGCCTACATTGACAATATTAATGACAGTTGTATGACCCCAAAATGATTTTGCAGTTTTTGTCCAAGCTTAAGCTAAATCAAATAAAGTTTTCGATGATAAGTTAGAATGTATTAAGAGTACAGTTAAAATGATACAATATAAACGACACGCCCAGAGAATTATGTCAGATAATCATAAGCCTTGTGAATTCATAACCTAAAGCCTTTGTCTTCCCCTAGAACCCTATTTAAGCAGGTTAACATAAAGTAAATATCCTCAGCTTGAGAATGAGATCTATTACCACAAGTAAAAATATTTATCTTATTTTCTAGAGAAACCCAATTACACCCAGCAAGCTTATAAACTTCCCCACCAGCAAGCATTTTCTCAAATTGGGTCAAAATTTCTTGGTGTAATTTATCTCACCACACTATGCAAATACATCAATTTATCAACTATAGAGCAACTCAGTTTCTCTCCCATCTCAATCCCCATCTTAGTATGAAGGTATGGATCTGTTTTCCAGGATCTAGGGTTGCTTATATTGCATAAGCGCCAGCATGCTGATGAGGATCATAGCATCAAGGGATCACTATATTCGATATTGTCTTATGGTTGAATTCCCTGAAAATTTCAAAAACAGCTTCACATTGATGTAATCTAATGTAGCCAGAGAACCAAGCCGTCCAAACAACGGAGTTCTTTTCTGTTAAGGAATGAAAAAGCGTCAGCCGCTGCTATGTTCCCCTGAGAAGAATGTCCAACAATTAGTGAAGTGATTGGGAAGATATTTCAAGTATCGATATTCGCATGAACCGACTCTCCATACCTTCATAGTGACACGAAAATTGGGTTAATATGGATAAATCCGATATAATTCAGCAAAAAGAAGAAATAAAAACATATCATAACCTGTGTAAAGCAAAATATTACAGTTGCAAATATTAAATACATATTTATTTATTTTTACAAGTTTTATATAACGATACGTAACCAAAGAGTTTCCATGCCCATGGACTGTTTTCCATGACAATTTAGATAGACTTATTTAATCTTATATACTTGTATTTTTTTTCATGGAAACCAAAGAAAAATAAAAATCAATATGCCTGTGTTTGGTTTGAGCGCAAAATCGGGGGAAATAGATTTGCATTAAAAAACATTCCCGTGTTTGTGTTTGTGTTTTCTTATCTTCTTCCTGCATTTTTCTCCACGAACCGCACAGCTTGAATGCCTACTTTTCTCTCAAGCCCTATTTGTAAGAGCCTAATTTTGTATCTCGAACTTAGTACTCATAGCAAATACGATCAGAACGGTAGCAAGAAATAAGTAATCACTAACACAAAATTTAGCGTGAAAAACCTCTTAATAGGTTAAAACCCACGACCTCTTTTGAGAATTTAGAGTTAGAGATCTTTATTCACTACTAGAAAATGAACCAACAACAATGGTTTATATTAGTTTTAGCCACATGCTACAAAGCTAACCCATCTAACCCCGGGCAAACCCCAAAAATCGTGGTTAAAGACATACATCTTTTTGGTTTCGTGGCACTAATTTTTTTTCGTGCCAAACCGTGGCGAATACCGTTTAAAAACGCGGGATCCAAAAGTTTAGAAATTTTGATTTCCCTCGCTCCAGACTTTCTTCCCACTATAAGTTTTAAGGGTTTGAGCAGACAAATTTCTCCATAAAAATCTTTAACCATATCTCTCTCTCCGAATCTCAAATCTCGCGGAGGTAAGTTTCAATTTCTCATTGATCGATGAGAACCATGACATCTCTCTGTGTGTTCGGTTTAACGAGTAAGATTGAGGAAATTTGCGATGTCGTGTCTGTGATGGAGATTAAACCGGAAGAGAGGAAGTTGGGGAATAGTATTGGAAGTGGATTGAAAGTTAGAATGGGATCGATAAATGGAGAGGATAATGGGTCTATAATTGAAGAGACGGAGAGTGTTGCGATGGGATTTGAGGAATTGGTTGTTGGTTGTTGGTTGTGGTGTGGATGTGTCGCCGGAGAGTTGTCTGAGGGTTGTAGAAGTGGAGGCGTCTCCGAAGACCGATAATGTTACAGTGGAGGCATATCCATTTGAGGTTTTGGATAAGACGAGTATTTCAGAGGGGAATTTCGATAAGAGTAGCTTTGATAGTAGGATGAATTTGGTTGGTCGAAAAAGTGGCCGGAAATAGAGTGTTTCATGAAGGGATTGGTGCTGGCGACATGATAGTGGAGTAGTATAGGATTTGGGAGGTGTGAAGGATTATGTGATGGAGTGGATTGGGATGAAATTAAGAAAGAGAGACCCAAGAGTGATTAGATTTCCTCTTCTTCAGTTGGGGAGGAAACTACTAGTTCTAGTAGTAAACCCAGTGGGAATAAGTTGGGGCAAAAAAAAAAAGTTAGATTGGTGGGCATCGTTGGACGAAGATAGAGCTTGTAGGAAGGAGAAGAGCCGTGTACGCCCTTGCACTCGTCCCGCGAGGGAGTGGCGGCGAGAGGAATTTTGTGGAACTTACTTAAAAGAAGAAGAAATGAGAGAAAACAAGTAGTGGAGGTGATAATTGGTGGCAAAGGAATGATGAAATTACAGTCTCTGATTGAAATAAAAGGAGAAAGAGGAAAGGTAGTGCTGATTAGTAGTTAGATTAGATGGTTTAAGTGGGGAATTTCGTTTTGATCAGCGCAATAATCAAGATTGGGCAAGCGGAGAGATCCAAAAAAGTGGCGTTGTAAGTAGTACACCGAGTATGAGGGGGACGGTCTGCTACATTTCTCCTGAATATGGGGGCTGCTGACAACTCTCGGAGAAATATGATGTTTACATTTATGGGGTTCTTCTTTTGGTTTTGATATCTGGTCGTCGGCCACTTTAAGTGACTGCCTCGCCCATGTCAGAATTTGAACAAGCAAACCTCATTTCTTGGGTGAGGCATCTTGCTTGTAGAGGTAAGCTTCAGGATTTATTTGACCCAGCTCTCCAGTCTATGGATCAAGATTAAGCTCTTCTTTGCATCACAGTTGCATTTCTTTACTTAAAACGATCTCCTGTTAAGCGGCCTAGTATTAAGGAAGTAGTAGGGATGCTTAGAGGTGATTCTGAGCCGCCTTACCTTCCTGTTGAATTCTCTCCGTCACCTCCGTCCAACCTATTCAAATCCCGGAAGAAGGCTCGGTAAGATAGTCAAATTCTTGTACTAATTCTTATGTGTACTGCTGTAGCCCATAGATAGTATTAAATTTATTTTGTAAGCAGATGTAGAAAGACAAGAAGGAAAAAAACTGAAAATGTCATGAATTTGACTTTCTTTATTTGCTATTGTTTAGCCGTCTTGAAGATGATCTTTTGAGAACCATTATGAGAGACATAAAAGGGGAATATTGACATAGAGCCCACTTCAATTTACCTCCTAAGCTCCTGATTTTTAAGATTCTCATGCATGATGATAAACATTGATATGCTTAGACATTAGTGCTTAGGGAATCAAACAAGCATTTCTCTTTTAATGTTTGCAAAGCTAAATTAGAGTTGGGAAGTCGTCTCTCATATTTCATCTTTTACCACTTTTCATAGTTCACATAACTTTACCCCACATTATATTATTTATAAGGGAAGCAACATATTTTGCTTTCAGTCCTTTCTTTATAGCATATAACTTCATATCCTATTACTGCTTCTGCTTAAAGAAGAATTAAGAGAAAAAAAAAGGACACAGAACCTGAACTGTACCTTTAACGTGATTCTACTTATAGTCTTATACCAATGCTGTAAACCTATATCTTTACATACAGTGAATTCCCTTGTTGTGTAATCAATGTCCAAAGCTGAAACTACTTTTTATTTTATGTTGCACTACCTTGTTGAAAAAATGAGCAAAAGTAGAGAAAAAATTAAATCAGAAAAAAGTAGGAAGACAACGATTGAGGAAAATTTACCCTCTGAAAGTGTTGTTTTGAGTTATCAAGTAGAATTTAGTTTTTCTTATTGAAAATAGATTATGATCGATTACGTATAATAGAAAGTACATAAATAGATTACATTTTCAGTACCTATTGGGCGTTAATTATGGTTTGGTTTCATTCAGGGATTCATACAATCAAGTGAAATTCATATTTTTGGTTATGCACGGACAAAGATTTCAGATGATGAGCTAAGAAACTGCATTCGTGGGTAAGATATCTTACTCGTGAAAGAAATTAAATTAATTGAGGAAGACTGCAATCTTTTTGTTATATTAACACCATATGCACATATGCAATATTGTAGTTGTGTAGAATGGAACTTTGCATGATACTTTATATATTGCTTTCCTTTCATCTGCTTTATGAATTTTTTTTTAAACTTGTAGCATATCACCTTTGATTTACCTTCACAAGTCTATTTCTTCTAGCATATCACCTTTAGGATGGTGGTAGTGGTTGGTCTTCTTCATCTACTTCTTCAGCTTCTGCTGTTTCATCTGTGTCTTCCTCAATTTACTTTGAGTTATGGCATGCTTGTGCCGGTCCTCTCACTTCTTTGCCAAAGAAAGGGAGTGCTGTGTATTTTCCTCAAGGTCACATAGAACAAGCTGTTTCTTCCTCAAGTATGCCTTGCTTGGAGATGCCAATTTTTGGTCTCCAACCCCAAATTTTCTGTAGGGTTGTTAATGTCCAGTTACTTGTAAGTTGTGGGGTTTAAGCCTCTAGATTCAATTATTTGTGTGTTTAATGGAATCTTAATCTCACATACTCAATTTTGAATTCATGTGTGTTTTTTTTTTTTTAGCACTAGGCTAATAAGAAGAATGATGAGGTTTATACTCAAGTGACACTCTTCCTTGAACCAGAGGTATGCTGTTAATTTTCTCTTTTAGTTTCATTTAATCCCTTATACTAATATATAACATATGTGAAACAGTTTTAGTAGTATTGTGTAGAAATGTCCTCAATTAAGAAGTATTGTAGAGCTAATTTGGATTTTTCCTTGTTAATATGTGGGCATTTGGTAGTTGGGAGAGAGGAATGCAGAAGATACTGGGCACGAGGATGAGATGGGGGAAGAGGAAGGGGGTGGAAGTGGTATGAAACTTGGAAGACCACTCTTTCAGCTTCTTCAGTTTGAGATGTGTATCAATAGATGACTGTCTCAACCAAGCAATTGGTGTCTAAAATGTCTATTCATTTTCTTTGCCTCCCTCTTTGTCGTTCTGGATGGAAGTGGTACGAAACTCGTTAGTAATTGTTATACTCTTTGGCAATTTTTTATTCACGTCTAAATTTTTGAGTTGTACAGAATAATGTTGCAAAACTACTGGAAATAGCATTAGATGACAGAATGGATAAAGAACCCAATGTACCACTTCCCTGTCTTGAAGTTTCTTTTTTGGAGTTGTTGCCTATTGTTCCAGTTGAACATGGTGGCGTAGAATTGGACAGCCACAGTTCTTGCAATCTGCAAGGTATATTCACTTCTACCTAGCTATTTCTATTGTTAGTATGTTACACGTACTTGTCTTTTCAGTTTTTTATTTCCTTCTAATCATTTACATTTTCCGAAACAACAATGTGTATTGTGGAGAACCCCTTTGGATATGTATTTACACTGCCGTAGATCATTAGGGATAGTCTTCTAAACAAAATAATTTCTAGAAAATATACATTGAAAACTTTATATTTTTTACTTTCTTGGATGTACTATGTACATAAACTTAGTTCTTTAGAATTTTGTCTAAAATTCTTCTAATCTTATTTTTTATTTATTTATTTAAAATCTGTTCCTTTTTTCCGCAATGCACCTTTACCCTTCTATTTCAATTGTTAGTAAGGTAACACGTACTTGTCTCTTGAGTTTTACATTAATTCTCATCAGGAAACTTTGGACAAACAACAAAGTGTATATATGGCTATTAATCAATTGACAAGCATGCGGCATTTGCCGCCTGCAATGCATTATGTGCTTCTCGTTATGGCGTTGAGCTGGGTATGTTAGTTTTATTATGCTCAAATTAGCGTTTTGTTATCGATGTATATATGGCTATTAATTGATCAAACTATGACCAGATAGGTATGTATCTGAATCTGATTCATACCAGCTTTCTGCAAATTTGGATCCCGTTGAATATATATGGCAAGTTCTACATCTAAACCGCACCATAAAAGACTGTTCTAAACTGTACTTGTAGATTTGATTAAAAATCGGAACCTACATAAATGAAACTCGGACACTCTGATAGAAAGTCTAGATATAAACATTTAAAGATGTTCGGATTCAGATTCTTATCAGATCAGAATATGTAAAATCTGAATCTCGACCAAAACCTTATGGAAGTTTTGACTAAAATAAGATTAATAACCGACGAATCAATAACATGCTTATCCAAATCTGAGCAACCCTATTTGTGTTCACTTACCTTCATTTTTGTTCATTGTGAGGGTATATGATGTAGGGGACTAACTCCATTTGGGCGGGAGTTGGTTTTTACAAAGTAGACTCAATCTTCAATCAAAGGGAACAAGTAATTGACCTAAGATAAGATATAACCAAAGGCAAATACTTGCGTAGAGGCCCGAATGTGACTCTCTACGACTTTTGTTGAGGATTTTAAAGACAGATTGTATTATTGAAGAGTAAATTACAGGTTCGAGTACAAAAGTTATGGGGTGGTCGAAGGTAAAAATGCATAGGCTGGAGGAGATTTTTTGTAACCCCCGCTTGGTTTCCCCTCCCCTCTATTTATAGAAGCATAGGGAGCTGAGTCATCAAACGTGGGTTCGGTTTACATGATTATATTGACAAAAAAACCCGGCGAGTGACGGGCGTTGGTCTTGTCGGTACTGTTACTGCTGCATTTATTGGTGATGGCTCTGAACGACACGGTGGTTGGGCTTGTTACTGTAGATGCACGGGCCAATCAATGCGCTGTCCTATCTGATGAGGTAGTTGTCTGTCTTATCTTGCTTCGACCGTGTGATAGTGAGGTCGAAGGATATCTGTTGCTAGGACGTTAATCCGTTCTCGAAGTTCTGTCTAGTGAGCTGGCTGTCTGTCTTATCATACTTCGACCGTATGTAGATATGGTCGAAGGATGTCTGCTACAATGTACTGATCCGTTCTCGAAGTTCTGTCCGTTGTCGAAGGTTCGTCTCTGGGGAATCTCTGAGGAGCCTTTTTTAGGGGTTGAAAGGGCTTCGATATATTCGAGTAGGCTATGAAGTAGGCTTTGGCTTTTTGTTCGAAGGCTACGAGTAGGCTACTACATATGACGAGTATATACATGTAATTGGAACTTTTCTGTGATGTCTTAAATGTAATATCCTCTGCTATATTGGGTAAAAAAGACAATTTCTGATGTTATAATCTCTACTACTTTCTCATATGTTCTCTATAAGAATGTTATATATATATATATATATATATATATATATAACTTCTTAAAACATCTTCAGGTATTCCAAATGGGGTGTCTAGGAGAGGATCCGTGGACACCCCCTTTTGGAACGCCCCTCTAGACACCCTGTTTTTCGGAACACCTAAATATTTTTTAAGAATAATACCTGTAAATTATTAGGACATCTTTAGGTGTTCCAAAAAATGGGGTGTCTAGGAGGGTGTTCCAAAAGGGGGTGTCCATGGATCCGCTTCCATATATATATTGGGCATGCTCCCCAAATCACATCTGCTTACACGTAGGCCAACGCTAATTTGTTTTGATTTACCATACGTTTTATTTTGTTTTGTTTTCCTTTAGGGAACTGACTAAAATACCTCAAGTTTTAGAACAACTCAGCTTCATTTTTCACTACCTAATGAACTCTTCAGTAGAATACCATAACATCAAGGGCCATGGCTAAATAGGATCTTAATTATTTTGTTTTGTTTTTATCAGGTGTCATTGTAGATCATATTAATTGAAGAAAAACTAACAGAAGGATGGGGTGGTGAAAATACGTATCATGTTGTAGGGTACCGCTATTTATTGTTTGATAGTAACAAAAATATGTCACGAGCTTCTCCACCTGGAAAGGTCGCAACTCTGGCAAAGGTTAGTATTGAACTACTGTTCACATCAGCGGCAAACTTTAGTATTATTTCAAATTAGTATACAACTTGCTAATTGAAAAGCTTTTGGTATTTTAAGGTTAACTCAGCTTTGTCAGGCAAAAACTTCATTGTGGATATGTGGACGACCAAACACGTCTAGTCACATCAACTAATAGTTCGATAAACCAATTTAATCTACACTACTCATAAAATTGTATAAGTATTCAGTACCACTACTGGTCATCAAAAACTGCAACCAACCAATTTGATATCATATCGATACAGTCATTATATTTGATGAAATCAATATTATTCGCTTGTCGTTTTGCCCCAATAAATGAAGCTGAAAACGACATGAACCGAATACCTTCGGTTTTGCGCTAGGAGCTACGTTGCTAAATGCGCTAGGAGCTCTGCCCTAAAAATGACCACTTAGCTTAACGCTTAAAGCTGCCACTTAGACTCACTTGAAAGTTCTATGCTTACAAAGTGGGTAATACAATTTGAATCGCTTTCCTGTTGCTTCTATGGAATCTCCATGGGATGGCGGTCCAGAGTATGATCCGGTCAGCGGTGTCACTTTGACATCTTTCCCGTGGACTGGGCCCAATTGAAGCTTGGCTCCTTAGGTATGGCTAGGGTCTACTGACCGATGTTCCGCATCTCGCATGAGTTTCTTCCTCATCACTTAAAGCAACAACTTAGCTCTTTTTTTGACAACACTGCTTAACTGGAAGTCTTAATAAGTTCATGAAGTCTTTTGCACACTATAATGGTGTTCTGACAACTGATATGTCTGATGAGAAGACAAAAATCCTGTTTGCTTTGTTTCATTATATTAGTAAATGAACCTCAACAAGTAATAAATAGCATGTCGTTCCATTCTCCAACGTAGTAAACTTCCTTTTATGGATGAAAATCACGTTATCTTTTACTTGTAGCAATCCAACTTGAGATATTGATTCTAGTCTTATTTATTTTAGGAAAAAGTTATCTAATACATACAGTGTGAGTCCTTTAGCAACACCTATTGTTTTATTTCAACAATGAATTCAAAGCACTGATGAAAACCAAAGAAAAGAAGTCCTAATTTACACAAGAACATGTTATTCGGGTGATTTGTTTAGCAATTAATCAACTTTTCTGAATCATTCTATATGTAACTTTAGAAATTGATGTAGTGTCATTTCAATAGATGGGTTCATCATTAGTGGATTTTATGAGATTATCTTGTAAATAACGTGTCAGCTAAATAAGTTGATGTATTTACCCTGTATGTCGTGTTTTTAGCATTGACTACTGGGTAAGGATCTCTGACTGCTATTTCGGTTGAGCACATAATTTCCATTCAGTGGTGGGCAATATACTTTCATTAACTGAGTATTAATTTTCTGTTTTAGAATGCTTTTGACCTTCTTTGTGGCATCAGGAATCTTTGCTAGCCCAAAAAAAGCTAAGAGAGGAGGTTGATTTAGAAAAGAGTATAACAAAGAAAGATAACCCCAGCCCTGAAAAAGACTTAGAAGTGTGCATTAGGGCAAACAACAATTCTTGGGTGATTGCACGGGTTACAAGAGGGAAGGAGCTTTACATGGTTCTCGAAAAAGCAAGTGAAACCCTACTTTACGCCTCAGATGCTGTTGAGAAGTTCAGCAACAGGTGCACACATCTTTTCCACTATTACTCATTTTTTGTAATGGTTTTTTTTTTTTTTTTACTTTTTTTATTATCTTACTTTTTTTTATAATCTTAGGAACTGAATTTAATGGTGAAAATCACAAATACAAGTGCTATTGAAGAAATGGATCTATTAGGTCTTAATGAGTTCAATTTATATCTGTTAGAGCATCTGAACTCCAGTATTATTGACTTCCAAAACTGTTAAACTGGTAATAATGAATGGCATAAATTTTTGGTTCTGTCTATATATGAAGTCAGACACACCTTTAATGTTATGTGTTCAGTGTTTTAAATTATTGGAATAAGATGTGGACTTCCTAGGGTTTCCAGCTTCACAACAGCCTTTAAACGGGAATCAGACATCAAATATAGTTGCAGGGAGCAAGACTTTGCTGGATAGATCATACTTTAAGTAGATTTACAGTAAATGTTAGCTTATCTATTTACTTGGAGCTTGTTTTGCCCTCTTTATTCTTGTTCAAAAGTTGGATTTGTTGAGTCTATTGGGGATGATCTGTTAGTTAGCAAATTTGTTTCAATTTTTTTTTTCACTTGGTAAGCATTTTTTTGATTTTATAAATGAAAAGATAAAACTACAAGAGTGGGTATAATATTTACAAGAGAAAATTAATAAGAGAGCTCTAGTATCAAAAGCATCATTAGGATAGTAGGACATCCCAACTAGGTTGGCACCCCCATAGCCCCACAAATCATTTGCTGCTACTAGTTACATTTGAACCTAAACTATTTCACAAAAAGCATATCCAGCTTTGTTATGAAGTCTGATCTTCCATCATACACTATTCTGTGATAGATTTTCCCTGAGGCATCTTCATGGACGATTTGTTTTAAATCCTATGTGAACTAATCTCAATCATACTGGGCTTTCTCTGTATTGTACGGCTTAGAGACAAGGTTGTCAGCAGCATAATTACAGTCCCTGTATTTGCTTAATGCAAAAAATTTAACATTTTCCTATCTTCAGTTTGATGCTTCTCATAACAGATCTTATGTACCATGGGAGGTCTTAATCACTTTTTATCATGTTCATCACAGCTTTGGAGTCAGATTTAATCATTATCTTCTTAAAGCCAATGCTCACGGCCATCTCTAAGCCTTGATCAAGAACCTGCATTTCATGATTATATTCATGGGCTTACATTTTCCAGCACAAGCCCTTACAGAAACACCATTGGAGTCTATAAAAATTGCTCCATAACCCCTTAAGTTTGCAAGAGAGCCATCTGTGTTTAGTTTGCTGCCTTCTGGGGGATTTTTCCATCGCCGCTTAATAATTTTAATTTGAGTCCAGTCAGCAACAATGTCTCAACATTTTGAAAGACTCCTTTTACCAGGATTATCGACCATCTTGATAGAACCTTAACTAAGTTGGACTCTAGCATCCATCCTTCTGAATGACAGTGTTATAAACTGTTGCTTTCTCTTGAAAGACTCTTTGATTTCTCTCCCACCAGGTTTCATGATTGTAGCTGCAAAACACCATTATAAAGATTTTAGCTTCAATAGAACGTCAACTCCAAAGGAGTTATTTATAGCTATAGAGGTGCTTTTCTCAATTCTCTTGCTGCTGTCCTTCTTAATTGCATGAGTCCGATGCTCGTGACCTGTGTTTGACCAAGAACTACCGGATATTGTAAGTGATTGTACCCAAGTGTTAGCTTCTTTCATACTTTCATCAAGCATGTTGACATATTTATCTGCTTCTTGTGTAATGTATATGGATATGAAGCCTGCTAAAGAATTTCATACTGGATAAATGTTCTGAATGTTCTGAATAAATGGTCATGTATGGTTATTGCAGCTATCATGGTTTCCATTTTTCCTTTTTGATACAGACTGGATGGGTCCAGCTCGTGCTCGGGGATCCGAAAGGAGTTCCAGATGAGATCCTAGCATATGATTCAAGTATCTGAGCCAAACACGACCTTTTTTTGTAGGGCCCAGCTTGTGCTCTTCTTGCTGATCTCTCAGGTGATACTTTGTTTATGGCTTACATTCAGGTCATCATAAGACTTATGAAACTTTGGCTTCTATATTATTATGCCTTGTACTACAGATCACAAACTAATGCAATCTAGTCAAACTCTGATATTTATCTAATGTTATTTATGTATTATTAATTTGGTATAGGTCCCGATCAACGGAATTCTGCAAATGCTATATTCTGTTTATGGATGGCAGTTGGAAATATCCTTGGGTTTTCTCCTGGTTCTAATGGAAATTGGCACAGGTGAGATTACATGCACTTTGTATCACACCTCATATTTAAGTTGTAGCATGGTGAAATTTGAGGGTCTTCTATTTGAGAGTTCTTGTATGGTAGTTTTGTTTTTGTTAAAAATATTTGTAAACAGTAAAAATTGCAGTTCGATTATGCAGATCAGTCCTAATACATCTCTCCTTTCAGAAAAGTTGCCACTAAAGAGTGTTAGTATTATGTGCTGTCAAGTTAGCTATGACTTACACTTCATTATGTTCATTCCTAGCAGGCCCATTACCATTTGTTTGGCGTTTCTCATACGCGGAGATAAAGAAATTAAGCAACTGGTGGATTCAGCAGTATTATCACTACACATTCAGATGGTTCTGTTTACAAAGCTCAGTTCCGAGGTGGTCTTGTTGCTGTTGTGAACGATGTAAGAATCTTTAATGAAGCGAAGGATGCCTCTAATAAGGAAGTGCAGCTCTTGATGCGGTTGAATCATCAGCTCTTGTAGCA
Organism: Kingdonia uniflora; assembly: GCA_014058105.1. Lineage (NCBI taxonomy): Eukaryota > Viridiplantae > Streptophyta > Magnoliopsida > Ranunculales > Circaeasteraceae > Kingdonia > Kingdonia uniflora. The sequence continues at coordinate 1,072,486 of JACGCM010002776.1, forward strand.
CGGAGTATGTGGTACCCTCTCTACCATCTCTTTGTACATGAGAAATAATTTTCCAAGAGCATCTATTTTTTTTTGCGGTTACACGACGTCATTTTGATCTGCTAATTTTTGTAATTTATCTTTCTTTGGAAATTATGTAATTGTGGCTTCGGCCATTTACAACGGTGAAATATATATATATATATATATATTTTTGTTTTGTAAAATGACTTTAGCCATGGCTAGTTTTGTAGTTAATAGCGAGTATTAGCCATAGATGAAACAGTGGCAATTAACAAGCATTAGCCACAAATATTATGGTGGTGATTGACAGGTATTAGCCACGGGACATTTCGTGGGAAAGTTTGTAGCCAATGAAGCCATTTGCCACGGTTTATAATGTATCAAATGTGCATTAATAGCCACGAAATAGCCACGGTACTTCCCGTGGCTATAACTGATTCATTGGCCACGGTTAGGTTTGTGCTTGAATATTAGCCACACCACCAGTTGACACGACCCTGGGCACGGGTATACTCGTGACGAATGGTATTAGCCACGGCCAGGCAGTGGCTATTGATGCTGATTCTAGTAGTGATTGGTAGTGACTAGTTATTACAAAGAATGCTCTGAGTAGGAAAAATGTCATTAATCTGTAGTTCTCTGGTCCTATGTATAGGTCTTATAATATGACAGTTATTCACTTTAATGACAAATGTTACAATCTTAGTTTTGATGAGTCTTCATAATAATTGTGTAATGGCATGAGTAACTATTCTGTCTTGTAACAACTTCATTAAATGACGTCGTGTGTTAGTGAGTTCGGGCTATTTCCACGGAGGTCAATATATTATCCCTTTGAGACCGAGAGTGAGAATAAGTCCCTACAACCGCCCCCTCTCAACCAAGAGCGCGAGTGGTGCTAGTTGAGAAACATTATTAGCGAGTGGTGTTGGTTACGAAGCATCATTAGTGCTGCATTAAATGTGTTAGGATCATTCCCAACGGCATGTAACTCTTTTTCTTTGTAATAGATATAATAGATGTATTGGTCAAATTGGATAAACCAATTGCTGACCTATAATATAATATGTTGGTCGAATTGGACAAACCAATTGTTGACCTATAATGTAATGTGTTAGTCGAATTGGACGAACTAATCATTAACCTATAATATGCAATCTGTTGGTCGACTTGGATGTACTAATTATCGACATGTAATGTAGTAGATGTGTTGGTCACATTGGATGAACTAATTGTTGACCTGTAATTTAGTAAATGTATTGGTCGCATTGGATGAACCAATTATTGACCCGTAATATAGTAGATGTGTTGGTCGAATTGGGATGAACCAATTATGGACTTGTAATATAGTAGATGTGTTGGTCAAATTGGGATGAACCAATTGTGAACCTGTAATATAATAGATGTGTTGGTCGAATTGGGATAAACCAATTGTGGACCTTTAATATAGAAGATGTGTTGGTCGAATTGGATGAACTAATTGTGAACCTGTAATATGCTATCTGTTGGTCGAATTGGATGAACTAATTATCAACTTGTAATATATTAGATGTGTTGGTCGAATTGGGATGAACTAATTGTGGACCTGTAATATAGTATATGTGTTGGTTGAATTGGATAGACCAATTGTAGACCTGTAGTATGTTAGTCGAGCTCGCCCCTAAGTATGATTTTGAGTCGATTAGATTAATAATGAGGTTGAGCATTGAGTCTGAAGTTGAGGTCGAACTCGCCCCCAAGTATCTTTTAAGTCGATTGACTGAATCTAATACTTGGGGTTTTACGAAAGCAAGTAGTAGTTTATGTGCCGAATTAGATGAATCAATTATTGACATGACGATGAGCTTTAAGTTATGTATTTGAGCATCGAGCTTGATAAAAACTTGGCAATAAGCTTTTATCTGATGATGAGCGTAGTTATGTGCTCGGGCATTCTTCTTGAAAATGAATTTGTAAAGTTTTAGGCTACTGAATGCACGAAAAACGTATCAGGATGGCTTCTTCACGCAGTTGGAGTAAGCAGCAGATTTGAACTTCTCAATTCCTCCGTTTGGTCGAACGTCTTCAATGTTGTAACCAAGGATCAACGGTTGTGATTTGATCTCATAAGATGGCGGAGGAGCATGGATACCAAGCAGCAGCAGAAGGCCATCTCTTCTGCACTAACAACTGCAGTTTCTTTGGAAGTTCATCAACGATGAATCTGTGCTTTAAATGTTTTCGTGATTTCTCTCTCAATGAACAACAAAACTTCGCTGCTAAGACCGTTGTCGAGAAATCCCTCGCTGATCCATCATCGTCTTCGTCGTTGCCTTTCAGATTCGTAGATGATCGTGATGATTCGATCATCAACGCTACTGTAACAACAACAGAATTGTTGGAACTGTTGACGGTGGCGGTATCGGTTTCAACGGTGGAATCCCAACCAATGAATTGATTCTCTCCAAACAAATCATACATGATAGAGCGCTGGATTGAGACAAAGTGAGGAAAGATTGGATGGTGGTGTTGTTGTTAGAATCAAAATCAGAATCTGATGGTGGAGAGAGGTTTAAGGTTTTCGATGCCATTAGAGATGAATTAGAGCTGAAACTGAAATGGTGAATTTGAAGAGAGAGATATCGCGAGAGAGTTACAGAGATGAGAGCGATGGAGATCGAGCAAGAGAGAGAGATTTTGTTTGCTACATTTCTCCTCTGATTTGATATTACAAGTTTTTTAGCTTGTTCTCTCGCCCCACTAGAGGATTGTGACTTGGGCTCGGCATTATGTGAAGCTGGTTCTGTATTTGAGCACTGTGGCTAATTGTTCGTAGTTCCCACAGACGGCGTCAAATGTAAGAGCCTAATTTCATATCTCAAACTTAGTATCTCACACCAAATACGATTAGAATGTTAGCAACAAATAAGTAATCACTAACATAAGATTTAGCGTAGAAAACCTCTGAATAGGTTAAAAATCACTAATTCTCTTGAGAATTTAGAATTATAAATCTTTATTGATAGTGAGTAACTATTACAAAGAACGCTCTGAGTAGTTATGTATAAACTTTTTTGATAGAAGAGTCTGCCCTTAATTTGTAGTTCTCTAGTCTTATTTATAGGTCTCATAATGATTGTACGTGTAACGGCATGAGTAACTCTTCTGGCTTGTAACGGCTTCATTAAATAATGTCGTGTATCAATGAGTTCGGGTTGTTTCCATGGAGGTCGATATCGTATCCCTGTGGCTTCATTAAATAACGTCGTGTGTCAATGAGTTCGGGCTGTTTCCACGGAGGTCAATCTTTTATCCCTGTGAGACCGAGAGTGAGAATAAGCCCCTACACTATTCAAACTCAAAAAGTAGTATAGTCTATGCACATCTTGCAAAGTAATGACGTATGTGCACATCTTGCTCTTTTAACATTTCCGAAGACAATATTAGTACCTCGCAGTTCAGTTTCTAGTTTTTGGGAGACTTCGTAAAAAAGTTACAAATCAATACTTCCTGGTTGACACGTATATGAAAAGTTTTTTCTAAAATTGAGATATTTGTGTAAATATATTCCTAAGATTGCCTACTTATAGTACACATCGACAATCCCACTGTGTATATAAGGATTCAAACTTAAACCGTACTTTAAAGCCTAACCATGAACTTCCCTCCCATGTTCCTGACTCCTTGAACTCCAACACGCACTCAAGATAGCAGTAAAGGATGCTCATTCCATCGAATCCTATTCTCCTTTATCTGAACAAATAACTTTAATGCCTCATTTAAATAACTATTCTGTGCATAACCCGAGACCAATGTAGAAGAGCCTAATTTTGTAATAGCTCGAATAAACTCTTACATCGAATGTACTTGTGGCACAATTAGTATAACCAATAATATAAGATGACACAGGTGGTTAGCATGGAAACCTTTGAATAAGTGAAAACCACGACCTCGGCTTGATGATTTAGTAACTGTAACTTTATTGTTTGAAACTGATATTTCGATTACAAGCTATGATCCCTTGTGCTAGAAAAACTTTGGTCCTTATTCCTCTGTATCTCATTCCTTTTATAGATATCATCCTCAGTTTGTTTTTGTATGAGAGCACGTTCTCCTGAAAATGGGGGTAAACGGTAGCTAGACCTGCAACTGCTAGTTCGTGGGAGACATTTGTCCTTGACTTGTTCCGTTTCATTTGGAGTGCTCGAGCCACGTTCTTTTTCTGTTAGTGGTTTAAATGTTATTGTTGACAACGTATGTTATGTGTATGTTGTGTGAGTCTAGTATGGTATTAGCTCGATGATATCTGAGCTCGAGGGATAAGTCTTTATAATCGCCCCCTCTCAACTAATGGTACGTGTGTCTTGAGTTGAGAAGGTTCAATTGAGGTCAGTATTGGAATACAAATAAGTTGTCTGATATAGGTAATGATGGATTTGTTGATGTGGAATTTTATCTTGGAAGTGTAATGGACTGTTGAAAATTTAAATATTGTAATGACTGTGACTGTTTCCGTTAGCTTTTGGGTTTCCCATAAGCATTCTTTGAATGATGACTGCTTTGGAAATCCTTTCATGCATTGAATGTTCTCTCTGTATATATACTACTGCTGTTGTACATCCGATTATTCTTCTTCTAGCACTCTATTGTTTCAGATCTTTTATAAGTATTGTTCTCCCTCGTCATTCTTTGTTAGTGAAAAATGGTGACTACCCGACATTAATCGTATGAAGTAGGGTTCTTGCCAAAGTGTAGGAACTTTAATTTCATTACTTTGGGACCTAGTCCCTAGATCTTCCCACTCTCATTACTATTCATCCTACATATCATGGTATGACGTATGAGGAGGTAGTGGAGGCGGATAATGACTACTATCAGATGATGTGGTTTCATTATCTGGTGGTATCTAGGCAGCAGCGCAGGGTGTGTCTACTTCTTCTTACTGCGGAGGCAGTTTTAGAAGAGGACGAGGCGGCTGGCGTCCGTGCCAGGAAGTCTCGCCGCTATCCTACGAGTGATTAGATTCCAGTGGTAGAAGTGGTGGTAGAAGCATTTTTTCTACAACCATCTTCCTTTTCTCGCAGAAGTAGTGGTTTCAGATGTGGAAGAGGTACTCTGTTACAACCATCTTCCTTTTCTTGCAGAAGTAGTGGTTTCAGAGGTGGAAGAGGCTTTTGGCACTCGTTCTTGGAAGTTTTGTCGATAACTGCTAGCGATTGGACTCTATAGATCTATTTGTAGCTTTTTGTATGTAATGTATTATGTTGTTAGTGCTCTGCTTATTTATGACAATATTTTGTGTTGTAAGCAGACCCTTGTTCTAAAGTGAGGATAGAGGAATATTTAATCGATACAATAGCCCATGAGGGAGTTGAGCTGGAAGCTGTGTTGGGAGAACTTAAGATAAGTAGGCACAAGAGGGTTAATAGTAAATCTGTTAAAGTCCAAAAGTCTCAGGCCAAGAGAAAAATAATTAGAAATTGGCCCATCTGCTAGGCTGAAGTGGAATCATCAGCGAACATTGGCATGGTGCTAATTTTAACAAAAGCTGCACCCATGTCTCTGAAGCCGAGGCCTGCAGGTTCCATATTTGGCAAAGCAAGCCAAAGGCAATCTAAGAGGAGAATCACGAAGGCTGATGGCTCAAAGTTTGGGACCACAGAGAGTGGGGAGGCCAAGATGGCCTCAAAAAAGAGAAATGCGGACAGTCCCCCTCTTGTTGTAGTGAACGAGGCGAAAAAGCGGTGGCGGAAACGAGCTTAGAGGTGGAGATGGTTGCTCTGGAAGAAATATTTAAGACTATGGTGTTGAAGGACGCCGATGAATTCTCCTCTTCAATTCATGCCGAGCTGTGTAGGGTAAGTGGAAAAGTAATCGTATTATTGTATTTTGGGGATGTATTTCGTATACTACTTTTTTTTTGCAGGCATCCTGTATTCTGAGGGGGATCACCCTTGGTGTCGAGGAGGGGAGGCTGGCGGTGAAGCAGACTGTGGAGTTTGAGAAAGAATTGGCTGAAGAACAAGCCAATCTAGTGGCAGAGAGGTCGCGATTTACCTCCGAAGTCACGAACCTGTGGGTTACATTCCAGGGAACCATGGACCAGCTCGTGCTAGAGGACAAAAAGAAGGTAAAAGAAGTGAGTGTTGTTTGTGATAATCTCGCTCAAAGGCTCTATAAGGATGGGTATATAGAGGCCAACATTATTGCTATAATTGAAGGAAGATCTTTGGATATTGTAGGGCCTTATATAGCTGAGGACCTTGTAGATGGGAGTACTCCAGTTCGAGAAACCATGTCAGGATTAGGGGATATGTATCCTGTCACTCATGAAGAAAAACAAGCAGTGGACGACCAAGAGAAGGTAGAATAATATATAATATAATGTCGTTTTAGAAAATTCTGAAATTGGAGTAGGGAAAACATTTGTACTTGATTATTTTGAGTAGGAAAGCTATGATGTTGTTATACTGTGCATCATAATTGAGGTGTTAAATAAAGAGCTCGCTAGGGACAAATTGTTGTATATAAACTTAATGAGCTGTGCATCATAATTGAAGCGTTAAAGAAAGAGCTCGCTAGGGAGAAAAATGTTGCCCAAGCAGCAGCTCTCTTGACTGGACGCACTGAGGTTCAAGTGAGAAAATATAGAGAACTTAGTGAAGACCACTGGAGATATTTATGTGCAGCTCGTTTAGGATAGACTAAAGATAAAATGGAGAAAGACAAAGTAATTAGAAAAGATAAGAGTATGTACTTAAAAATGCGGCCTTTCCTTCCTGGCGGTATGAGAAAAAATATTCCAAAATCGACCAAAGACCTTATAAAGTTGACCCTCTTTCTAGAAGCTAAAATAAACAGTGAGAGGGGGTTAAAAGAGGTGTGGCTTAAAATGTTATAACACGGACCTATTTATCTAGATCCCGAGATCGTAGAAGTATTGGCCACCAGAGGGAGGAACCTGCATAGCTTAAAAGCTAAAGAAGTATCAACTCATGCTAGCGTGTCAATGATATATATATATATATATATATATATATATATATATGACCACTGTAAGATCTGTAACCAACTATTATGTGAACTGTTTGTGATGTAGAACTATGTTTGTATGAGAGTTATATTTTGTCGTGTCCATGATAAATATCAAACTGTTCGTGCAGATCGAGTTAGAAGTTATGCGAGGTCGGCACCAAAATTTGTCTGAACTTCTCGCAAAAATGGTCGTCGAGCTGGAGGTGACTCGTGCATCTTTGGAAGATATTGACGAGTTAAATATGAAATTAGAGGTGAAAGTGTTTGAGTTAAATGAAATATTGAAGAAAAAGGACAGTGAATTGGGTAGCATTCAGGACGAGTTAGTGAGCGCTCAAAGTGAAGTTAAGAAATTGAATAACACGGTAAAGAATCTGGAAGGAGAAGTATTAACAGCTTGTGGTTGTTGGACAGAAGTGGTAAATAGCTTGAAGGGGAAGAGTAAAGATGCGGATCACGCTCAATATCGTATTAGAGGGTTAGAGGCGAAAGCAATAGAATTAAAATACAATCTTATTAATGTTAGGGAGAAATTGAGGAAGAAGGAGGTTGAATTTGTTAGTGTATAAGCTGGGTTGGCGAGTACTGAAAGTGAGATGTAGAAGTTAAGTGACACTGTAAAGAGGAAGGAGGATACTGTTGAGAGTACGCAAAGTTATTGTGATAAGGTCGTTGAACGAGTAGAGAAATTGAAGGAAGAAATATCAAGTGCTCGTGACAGTAAGACGGAGGTGATGGAGAGATTGAAGAAGAAATATAAGGAGGTGGACGATTTTAGGGAACAACTGGGGAAGAAAAATCTCGAAGTGAAATCTCATATGGAACAAATAGCGATGCTAGAGGCCGATCTAAAATATGTTTGAGCTGTAGTAAGGAATTCAAATGAGAAAATAAGAAATATGGAGACCGAGCTAACAAATGTATGAACTAGGGAGGTGGACTTAATTATGAAGACTCAAAAATTGGAGGCAGATCTTTCAACATCTGAGCGTGCACTCGATGGAGAGGTCGTTCAAAGAATGTATAATCAAGAGAGAATGGAGGAATCGATCGTTATGCTGGGTCAGATGGATAAGTTAATGAAAGTGATGGAGGAACATAATACTGTCTTATCTTCTGAAAATATGAAAGAAAGAGATCGTTGTAAGAACTTAAAAAATCTGATAAAGAATGGTCAGGAAAGGTTTGTTGAGCTTGTTGTATCTAACAGAGATAAACTTGCAACCGGTGTGGTGCATTAGAAGGAGATGGCAGCAGTGCTCGCATACTTTGTAAATGAGATTACGAGAATTGAAGAAGAGAGAGAGATACTTTGCATGATAAGATGATTGTAAAGGGGGTAAAGTGTGAAATAGGTTTAGTACGCTCTAAATATTTGGAATGATTTATATCTAAGCTTGGAGCTCTTACCCCAGGACTGGTGGACAAAGGTAGAGACATTGTTGCTACTAGAGTACCATAATTTAGAACTTCTGAAGTTGGTAGAAACTCGTCTGACGTTTCAAGAAATCGATCTGTGTAAAAGAATTCGTGAACTATTTTTGTTTATGTTATAGTAGATATTTGGATAGAGTAAAGCTAGTTTTACCGTTTACTTTATCTTTTGAGATTGAGTAAATAAATATATGTATGATAGTAGAGAGTAATGTGGGAAAAAATTTAAAAGTTTTTATAGATGAGAAAAAAATGTACATGCTGTTAGAGATCTTAATCTTTCTTTTAGAATGTGAAGAACAATGGTAAATGTATCTTGTGCTTGGAAAAACTAGGGATTTAGCGATAGAATCGCTTCAACCTCCTAGTGTTCTAAGGGCTTGATATCTTGATTCCATCTTTTGTCATGAGGTAGTAGTATCCAAGGCCGGTTTGTCCTACCACAAGAAACAAACCTTCCTAATTCTCTGCGAGCTTTCCTGCATTTAACTTTTTTATGTTCTTCGGGATTTCTTGGAGGACTAGGTTATCAATTTCGAATTCACGGCTCCGAACTCTTTTGTTGTATGAACTGGCTAGCATATGATGATATCGACCCAAGTTGGCAACAGCTCAAGCTCATGTTTCATCGATCAAGTTCATATTGCAGGCTAACTCAAACTCATTTTATTCATCAGTGAGCTTATGATCTTTGATGGGATAATGATATTCTGTTGGGATTCCAGCTTCTGTTCCATAAGTAAGAAGGAATGGGGAACATCCTATTGATTGTCTTAGTATTGTATGGTAGGCCCACATGATGTGTGGCAATTCCCTTATCTAATTTCCCTTCTTCATTGATTTGAGTCTCTTCTTGATCCCATCCACTATGGTATTGTTCGTGATTTCGGCCTGCCCATTTCCTTGGGGGTAGTATGGATTGGACGGTGAATGAATGATGTTGTGTTTGTATATAAATACCACTACCTCCTCTCTATCGAACTGTGATCCGTTATTGATCTGAATTAGGTGGGGGCAACCAAATTGTATGATTATATGTTCCCAGATAAATGAGATGACTTCTTCTTCTCGAGTTCGACATAGCGGAACTGCTTCTACCCACTTCGTAAAATAATCTGTTGCCATGAATAAGAACTTTCGGTTACCCGACATGTTTGGGAATTCTCCCACTAGATTGAGTATCCACCTCTTGAAAGGCCAGAATACTTTACTGGCATGGAGCTCGAGTGTAAGTGCTCAAATCTTGTTACCATGTCGCTGACATGCGTCGCATTTGCATGAGTATTCTTCTACCTGTTTTCTCATTCCTGGTCGGAATAGTCCTTGTGTAATTGATCTATTTGCAAGAGATCGACCTGCGACATGGGAGCCACAAGCCCCCTCGTGTAAATCTTTTAACATCCCATCAGCTTCTTTTATTGAGAGACACTTGAGGTATGGACCAGTGACCGGTCTTCGATATAAACTGTCTTTCCGAACTATGTAACGCTTTGAGTTATCAATTAACTATTTGTGCTCTTTTGGATCTTCTGGAAGTGGCCCATCACATTTGTTCTCTGGGCTAATATATGCGAGGAAAGGCTTCCTCTAATCGCCGTCTCTTTCTTCACCGCCCCTAGTGTTGATCGTGCATATCGTTGGGAGATTAATGTTGGGGGTTGAAATTACTTCGATTTGGAGGTACCTTGCTTATGTACCTAAGACCCCGACTAGGTAAGCCAAAGAATCGGCGTGTCAGTTTTCTCCATAAGGTAAATAATCGAGAATAGCCTTTTCGAATCTGCTCATCCTGTTAGTAACGAGGGCTGCACAGTCAAATATTTTACCATTCTTCTTGAATCGCTCGAAGTAGTGATGGACTATTAGCAATGATTATGTATAGACCGATAGTTTATGAACTTCGTTCTCCAATGCCATGTCTAAACCATGAATTTATGTTTTGTACTCTGTGACATTGTTCGATACTTTAAAGTTTAATCGGATTGACTTCTCGATTCTGTCATTTGAAGGTGTAATCAGTACGATTGCAATTCTTAACCCTGTGGGTCCTGTTGATCTTCTTCTGTTAGATTTGGATCGTACTCTTCCTAATCTGAATCTTCTACTAGGAAGTCTGCTAAAAAATCAGCTACTGCTTGACCTTTCTCTGAAGTTCTCTGTTCGAATTTGATATCATGTTCCCCCAAGCTTACAGACCATTGTTACACTCTGCACGATTTTTACTTTTTATATAATATTTCCCAAAGGGGATAGTTGGTCAGGACTTTGACAGGATGAGCTTGAAAATAGTGTTTAAGCTTCTGGAAAGTATAGACGAGTGTGAGGAGAAGTCATTTCTGTCGGTGTGAGGGTCTTGCTTATAAAATGCACTGGCTACGCAATCTTTCTGTCGAACCGAATAAGAACCGAGCTGAGAGAGTTATTTATAATTGTGAGGTAGATAATTAATTTCATATTATCTATCGGGGTGCTCATTATGGAAGATTTTCCAAGATAGATTTTGAGTTCTTGAAAAGCTACTTCACATTCTTTTGTCCAATCGATCTCTTCATTTTGTTGTCATTTGCCTCTTCTGGTGGATTTATAAAGTAGCATGAACAACCATCAACAGTGATCTGATGACTTGGAGAGGAATCTGTTCATAACTGCATTCTTGCCAGTAAGCTTTTGTACATCATTCTTTATTTGTGGTGACGGCATGGAGATTAGAGCTCGAATCTGATCTGGATCAGCTTTGATTCATTTGTTACTGATGAGATGTCCCAAGACCTTGCCAGAGTGCACTGCAAATCAACATTTATTTGGATTGAGCTTCATTCGGTACGATCGTAATATTTTGAAGACTGTATCGAGATGTGCAATATGACTTCCATAGCTTTATCTCTTATGCTCAATTTGTGACACATTTTTGCTTGGTCAACTCCTAGCATTTCTTAGAAAGTTCATGCGAGGACACCTTTGTTCATATGTATGAAATGTATTAGAGATTCCTTCTCCTATTGGATAAGCTTGGTACCAATATATGTTCCCCTGTTATGTCCATCGATCTCAATGTACTATGTAGGTTCTACTGTGGAAAGTTAATCATTGGCGTGATCAGCTTTCTGTAATTGTTATGCAGCAAATTTGTCAGATGTGTCAAGTATGCCAGATACTATGTTTTCGCAAGCTTGAGAAATTTTTTAACTTCCTTTGATCTCATAGATGTCATTATTATATTTAAAATGTAGTGCCTGATGGTATGTAGGTGGGATAATTTCCATATTGTGCAACTAGCAATGGCCCATTATCCCCAGGTATTGGGACTTTGTATTGAAGATATAGATAGTAACGTCGAGAGTGGTGGGTCCAGTAGTTATCGATAAGATAATCTTTCCTACTTGTTCTTCTTTAGATCTGTTAAAGCCACTGATATCGATGTCATTTGGTACAAGTTTGTCGGCTAGTCCCATTTCTCGATTGTGCTCTAAAAAAGGATTTCGAGACTACTTCCTATATCTACCATCATGGGGTACGTGACAAAGTTCTTCATTTTGAGCATGATTACCAGTGCGTCATGATATGGGAACTTGACATGACCTATGTCGTAAACTTCAAATGAAATTCTAGCTCGTCGATTGCTTGATTCGGGATAGAGTTTAGCTTCTTTATCCTGAACTGTGAGGTCACAGCACTCTGTTAGACTCCTCCTTTTGAATATGGTTGAATTGTTGATCTGGTTGATCTCGATCATGTGATTGTGGTAGATGTGGTACAAGTATTTTTTATCGGATTGATCTTCGACCTGAATTACTTCGACTTGCTTCTTATTGCTTTCATTCTTATATCCTTCCAGATCGATAATGTACTCGTGCATTCTCCTATCTTTGAAAATATACTCCAACAATCTTAGTACAGCGTAATAGTTGTCAGTTTCATGATGTATTATCTTATGGTGCATACAATACGATTTGCCTTCAATTGGCTCCAGAGGCTGAGCTACACGGAAGAATTTGTCTTTCTCCAATATGGGATAGATTGCAGAGATCCTGACATTCATCTTTGGAAGGACCAGTTTGGGTAATAAATTTCCTTTTGTGATTTGCTTGTATTTGTTTTAGTTCGCTTCTTATCACCCTAGCTATCCTTGTGTTCACTGTCTCTATCTGTGTTTTGACCTTTCGTGGCGAAGATATTTTTAGTAGATTTATATTTTTTGGTCATCATCCTTCCGAGGATGTTAATAGTAGCTTACCTTGGTAGGCATGTCTTCCAAAGTTGAGAGTTTGTTCAAAAACATATGCTCTTTCACTTTACAATCAATCAGTAGTATATTGATAAACGCTGAAACGGCTGTCTTCTGATAGTGATTATCAACCTCCCGAGCAAGTTCAAGATTTTTTTTTGCAAAGACCTCGAGCTTCTCCCCCTGAGACTGTTTAAGACTAATAAGAGTGTATAAATTCTTTTTTGTGTCTTTATTATGGGCGTACATTTTGAGGAAGATCTTCTGTAGTTGGTCGAACGTGAAGATTGAATCTTTATGTAAAGAATGGAACCATCGGAGCGGTTCTCCTTGTAGGCTTGTAGCGAATAGTCGACACAGAATGCAGTTCAAATTTAAATACAACCCCAATGAATCTTGGAATTACTAGATGTATTCTTTAGGATCGGTGCCTTTGTACTTACGTATCTTCAGAGTATGGAAACCTATCGGTACTTCCTTATCAGACAACTCTTTGGCGATCGAACTACCTTGCAATTTGGTCAAATCGTCCTACTGCTGAGAGCTTGAACTTATATTAATTCCTTGATTCGCTGACCCATGTGTTCCTGTGTGATGTACTGACATGGCTCTAGAACAGCTTGGCATACAGGCCGAGGGTTATGAGTACCACTTCCCTCACTCAAACGTTCACGAACTGGTACCTTGGATAGAGGTCGTGGCTCTTCTTCTTGATGCTTGGAGAGCCTGCATCCTCTGCTAATCTCTGACTGATCTTCCCGTCCTAAATGAATTGAAGCTTTTAGTACGTGTGGATCGTTACGTTGATGCCTGGAAGCTCCTCTATTAGGGGCCCCTCGAGGTCTCAACCTATCTTTTGCAAAAACTATAGAGTTCGTCGGTATCTGATCACGTTCCTTGAGAGGTTGAACCTGTTGATTATCTTGTAGTGCTTTCAAAGCAGTCTGCAACGTGGTCATCTATTCTTCATGTCGTTTAAACTCTGCTTGTCGTGCTCAATGTTCATCTTCAAGTTCTTGCTCTCGATACTCTCAGTTGTGTAACAACTGACGTTTGAGCTTATTCAGCTTCTTTGTTCCAATGTTGAGGTTCGTCCTTAATTCTGCTATCTAATCAGGTTCTATTAAGAATTCATGCTGAGCTGCTGTGGCTTGTCGCTTAGAGGTCACCATGATTAAAAATTAATTGTTGAGTAACTGTCTACCTTAGGATTTCTTTAAAATGTCTTCTTTCCCACAAACAGTGCCAAATGTAAGAGCCTAATTTCGTAATAGCTCGACACCGAATGTACTTATGACACAATTAGTATAACCAAAAATATAAGATGACACAGGTGGTTAGCCTGGAAACTTTTGAATAGGCAAAAATCACGACCTCGGCTTGAGAATTTAGTAACTATAACTTTATTGCTTAAGACTGATATTTTGATTACAAGTTATGATCTTTTAAGCTAGAAAAACTTCGGTCCTTATTTCTCTGTATCTCATTCTTTTTATAGACCTCATCGTCAGTTCGTTTTCGTGTGTGAGCATGTTCTCCTAAAAATGGGGGTAAACAGTAGTTAGACCTGCAACTGCTAGTTCGTGGGAGACAGATGTCATTGACTTGTTCCATTTTATTTGGAGTGCTCGAGCCACGTTCTTCTTCAGTTCGTGGTCCAAGTGTCATTGTTGATAGTGTATGTCACATGTATGTTGCCTGAGTCTGGCGTGGTATTAACTCGATGATATCCCAGCTCAAGGATAACTCCCTACACATTGTATTCCACGTAACTGTATCATTTAACTCATGAACTTCCCAAAACAACTTTTGACCCTTCTCAACCTCCTCATTTATGTAAAATTCCGCAACCATCGCATTCTTAGAAATCAAATACATCCCATAGAAACTCCCACTATAAGCCACACACAAATTTTCGAAACACCAAAATTTTGAATACACATCAATCAAAGAACTATAGTCATTTACCGTTTTCACCATGTAGCAATGCAATTGATGTAACACATCCTTCATAGGATCGTCTACCCACCGTATGACCTATGTTTAATTAATATTTTATATTTTATGTTTAGCTTAAGCTCTGTTAGAGAGGTCCAATCTGAGTTATTAGCAGTTTCTATTTCAATTAGAATTAGGGTTTCTAATTCTAAACGTGATCTTCATATGAATTGGTACCTGCCTCGTGGAAAATTCACGACGAAGAAACCTACGCTCACCGACAATTTAGCGAGGATATCGGATAAACTTGATAAGCTTAAAAAGCTTTTTAAGGCTTTGGGTATGAGAGTTTTTTTCCCGCCCCCCAATCAGCGGTGATTTTACCACCTATTTACGACGATTATCCTAAAGATTGGAGCACCACCGCACAGACCAGTGAAACGGAAACTCCGTCTGTATGCCTTCCTGTCGATAACGACGTGAGATCGGAAACTCCTATGTTTGATACGGCGAGCAAAGTTTCATCTTAGAAGGTCCGGACAATGACTTACTATCTCACCAACAACCAAAGTTTCATCCGGAATTGGGATAAGGTTTGAAAACCCTAAAAAGGTCTTTGCAGGTCTTGCGATGGGACGAAGATTAGATGCGAGAGAAAGGAGAGAAATGCTCTTCGACGTGGTCCATGCCGAGAACAACTACTACCGAATCGACTCTTTACAACGGAAAGATTGGAGTTTAGGATTTCACATTAAATTATTTTTAGAAGAAATCAAAACCACAATTGCAGTGAGCACAAACGAAGGAGGAAGGAAGATAATATTGAATGGTTTTGATCGGTTCGCAAAATCAGCACACCCAAGTTGCTGGTTTTAATCGCAAAAACGAAGCAGGCTCGTAGGAAAAGAAAATCACAGTTGATGGGAGAGATGAGATGATGTCACGTGACAGGCACATGGCTTACTTCGACCCGCCCCAGCTCCTTGACCCAGATCCATCCCAAACCCGAAAAAAAAATCAGCCCACCAAACCAAACAGACCCCTGCTACTCGACCCCGACCCGGGCCCGAACGGAGCCAAAGTACTTCGCCCAACTTCGCGTACCAGCTTATCGTTAATCCAGGTTCTTCAAAGAAGAGAGGTAGAGGATGAAGGAGAAGGGAGTAATGGGATGAGAGAGGCTAGTTTCAAATTTGTTAATGGTGGGACCACAAGAGAAAAGGTATGGAAAGAAGAACAAAAGATGTTGTATTTTGTTGGTGGGGGAGAAACTAGAGAGTGCAACAGGGTGCACCACACCCATATCAAACTCCAACACATGCTTGCCATGCGCTCCAACATATCCCACAAACATCTCCAGCGGTATACGCAATAAATGTGCCCCACCAAGTACGACGTCAAATCGGGCCTCACCCGAGTACCGAGAAACCCTCGTTTGTTGATCCGTTTTGGGAGGGTTTTCTATCAGGTTTTGACAAGCAGATAACCCCGTTTTCTTCAATTTTGGACATTCTTCAACATTGGGATTTAAAGACCTCAAGTACAATCGCGGGGTACAAAAAATTCCGTAGAAGACTTCAAGATGTTCAGCGAGTTCTACAAGACGAAGACGAAGATGAAGGTAAGATGCACACTACATACGTTCGTGAGTCCTCTGGAGCACCGCCCCTCGATTTCGTGGACGAAATCTTCTCAGACAGAGGGTTTGATGTGACACATCCTTCATAAGATCGTCTGGCCACCGTATGACCTATTTTTAATTAATATTTTATATTTTATGTTTAGCTTAAGCTAAATTCTATTTCAATTAGAATTAGGTTCATAATTCTAACCGCCTTTGTGTTCTAGAAAATGAGAAGTCTAGATTATTTGATGTGAGTTATTAGCAGTTTCTAAATTTAAGTAAAATTCTATTTCAATTAGAATTAGGTTCATAATTCTATATTATTACCAGAAGTAAAAATATTTATCTTATTTTCTTGAGAAACCCAACTACAACCAGCAAGCTTCTGAACTTCCCCACCTCTGATCTTCCTTCTTATCCTACTCATATCACTCCAGTTTCCCGCTGTAGCATAAACATTAGCTAACTGCACATATCGAGCTCCATTACATGTTTCTACTCTTAAGAGGTTCTCCTTGGCTTCTCTCATCAATTTCTTGTTCCCGTTCAACTTACAAGCATTCAAGAACGACCCCCATATCGTGGAATCTAACTCGATGAACTCTGCCGCCTTTTTCAGTAAGTTTGTCCGGCCATAGAGATCAACCATGCAAGAATAGTGATGGATTTCCGGAGATAAGCCGTAAGTATCTGTCATGGAAGTAAAATATTTCTCCCCCTTTTCTACTAACCTAGCATGACGACAAGCAGAGAGAAGGGCATCAAAGGTAATCTCATCAGGTTTAATACCTACATCGAGCATTTCCTCAAACAACACGATAGCTTTGTTTTCATATCCATGGTGAGCATAACCAGCTATCATTGCATTGTACAAGACTATCTTTACAAAAAATGCATCGAAAAAAATGTCAACTATAGATGAACGCATGGATCTGTTTTCCAGGATTTAGGGTTGCTTGTATTGCATAAGCGCCAAGAACGCTGGTGAGGATCATAGCATCAGAAACCGATATATTTGCTGTTGGTCTATGGCCAATTTCCCTGCAAAGTTCAAAAACAGTCTCACATTGACAAACCTATCCAAGCAACGGAGTTTTTTTCTGTTAACGAATCAAAAAGCTTTCGTGTTGCTTATACATTCCCTTGAGAAAAATGCCCAGCAATTAGTTTAGTGATTGCAAAGGTATTTTCAGTATCGATATTTGCACAGACGGACTCTGTATACCTTCATATTCACAAAAGAACTGGTGTTAAAATTGGATAAATTTTCTAGGATTCGCCAAACAGCAGAAGTAAAAGCATATCATGGCAATTCTTACAGTTGTAAACATTATCTAAACTAAACATTTTTTCCTGACAAACTTAGATGGGTTCATTCTATTTGTATGCATGTGCTCGTGGAAAATGAAGGAAAAGAAAAATGAATTTGCCTGTGTGGAAAGTCAGGAAAATAGATTTCCAGGACTTCATGTTCTACCAAGGAAATGCCATATAATAAATTTGGTTTTCTTTCCTTACATTTTTTTTCATAAAACACACACCTTGAATGCCTACTCAAACACATTGAAATAATTTAGAAAACCTCAAACCTTATACTAACTTACAAATAATACATTGTTTATAAGCACATGTTCCTCCAGTAAGTATATGGAGGCAAATAGAGTTTTTTAGACTTTAGACCCCACTTATTTGATCTTCTTTGGCCTTGCCCCTCGCATTTGACACTTCTTAGATTTTAGACCCCAAAATTCTATTTTAGTCGGTCAACTGGGTCAGTCCGGTATTGACTGGGTTAAGAATGAGAAAATACATTAGTACCCTTCAACATTCAAATCTTTCTCCGGGTTTTTAGTTGATTTTTGTTTAAGCAGAACAAGTTTTGTCGAAGATGAAAAACCCCCAAATATCAAAGATTACTGATCATAGTAACTAAAATCCGGGGGATAGTCAGAAATAGCTTAACTAAAATCTCCCGGCTCTTGAATCACACTTGAAGGTTCTTTCTCTCTCATTTTCCATTTATGTCGAACCCTAAATCCCTTGCTATTTTTGATGCTTTCTCTTGAATTAGATGGTCTGGGATTACTGAAATTCATTACTTGATTGTGGTTATTAGTATTGTTTTTATTTTAATATATACTTGATTCGCTTTGTTTCTGCCAATCTTTCGCATTATCAAACGTTGAATTTGGGTTGGAATTGTGGTTTCCATAATGTTGAGTGTGGTTAAGGTGAATCTTTCCTCCAAGGTTCCGGTTGTAGGAAGCGAGGTTTCAGCGTCTATACTTTGGCGTCTATCCGATGGTTCGATACGCAACGACGATGATAGTGTTGGATTGAGACCAATTCATGGTTACCACTTTGTTTATAAGTAGTACCGACTTAAAAGTGAGAAAACAGTAGCTGTTTGTTATGTACATTCATCTGAGCAAGCTACCTTGCAATGCTTGGCTTGGGTCAAAGTAAAAATACCCGTGGCCTATAGCTATCATTGCTCTTCTAGGTGCTTTTCAGAATCATGGGAACACCATCACGCTTTACATGAACGTGCAGCTTTTACTCTTAATGAAAATGGAAATGAGGAGGAAGAGATATCGGGAAAGTTTGATTTTGGTTCGAGTTTGTCTAGTTCAAAACCCAGCATAGGGCAAAACCCTGGTTTAAATAATGGGTCGTCACATTTATACCCTACAGCTATTGCGGAAAGAAACAACGGTGCGATATGGCTTGAAGTTGGATGCTCGAAAACATATACACCAACAGTTAACGATATTGGCCATATCCTCAAGTTTGATTGCTTAGGAGTAAATGCAAAGACCAAGGTAGCTGCAGGGGACACTAAAACTTTCTTGACATCCCGGGTACAATCGTCTCCCATCCCCAGTCCCCGATGTTTGATTTCAGTCAGCAAAGTTGATGTGACGGGACGCTTAGATTTCGATAGTAGTTCGGGAACCTTTACCGTGCTCTCATACAACATTCTGTCCGATGTGTATGCTACAAGTGAGTTATACAGTTACTGTCCTTCTTGGGTGCTTTCTTGGCTTTGCAGGAGGCAGAATTTGTTGAGAGAGATTCTTGGGTATAATGCAGACATCTTATGTCTTCAAGAGATACAAAACGACTAGTTTGAGGAATTTTTCAAACCTGAATTGGACAAACATGGCTATCAAGCTCTCCACAAAAAAAAGACAACAGAGGTTTGTAACCGGAATGCATCTGCCATTGATGGTTGTGTGACATTTTTCCGAAGAGACAAATTAGCACATGTGAAAAAATATGAAGTCGAATTTAATAAGGCAGCACAATCTGTGACTGATCAAATAGCTCCAGGTGCTGCTCAGAAGAGAACTGCTCTGGATCGAATGCTTAAGGACAATATTGCTTTAATAGCGGTTCTGGAACCAAAGTTCAGCAATCATGTGGCTGATCCTCCTGGCAAAAAACGACTTCTTTGCGTGGCAAATACACATATACATGTTCACCAAGATCTCATGGATGTTAAGCTCTGGCAGGTTCAAACCCTCTTGAGAGGATTGGAGAAAATTGCTGAGTGCAGACATTTCAATGCTAGTTTGCGGAGATTTTAATTCCACTCCTGGAAGTGCGCCTCACACACTTCTTGCAACGGGTAAGGTTGATCAGATGCATCTAGATTTGGTGATAGATCCCCTAGGAATACTGCATCCAACAAATAATTTGCGACATCAGCTTCCACTGCCACTGGTGAGTGCGTACTCATCCTTCGCAATACCAACCGCTGATCCTGGTATTGAGAAAGAAAAAACTAGAATGGACCTCAAAACAAATGAACCGTTCTTTACAAATTGCACTCGAGATTTTCTTGGCACAGTTGATTATATATTTTACTCAGCGAACTCGTTGATGGTTGAATCATTATTGGAGCTTGTGGATGTGGGGTGCTTACAACTAGAAACAGGACTACCTTCTCCAGCGTGCTCTTCTGATCATATAGCACTCTTAGCCGAATTTCGTTTTATGCCTAGAATGAGACGTTGACGATAAAGGGGCCTCAAGTTTTACTAATTAAGAGGTCATAAGCAAAGATCGATCCAGCCGACTTCTTTTTTCGGGACAAGGGTAGATCGCACTCATTATAGCATCGTCAGTTTTCTTAAATTATATCGGCATCATACAGATATGATGCCACTTTTTATTTTCTTGATATGAATTTTCTTCCTTTTCCATCATATGACACTGGTTGGAATTTCAAAAGGTACAAAAAAAATAAAAAATAAAAAATTATAGGGTCAGCAAAATCAGAAGTTAACATCGAGATAGAGTTTGTGCTAAGCTTAAGACAGCTTCTGAGCGTCGATAATCCAGGTGAGTATTAACTTTTCTGTGTGTGTCCAACACTCTTGAACTCTTGAACTTTACTATGACTAATTATAGCTAATGTTAGTATCATAGATGGGCTCTTTGAAATCTAGAAGTTGAATGTTTTTTTCTTTCCCATAAATCCATACCACTTGTCCAATTGAAATCGATTTCCTTTTTGAGTGTTTTTCCTAATGATTTTCAATGAATCCATTAGCTCAAAATGGCTAGAGCACTCAACTGATTGAGGGGATGGTGGTTCGAGTCCACCTGGGTTCAAATCGGTATGTAAGAAAAGAAAACTACATACTGCCCTATTGGGTATAAAATTTGATTTTTATTATATTCATTTATAGGAAAAACGACTATAAGGATACGTCCTAATGAAACGACAATTGTCTCTTAAAATAAACGACAGTAAACAGTAGAGAAAGACATGATTCCATAAATACATATAGCATTAGAGAGCTTAAACAGAACACTTGTTAGACTAAGACAATGCTACCCTCCCGATGAGAAACCAACTAAAAAAAATTATAATGAAATGTTGTCAATATACTATAATGTCTAATATGGACCAGGAACTTTTGACAGTGTATGCAACAAATAAATTACAGGTGATATAATGTAGTTTTCTATGGATATGTGAAAAGGAAAACAGTGTATCTTTCATATGGAAAGAACTCTGTGTTTGTTATGGAAAGAACTGTGTTCGTTATGGAAAGAACTCTGTGTTTGTTTTCTACTATCCTGAACTCATGATAAAATATTCATCTATGCTAGGAGCAGACAATTTGAGATTTGTATGAGGTTCCTTCTTTGAGATGTTTTGATCATATGTTAGCAAGTTTGGAAAAGGGTGAATTGAGGTCTGTGGCAGGAAATATATATAGGAAATGGATTCACTGTTTGCAGAAAATGGATGCAGGAACATAAAACTAATGTTATGCTATTTTTTCCCTCAGAAAAGCTGTTAGATGCTAGCAACATCCATTATTGGAAGGAGCTCTCAAGTCACTAATGAAAATTTATTTTTAAGATGCAAAAGCTATTTCCAACTAGAATTTGACATCAACTTGCGTACACTGTCTTTGCTTACTGTAATTGTATAGTTTTGTTTCTATGATTAGCATGTAAAGAACTTCTGGAGACATACTTTTGTTTATATGATTAGCACGTAATAAACTTCTAGAGGCATACTTTTGTTTCTTTGATTTGCATCTAATGAACTTCTGGAGATGTCCTTTTTTCTTTTGAACTACAAACCTATGTTAAGCTAAAGCCAATTTCAGATGAATTTGTTATATCCATCACCTGTATTTCAGTAAGTCCTAAATTAGATTCTGCAGCTCATGAGTTTGTGGGCTTCTTATGTTGGATAACTATATAAACTCTTAGAAGCAAGAAAGTAATAGTTGTATAATTAGAGGGAAAGGCATTTGAAATTTTACGAACTAGACTATGAAGTCTTCAGAGACTTCTTTAAAAAGATATGCCTTTTCAACAGGGTTTTTTTGAAGAGATGTTGAGCGAGATCGGATCCCTGATTGGATGCAAGTGCATATTGATTTATCAGAGGATTACTAACTTAACAACCGTTTAAACATTGGTTAAAAAATATGGATACAGGAACATAAAACAGTTTATGCAGAAAATGGATTTGCTTTTAAAAAAAATATGCAGAAAATGGATTCACTGTTTACAGAAAATGGACAAACTGTAAACATAAAATAGATAAACTGTCTTTATGCACAAACACAATATTTATTACCAACATAAGAATTACATTCACCACAAAATATCAAATATCTTCAAAAAAAGAGTCATATCTCCAAACCATCTTGTTAAGAGTCATATCTCCCAAAAAGAATAATATCTCAAAAAAATAAGAAGAAAGAAAATGCTTTAGCAATTCTAAGTATGAGTCATATCTCTCAAGGAAAAAAACAATAGTGCTTAAATTTTCCACTTTGGCCTAGGTGCATTAAAAATCCTCATGTAAGGATTAGTCTGACTGAAAGTATGAGTGATTCTGGTACTTGTATTTTGTTGTCTTGCCCTTTCACTAGGCTGATTAGATGTCTTTTGTTGAGTTTGCCTTGCCCTCCTACATGTTTGAGTTGTTTGTGATGTAGCTGTACTTGGTCTTGGTTCACTTCCCTGACTAAGAGTGGAAAACCCAAACTTAACTTTAATCTCTTCTTGACTTCTTGGAGTATCTACCCTAGTAAGTTTCTTCTTGTTATGTGCAACCTTATCAGCCACAGGTGGACCCTTACATGTCTTCTTATTGTGCCTATAGTGTCCACACTTGCCACATCTCCTTGCTGAGCCATTAGTGAGTTCATCTTCATCTTTTCTCCTTGACTTTCTAGGTCTTCCAGTTGGCCTCAAAAGTGGGGGTGGCCTGAACTCCCTGGGTGGCTGCAATATAATAAGTAAATCATTAACAAAATGAAAAGCATATGTAAAAAAGGTCCTATTAAAAACGCAAAAATAGAAAAACATGTTAACATACATTCACCCAACTTGTTTCATCAGCTACTGGATAAACTGCACTAGCATATGCTTTCATATATGTAGACACCCAATGGTACTCACTACAATATCTATATGTAAAGTAGTAAATGTATAATAATTACATTTAATCTAAAGTAGTGAATGTATGAAAAATTAACAATTAAAAATTAATGTAATTAGATTGATACTTACTTCTTCCATGATGGTTTTCTCAACCAAACAAGTATGCACACTGCATGTATACATGGTAGACCAGATACTTGCCACTCCTTGCATTCACATTCTTGAGCATCAAGGTTAACTGTCCACCTCTGGCCATCCTTTGTAGCAGTCCACTTATTCTTATCAACACCTGCAAGATCAAATTTACCATATCACTTCTTCAGCTTTGCAATGTGGGCAACTGCCCTTGGTACCAAGCCATCTTGGTCCCAAATACTTGCCTTGGTTCTTCTATCATACATCAGAGTCATCATCATCATATTCAATTTCTTCAACGCCTTGTGAAGTAGTTTATCTCTTACCCTCAAAATCCAATTGTTAAATGACTCACTGAAATTGTTAGTGATGTGCTTACATTTAGCTGTTTAGTCAAAGTAAGACCTACACCATGTTTCAGGAGGTTCCCTCTCTAACCAATGCCTTGCAGATAAATGGTCTTCCTCAAGCTTAGCAAGAAAATTGTCTTTATCAATAGTTTTGTAAGTTATTGCTGCATTCCAAGATAGCTTCTCCAAATGTGTACCCCTATAAATCTTCTTGAAATTCTTATACATGTGCCTAAAACAGAACCTATGATTGCAATGATGGAAATTATCTGCAACTGCTTTAATCAACCCCTTTTGTCTATCAGAAATGAATGTCAATTTGGCATCATGTTGATCAAGCCATGGCTGCAATGCTTGGAGAAATGTGTTCCATGTATCGTAGCATTCACTCCTGGAGAAATATGTAGCAACTGGAAACAAACCATTGTTCCCATCAAGCCCTATAATAGACAAGCAAACTCCCCCATATTTTCCTTTTAAAAAACACCCATCTAATCCAAGAACTGGCCTGCACCCTCTCAACCAACCATCATAAGATGCCTTGAACATTACCATAGTTTCAGTCCACTGCAATGTGGCATCATCTCTGCTACAACCTATAATGCTCCCAGGATTTGCAGTAAGAAGTTCAATAGTTAAAGAAGGCATCTTAAAGTATCCCTCGTCATATGAACCAACAATCATTTCCATACATATAGTCCATGCATTCCAAGAAGTCCAATAGGGTAAATCAATACCAATTTTTTTTTCTAATTGTTGTGAAGACATTAATAAGCCTGGATAGTTTAATATTCTTTAGTCCATCCTCATAGTAGTTAGCAACCCAAAGAACATTTGCTAGCTTGTTCTTGTCTTCAATGCTGCCTTCACAAGTATGCTCTAAATGACTACCTTTCTTCACAAGCATGGTATGCTCATCAGTTGATATTCTAACATATAGTAACCACTTGCATTTTTCATCAGTACACTTGAACCTTAGCCGATAGCTTTCATTTTTGACTTGTTCATATGTAAACTTGCTTTGGATAGACCATGTCCTTATGTAGTTCCTTGCCTCATTGATAGTTGGCCACTCTATCCCAATCACAATGGGATCAATAAACTTTTCTATTTTTGTACTATCCGATAGTACAATATTTTCTTCCTTCTCAAAAATATTGTTATTCTCCACCACAAAATCTTTGAATTCTTCATACTTTGCAATATCTTCAGCTGTGGGTAAGTCATCTCCACCTTATGAGGAGTGAGTGCTGTAATAACCATCTTCAGCATCGACATTCTTAATATCAATCTTTGAGATCACATCAGTCCAATGGTTAACTTCCTCATTAGTATCATCAATAACAAGATGTGTTATATCATTTTCTTGAACAATAGTTGCTCGAACATCAATTGGTATATCATCAAATTGCTGAAACATTTCATTTGGTTGAACGTCATTATCTTGAACATCAATTGGTTGAACATCATACTCTTGGATATCATCTTCATCTAAGTTCATCATATCTGCATCATCACTATCATTGCCACTAGAAGCAGACATCTCATCTAATTCCTCATCTAAATGGTAACTTGGTCTCTTCCTTTTAAGTGTTGGGAGTTCTGGTTTGGGTTTTTTGACAACAGAAGCATAAAAATGTACACTCCCTTCCCTTGCACCATCACTATTAATTAACATGTCCTTCAAGATGTTGTTAGAATCCACTATTTTTTGATCACCAAGGAATAAGCAACACAACTGGATCATTAACCCTTTAGGAATTGAATGTGTAGTTTGCAAAAAATGATCCCTCATCTGCTCTGATAATCTAATCAATTTCTTTTAAGAAGGGGAACCTTTGAACAGTTTGCCAACTATGTAATCTTTCCCACCAACGTAATCATGTTTGCAGTATCCAGTGGCACCTGGACTTGTTTACTTTCCCTCAACATGGATCACCTAATCCAAATTTTTGGGTTCCAATCTGCATTTAAACACAAGTAATTAGGGTAGATGAGCAAGAAATACCAGTTGAACACATATTACAAATTCTATTATGAGTAATCAAACCCTATTTATGATCCCATCAAACTCTAGTTTTTTGAAACAATAAGAAACCACAGTAAATCATGTTATAAAAAAACAAAACCTGTAAATGATGACTAATGATTATGTACCTAACATCGATGATGGGTGTGCTTCAAACACCAAAGAAAAACATGTCAAAAGCAAGTTTACATATATGGGTATCTCTGATTATGGCTCTATTGATATTGGTTACAAACTTATTGTCTCTATTGATCTTGGTTACAAACTTATAGATGATAAACAACTTTTAAATGATAAACAACAACAACAACAACAATACTTAAACATAATCAAACACATATATGTACATAAACATGAGTTGATTATGAAATCAAGGAGAGAATTGCCTACTTTTGTTTATGAGATTTCTTCATTTGGAATTTTGGTAACTTTAATTGGGTATTTTGTGCAAAAGAAGCATCGATTGGTAAGTTTAGTTGGAGATTTTGGGTGTTTGGCGGGATAAAATTTGTGTTTGTGTCTGTGGGATTGATGCAATAGATTACAGTAGGTTTGTAGGGAGATGAACAATTGAGAAAAATTATTGTTTCCTCGAGATACGTATATGGGACAAAACTAAATAACACGTGACAGACCATGCTGGGCATTTTAGACTTTAAATTTTTTGACCCAGTCAATACCTGATTGACCCAGTTGACCGGCTATTTTTTCGCCTGAAATAGAATTTTGGCGTCTAAAGTCTAAGAAGTGTCAAATGTGGGGGGCAAGACCAAAGAAGATCAAATAAGTGGGGTCTAAAGTCTAACAGCAGAAGTAAAAGCATATCATAGATATGTCAAGGCAATTCTTACAGTTGTAAACATTATCTAAACTAAACATTTTTTCCTGACAAACTTAGATGGGTTCATTCTATTTGTATGCATGTTCTCGTGGAAAATGAAGGAAAAGAAAAATGAATTTGCCTGTGTGGAAAGTCAGGAAAATAGATTTCCAGGACTTCATGTTTTACCAAGGAAATGCCATATAATAAATTTGGTTTTCTTTCCTTACATTTTTTTCATAAAACACACACCCTGAATGCCTACTCAAACACATTGAAATAATTTAGAAAACCTCAAACCTTATACTAACTTACAAATAATACATTGTTTATAAGCACATGTTCTTCCAGCAAGTATGGAGGCAAACTTTATGACTCCCAAATAAATGGTTCAGTTCAGTTTCAATGTTTATGTCCTTCTAAAAGAAAAATGACATTCGTTATTATTTCAGCATAATACTGTTTAACAATAATTTGAAAAATCAACCAAAAAATGAAAATTTTGTTCATCTGCATACCTGATGTTGCCACACTTGCAGTAAACATCAACAACACCACTGCTTATATACGGATTTAAACTCAACCCGTTCTTCAAAACCCAGCCATTGACTTCTCTCCCATGTTTCTAACTCCTTAGACTCGAACATGCACTCAACACACTAGCTAAAGTATGTTCATTCCACCAAATCCCATTCTCTCTCATCTGAGCAAACAACTCCAATGCTTCCTTTACATAACCATTCTGAGCATAACCCGAGATCATTGTATTCCACGAAACAGTATCATTTAACTCAGGACCTTCCCAAAACATCTTCTGCCCCTTCTCAACCTCCCCATTTCTGCAAAACGCCGCAACCATCACATTCTTACAAATCACATCCATCCCACAACAACTCCCATTATAAACCATACACGCATCTTCAAAACAATAACATTTAGAATACATATCAATCAAAGAACTAACCGCATACTCATTCAAGTCATTCCCCGTCTTCACCATGTAACAATGCAGCTACTTCCCATATACCAAAACAGACATCTTTGCTACTTAGTTAAGCATTGTCGTTAACGTAAACTCATCTATTTTTATCCCCATTTCCTGCATTTTCCAAAAGACATCAACCGCTTGATATTCAAATCCGTGGGTATTAGCATAACCCAATATGACGGAGTTATAAGTGACGGAGTCCTTATACGGAGCAATATCAAAGAGGGTTTTCGCTCTGGGTAAGTCATAGTAAGTAATGTGAGCTTGAATTATAGCATTCCAAGTGAAGACATTTCGTTTAGGCATTTGTTCAAACAGTTGATTAGATTCGTTTAGGTGGCCATGTTTTGAGTAGAAGGTGATGAGTAGGTTGGTCGTGAAAATGGTTGGGTGGTGACCATTTTTTGTGATATGGGCATGGTGCATTAGCCCTTGTTTTAGTGACCACTTTAACATCTGTTTTGTTAAGCAAATATCAAACAAAAATTGTGTACCAAAAGATAGATGATACTTTGGTAAAATTAACTCACTTAATGCTCAACTATACGAAAGACATGATTAATTCTTAGATCTACCTTGCACTTCGAGCATCTCCAACAAGCAATTGAGTGTGGGTTGGTGCACGTGGCCCACTTTGTTAGGCCCTAAAAAACCCAACCCACACTCTACTCTCCCAGCAGTTGCTGATAACGTAGCGGGTCTTTTTTTAATACAAATAATTGTTTAGTCCGCGCGGTATTCTTTACTCTACACAGTTATTCATCTCCTTACACACACCAATAAATAAATATTTAATTTACGCAGTGTAATTTAGTCTCCAAGTCCGTGAGGTGTTTTAAACTCATTACACCATTTTTTTGAGTTTCAGCTCCCCACACCCAATTGAGTTTTGATAGTGTCATGCAAGTAACTTACACCCATTTTTTCAACTGCTGGGAGCTCAAAAGTATGACTTCAAAGTTTGATCTGAAAAAATTATCAAACCCAAACCCATTTTTCCAACTGCTGGAGATGCTCTTACAAATTGCTACTATGAAAACACTCTCAAGCCCCAAATGCTCCAACAATGCCTTATCATATTAGTTGAAATTTCATGTCAGTTCCATTCTTAAAAATAAGTTGAACTGAAAACTACCCTTCTAATAAAAACTGCCCATGAAACAAATAGACGCGTCTCTTCTATTTTAGAACTAGTGTATTCTCCTTACGTATGTCTAGTCCAACACTTAGAACACCTCCAACATAATCGTATGTGATTCTGGTTTCGTATACCAGTATACATGAATAGCATACTATTTTGGTCCAACAAGGAGTTACGATTTTTCACCCGCGCGCTGAACCTTTCAGCTCTAATAGAAAAAAGGCGAATGATTTGTTGAAGAAACATATAGGAGCACCTCTAACATAAGAGTACGTTGTTAAGGTTTTTCCATACTTTTGCAAAAAAAAACTCATCCAACAGGGGTATGGGGTTCAGTGTACTCACTCATATACCCCTCTAAAGTATGCAAAATCTAAACTTGGAGAGGAGTATCTGCATATCGCCTAGGCGCTGAACCGTTCAGCGCCCGACAACTTTTAATTATAGCTGTCAAAGCGTTGAACCGTTCAGGGAGCATAAGTTTTTTTTCCCCAAACTCTAGGCGCTCTTCAGTAAAGTGCTTACACTCTGTGACCACAACTTCCCTCTCCAACGGCTAGTTTTTTTTATTTCACCTAAATTCTTCAAATAAAAATGGTAGTTTCTTAAATTCTCCTTTAATTAATTTTTTCACCCCTTTCAATCTAGTTATCATTATCAACTCTCTACCATCTCAAGTTCTATCAACTTCAAATGGATAACAAATTTTCCCATTATTCATACTCTCAATACGTTCTATCAGCACAACTTCCGGAATCACCGAACTACTCCATGCCGCCGCATTCCTTTTCCACACCACCCAACGTGTTTGTCAACGAAAAGAAAAGTGATAATAGTTGTTGGACCGAACTTGAGGATCAAACGCTTGCTAAATATTAGGTTACACACTCGCATTATGCTCAAAACGGTAACTAATAAGATGAATCCAAGTTTTGGGGGAAAATAGTAAACGACTATGAAGAAACAAGTGGTGTGAAAACCCTACAAGAATCGCCTTGAAATAACGTTAGGGGGAAAATCCAACGGCAAACTGCAATTTTTGTGTCCTGCGTTATTAAAGTTTGCGAGGCGAAGCATAGCAGGATTGGAAATGAACACAACGAGGTACGTTTCAATTTATATGACATATATGTTTGTTTAAATTTGGCACATTAATTTATTTCGTTAAGTGATTAATTTTTTTTCTTTGTACGTAGTATGACTATGCGGATACTATGTTTGAGAAAACGTTTAAAATTGAGAACAATCGAAAACCACACAAGTTGGGTTTCAAACATATTTGACATATTATGAAGAAGCATCCAAGATGGAATCTAGATATCCTCCATAGAAACGTCCATGAAATGCAAGTTGGCGGCGGCTCTAAGTCCAGCTCTAAGGCACAAAAAATATCTTCAAATGCAAGTCTGAGGGTTTCAATAGGTTCGAACCCCGATAGCTAAGTTGGCGATGACAATAAAGTGACAGATCAGGTTTATTCATCTCTGGGGTTAATAAATAGGCCAACGGAGGGATAAATGAAAAATGGCAAAATAACCTTTTGATGATGTTTGAAAAGGCGATCAAGGCCCATGAGGGTATAATGGAAATGGTTGGAAATAGTGTCAAGCTAAGACAAGAAGAAGGGGAAACAAAGAAGGCCATGATGGTGAAACATCTCGAGCTATACTAGAAAAAGCAAGAAAGGGAACAACAAATTCGAGACATGAAGATTATAAAAAAGGATTTGTATGGAATGGATAGAGATACCGCCATGTGTTGGCAAATGTTGAAGAACGAAATGATTACAAAGATGATGGCAAAACACAATGTCACGAGTATGTCAAGTACTAGGGGTGGTATTGATAATATGTCTAATCAAAAGGATGTAGTTTAAATTTTAATTATGTTTTTCAATAAATATGTCAATTATTTTGAAATGCATTGCAATATTTTTAGTTTGGAATGAATTGCAACTTATAAAGTTTGGAGCATTAGTGAAATTGAAATAACGTATATAGACATGAAAAGAAATTACAAGTACAAATTATTGAATTTGAAATAACAACTCAAACATTACGTCTGGAAAATTTCTAACAATGCTCTATGAGATCGGCTTGGAGTTCAAAATGTTTATTTTCATTTCGGTACTTCAAATGTTCCCCAAGATATCTATCGAAGTCGTTGTTCGTAGAAATACCTCAAAAGCTTTATGGTGGATACACGAATGGGTCCTTCTCATCATCATACTTGTAATCATGTGTCACCCAATCACGTTCATCGTTGGTAATCATATTATGCAAAACAATGCACTTGTACATGTAGTGGCTTATTTCGCATCTCGGATTCATGCATCATCTTCGACTAACATACGAACTTTCAACCTCATCAACATAGCACGTGACACAATCAGAATCAAGACAATAACATCAAGAAACAGTTGCAACATGTGTTTCTCAACCAACACCACTCACCCATGATACTTTTCGTACTCTTGGTTGAGAGTCGTTTTGTAAAAGCTTATTTCGCATCTCTGACTTATGCTTCATCCTCGACCTCATCAACATACATGAAGCACTACTAAAGACATATTTAGTATCCCTAAGCTCGAGTCCTCACTTTGGACCTCTACATTAGCAGTTCAAGTTAAGCAAATGTACAGTCATCCATAAAGTCATTATGCAGCAACAAGGATCAGAACGTTACACAATCTGTTCAGAGAATAATAAAACATATATTTTGTAATGTCCATCATTAAGAATCTTAATGGTCATCAAACAATCATATTATAAGACCTATAAATAGAACCAGAGAATTCGAGATGAGGGATGGAGGAATTTTCACTCTAACATTTCATATACTCAGAACAGTTATTATAATAAACAAGCAATCTCAATAATATCATGTTCTCTTTCTCAAAATCTTCAAGAGAGGTCGTGGTTTTTAACTTATTCAAAGTTTTTCCATGCTAAATTGTCTTGCTAATTATTATTCACTGTTCTTGAATGTTCTAAACACATCTAGTGTAAAGGCTAAGTCTGATTCCCAGAATTAGGTTATTATATTTGGCACCGTTTGTGGGAAATAAAGTTCTCAAACCCATTATCTCGAAAACCGTTGATCATCTTCTTTCAGAATGATACCTCTAGGTCAGAACACGCCGATTATTCTAGCAGAAGAAAATGTCGCCCTAGCAGAGCTGAGAGCTAATTTGAACTCCGAAGCAAACAGTCATCGAAAGAAACTCCTGTGCATTGGGAGCTAGATACAGGAAGTAAACGAGCTTCTTTATCTTGCATGGACAAGTCGTGACATTGACCGACCCATCGTCTTTTATTTCTGTTAGATTGGCTGATAGTTTGAGTCTCAATGAAGTGGCTGAGGGATATATGGTATAAATACTTTTCCTCTGCCGGTTCTTCGATCTGTATGGCTTATGTTGGAAGTTTGTAACTCCTATTCTTGTAACTCTTCATGTCCACGATGAATTCATACATTCGTCCATCCGCAAAAATATACTCCAACAGACATTGTAAAGCAAAACAATGTTCTGTCTTATGATGTCAGACTTTGTAGTGAATGCAATAGGGTTTGTTCTCAATGGGTTGAAAATATTGTGTATTGCAAAAATACTTATCCTTCTAGAGTATAAAATAAATACTGGCTATGGTTACATTCATCATGGAAAGATAGGGTTTTGGTAAGTTACTACCCTTTCGAGGTCGTTCATCATTAGATTTTGTTTGCTTTCCTGTCCCCTCCCTGATCAGCAGTACTGTTAAAATCTTGGCCTGTGGATTGATCTATAATTGTCAATGTTGATTTCTAAGTTTTTTGTCTGTCAGACACCATTCTTTCGAGATCGATATATCCAATAACTTTTTCGATCATGTCCTCCAAAGTTGTAGGCTTGTTTAGGACAAGGTACTCATTTGCCCTTCCATCGATGAGTAAAGCGTTGGTGAAAGCTGAAATAGTAATCTTCTGATAGAGCCGATCTACTTTTTGAGCTAACTCCTGGAATTTCTTAGTAAATGTCTAGAGCTTCTCTCCTGGCATTTACTTAAGGCTGAAAAGAGAATATAGATTCTCTTCTTTGACTATGTTGTGCGAGTAATTCTTGATGAAGTGTTCGCGTAATTGCTCAAAAGTTGTAATGGATACCTCAGGTAGCGTGTGGAACCATCGCAGGGGTTTGCCAAATAAATTAGAGGAAAATAGCCGGCATAGAATGTGATTAGATGTTGAATATAAGCCTAAAGCGTCCTGAAACTCATGAACGTGCTCCATGGGATCCGTCCCTTTGTATTTTTGAATCTTCAGAGTATGAAACCCAGTTAGGACCTCGCCATCCAGTAGCTCCTGTGCGATTGGGCTCTAATATAATCTGTTATGGATTAATTTGGTGGTGTGAGTTTGAGTTTCGAGCAATTCTTTGATTCACTTTTCAACATGTTCTTGAGTCATATATTGTTGAGCTGTAGTGGCTGGGCGTATGACGCGTCCTTCTCTAGGATTGTAGTCGCCACTTCCCTCACTTAAGCAATCTTTCGCTGAATCTCAAACTCTTCAAGGTGGATTCTCAGTTTGTCAGACTCCTGCAAGGCCGCTATCGACCTCCCGGTGGACCTCCTAGATCGGGATAGGCTCCCTTTTGCGCGGATGATGGTTGGATCGAAGTGCACCTCCTAAGTTATTACTTTTTGGTGGTTGGTTACTGATGTTGCTAAAAGAAAGATAGAAGAGGACCAAAATAAACATAACAAAAACATAAATGAAGCTTGGAACAAGGTATCTGCTCTAGAGTATACCATACAGCTGTTGGGGTTAGACATCTTGGAGTATCAATCAGAAAACGTAAAATTGCGTGATACGAATACCAAGTTAAATGCTGATCTTTTGAAGCCAGAAATAAGTCTTGATGACATTAAGGTAAATAGTGGTCATCATGAGGCTGAAATGGAGGGTTCAATATCTTTGATTTACCACATGGATGAATTTATGGCAGTGTTGGAGACTAAGCACGATGTGACGTTGGCTGAAAAACTAGCTGTGGAACACCGTTGCGACAGTTTGGAGGCTTCATTGAAGGAAGCGAATAGAAAACTTGATGAGTTTGTTCTTAGTGATAGAGTCAAGAGTGAGGTATGTAATGAATATGAGAGAAAGATGACAGCAATGCTCTCTTTTTTGTATCTGTGTTCAATAGATTAGGGGCGGAGAGTAAAATGGTGTTTGACGGTTTAGTTACAAAAGGTGTACAGTGTGAAATAAGGTTGACTCGATCGGAGCACCTAGATCCCATGGTGCAAGAATTGGTGCTCTTAAAAAGAGGATGATTAGGGAAGGAAAACAAATTGTCATTGAGAGAATGCTAGAGTTTATACGCAAGCATTTGTATCGGCATGGGGAGAGTTCGAGGGGTGATGATGTGATCGAGAGTTTGAGCGATAGTGATTGATGATATGAAAGCTTGTAAGACTATAATAAATATAAAACTATTTAAAAAGTAAAGTTAACGATCTGTATATCTGTGTACTGACCTTTGTACGAACCAATTGTATTGTTGTCATCTTGTTTGGCATTTATTCAAATGATAAGAGGGTGGTTTGGCCGAAACAACAAACAATTTGTCATGTATAGAGCATCAGTTTGGCCGAAGCAACAAACGATCTGTAATGTATAGAGGATCAGTTTGGCTGAAGCAACAAACTATCTGTAATCTATAGAGGATCAGTTTGGCTGAAGCAACAAACGATCTGTAATGTATAGAGGATCAGTTTGGCTGAAGCAATAAACGATTTGTAATCTGCATATAGAAGTACTTGTTTGATATATTAGAAAATTACTATAATGTGGGGCAATCAGACACAAATATTTCATTGTTGTAAGATTGATGTACAAAGGATGTTAGATAGAGTACTGTATGAAATAGTAGAAAGTAATCAGATGTATGAGGATCAATGATAAGTATTTCATTGATGCAAGATCGACATACAAGATGATAGATTTATTTAGAAAAGTACACTGTGATAGAGTATTATCTTCGATATAGCTTCAATCTCCTCGTGTTCCAAGGATTAGGTACTCGTTCCCCATTTTCAGTGGCGTGATCGTAAAAACCAATGCAACTTTTTCCAATAATGATAAAAGGACCTTCCCAATTTTTGGCCAGTTTTTTAGCATTGACTTCTTTTCTGTGTTTGGAAACTTCTCGAAGGATGAGATCTTTGATTTCAAACTCTCTATGACGAACTCGTTTGTTATAAGATCGGTCTAAGGCTTGATGGTATCTTTCCAAATTCATGATTGCTCTATCTCTGGTCTCTTCGATCGAATTAATGTTACATGCCAACTGGAATTCATTTTCTTCATCTATCGTGGTATAGTCGCGCAATGGGTAATAATATTGAGTGGGGATGATTGCCTATGTACCATATGCTAGGAGGAACGACGTGCATCCAGTTGGTACCTGAAGAGTTGTGCAATATACCCATAAAATATGTGGTAATTCTTGGACCTAATTGACCTTTTTCTCTATCAAGCGCTTTTTTAATCCATCCACAATAGTGCGATTAGTGATTTCTGCCAGACCATTTCCTTGTGAGTAATATGGATTGGAAGGAGAGTGGATGATGTTGTGCTGATTGAGGAATTCAATGACTCTGGAGCCAGCGAATTGAGGTTTATTGTAGATTTTGATGAGATGGGGCCAGTTAAACCGGATGATGATGGTTTCCCATATAAACTTGATGACTTCATCTTCTCGTATGTGACATAGAGGGACTACTTCTACCCATTTAGTGAAGTAATCTATTGCTACTAGGAGATGCTTCTTTTTGCCTGGTGCAGTGGGGAATTCTCTTACGAGGTCGAGGGCCCATCTTCTAAATGGGCAAACCACGTTGCTGGAATGGAGTTCTAATGCTGAAGCTCGAATTTAGGGGCCATGTCATTGGCAGGCATCACACTTGCTTACAAGTTCAATGGCTTGAGCTTTCATTTTAGGCTAAAAGACTCCTTGGGTAAGAACATGATTGGCTAGAGATCGTCCTGTAGCGTAGGAACCATAAGTACCTTCGTGGAGTTTGTGCAAGAAGTTGTGAGCCTCTTTGTTTGATAAGCACTCGAGATATGGTCCTGTGACCAAAATCTTGTAAAAGAGACCATTTTCCACGATGTATCATTTTGTATTATCAAGTATGCGTCGTCTTTCAGTAGGATCTTTAGGGAGTTCGTCGTCAAACTTGTTATAAGGTCTGATATATGTGAGAAAAGGTCATATCCAATTGTCTTCGTCCTCTTCAATGCCCCCAATATTAACAAAATTTGAGCTTATGATGTTAATGTTGGGGGTGGATAGTATTTCAATCTTGAGATATCGAGCTTCTATGCCGAGGACTCCTGCCAGATAAGCCAGGGAATCAGAATGTCTATTTTCTCCACGGGGTGAGTGATTAATTTAAATTTAAATTCAGAAAGAGGTTTGCCATCAGAATGAGAACATAATTGAATTTAGATTGAGAAACCTGTCTACTCTCACTCCTTAAAAGTTTTTTCTAAATTGAATTTAAATTGCCTTATCTCATATTCAGTTTTATTAAGTACTTGTTGAATACGGGCCACAAAATCCCTCACTCTACTCAATGTTCTCTCCAATTCCAAATTAGTTTTTCTCAATCGCTCTATCTTCTACACAGATTACAAATACCTTGTTATCATACAGACATTCAAGAAGAACATATTTCAAAACATCAATCCAACTTAAGCAGTTTAAAACAATACAAAGTACAATCATATCAAAATCAAGCAAACTGTATAACTTCAAAAACAGAATACCAAAGAACGTTTAAAGATTCTTGCTGATTTCTACCTCAGAAGGAGGCTCCAACGTTTTCTCAACAGGATGGACTGGATCAGTATGTTCTGACAGGGAGCATACCATTAATTAACAGTTCGAAGATAGGATATTGGTTAGTAAAAAAATAATCAATGTTACTTACGCGGGTTATAATATTTATGGTTCAGAACGAGCGCTGGTTCATCTGGAACCTACATACAGTTGCCCCTACCCATATAAGGTGATTGTTCCATGGTCTACCTACAGATTCAAAATCAAAATTTTGTTGGCCTTGATGAATCACTATACAGGTGACCACTACTTCGACCTTTGACATATTTCTATTTATAAAATTTCAACACATCATTGGTTTCGAACTGCTTGGTAGTCCATTCCTTTCTCCATTTCTTATTCAGTGCCTCACATACCCTTATCATCTCATATAGATTCCCATTCAGCTGGGCAGGGCAACACTATAATACATTCATGACCCCTTTTTGAAAGAAGGTCAAAGGAATCTTAAGGCCATACACGACCTGATTCAAATAACATAAAAGCCCTCCACTCGGGCCTAATTGTCCGAGGCCATTATAGTACGAGAGATTCACATCCTCACTAATCCCTCTCTCATTTTTCTACTTCTCTAAATAAGAGACTTGGTAATATACTGCCTCCTTCCCTTTTCCAGAGACATAGGCCCTAAACCAGCGACCTTGGTCCTCCAGATAACTTCCCCATTCTCCTTGTAATTTTTTTTTGTATTTTAAAAATTATTTTCTTATATCTACTCCCTTTGGGTATATGACAATTAATTTATCTTTCTCTTTTCTATCCTCTATCTCTTTCTCTATCTTACTGGTTTCCCCAACTTCTCCAGTCACCTCTACACTATTTATAATCTCTTCCCTGACACTGCACTCGTCCTCCCTCCCCGACGAGGATGTTTATTTCAAGCTTGAAAATACTGCAAATTAACTTATGGGAATACTAGGTTTGGAACGCATACTGGACCTACAGATATACAAAATATTTTATCATTATCTCTACTT
This sequence comes from Kingdonia uniflora, assembly GCA_014058105.1. NCBI lineage: Eukaryota > Viridiplantae > Streptophyta > Magnoliopsida > Ranunculales > Circaeasteraceae > Kingdonia > Kingdonia uniflora. The sequence continues at coordinate 1,109,979 of JACGCM010002776.1, forward strand.
TACATATTAAACCACACATATAGTACAAACAACCTCACCCATATTTTTACTCAGTCTGTACGCTTGCTTTTCCCATAAACAAAATGCAATCATTTCAAGTTTCCCTCTTCTTCTCCAAACAAACATTTTCTCTCTCTACAGTCTATTCATATATCAAAGCTTTTACACTACAAAGTTCTCTAATCAATTATCTAGATATCTTAAAACCCCTATATTATCAAACTTCTGAATCCCTCAATCTAAGAGGATACACAGACACTACCATACATATTACTAACAAAAAGCAAATAAAAAAAAGATACATATCACCAACCTGTACTTGATGAACAACATACATCTGCTTTACCCGGACGTCTTACCGTGATTGACCGTTCCCATCACTTTTCCACATGTTTTATCTCACTCAATGAACTTTTCTCTCTCAGACCAAACTCAGAACTCAAATGCTTCCTCCCTTTGGAGATAGGATTTGCACACCCTTTTTCTCTCTCTAGAACTGTTGATAATTTATGAGGGAGAGAGATATGAGTTTTTATACTCTCCTTCAGTTTTCGAAATGACGGCTCCTTCTGACATGCGTCAGCCATCCCTACTATCTCTACAGGCACGTCTTTTTGGGTAACAACATTATCATGACTTCTGTGATAACGTCCATTATTATCACGTCTGTTTCTATTGTCTGCCATTAAAAATTATGCACCTCTTCCTCAACACAGGACAAACGATCAATCACCATACTTTTATACTCTACCAAGATCGTACAACATTCCTAAAATAGTTCAATATTCAAAATTTGAAGATATCCAAACAGTTGTTAAAATTTTACAATAGTCATCCATAATATACGCACACATACAATAAAGCAAAATACTTTATTCTTATTCATTTCAGATTGACGCATCAACTATGCCTCGTCTTACATTTATTGGAATACAATACTGAATACTAAAAGCAGATTACTTATTACGAGCTCTTGCATCTCGAGCTTACCGAGCTCTATAGTTACATTTGAAACAACCCAGATGGTTCACCTCCCCATATGGAATTATCTCTCCTCTTGCTGCCCTTGCATCCTCTTCAGCAAGTTTGTCACATGCGAGCTGCCGAGCAGTCATTTCTCATATTGTGGCATCCAGTATAGACTTACGAAACATATTGCGCCAGAAAAAACGATCATACTCTGCACGCCTGCCTTTATCATCTAAACCGGTCAAATCCAATGGCCATTCCGGTAACACAACATCATAAGGCAGTCGACAAAAATATCACTCACGAAGTTTAGCAACATTTATATGAAACCTACCATTTGCTACTTGATGAGCACGCTGAGTGTGCGCCCTCACCATGGATACTCACACTGCCTCCACAGTAAATTAATCTTACAGAAGATACAAGACATAATAGCCAAGAATCCTACTTTATATAGTCACTTGGAAGATCTTTGCAAATCCAAATCACCCTACAGATTTTGTTGAAGGATATATTTTCTAAGAAATTTTTTGGGACAACAGAATATCAACAAGCATATCCAGAATATTGTGATAGGTCATTATTTCCATATTATGAAATATTTCCTCATATTTTATACGAGCAAATATGTGATGGCAACATACAAAGTCAAACAAGTCCAGCGGTGGCACCTACAACCTTTATCAATTTTTTCCACAGTTCGAGACATTCTTTCATCCAGTTTGAAGACACAGATCGTAGAAAAACCATGTACCTTCTTTACAAACCCAGTCATCTTACATAAATTATCTACTTCCTATCACCATATTTACAAACTCCTCTAATTTTTCAAATCTCACCTATCACTACCATTTACCACCATACACGCTAAAATATTTACAACTCAATTTTCCTCATCATGCACCATGATAAACTAACACCTATTTGTAGACTCCTATTTTACAAAAAAACTGCGCAAATAAGTTTGATACAAAGGATCAAGATACCATAACGAAGACATTTCATTAGTTTAAAAATTTCTCTTACAGATAACAAAATGTTTCAAACAAATCCACCAGATTACTTTACAAAGTTACAGTTCGAAATGCCATTCAGCAGTCAACGAGGAAAGAGATACGAAATTCAAGCAACTTTAAACTTTGATCCCATGCTGCAAGGAACATGAAATAGTAGAAGTGGAAATCACAGATGAAAGATCTTCTTTAGGGCCAATACTTATGGTCCCAGGAAGAAAAACCTCCAACATTACCACCTCTTCTACTATAACCCCCACCTCCCCGCATGTTAGAGACTGACGAAGGGTCTTATTTCTTTAACAAGACCCACACATTAATAGGGTACCGACGAGACTCCCTTGGATGAACGTCTGCCGCTTCTTCATCTTCAGTTGTCACTGCCTCCTCCACTAGTAACCAAAACCTATTTCGGCGCTCTGCCTCAAATGTCAACAGATAGTGGAAATGTAGCATCTGATAATGGTCATCCCCTGCCTCCATCACTTCTTCATATGACATATGATGATAGGTGGGAAACACAGGAATTGGTGTCGACAGATACAAAGGTTAGTATCCAAAATACCTGATGTGCAGTTCTTCCATCTTTCTACGAATCCTAGACTCCCAAGATTGGTTCCTTGTAGTCATCATACTCTCAACAGTCAAAAGATTTCAAGTACAGAAACAAAACCAGAGGAAAAATAGTTCAGAGACAAAGACTTGGTTCATCGCACATAACTCAAAGTGTTATTTATACTGTGATCAATATTTAAATCGACTCTTCAAATTCCCAACATCATAAATATTTTCCATGCAAACAACGTTGACTAGAACTATTGGTTCTCGGAAACCCAAAAGTCGCAAATAAATATTCATGAATTTGCGTTAGAAATGATTCTCAGATATTAAATACAACATCAATGGTACTTCTCAACCAACACTACTCACCTACAATGTTTCTCGTACTGTTGGCTGAGAGGGGGCAGTTGTAGTGGCTTATTCCGCATCTCAGACTCATGCATCATCTTCGACCAACATACAAACTTTCAACCTAATCAACAAAGCACGTGACATAATCAAAATCAAGACAACAATATCAAGAAATAGTTGCAAAACGAGTTTCTCAACCAACACCACTCACCCATGATGTTCCTCGTACTCTTGGTTGAGAGCCGTCTTGTAAAAGCTTATTTCCCATCTCGGACTCATGCTTTATCCTTGACCTCATCAACATACATGAAGCACTACTAAAGACATATTCAACATCCCTAAGCTCGAGTCATCACTTTCGACCTCTACATCAACAGTTTAAGTTAAGTAAATGTACAGTAATTCATAAAGCCGTTATGCAGCAACAAGAATCAGAACGTTAAACAATCTGGTCCGAGAATAATCAAGTATATATTTTGTAACGTCCATCATTAAGAATCTTAATGGTCATCAAACGATCATATTATAAGACCTATAAATAGAACCAGAGAATTCGAGATGAGGGACGGAGGAATTCTCACTCTAACATTCCATATACTCAGAACGGTCATTGTAATAAACAAGCAATCTCAATAATATCATCTTCTCTTTCTCAAAATCCTCAAGAGAGGTCGTGGTTTTTAATCTATTCAAAGGTTTTCCATGTTAAATTATCTTGCTAGTTATTATTCACTGTTCTTGAACGTTCTAAACACATTTGGTGTAAAGGCTAAGCCCGATTTCTTGAATTAGGCTATTACAGTACATAATCAAATTTAATGTTTTGGGCTTCCAAAACTGTGTGGGATTCTGAACAATTGCAAAACGAGCATGTAAAACACCAAAAACTCGCTCCACATCCTTCCCAGTCCCTTCCTGCATAGCCCCAAATAAATTTTCCATTGCCGTGATTGGCATTAGAATTGTCTTTACAAATGTTCTCCACTTCGGGTAAATACCGTCCCTGAGATAATAACTAATATCTTAGTCGCGACCTTCAACTTTATAATTTACGGGAGAGGTATTTCCCATTGCTAGGTTGTTGAACAATTTGCTAAGTTCAACAACATTGATGTCGTTGTTCGACCCTGGCATGTCAAAGAATGCATGCCAAATCCACAAATCATGCGAAGCCACCGCTTCAAATATGGTTGTCGATTTTTAACTCTTCCCATTAAAAGCCCCTTGGTCTGCCTTAGGGTAATTCTTCAAACCCCAATGCATACAATCGATGCTCCCTAACATTCTTGGGAAACCCTTCACCTCATTTTCTTTGAACAACCTTGCTACGTCGGCCGGAGTAGGAGATCGCAAGTGCTCATCTCGATATAAATGAATCACCAGTTTGTAAAATTTATCCAACGCTTCAAATATCGTACTCTTCGCCGTCAGACAATACTCGTCTGTTGAATTACCAGGCGTATATGCAAGCATACGAAATACGGATGTCATTTTTTGATGACCCATAATCCTTGTGTGTTTGACGCATTAGGCTTGTATGCGAAAGTCGGATTTACTTCATCAAAGTAATCATCCAACAAAAGTTGATTGAAGATTTTGTGCTTGCGATTGACGTATTTACGACCCATCATCGATCCCCCGACCTTTCCGAGTAACCCAAATTTGAAAGTTTCATATGATAATAACAAATATAAATGAGAGCTTTGACACAATGCGTACTTTTCCAATAACTCATCATCTTCGTTAGAGAAACTAGCCAAATAATTTGTGAGGGGGTTATTAGTTGGGAACATGATGCTTAAGAACTTGGAAATAGAGTTAGAGATAGTTATTTGAATGTGTAGAAATGTATGTGTTTGATAAAATATATATAAGATAATTTAAAGCGGGAGATTTGAGCGGGAAATAAATGCGAGAAATTTGAGCGGGAGACTTAAGAGATAAAGGTAGAAGACTTAAGAGAAATAAATGCGGAAGACATAGTATTCCAAATTGACAACATAACGACATAATCAAAAATATAAAACATAGCGACATAATTCAAATGTAAATCTAAGAAGTCCAACATTAAAACATAACGACATAAGCCAAAATAAAAACATAACGACATAGTTCAAATTTAAAACTAACCAACATTAAAACATAACGACATAGTCCAAAATTAAAACATAATGACATAGTCCAAAAGATGAACATAACGATTAAGGACAAATTATCACAACTGGTATCGATCAAGCTGCTCCTGCAACTCTGCAATAAATTGTTCCAGCTCCTAATTTTCATCGTAAAGCTCCTGTACCTAGGCATCTCTCTCTCTCTGATCGTCTAGTCTATTTCAGTGATCACACCAGTATAATGTTCATACATCAAAGCCGTCCAATCATACATAATCTGCTGACCATCAACATACATATGTCTAGACTCATCCAAATGCTACATGTATTGCAATAATAAAAGGTGTCATGAGCAAAACTTATATATGTAAATAAAAGGATATAAAAAAGTTACAATATCAAATTAACCATTTACCTATGTATCATGATATAAACCAACAGATGGTACCCCAAAGACGTCGTTAAGGAAAAGTACATCAATCAACCTATCAGTAACATCAATTTCATTAACTCTAAACCGCCATGCGGGATTAACACTAGTATCAATATTCTCTTGTGTGAACTGTGTCTCCTGTGGTATAGAATATGCAAACCTAGGAGGAATAATCCGCCCACTAATTGTTCTTAAACCGATCACATTAGCATTGATCATCTGTGCGGAATCTGGTAAAATGTACGCTGTGAAAAGCCTAGCCCAGTATAGATCATAGCTAATGTGATTTATGAAAAAATGTTCACCACCTACCTATCTCTGACCTCTAACCTGGTCTAGATAACGATCCCCAAGCATCCAACGATCCCCAAACATATCCTAAGTGTGTAAAGGGTCCGCTGGAACACGTGCAACCCCAAATACCCGAAGAGAACACCGTTTCCCCAAATACCAAGTATGAGGAAGGCTAAGAACCTGGAGAGGTACCCTTTTTCATGAATACCATGGTGCAACTGCTAGAGGCGTATCCTCGTAACCCTCTAAACCTTGTTGCATCTCTAAATATGAGTCCTATGAACATATGAGATTGTTTAACCTCTGCATCTTAATTTGAACCCTAGTAATGCACACGTTGTTGTGTATCCCCCTATTAACTTTCTCCATTGAATTTTCCCTCGTCCATCAAGTTAATCCTGGGAAATAGAGGTGCGTCATTGGTTTCCTCATCTTAAAGTATAGGGTGGAAATTTGCTGAATATTCATAGTACTAATATTCATGCAAACTCCACCAACCACACAAACCCTTTACGCCCAAAGAGTAAGCGTCAAAGGCCGTGTATAATTCCCCCAAAATAGTAGAACCCCAATCATAATCATCCAACCTATCTAGATCAGCAATTGCGGCCAAATAACCCAACCTAATCGTACTTTTACTATTGGGGGAAGAAGAGTTCGACCATTTGAAAAAAAATATGAAAGCCCAGGTCGATAAATGTCGTGTCATGGGATCATTTTTGTTTGCCTCAATAAACCACTTTATCCAATTTATCTTTACAACCCCCGAATGGACATCATTTTCCCTTAGAGTGGGAAAAAATTGGTAATATATTCCCTGCTTTCATAATCAAAAATAAACGGCATACTTTCTGGTATCCCTGATAGCTATCCCCGTTATCATGTAAAATTCTAACAGGGTAAATCCCATCTCCGTGTCTACTAAGTGGAACGTGTGGGTGGTCGGCCACCACCTCTCCAAGAGCCCTTGAACTAAAATTCTATCGCTTTTTCTGAGCGCCAAATATCTATCGATTTTTCCTATACATCATTTTAAAAAATTACCGAATGGGAAATTCATTAACCAAGCCTTTTGTTCTTTATGCAACTTGTCGTAGGTCTTCACAATCCTAAGCATCACGCCATGAAAGTTATGAACATCCCCCTACATCATCACCAACATGACATTTCATCAAACACATTGTTAAACATCAAAACATTTCTTTGAGACATTTCCACATGGCTAAAGGTAAAAAAATCTATGAAAATTTAATTTTTTTCTTATCGTGATTATTACAATTTTCTTCGATATATGAGTTTTACTCTCCGATAACACAACCACGCTCCTCATCCTATCAAGATGAATATCGAGGGGTGGAGGTGGATGTGCGGGTCCTTCGTCGTGGGAGATAAATCTTTCCACACCGCCTTGCAATTTTGGCGTCGGGCGGTATGATTATAATTTTTATCAATTTTAGCATCAGTGCAATGCTCTTGCTTGATATGGGTTGTGCGAAGAATTAGGGTGGTGGTGTTGGGTGTTGGAGTGTTTGGGTGTACATAGATGTTTAATGGTGGAGTTGTTTTAATGAGAAGGGAAGGAGGAAAATCATACAAGTTTTATTAACAGATGGTCGGGTGAACCGTTGAGCGCCCAAGAGGAAAAACTGTAATTTCCTGTTAGACGGAAAGTATGTGATTCTGGAATACCACCAGAATCGCATACTCTTATGTTGGAGGTGCTCTAAGTAAAACAGGAAAAAACAAATGATTATTTATATAAGGCTAGGCGCATAACAGATAAGAGCGTGGGATAAAAAAAATAGTGCGCGCTTAACCATTCAGTTTTGATGATGTGGACGGTATGCATTATACTCCTCACCAAGTTCAGGTTTTGGATACTTTGAAGAGATATGGGGTGGGTCATGCTGAACCCCATCCTCTGTTGGAAGGGGTATTTCTAAGGTATGTGAAAACTGTATAGCATACCATGTTGTTGGAGGTGCTCTTAGTATTATATGAGACTAAAGTGTTCCAGTTCGAGCTCGAAGCTTCAGGTACTGTGAGAGCACTCACAAAGAAGAGTATGCAATTTTGATTTACCATACCGGTATTCCGAATTGCATACTGCTTTCGTCCAACAGAGATTACAGTTTAGAGAGAAGGTGTGATGGGAGAGAGAGAGAAAGGAGATACTACGTGTATTTAAAAAAACATTTTGGGTACTAAAACGGTTCAGTGCTTAGGAAGTAATATAGGAGAGAGAGAGAGAGAAAAGTGTTATAGGAGAGAGAGATGCCAGCTGCAATTAAAAGTTGTTGGGTAATGAATGGTTGCAGATATTCCTCGCGAAGTTCAGGTTTCACATACTTTGGAGGGGTATGGGGGTGATATGCTAAAAACCGCATACCCTCTTGATGTTTTTTTTTTTGCAAAAGTGTAGGAAAACCTTAACAACATACTCTTCTGCTGGAGGTGCTCTCTTAAAAATAGTCTTAATAAATGAGAAAGATAGTCTTAGGTGGCGTTTGTTTTTCAAGTGCTGCATGCTAGAAAAAAAATTCAAGTGCTGAATGCTGAATTGCTGAATAAGTTATGGTGTTTCTTTTCTAAGAAGTGCTGAAACTAGTAAAAGTCTTAAATACCATTGTTATAAAATAACACAACTTGAAGCATATTCGAATAAACAAAAGTCTATCCGAACATAGCATTCACATATTCGAATAGACTCAAAGTTTATTCGAACAAACTTCTATCTGCCCCTCTCTGTTAAAACAAAATAGGCAAAATGGACATACAAAAAACATCATTGCACAAAATGGACAAAATGGATATACAAAATGAACATACAAAAGACATTATTGCACAAAATGGACAAAAAAGAATGGACATACAAAAGGCATCATTGCACAAAATGGTTTATACAGATCATAAGCATTAAAGATAGTCTGAAGTACGAATCTTAAGATAACACAAACCAACATAGTCTAAAATAACAAATAGTCGAACATCAACATAGTTTATAAATCCGAAAAACAAGATAATCCAAAATAGCAAACTAATACATAGAAAACTAAACTCTGAGAAACTGCATCAGGTCACCAGTCACTTGTGTCAAGAGGCTTTCGAAGGTCCAGACCTCGCATCTTTACTTGTGTCAAGTTCACGCTTGCATAATGCAAGATAAGCATACAACATCTCACCATTAAGTTGTTTTGCGTGTTTGGCAATATCTTGGCTTGGGTCACAAGTCACTTCTTGCTGAACCTTCTTATTCTTTGGAGGGATGGTAAAACCTGAAGATATCAAAACAAAAATGTCAGCAATATATTCTACATACAGTATATCACAATGGTAAAAGATGTTATGTTAAAAGATCCTATGCTAAAATATGTTATGCTAAAAGATGCTAAAAGATACTATTATGGTTTGCTTTATGCTAAAAGATGCTATTATGGTTTGCTTTATGGTTTTTTAACCCCTCTCTGCTTAAATCCATTGTGGATCCAATTGGCTGCTTTCTTATGCCAGACCATGCAACTTTACACAAAACCAGACCTTCCATGGCCAGCTAGCTTTTGTAGCTAAAAATTCCAGTGTGAGGGTTATACTTCAAACAGTGGGCAGGGAGGCAAAAATATGGATGTCTTGGCATTATGAATAACAGAATTCAAGATTAATTTTCAATCAAAGCAGGTCATCTCTGTGAATCTGCCAAATACTATAGCTTATGTAGCAGAGTGCACTACTGTTATAGAAGGTCTGGCAAGGGCTATTATATTGGGATATACTATATACTAAAGCTGGGCGGTTTTCTGACTCTAGTTCTACTGTGCTGAGTTTCAACAATAACCAATTGCCTTGGAGAATACAAATAATGTGGAGAATACTGAAACAACACTCCACAAGGATCATAGTAAAGAGTTACTACAATAAAGAGTAATGGGGTGACAAGCTCATTCCAAAATAACAGATGCACAAAATGAACTTATGTAAATGCATACACAAGAAGATATAGCAGTAATTGGACTTATGTAAATGCATACACAAAATGGACATATTCTTCTATTCCAAAATAACAGTAAACAACAAAATTTGGAGCATATGTTGGATTAAAGATGTAAATGCATACACCCAAATTGAACTAAAGTTAAGATTCCATTTTTACATGTTGAGATTCCATTCTTAACATAGTTAAGATTCCATTCTTACATGTTGAGATTCCATTCTTACATGCCCTATGAACTAAAGTTATAGGAGAATAATAGGTATATCAATAAATGTATATATCATGAAAAGAGAATACAAAATGGACACCCAAATTTGTTTAGTACAGATCAAAACCTGTATAGAGCCCCCCCCCCCCCCCCCCCCCCCCCACAATTAATGTTAACAGGTCTTGTGAAGGTTTAAAGGGGAAAGAGCCTTAGACAGGGAGATCCTATATCTCTCTACCTCTTTGTTATAGTCATGGATATCTTTGGTCTTTTACTTGAAAAAATAGTGATGGAGGTACTCTTAAACCTCATAAAAAATGCTACAACCCTCTTCTTACACACTTAATGTTTGCTGATGATCTTGTTTTCTTTGGTGGTAACTTAATTTCTGCCAATGCTCTTAAAGAGTGCCTTACTCATTTTACTGCTATGACTGTATGGAAGTAAATACTAGCAAGTCTTTGCTTTACTTTTCTGCAGTTGAGGAAGGAACTTCAAACCTGATTAAAGTTGTCCTGGACTTTGATATTGGTGATATTCCTTTCAGATATTTAAGAGTTCCATTCCTATCTACAAGGCTGAAATCAAAGGAGTGCCAACATTTAATTGAGAATATGACCAAGAGAATCAAATCCTGGTAACATAGGTTTCTCTCAGGAGCTGGAAGACTCCAGCTTGTACAGTCAGTGCTTCAAAGCATCAGTGTTTACTGGATGGGAGTGCTTGTGATTCCACAATTTACTATTGACTGCATCATTAAACAGTGTTCAAAGTTTCTTTGGCATAGCTCTACTGGAGGTAGGAAATCAGCTCTAATTGAGTGGAACTCTATTTGCTATCCTAAAGAAGAAGGTAGGCTGGACATTAGGTGCTTAAAGACATGGAACATTGCAGCTATGATGAGGCACACTTTAGCTACCATTAAACCCAGAATCTCTTTCTTGAAAGCTACCATTAAACCCCAACTCCCCAAGCTCCAATCTTTAGCTCAAACTCACAAAACCCAAATCCCCAAACCTGTAAACTCATCTAAAATATCTCATTTCATGCATATTACACATTATAAGAGAAAGATATCAAATCATGATTAAAAATCTCAAACTTTCTCAACTTTCAGCTCAACCTCACATCAAGAAACCCCTCAAAACACAAACTTTCCTTGAAATCACATGCTTTTGATAGAAAAAATCACAACCGCAGACTTCAAAATGCTCTAAATTTGGTGAAAAACTCCAACTTGGAGTAATTTTACTTGAGATGGTCTCTGCCAAGCTCTAAATTTTACTAAAGTTTGTATGGGCAGAGTGGGAATCAGATTCAGAAGCCAATAACCAAACACTAGCAGGTGCAAATAAGAGACCCAAGCAAGAAATTGAGAGCTAAACTACACAAATTAGGGTGCATGAAATTCAAACTAACCCCATTTGCATATCATCAACCCCAAATTCAAACAACCCAATTCCACCATTCTAGATAGAGGGAGAGAGAGTTACCAGTTGATAGAGGTATCGTTAGAGAGAGGAGGGGATGTGGAACCTAACGCCGTAGATCTTGATCCAATTCGTGTATGAGAGAGCGAGGAATTTGAACTCGGGAGAGAGAGCACCAACCTGCTTGAGGGAGTAAGGCGTTGAAGAAGAAGGGCAATCTCGGCAATGAAATGTTCATCAGCTGCTGCAAAAAATTTAAGCATGTATTACAAGCTCAATTTTTTTTGCTGAATTTGGTTATCTGAATTTTTTTTCAGCATTGAAAAGAAACACAAAACCCACTGCTGCTGAATTTTTTTTTTTTCAGCTGCTGAAAAAAATTCGGCAGGGAAAGAAACACCACATGTTGTTACTGTTTTTTTTTTTCAGAAACTCTTATTTTACCCTCAGAAACACATAGGATGTCTTCACTTTTATCTCCTCCTGAACTAAAACAAAACACACACACACACACAGCCAGATTTGTTTGGAGGAGAAGAGATGAGGAAGAGAGTTCTAATGGTTTGTATCATTGTGGGATTTCTAGGGCTTTCAGTTGTTGCATTAGGGTTTGCTGCAGAAGCTAAAAAGACCAAGGTACTAACTATCTCTTTATTTTGATGATCCATATTTCACTTTAAAGGCACCACTATAGTGTAGTGTAGCGTAGATGATCATTTATTTGATCCATGAATGTTTATGTTTCTCTGAAGATATAGATTTATGGGTTTTGTTCTATGAGTAATTTTAGGAAATGGGTATTGATAATTTTGCTAAGATCATAGTTGGGTTGCCATGTTTCTGTAGTCCTGTTGAGTCGGTTGAGAAAATTAATGCTTCTTGTTGTGTTAATGATCATGTTGTTGTATGGGTATGCTTATAACTGTTTTGTATGGACCATAGGTAATGGGTATTGATTTTAGTAGTTCTAGGAAGTGGGGTTTGATTATTTAGCAGAGAACGCGTTAGGTTTTTTTCCGATGTTAGGGCGGGTTTTGGAATTTCTCTGTAAAAGGCAAAATATATGCTTGTTTTTTGGGGTTCCTTATTACATACCCATTTCACTCGACATTTGACAATGACTGTATTTTAGTTAGTTTTTTTTTGACGAATTTCATAAAATTGGAAAAAGGGGAAAATTTTCCTAAGGCACCATATAGAAAGTAGGACTAATTATAAGCATTAAAGAAAGTTGGAAAGAATGTGCGCAGTTTTGCTTTAACATGTCTAGGATCCATTTTTTCGTAATCCAACCGCACCTTATTATCTTTACTGTTTTTCTCTTACAAATGACATTGCATTGATCAAAGGCATTCTAGTGCAGAGAAGAGAATAAAAGCAACCAAAGAGCATTATTACTAACAATAAGGACAATGTTAGGAACAGTCTGGCTATAAACCAAGGCACCCTCCCCTAATTCGAAAATGAATGAAGATTCTACTTTCCTTTAACCATGTCGTCTTATTTTGCCAATAATTCTATAAAGTAAGCACTCCATGAAGGTCTATAAGATACTTCACTAAGAGAAAAAAAAAAAAGTTTTGACATCCACAAGGAGAGCAGGAAACCTATGGTTATACCCTGGGAAGATACTATTAATGCTCACTTCGATTACCATAAATCCTATAGCATGAAGACAGGAATCAGCTTCCACAGAGCTCTTTGTGGGAGAGCCTAGGACATGGCCAGCAATGTAAGACTGTAGAAGCTGGTTTTAGAATAACTGCTCAAGATTAACTCCTTTGTATCATTGAGAAGGTTTCCTTGCTGCAGTGGCAGAGCAAATCAAAATGCATCAGCATGTAGATTCTTTTTTGTGTATGACCCCTGATTTCAAAGGAAAATATACATGCTTAGAAATTTCTTGAAATGTGAGACTTGAATGTTATTTTGTTTACATGACAGCTCCTGATATCAAAATTAATGGCAGTGCTTAATGATTTCCTTGTGGTAAGAGAATTGCCAGACTAAACTATATATCTTTGAAGCCTCACCAGCTGGTTATCTCATATAGCCTAGTAGATGTCATTCCTCCCCAAAACAGCCTGTTCAATTTGGGCGAATAAAATTGAATTATCAATTATCTCTTGGACGGTTTATCTCTGCTAATGAGGAGCTTATTCACTTTGCAAACTATACAAACGATCGCATAAAGGGTATACCTCTGATTTAGATAGTGTTTACTTGAATAAACTGACAAAGCCAAATACACTCTCTTTTCAGAACTGGTGAGGACTAGTCCCCGGGGGACTCCTAGTAGTCACAGTTATCGATGCATTCCATTGCCTTCATGTTCCTTTTTCCATCTACGAATCTACCTTGCTTACTTAATGTTATTGATAGGTGGTGGGTCGTCATCACCTACGTGACCACGACCTATGTGTGTTTATTATGTAAACGGTCTCTTGTAGTTTCTATTATTTGCTTATTTTGTAGATTGAGAGAATCCTATAATTAAGGGATTACTCTTAGTAGTTTCCTAGTTTGTTGGGAGAGTGGAGAGAGGTGGAGATCTCCTATATATAGGATGAATCTAGGGGAAGAGAGTTAGTGTTGAATTTTGAGAGAGAAGAGAAACCCTAGATGGGTGTAGAGAGAGCTTGTAGTCGTTTTTTTCAATTGAATAAAATAGATCGTTTAAATTAGTATTGAGTGATTTGCTTCCGCATTCGTAGTTTGTAACCATTATCCTTGTGGATAATGGGATATCCGGAGGTCCCTCTCTCTCCATAAACATCCAACAAGGTATTAACTATGTTGAACAGATGCCGAAGGTTAAATACATGTTTACCTCAGCACTTCAAGACAGTTGTTAAAGGCAAGTTCCTTGATACATCGATTTCTAGTTAAAAGCTGCATTTGCTCTTCTCTTTCATCGTCTATCCATAGTAGGCCAGTACTCATCTTATCCCAACTTGCAATTTTATAGTTCTTAAGACAGCTGCCTGAAAAACACTGAGTAGGGTCTGGGTCTCACTGTGCTCAATAGGAAGAACCCTATGGATCTCCAGAAGCAAATTGAAGAAAATTTAATCTTTCCTAAACCCAAATTACACTGTGTCCTATAAATGTAATTTAGTAGTTTAAGTTGAGCACATACAACTATTCCACAGACCGTGAGCAGAGCAATGATGGAAAGCGTGCGTTATAGGAGGTTCTTAAATCATAATGTAACTTATTGTTACCAAGTCACGCTAGGATTTGCTAGTGTTTCTCGTAGGGCTGATATTAGAAGGAAAGTTATCTGTAATTTTTTTCTCGTTTTCTTTATTGAGAAGACGATTGTCTGATATCGTTCTGCAAATTTCATCCAGTCTGGCAGAATGTTGACTGAAATATCCGCTCAAGACCTTAGTGATGTGTGACTTTGGTGCTCTCTCTCTCTCAAATTCTTGTTGAGGATTTTTCAGGATTTCGCTAGAATTAAGGGGGCAATAAGAGCTTGAGGACTTTGGTTGCCAGGTTTTTATACTTAATAGCAGGTGTTGTTATGTATCATAGGGAATTATATAGAGCCCAAGAAAAGCTTTTCGGTTATAGAATCCCGGTTAGTGGTTACAACCCAAAGACGAAAAAGAAAAACCTCCCAAAGGAGGACAAATTCCACAAAAATGGGATATGAGACGACCAAAGGCTTTCTTCCTCAACATGCCCCTAAGTACACTTCCATGGCGGAACCCAACAAATCTGTAGTTACTATCTCTCCTATTTCTCTCCACCATGTGACTGCAAAATGAAACTTTTTTTCTCCTTATCCCAGCTCCCAGCTCCCATGTCCATATCCATTTATATTCTACATTTGCCAAATTAGGATCGAGGTAATCGAATGAAACATTATACCAAGTGATGAATTTCTCGATCCTGGGAACCCCTTCAGAGAAGCAAATCTGTGCTGATCAAGTTCTTCTCCTAATATAGAACTCCACCACCCTTCCCTGCTCAAGACATTCGCTTCATTCATCGACTGATACAGTTCCGTTTAGGGAGCTTATATAGCACCACATATCGCACGAGAACCAGACTTTCTTGCTGTTGCCTATCTAGATTTATATGCCTTTCCCCAAGTCCTCACGTGCGTTTTATATCAACTTCGATTATTTGCTCCATATGTAGTCCTTGGTGTATTAGGCATACTTGAGAAGGTAATGTTAATGTAGGTGACTCCCCATCCTGATAACATCTACATAGCTAACAACTTGAGGAACCCTTCAAGATTTGTTTAGGGCCGCCAATCTCCACACTTCGAAATAATTTCCAGGGGAATCCCCAAATAATACGTTTGTAAAGTTACCATTGCCGTGAAAACTGAAAACCTAAAAAGCACATAGCTTCTGGTCTTAGTCTAGTTTGCCAACTGAAAATTTGGTGTCATCTCTAAACTAAAGAATTGTAATCACCAACACCTCCTTGTTAACATTAAAGTTGTTCGTGAAGAGAAGGTGTCTGCCCAGCTTGTCAATTTTCTAAGAGCCTCCTCCAACGACTATAAACATTAAAATAGGAGATAAAGGGCCACCTTGCCTGATGCCTACCAAAGTAAAAAGACCAACTGGAAACTTTCAGCTTACGTGTAGCATATATGCCTTATCAAAGCCAATTTGTCATACCCATGGGTTGACTTATATTTGTCAACTCATTGGGTATCAAAATTCCATCTAGATTATGCTGAATCTGAACCCCGTCTAAAATCTACCATCTAGAAACTTACTCCGCTTGGAACCCCAATGTTTGTTCCTATCACTTTCAGATCCTCCTAACAAGTGTGTTGGCTATGATCTTGAAGACACCCCATCA
Source organism: Kingdonia uniflora (assembly GCA_014058105.1). Classification (NCBI taxonomy): domain Eukaryota; kingdom Viridiplantae; phylum Streptophyta; class Magnoliopsida; order Ranunculales; family Circaeasteraceae; genus Kingdonia; species Kingdonia uniflora. The sequence goes on from JACGCM010002776.1 coordinate 1,126,173, forward strand.
AGCCTCGGTCTTCAATGGTTTATCTCCATATAAAGGTTATCGTAGAACTTCGCAACACCATTCTTTCAATCTTCAGTCAGAGGTAGGAAGAGTTCCAATAACTTATTTGAGGCCAAGACTAGGACCATATTATTGAAGATAGCGGTAGTAGGAGCTCTGCAGGTTGGTATTTGTAAGATATTTGAGCAATCAAAAGTGATGAATTACGTGGTATAAACTTTTGGGAGCAGTTGCAACGGTTTACTGGGTGTGTACGAGTAATATTTTTTTCATATAAAAAAGAACAGAAAAAAATATGTTGAGTGGGATTTTGCTGAAGCAGTTTGAATAGTTGAGTTGAGTTGGTTACTGGTTTATATGTATTATTGGCTGTATACATAAATATTAGCTGATTAGCTCACACATCTTTTAGCAGATATGTTGGACATTGTTTTTTCTTTATGCGTAACGAATCATAGTTACTGACATACATGCAGAGATGGGTTGGTGGGTGTTGTCACAAATGTAAGAAGGTTTTAAGCAAATTTTTCTTCACCTTGCAGGCTTCTGAGGTTCAATTTACTGCTCCTTCTGTATGTTCATATCCGAGGACGCCTGCCTTGCATCTTGGATTAGCTGCATCCATAGTACTTGTGATGGCCCAAGTAATTATTATTTTTGAAGCTGGGTGCATTTGCTGCAAACGAAACTCGCATCTTTCTAACTCCAGTTGCTCGGCGTCATTGATCTGCTTTGTCTACTGGTAATCTTCTTTAGAGCAGAAATGCAAAATTATCTCTAGTAGTTGTAGTCCAGTAAGTGCTTCATAAAGGCTACAACCTTCATCTTTCTAACTCCAGTTGGTCGTCATCATTGATCTGCTTTGTCTTTTGGTAACTTTCTTTACAGTAGAAACTGCAATCTAATCAATAGTGGTGTCCCATTAAGTGCTCCATAAGGTGGTTATGTTGACACATGCTGGTGTGAATGACATTTGAAATTTTCAACCATTTGAAATTAGGTTATGTGAAAATTTAGCCTAGGATCTACATACCTGAAAACATTCGTAAACCATTCAAAATTATTTACATAAACAATCTAGAAACCATGAAGATAGATCATCAAATTATCAAATGATCAAATTATCTAATTCTTTGCAAATAATACTAAGTGACGAGCCAGCTATCTGTACGCTCAATGGGTCCACTCGACCACCAATTACATGTCACGCAGGCTCAAATCAGTGAGTGCCGAGGAGTTTTTGGATAGTAGTAAAATCCATTTTGGTTATCATTTATATTCTGTGGACATAGTCATAACCACATTAAAACATCATGTTCATGTATTATCTGATAGAATCTTTCTTTTCTGCACTCTATTTTCTTGTCGTTGATCATGTATATTTCCAACAGTAAGGGGGTAATGCCTAACCTAACAGCTTTGAAGGGTTTGCAAATCCAAATAACCTTCACTTTTCTTTCTATTTTTTGTTGGTCTAATAAATAATTGTAATGCCTTGTGTTTATGGTGCAGGTTCACATTTGTGATGGCATTTCTTCTGTTGTTGTTTACTGGAGCAGCCTTGAACGAGAGACACGAGAAAGAAAAAATATACTTTGCTAACCATTGCTACGTGGTCAAGCCTGGAGTTTTTACCGGAGGTTCTCTTTTATCACTAGCAAGTGTTACCCTTGGAATCGTCTATTACCTCACTGTATCTTCAGCGAAAGACAGATTTACTTCTGCTGGTCCAAACCAAGGAGGCATCGCGATGGGTCAGCCTCAGTTTCCACCCCAGAGCACTCAACAAGAACCGGTTTTTGTCCACGAAGACACATATCTCAGGCGGCAAAATCCATGATCTCACCGCACATAGGTTACAGAAAACATTTCCATCATAGAAATTGATATTTTGGGTGTTTCTAGGGAGAAGAATTGGTGTAACTAGCGAGAAAAATATAAGTTTATTATTAGGGTATATAATTCTGACTTCAGATCAAACTAATGTATGCTCACATTTTTCAGGAACATATTTACTATTGGCAAATACAGTATGAGATTTAGCTGTTGCACTTCTTGTCTCTTAACTTAGCTTATGCCTTTGAATTACTTCGAGTCTAGAACTCTGTTATATGAATCCTGAAAGTCTTTTTGATTTTAATTGCTCATGAGGGATTCCCTCGACTCTTCAACGATTGTACAAATTTTATTATCATCTCTGTGTGTGTCAGTAGCACCCTAAAACTTGTAAACCGTAGCATCCTCTTTCTACGGTCGGTCAAAAGAATAGGATTCTCTATGATATAATTTTGATGGTCGTGTTTGAGTTGGCTTTCATTCGTAAAATTTGGAAAGAAAAAAATGTTATATTTTCACAGGGGCTGGGTCGGCACTAGTATAGTTAAAAACAAAAGACGTCACAACAGACAACTATCTACAGTATCTTTTACTTCCTTTGGAATCATCATGAAAGCACACATATAAAGTAGTAGTTTATATATTGGACTTTTCAGGTCCTGAACTCCAAAAACATACACACACATGACACATCTATAGAATATAGATAGAGAGAGAGAGAAGGAAGGAGGGATTTGCAGAGGAGAAGAGATGGAGAAGAGTGTTTTAATGATCTGTATCTCTGTGGGATTTTTTGGGCTTTTATCTGCTGCATTTGGTTTTGCTGCTGAGGCTAAAAGGATCTAGGTATCTCTTTATTTTGATTTATGAACATCACTTATATCACTGTTTCACTGCGGTGAAAACTTTTTTAAAACATAGGATCCTTCCCAAAACCTGGCACTCCCATTGTGGCAAGCCACCTCAATACTGAGTTGGATTGCAAAAAATATTGGTTTTGTGGGATTTTTTTTTGATCTTTCTTATCAAAGTTTGGCATGTGGCAGGAGGGAGAAAGTCTTAAGAGACCAAGTTAACTCCAACTTAACACCGTTTGAGATTTTATTATTCATCTCCTAATTTAATAAATTATTTTTTATATCCAACTTTTTAAGTCAAAAATGTACTTAATTCAACTTAACTCAGCAGTGCACAAGACTCTTGAAGGCACCCTCGCCAACATTGGCCTCCTCTTCTTCTTGTTCCTTGTCGGTCTTGAGCATCTTCGCGCAATTCGGTGTACGGGCAAAAAGGCACTTGCTATAGCCGTAGCTGGTATAACTTTCCCATTTGTACTAGGTATAGGCACATCCGTAGTTCACTGAGCAACGGTCTCTAAAGGAGTAGACTCCGGGCCTTTTCTAGTATTTATGGGTGTCTTCTCTATCCATAATGGCATTTCCCATCCTTGCACGTATTCTTGCTGAACTAAAACTGCTCACGACTGATGTAGGCCACATTGCTATGACTGCTAGCTGTTAATGACATAGCCGCTTGGATATTGCTTGCACTTACTATTGCTCTCTCAGGCACGAACACGTCTCCATTAGTCTCTTTATGGGTTCTTCTCTCTGGTGCAACCTTTATTGTGTTTGCTATTTTTGTGTTAAAGCCGTGTCTAGCGTACATGGCTCGACCTTGTCAAGAGGGAGAGCCCGTTAACGAGCTATACATTTGTACGACGTTGTCTCTAGTACTGGCTTGCGGGTTTGTAACGGATGTAATTGGGATTCAAGCATTGTTTGGGGCATTTGTTGTTGGAATAATCATGCCCAAAGGCGAGCCTTTAACCGGTGTTTTGATCGAGAAGATTGAGGACATTGTGTCCGGGTTATTCCTACCGTTGTATTTTGTTTCGAGCGGATTGAAGACAAACGTTGCGATGATTGAGGGAGCCCAATTGTGGGGTTTGCTTGTACTTGTGAACCCAATTGTGGGGTTTGCTTGTACTTGTGATATTCACTGCCTGTTTTGGAAAAATTGTCGGGACGTTGATCGTGTCGATGATCTTTAAGGTTTTGAAAAGAGAGTCTTTCGCATTAGGGTTTCTCATGAATACTAAAGGGTTGGTTGAGCTCATTGTCCTCAACATCGAGAAAGATCGTAAGGTGTTGAACGGTCAGACATTCACTATTTTAATCCTCATGGCGCTCTTTACGACTTTTATTATGACCCTAATAGTAATGGTAGTGTACAAACCTGTGAGAAACTCTGCATCGTATAAGCATTGGACAATCCAGCGTAAAGACCTTGATACAGAGCTCCGGGTGCTCGCGTGCTTCAATAGTAACTGAAACATTCCTAGCATAATCAACCTCACCGAATCCTCCCGTGGGATTAAACGCCCTGGTGTTTTGGTCTATGCAATGCATCTCATGGAACTTTCTGAGCAATTTTTTTGCAATATCCATTAATCCATGGTTCACAAGGCTAGAAATAACGGTCTTCCCTTCTGGAACAAGAAACGTCACGACAACGATCACATGGTTATCTCCTTTGAAGCTTATAGGCAACTTAGCAGCGTTTCTATTATGCCAATGACGGCAATACCTGCCTTCCAAACTATTCATGAAGATATTTGCAATAGTGCACAAGATAAACATACAGCCATGATACTTCTCCCATTCCACAAACACCAACATTTTTTACTCAAAAAATTGGATAGAAAAAATAATTTATTAAATTAGGAGAGGAATAATAAAATCTCAAACGGTGTAAGTTGAAGTTAACTTGGTCTCTTAAGACTTTCTCTCTCCAGCCACATGGCAAACTTTGATTAGAAGAGATCAAAATATGATCTCTTTAGAAAGATAAACAAATTTTCCTCATTCCTTTCAGTGTCACAAGTGACATATCATTTACAAGTATTTTACGAACTACCATTTCGTTTGAAGACAAAACAACTTTAGGGGGCTCGGTATCACCGACGGCCTCAGTAAAGGAATCAACATTTACATTCTAAACATGAAAATCTACATCCTGGTCATCCATAAATCCAATAGATCTTAGTAATATCCACAATACCACCTGACTTAATGCTATTTTTTATTAACTATTATAATGGCCTATACCGTATCTCGGACTCATGCTTAATCTTCGACCAACATACGACTACTCGGCCTCTTCAACATACACATAACACTACTGAAGACACATTACAGTTGCAGAGTTCTAGTTATTACTTTCAACCTCTACATCAATAGTTCGAGTTAAGCAAACGTACAATCATCAATAAAGTCGTTACGAAGCAGCAAATATCAGAACGTTACACAATCTTGTCAAAGAATATCAAACATATATTGTAACGTTCATCATTAAGGATAATAATGGTCGCCAAACGGTCATATTATAAGACCTATAAATAGGACCAGGGAATCCGAGATGAGGGACAGGGAAATACTCACTCAAACCCTATACAAAATATCTAGAGCTTCTCTTATGAACAAAAATCTACTCAAGAACATAATATTTGAGTACTATCAATACGCTGATCTATTTATAATGGCATCACAGAGAACAACTTTCATTCAACATAAAAAATAGTTTACAAAAACAACTACTACACATGCAAATTCGGTATATAACTGAATTACTCTACTTTCGCTTTTTTGAGCTACGAGAGAATTGCCCATTATATCTCAGACTCTTTCCTTGAACATCTATAGGAGATATAAATGTCACCACCTCCTATTAGCGTTGCTTTCGCCGCGATCGGGGTATCAAGCTCTCTACCTCCTCCTCGTCCTCTTCTGAGATATTTTTTCTCGGCATAGAAACAGGTTTTTCAACAACCTCCCTCTCCTCATGTTTTGTAAACCATATATTTTCCGCCTTCGCGCTCTCAACATCAAAATCTTTCCTACACTCCGTTACAAATTTCCTAAATTTGTTCTCTACCCTCACCAACTCCCCTCCATAAAAATCAATCATACTATCTATATGACGCTCGTGCTCTGTTCGAGTTGCAGTTTTTGCTCGTGATAGATACAGATGCTCCTTCAATTGTGTTTGTGACCTGTGCAGATGCTTACGCATTTCTTTTAGCAATATGCCTAAAGCCCTGACATCAGCCTCTACCTTTATTCGAACAGTTACTTCTTTTGACAATTGTGTCGCTAAAGATATTTTTTGCTCCATATGTTGCGACAACACATCCTATAACTCCTTTAACTCACCCTCTAATTTTTGCTGAACTTATATTTGCTCTATCCTTATCCTGAAAAATACTATTCTCATGGCCCTCCAATCCTACATAAAGCCAAAAATATCAGGTAAAGGTTCTACATCACCCCATACAATAGAAACACCAGCTCAAGCTGAACATTTTCTCGCCTTTAAACTATGATGATTACGTACTTCTTGCGCTAAAAACATAACTCGAGCTAGGTCTGGTACTGCACCTTTTTTTCCTTTAAGAGTTCTACATAAGCTTCTTTTAAACCCTGTTCACTATCTACTTCGACCTCAAAATATAATGTCAGAGCTATCAATAGACTTTGACACCTAGCCTTATCACTCGGGTTCTTAAAACATGTCAACTCTTTTGGTTTTCGAACTAACACCCCCATTTCCTCTTCCTTTCTTAACACTTCATCTATTTCTATTTTTATCTTAGTATATCTACACTGGAGGTCATATAATTCTTTAAAAAGTTTCTCCGAATTAGACTTAAACTGCCTTCTTTCATACTCAGTTTTATTTAATACCTGTTGCACACGAGCCACCGAATCCCTCGCTCTACCCAACGATCTCTCTAGGTTGGAAATAGTTTTTATCATTCGATGTACTTCCTACACAAATTACAAATATCTTGTTATCATACAAACATTCAAGGCGGACATATTAAAAGGTATTAATCAAACTTAAATAGTTTATGACCATACAGAATACAATCACATCAAAATCAAAAGAACTATATAGTTTGAAACAGGATACCACATAATGATTAAAGATTTTTTGCTGATTTTTGTCTCAGATGGGGGATCCAATGTCTTCTCCATAGATTGAACTGGTTCACTAGGTGAAGTAACTACATTGGCTGGACCAACAACATCAACCAACACTTCGTCCTCTACCCCTAAAGGAAGGAGTATTGCATCATATTTGCCAGTTCGGCCTAACTCTACATCAGCAGCAGTCAATCCAAAGCTATAAAAAGATTGGATAAAGTGATATCTTTCCACCTTCAATGCCTTACATGATCGTGACATAACATCATCATGCTCAGACAGTACTTTATACCGCTCTTCTGCAGCCTCAACATCTTCAACCCTCTTCTTTTTCTCTAGCTCGAGCTTAGTTTTGAGCTCCCCAACATGAACTGATTGGGCATCAAACCTCAGCGTAAGATCTCTGAACTCCTGGCTCCTCTTATCAATGCACTTCATTGCCCCCTTCATCAGCATCGAGAACGGCCAATACAAAAACATAAGTTCAAAACAACAGCTCATATTCCACATATAATACAATAAATGACTTTAACACATACCGCGAAAGTGTGTTCTTGATACACTTCATCGAGCTGTTTCGGATTAGTCCCAACCATCATGTAGTATTTTGCTCCAGCTTTCTCATATTGGCCGCAGCCTGGGCATTAGTACGAGAGCTACACTCGTCCTCGTGCCATTTTCTTTTCAACAAGCTCTTCTCAGCCTCTGAAGGAGTAACTTCACTCACTTTCTGTCTCTCCTCCATATCTCCAGAAGTAGGATTTACGATCTCTTGATCTGCGATTACCACCACAACAGCAGGTGTACTCTGTGGAGCTAGTTTTCTCGACCTCTGAGTAGTTCGTTTTATGTTAATGTTTTCCAGTGCAAGAGGAGGAAGACTAGTGACATCCTCAACAGACAAACGAGCTTTCTTCTCAGCCATAGCTCGGTTCTCGTGAGCTCGCTGAACTTTGGGCACTATGGATTCTACCCTCTTATCCCTCCGAATATCTAGCTCGCCAAGTACTTGCTTTAACTCAACTTGATCACGCACTACACAGTCGAACAAGCTGGTCTTATCAGGTGCCGATGAAGTATTGGGATCTGGCAAAACAAGGAACAAAACAATCTTTAACAGCTTAAAGACATGATAATTGTTGGTCAAATTTGATCAATGTTACTTACTCGGGTTGTAATATTTATGGTTCAGGATAAGCGTTAGTTCATCTGGAACCTGCATACAGTTCCCCCTACCCATACAAGGTGGTTATTCCATAGCCTACCCGCAGATTCAAAATCAAAAAATTTCGTCCTAGATGAATCACTATACAGGTAATCACTATTTTAACCTTTGACATATTTCCATTTATAAAATTTCAACACGTTTTTTGCTTCGAGCTACTTGGCAGTCCTTTCCCTTCTCCATTTCTCATTCAGAACCTCGCATACCCTCATTATCTCATATACATTCCCATTCAGTTGGGCAGGGTAGCACTGTAATACATTCATAACCTCTTTCTGAAAGAAGGTCAGAAGAATTCTAAGGCCATAAACGACCTGATTCAGATAACATAAAAACCCATCATTCAGGCCTACCAACCCAAGGCCATTATAGTACGAAAGATTAACATCCTCACTAATCCATTTCTCCCTTTTCCACTTCTCCAAACAAGGGACTTGATAGTATACCGCATCCTCTCCTTTTCCAGGAATATAGACTCTAAACCAGCGACCTTGGTTCGTCATATAATTTCCCCATTCTCCCTGTAATTTTTTTTTTGTATTTTAAAAATTCATTTCCTACATCTATTTCCTCAAGATATATGATAAACAAATTATCTTTCTTTTTTGTATCCTCTGTTTCTATAACTTTCTCTACTTTACTGGATTCCCCAACTTTTATTCCTATAGTCATGTCTATCTTATATACAGTCTCTTCCGTCACACTACAATCGTCCTCCCTCCTTGACGATGATGTTTCTTTTGAACTTGAAACTACTACAAATTTACTCATGGGATATATAGGTTTCGAATGCATACAGGATCTGCAGATACACAAAATATTTTATCGCTATCTCTGCATTACAGGCAACACCCTACAAACAGTATAACAACCCCACCTATGTTTTTACCCAGTCAACACATTTATTTTCCAAATTCCTAAAATAATAAACAATAATTTCAAATTTCCCTCTTCTTCTCTAGAAAATCATTTTTTTCTCTACAGTCTGTTCATATACACAAAGTTTGTATACTACAGAGTATTACAGGAAACTACTCAAAATCTTAAGATACCTACATTTTCAACTTTGTTCTCCCTAAAATCAAAAAGTGTTGAATATAAAACATCCAATACAGATTACAGAATACCGAACCAAAACAGAAGCATCTATCACTAACCAGTAGTTAAAGAACAATAATCTTCTGCTTTAGCCACACATTTCATAGTAATTAACCGCTCTTGTTGCCTTTCCAATAATTTTCTATCACCAGATAAATCCTTCCGTATCAAAACACCTTCAGAACTCAAACGCTTCTTCTCTATAACGATATGGTTTACACTACTTTTTTCTTTTTCTATAACTGTAGACAATTTATGAGGGAGAGAGATTCGAGTTTTTATACACTCCCTCAGTTTGGGAAACGACGGCTCCTTCAGACATGTGTCAGTCACTTCTACTGCTTTTACAGGCACATCTTTTGTCTTACAATATCATCATTACTTCTATGATATCGTCTACTATCATCACGCCTATCTCTTTTGTCTGCCATTATATAAAAATGCTGCCCCTCTTTCCCTAAGCAGAATACATGACCAGTCACCTTACTTTTATACTATACCAAGATTGTACGACATTCCTAAAATAACTCAATATTCAAAATTTGAATATATATATATATAGTTGTTAAAATCACATAGCTGTCATCTACAATATCTGCCATATAAGCAGTCAAAACAAAATACTTTATTCTTATTCTTTTCAGTTCACAACATCAACATGCCTTGTTCTACAATTAGAAGAGTACCAAAACAGGATACTAAAAATAGATTACATATTTATTGTAAACTCTCACAGTTCGAGCTTACAAACTTCTATAGTCATATTTAAAGCAGCCTCGATGGTTCACCTCCCCACATAGAATTATCTTTCCTTTTGCTGCCCTTTCATTTTCTTTAATAATTTTATCCCGTGCGATCTCTCGAACAACCTCTTATCGTAAAGTTGCATCCAACAGAGACTTACAAAACACATCACACTAGAAAAGTCATCATCATCTAGGCCGACCAAGTTCAATGGCCACTCTGATAACCTAGCATCATAAGGCAGTCGACAAAAATATCGCTCACGAATTTCAGCGACCTTGATTTGGAACCTACCTTCTGCTGAATGACGAGCACGCCGTGAATGTGTCCTCACCATGCATACTCACACTACCTCTACAACAAATTGTCCTTGCAGATGATACAAGACATAGCAGCCAAGGATCATTGTTTTATATAGACACCAGAAAGATCTATAAAAATCTATATAACCCACCAATTTTCCTAAAGGATATATTTTACAAGAATTTTTTTTGGATAGATAAATATTAACATAAAATCCAGATAAATATTATTTCCATGTTATACAATATCTCCTAAGATTTTATGTATGCAGATAGAGAGATCGTAACTTGCAAATTAAGATTATCCAACAATACCATCTACAAGAAAATACCAGTTACTTCCATACGACCAGGCATTTTCCAGTCAGTTCAAATCAGTCACTCACAGACATACATATACTTACTATCACCACACGACCTCTTTACATTCTCGAGCTCCTTTAATTTTTCAAACCTTCAACTTCCACTACCATTTACCGATATACACACTGAGATCCTTACAATTCAATTTGTCCAGCAAATACCCCATAACAAACTACCATTCCCCGTACTTACATCTTTTCAGACTTCTACTTTACAACAGAAAGCTATACATATAAGTTGCAAACTTTAACACACAACATCAAAATAACATAACGATGACATTTTATTAGTTCAAATTTTTTAGTACATAATACTTTATAGATAACAAGTGTTCCAGACAATTTACAAGATTACTTTACAAGTTATAGCAAGTCACAGTTCGAAGCACCTCTTAGTAGCCAACGAGGAAGAAGATCTAAAATTAAAGCAACTTCCAAACTCTGATCCCCTGCCTAAAAGGGCTAGGAAATAGTAGAACTGACAAAGGAGATACGGTACCAGCAGAAGGATCTTCTTCCGGGCAAATATCTATGGTCCCTGGAAGAAAAACCTCCGCCATCACCACCTCTTCCACCATAACCCCCACTACCCCACATGTTAGAGACAGACTGAAGGTCCTATTTCTTGGAAAAGACCCACCCACTAGCAGGATACCGGCAAGACTCCCTTGGACGAATGTATGCCATTTCGGCGTTCCTCCTCCGATGTCAACATATAATAGAAGCGCACCATTTGGTAATAATCATCCCCCGCCTTCATCACTTTCTCATACAATATATGGTGGTAGGTAGGGGACATCAGAATTGGCGTTGGAAGATACAAAGGTTGGTGACCAAAATATCTGACATGAAGTTCTTCCATCTTCTTTTGAATCCTGGATTCCCGAGATTGCTGTCTTGTAGTTACCATACTTTTAACCGTCAAGAAATTTCAAGTACAAAAACAAGACCACAAAAGAAAGATTTCAGGAAAGAAGACTTAGTTCATCAACACCATTTAGAGTACTCTTTATTCTATGCTCAGCATTAAAATTGACTCTTCAAATTCCCAACGTCAAGAAAATTTCCCATGCAGCAAAATTGACTAGAACTATTGGTTCTAAAAAACCTAAAAGTTACAAACAAATATTCATAAAGTTTCATTGGAAATGATTCTCCAGTATTAAACTACATTATTAAATGAAGTTTCTCAACCAACACTACTCACCCACCATGTTCTCGTACTATTGGCTGAGAGGGAGCGGTTGTAGTGACTTATTCTGGATTTCAGACTCATGCTTCATCTTCGACCATTATACGATTATCCGACCTTACCAACAGAACATGTGGCACATTCAATCAGAATCAAGATACCAACATCAGGTAATAGATATAACACGAACTTCTCAGCCAGCACCACTCGCCCATGATGCTTCTCATACTTTTGGTTGAGAACCGTCTTGTAATAGCCTATTCCGCATCTCGGAGTCATGCTTCATCTTTGGCCAGCATGCGACCATTCGACCTCTTCAACATACACGTAGTACTACTGAAGATATATTACAATTACAAAGTTCTAGTCATCACTTTTGACCTCTGCATTGGCAGTTCAAGTTAAGTAAATGTACAGTCATCAATTAAGTTGTTATGAAGCAACAAAGATTAGAACATTACACAATCTGGTAACAAAATATCAAATATATATTGTAACGTCTGTCATTCAGGATAATAATGGTCATAAAACGGTCATATTATAAGACCTATAAATAGGACCAGGGAATCCGAGATGAGGGACAGGGAAATACTCACTCAAGCCCTATATAAATTATCGAGAGCTTCTCTTGTAATAATCTAGTAGCTATAAATAAATTACTCTCTTTCTAAATCCTCAAAAGAGGTCATGGTTTTTAACTTATTCAAAGGTCTTCCACGCTAAGCTTTGTGTTACAATTCTTCTATTATTCGTTTAAGGAGCTCTGAATATCCTTGGTGTAAAGGCTAAGTTCAAGATACGATATTAGGCTATTACAACTATAGTATCATTTTAAACAGTGGTTTGTGGTACTCGCCAAAGTTATTTGTAGACATGATCATCACAAGCAACAGTAATTCGAACATCTATGATAATAATTAAACAGATAAATAACGGCTGGTTTTCACTTTTAAGTGCTAATGTATATAATTTTTTACGCAATGGTATGATTAAGTCATCGTTACCCTTAATTTATCATGATAGAATAAAGAAACACTCTTGCATAAAATATGTCTGCACATGAATGTACTATTAGGAAACCAATGGGGCAAATCGTAACGCAAAAGCACAATACGATTGAGCAAGAACCGAAGATCTAACTTTAACCAGAGAGAATTGAATCCAAATCAATAAACACATACACAAGGTTTAAATTTAGGTAAAAATCCAAAAAGGATCAAAACCATCCCCGACAAGTACGATAAATTTATTATCAATTAGGGTTACAAGAAGTTTCAGAGATCACTCTATCTCACATCTACCCTTACAAATAATCCCCAATAAGAAACTCTATAAAAAAATCCCAAGAAATCCCTCCAGAGTAAAATCCTAGATTTCTCCATTTTCTCTCATTGTACAAAGGCTTTTAACTCATACTCTATATTTATAGACTTTCTATTATGTCCTCAGTGAAGTACGTATCGCGAGACAAACCATCACCTTGGAATATATCCTCTTCAAAATGAACTTACAAAATAAACAACCCGGTTTTTGTTCGAACGACCTAAGTCTCGTTCGAACGACTTTAACGGAAACCTTTTTTGTTCGAACAACTTTTTGTGACTCGTTCGAACGACTTTGTCTGTTTTGAGCCATAACCCAACAATCTCCACCTCGGCGAAAAAAAATATTTCTTTTGCTGTATTCGTCGTGTATCCTTATCGCGTTGCTCCTATGGGCAACTTCTCAATTAAGAGAATTGCCCGAGTCTTGGTTTTTCCTAGACCCACCAATCGGAACCCACTTTCTGATCATCTTTGTAGACCGTGTCATTTCTTCACCTTGAATTAAATTCCTCTTTCGAGAAATCTCCATTGCTCTATCGGTACATACAACCTTTACATCTCCACCCACAGGTTTCCCAACCAATGCATACAAGTTCCCGCTAGGAACTCCCTTCATGATCAAAAAAGACTTCCAATAAACTTTCATTACTTCACCTCGCTCGAAGTAATTGTAACCTTCATTATTTAATTTGGAAAGTAAAATTAGATTCTGAGTTATACTCGGCACATGTCAAACATCATGAAGAACTACGATGCGTCCATCAAACATCCTCACGCGAATATTACCAACTCCCAAAATTGGCCTTCGAGAGCCATCGCTCATCGACACAAACTTGCTACCCTCACACCTTGCATATTTCCTGAACCATGCCTTGTGTACACATACATGTAATATAGTCCCACTATCAAATACCCATCCTCTATTGTAGTGAGAACCATCAACGACCACCACAAGGAGCGCCTCATCACCATTGTTACAAGTAACCGTCGCCAGTTTGTTAGTGTTACTTTCGGAGCCCTTTGCCGAACTTGCTACTTTACCTTTCCCAGTTTTACAATCCGATCTATAATGATCCGATTGACCACAACCCCAACAAACTCATTTTCTGAACTTATTTAAGCTTCTCTTTCCACAAGCCACCATCGCCGAGTTTTCTACAGAGGATTCGCTACCCTTAAGCCTTCTCTCCTCTGAAAGAAACGTACTTGTAACCTCCTCAAAACTTAAAGTTTCCTTCCTATACATCAACGTAGGTTGAAAATGCTTGAAGGTAGAAAGAATAGATCATATGAGTTGAAGCGCCTTATCTTCATCCTCAACTTTAACTCTGATCAATTACAATTCCAAAACGATCCCGTTCATAGAACCTAGGTGATCACCACCGCTCGTACCTTCATCCATCCTAAGCGTATGAAGCCGTTCCTTGAGGTATAACCAATTCAAAAGACTCTTCGTTTGGTACAAACTTTTAAGCTTTTCCTAAAGATCCTTTGCGGTCTTCTCTCCAGCCACATTTGCCAAAATGTTTTAAGCGAGACAAAGGCAAATCCCACTCGTAGCCCTTGAATCCAGATCTTCCCAGTCTTCTTTATCGTAGTCCACTTTCTGGGCTGCTATACCTTCAACCTGAGTTTTAGGTATAGGCTTCCCTTTCAGTGCCTTGCATAATTCACCTTGAATCAAGATATCTTGGACTTTTATTTGCCATAATCCAAAATTGATCTTCCTATCAAACTTCTCCACATCAAATTTGATCGTGTTAGAGTACTTAAATCCTCCCATCTTGCTTCTCTACTTGCCCCAAACCTTCCTCTAATGCCAATTGTTAAGAACCAATAGGGCAAATCGTAACGCGGAAGCACAATATGATTGAGCAAGAATCGAAGATCTAACTCTAACCAGATAAAATTTAATCCAAAGCAATAAACACATACACAAGGTTTAAAGGATCAAAACCACCCCTAAAAAGCACGAGGAATCTATTATCAATTAATGTTATAAGAAGTTCTAAAGATTGCTCTATCTTACCTCTACCCTTATAGATAATTCCCAGCAAGAAACCCTAGAAAGAAAACCCAAGAAATCTCTCTAATGTAAAACCCTAGATTTCTCCCTTTCCTTTTTCTAACTCTTTTCTCTCATTGTACAGAGGCTTTTAACTCATACTCTATATTTATAGACTTTCTATTAGGTCATCAGCGGAGTACGCATCACGAGATAAACCATCGCCTTGGAATATATCCCTTCAAAACGAACTTAAAAACAAATAATGCAATTTTCGTTCGAACGACCTAAGTCTCGTTCGAACGACTTTAGTGAAAACCTTTTTCATTCGAATGACTTTATGACTCGTTCGAACGACTTTGCTTGTTTTGAGCCGTGGCCCAACATGTACGTAGTACTATATTGAGTCACTGACATTTTACATGTTTAGGATATGTTAATCCTATTCCAACCTCAACCCCAAATCCCTATTATTCTTATGAATGGAACTTTATTGATTAAACCCAATCTAGTCGCGAATAGAGTAAAAACTATTGAGAGCATTACAATAACCAATAAGCACACCTCTAAAAATAGACTAACTAGAGACCAAAGCACACCCTCAGCACCCTATTAGTTTCTACCGTGTTTAAACCATATCATCCCACTTTGGGAATAATTTCTTTGCTAAGCACCCTATAAAGTTCTTGAAAATACTCTTTTTTCCTATAATAAAGAGCTTTGACATCCATGGCAAGAGCAGTAAAGTTATGGTCCTTCCTTCTGAAGATACTACTATTTCTTTTCCTTAATTTATAATCCCTGTAAAATCACGAATAAGACAATGTTGGGTTTTACAAAACAATAAAATGTATTTCAAAATAAAATATTTACTCGGGTTTGAACTCATGATCTCTTGCTTCTTGTTTCTTCAAAAATCTCTTTATAAAACTCTATCTTTCAGTCTTATATTATTTTAGTGTGCTGAGAGAAAGAACAGTTTGCCTTGAGTTTTAGTCTCACATTGTTTGCTCTCCCTATTCTTTTTGAAGAAAAGTATCTTGACTTTAGGCCCAAACAAACCCAACGGATCTATTCATATCTCTCAACACGTATACTATAACAGATACTTACAAATGGCTAAGTTTTTTGACTTGCCTGGCTTTTGGGGAAACCAAAACCACGTACTCACGTTGGAGGAAATATCTCACCCACGTTTGAGTAAAGTTTTGAGAGCCGCTGCTTTGTAGAAGTCTATAAATTGAACTATTTTCCTCTCTGCAAAAACACACAGGAGAAACATATCTCTTTTGTTCATATACTTTTTCTTCCCTTGGTTTGACAAATTGATCTTTTGGGAGAAAAAGTCTCTTGACTTTAGGCCCAAACAAACCCAACGAATCTATTCCTATCTCTCAACACGTACATTATAATGGATACTTACGAACGGCTTAGTCTTTCGACTTGCCTGGTTTCTGGGGAAACCAAAACCACGTACTCACGTTGTAGGAAATATCTCACCCACGTTCGAGTAAATTTCTGAAAGCCGTTCCTTTGAAGAAGTCTATAAATTGAACTATTTTCTTCTCTAAAAAAATAAACAGGAGAAACATATCTCTTCTGTTCATATACTTTCTTTTCCATTGGTTTTATAAATTGATCTCTTCTTTCTCTTTTTGACGATTTCGGTAATTTGCAAGTTCAGTTCAGTGTTTCTTCGGTATAAAGAAACTCCAGTGTACTCTATTGCTCGTTGTATCCTGGGAGGAGATTCGACAATTCACTACCAGTACTCAGGGTAGGTTAAATTATTCCTTAAATAGAGTGTGATCCACGCCTCGAGCTTGGTTACTGTTAATTCCAAAATTTTGTTGTTGTTCTACTATTCAGTTCTAGCATATCATTCACGTTCCAGCCGCAGTTGTTCTCTTTCATATTAGTTCTAAGAAAGCTATAATCAGGTTCATCATTTCATTATTATAAACAATTTTAAGGAATAATTGTTAACCTGCTATTATGGCCCTTACTTCTAGCATTCTAAAATTTGATTCTAACAAACCTGCAAAGTTTAACGGTCTCAATTTCAAACGCTGGAAGAGTTGTTCTTTTATTTAACCCATAAAGAAGTTGCTTATATTCTCGGACAAGACTGCCCTACTGAACCTCCTATCCCTAACCTTGTAGAAGATCCTGATATTATTGTAACTGAAACTGATAAGATTTTAGAACCAATATCAGACTTGACTGAGGTTGATTTTAAATGCTTTATCTTTATCTTAAACAGTTTAGCAGATGACTTGTATGATTACTATCTACAATCCAACACTGCAAAAAACTTTTTGGGAGGCATTAAAGATAAAATATGATATGGAAGAGGCTGACGATAAGTCGATATCTAAAGCCATGGACGAACGATAAGTCGATAATTACTCAATCACGTAAGTTGCATCAAATTACGCATGAGATTATGTCTAAAGGGATATCTCTTGATGAGCAATTTCAGGTTGCCGTGATGATTGACAAGCCAAATTTGAAGGACTATAAAAATATTTTGCGACACAAGTCAAAGGAACTTACCATGAAAAACTTGATAACTCGGCTTAGGGTTGAAAAAGAATCCAGAAAACAAGACTTGAAAGAGGAGGTCATTTTGGTTCAGTCCAAATGGAAGGTCCATCTAAAACCTAAGGGAACGAACCAATAAGCCCCACCAAACAATGAAATAACTCATATTGTGTGTTTTGCTTGTATGAAGCCTGGACACGTATCTACCAGAACCGCAGACATGTTGCTTAGTATAACGCTACCGAAGAGTCCTTAGTAGTTATGATCCCGAAGATTAATATAATCGGTGGAACCGATGGGTGGTAGGCTGATTAGGGCGC
Source organism: Kingdonia uniflora (assembly GCA_014058105.1). Classification (NCBI taxonomy): domain Eukaryota; kingdom Viridiplantae; phylum Streptophyta; class Magnoliopsida; order Ranunculales; family Circaeasteraceae; genus Kingdonia; species Kingdonia uniflora. The sequence goes on from JACGCM010002776.1 coordinate 1,144,114, forward strand.
TTCTAGGCATGTATGCTATGAACGCAATTGGTTCAAGACCTACAAGGAGACTAAAGACCAGAAGGTGCTACTTGGGGATTCTCATAGCATTAAAGTACTGGGTACTAGAAATGTTGAACTGGTATTTACCTCTGGAAGGACTGTTACTCTGAAGGATGTGATGCACTCCTGTAATAAAGAAGAATCTTGTCTCCGATTTTTTTCTCAACAAGGCAGGATTTCAGCAGACCATTGGCTCAAACCAAGTTTGGAGATGTTTAGCCTATGTTCTTAAACCTGATTCTAAATGAACTAAACTAGCTAGTAGAGCCTTAAAAAGTATTTTAATTGGTTACGCTATTAACAGTAAGACTTACAGGTTTTTTGATATTAATAATAATGTTATTATTGAATCACTTGATGTTGATTTCTTTGAGGATAAGTTTCCTTACTTACTGAGGGACAGTGGGGGTTCTCGACCATCCACGTCATCGACCCCTTATGTGCCTCAAGTAAAAGTTCCTAGAGCGGTTGATTCTCATGATACAAACCCAAAACTTTGTAGAGGTAAACGCCCTAGGATTGCTAAGGATATTTGTAATGATTATGTTCTACACACCTTAGAATCCGACTCTAACACTAAGCGCTGACCTCGAGTGGCACTGATTTTTGGCAAGAATACATTGACGATGAGATTAATTCTCTTCCCACACATAAAACTTGGGAACAAGTTAACTTACCTTCTGACACTCATTCTATAGGGTGTAAATGGATCTTAAAGAGAAAACTTAAACCAGATGGTAATGTAAATAAGTATAAGGTAAAACTTATAGCAAAGGGATATGTGCAAAAGGAAAACATTAATTTCTTTGACACATATTCTCTAGTTACTCGTGTGACAACCATAAGAATTTTATTGGCCGTTGATGCCGTGCACAACTTGATTATTCACCAAATGGATGTAAAAACTACTTTTTAAAATGAAGAGATTGGGGAGGAATTATATATGGATCAGCTTAAAGGCTTTGTGATACATGGTGAGGAATACAAAGTCTACAAGCTGAGCCAAACCTTATACGGTCTAAAGCAAGCTCCAAAATAGTGGCACGATAGGATCGACCAATGAGAGTTGTTTTATGATTTGTTTATATGTTGATAATCTTTTATCTTTGGCTCTAACCTTGATATTATTTTAGAAACCAAAAGCATGCCTAGTAATAACTTTGATATGAAGGAACTAGGTATGGTTACTGTCATGAAGATCGCACGCACAGACACTGGTATTACTCTTGATCAATCTTATTATATTGAGAAGATCTTGAAAAAGTACAAATATTTTGACCATAAACCTTCCTGCAAATGTAGGAGATGCAGTTAGGCAGAAAGAATATACAAGTATTATTGGTAGCCTTTACTATGCTACAGTCTCTACTAGACCCAATATAGCTTATGCTATAGGAGTTCTATGTAGATTTACAAGTAACCATATTTGGCACACTGGGGTACTATTGATCGAGTTATGCGGTACCTGAAAAGGACCACGAACTTGGGTTTACACTATCAGAGGTTACCCATGGTCCTTGATGGATTTATCGATGTAGATTGGAACTCATTTTTGGATTATTATAAAGCCACTAGTGGATACGTGTTTAGTATAGCTTACGGGGTAGTTTCTTGGCGATGCAAGAAATAAACAATTCTAGCTATGTCGACTATGGAGTCTGAGTTAGTGGCACTAGCTATAGCTAGTGAGGAGGCAAGCTAGTTAAAAGACCTCTGGTCTTATATTTTTTTATAGAGTAGGCCTATACCACCAATCTTGATCCACTCAGATATTACTGCTGCGATAGCAAAAGTACAGAACAATTACTATAATGGTAAGAAGTTAGTGATACGTCGCAAGAATAGTATGATAAGAGGGTTTCTCACATCTGGTGCTGTTACAGTAAACTTTGTAATATCGAAGAACAGCCTTGTAGATCCTTTGACAAAAGGACTGTCTTGAGACAAAGTTTAGAACGCATCTTTAGGGATGGGACTAAAGTTTGTTATAGAATCACAAGTAGTGGGAACCCAACCTAAATGATTAGAGATCTCAAAAAATAGGTTCAATGGGAAAAACAAGTTGTTGTGATATAGGATCATGTAATTAAGGAATTTGTTACTTCAAAGTTTTCCCCATGTACATGAATGTATACATGTATGATATCTTAAAGCGAGAGTAAGACTGAGCTTTTTTAAATCTTAATGAGTTCTATATCTCATTCTTTGAGTAGGGTGTCTAGCTGCAAGAACACTCTTGATAGACTCACCAAGGTAATTATGGAAGTGAGGCCGCTTCCTATGAGAATTAGGCTAATTCTCTAGAGCCTTCACCTATATTGGGATTAAGTACATTGTTATAATGTACTGGCTTTTGAGAACTTGTACTTGATAGTTTTGTGTGTGGTTTTCTTTCACTGTATAAAACTGGATAATGAGTTAAAACCGGATAATGAGTTCAAGATTATGATCACTTATTATTTTTATACTTTGGGGGACCGTTCACTACGTAAAGGTTCAAGTCTTAGGACACCTTTACCTAAACACAATTTTATATATAAAAACCGTTTTGTTTTCTTTCGACAAATTTTGTATGTGGGGGATTGTTAGTTTTTACAAAACAATAAAATGTGTTTCAAAATAAAACATTTAATTGGGTTTGAACCCATGACCTCTTGGTCCTTGTTTCTTTAAAAATCTCTTTATAAAAACTCTTTGTCTTTTAGCCTTTTGTTCTTTTAGTGCGTTGAGAGAAAGAACCCAAGTTTTGCCTTGAGATTTAGTCCCACATTGTTTGTAAACTATAGTGGAACTAAACATATAAGGTAGTACTCACATGATATGTTTGTACATGTGACTAAGAGAGAATGTATATGCGTGCGAGCGTGTGAGGGGGCTTTTATACCCTTAACACACTTGAACCTCTCTCGGCCAGCGCCACGGATCGTCTCTGGTTTAGGATTGGGAAATTGGCTCTAGAAACCCAGGTGGCCGTTTCGGCTTGGGCTAGGCTCTCCCTATTCTTTTTGGAGAAAAGTTTCTTGAGTTTGGGCCCCAAAAAACCCAATGGATCTATTACTATCTTGATATTTACGAACGGTTAAGTCTTTCGACTTGCCTGATCTCGGGGGAAACCGAAACCACGTGCTCACGTTGGAAAAAATATCTCAAACAAGTTCGAGTAAATTTTTGAGAGCCGTTTCTTTGTATATGTCTATAAATTGGTCTATTTTCTTCTCTGCCAAAAACACACAGGAGAAACGTATATCTTATGTTCATATATATTTTCTTCCCTAGGTTTTACAAATCGATCTTTTTGGAAAAAAATTATCTTGACTTTCGGCCCAAACAAGCCCGACGAATCTATTCCTATCCCTCAACTTGTACACTATAGCGGATACTTACGAACGGCTAGTTCTTTCGACTTGCCTGGTCTCTGGGGAAACTAAAACCACTTACTCACGTTGGAGGAAATATCTCATACTTGTTTGAGTAAATTGGACTATTTTCCTCTTTGCAAAAATACTCAGGAGAAATGTATCTCTTCTGTTCATATATTTTTTCCCCTTGGTTTTACAAATCGAAACCTCCTTTCTCTTTTTGACGGTTTCGGTAATTTGCAAGTTCAGTACGTTGTTCCTCCGGTACAAAGGAACTCCTGTATACTCTATTGCTCGTTGTATCCTGGGAGGAGATTCAGCAGTTTACTACTAGTACTCAGGGCAGGTCAAATTATTCCTTAAAGAGAGTGTGACCCATACCTCGAGCTTGGTTTTGTGTTGTTGTTAATTCCAGAATTCTGTTACTGTTCTACTACTTAGTTCTAGCATATCATTCATGTTCCAGCTGCAGTAGTTCTCTCTCATATCACTTCTAAGGAAGCTATAATCAAGTTTATCGTTTTATTATTATATATTAACAGATAAACTTCTGTAGCGCTCTTTATGGGTAAGCTTAGGAGTGTCCAACAAGTGGCTTAACCCCACGAGATTAACCTTGGAGCTTCATTTTGTGTGTCAGCACTGTTAGAGCAACTTTTGTTATTAGAAGTAGTCATAGTACTTTGTTAGTGATATTGGAGTTGCACAAAGATACAATATAAATCTTCGAGAGCAATACAAGCTTTTGATCCCATATTGCATGTCAGATGGCGTTCCTCCCAAGGTTCAATTGCCAAGTTAAAAGTGAACACCATTTCTCTTGAATGCTTTATCGTTGTTCACGGGGAGCCTGTTCACTTTGCAAATCGTGCTAACAATAGCATAATGGGTATAAGTCTATCTCATATGGCATTTGCTTGAGTAAATTAACAAAATCAAACATGATCTTTTGCTAGGGCCATTGTAGAAGTCGCCAGCGTAAGATTGTACTACAGTACTAAGAGGTAAGGCCGTGCGAGAAGAGATCATGAGCAGAGCGATGATTAGAAACGAGAGTAAGGGTTGTAGCGGGTTCTTAAATATTTTATTTTGGGGAGGAGGTCCTTAAATCTTAATACAACTAATTTTTACCTTTTCAGATAAGGGCTATAACAGGTTTTTTTAATTTTAGAGCATCTCCAGCAGGGTTTGGGTTTGGGTTGGGTTTTTCAACTCACACCCAAACCCAAACTCAAACGCTCCCAACAGTAAAATTTTGAGTTTAGGTTGGCTTACGTGGACATGTCACAACCAAATTGGGTTTGAGCTCCTCAAACTAAAAAAGAAGAAGAGTTTGGCGGTCTTTTGAATACTTTGGGGTATTCAAAAGATCACTTATCCATTTTTCTTGGCTGAGCTCTCCCTGGCTACTTCTTCTCTCCCTAACCCAGTTGTAGAGCAGAGAAGATAACCTCTGCACAATCCCCAAATGATGAACTTTAGCACCAATAGAAATAACACAACACCGTCGACCCCATCCTCCCAGAACCCACCTTCAACACCATTCTCTCAGCACCCATCATCACAATTTACACTATACCTCTACTACAACAAATCTCAATTCCAATCACAGACCCCACTTCTGTTTACCATGTTGTAAGGGGATACCTTCGAAGGACAGTATCAAAATTCATTTACACTCTCTCAATCGTAACCTCAGGCGTTTAACACGTACTATCAACCCTATCCGGTCACTCAAACTCAAGGTTTCTAACCTCTAAATTAGTTTTAGAACTACCTATTCCATGGTGAATCTACTCAGTACAATCAAAGTGGCACAAATGCACCAATACCTATTGAAGCGGTGGCGCCCAAGAAAGAAAAAAGTACCTACAAAATAAAGAAAAAACGTACAAGTGCCGAATGATGCCAAGTTTTTTGGATGAGACGAATAATGTTGGACTTCATTGGACAGATACAAACTTCACGTGTCTCTCAAGGGCTTGGGTAACGGCTTCTGTCTAGACTACGGGTCGCAGAAAGGGTTTCACATTCTATCAAAATGTCAGCATTGCCTTTAACAGTGACCCTGAGTTCCTCACACAATGATCATATGGGCTGACCAAATATCAGTGGTATCCCCTAAATGCACAATGTGTGGCATACAAGGGGATAGTTACTCAAGTACAATTTCAGCACGAGAGCGGAAAAACCGATGAAGATCGGGTACGTTCTAATTTCTTTAAACTAAATTTCATTTATTTTTCTTAGATATACTCGTTATTTATTTATATTTGGTAATTTTGCTCTTGTGGGTCCCTCACAATGACTATTTTTGGCATCTTAAGGATAATTTTTTGCTTTATATAAATGTTGGTTAGAGATGCTCTAACAACATGTACTCTACTTCAACTCAACAATGCCAAGTTTTTTAACTCTAACATAGGATTCTTCAGTGGTATTTGGCTGGAACGAAGACTGCGTCCTGGCTGCATCCTGGCAGTATTTTGTTGATAATTTATCTCTCCGACAACTCAACTTCAATCAGTTATGGGATCGAGTTCATGTTCAATTCAGGGCCCACACAGAACTTCGATACCCTCATATAGATTTATATAGCAGGTAGAATGTTCTTGAGGTTAAATATGATGAGCTCCATGAGATACAAAAGAGTATTGATAGACGGGTCAGAGGTATTCCACTAACCTATATTTTGCGTAAAGCCAGAGATGAATTGTGTGAAAAATACAACCATCCATTCCCGTTCGAGACTCCATACAATATTTTTTACCAGAACTACGTCCCGCCTGATGAGTTTCCTGTAAATTACCAACTTTCCAACTATGGACAGGATCCACTCCTCCTTAGTGAATGGTCAGAGTTTAATCCCTACATCAGTCGTAAATGATGAATTAAGTTTAATTGTATATGTTTTGAGTTTTATTTCATGCGTAAAACTACTATTTTCAAATTTGTAATTGCATTTCCATTTAAATTCAAGACAAATTTTTTTTGATCAATATTGATTTATATAAAGAAATGGGACATTAGGTCTTATAAGTACTTATATAGAGAAACAAAAGTCTACAATATAAATAGTTTAATACTGATGCACAAAATATCAAAAGTCTACTCAGACAGGCCAATATTATCTCTAGTACCCCACCCCTTGCGGATACTACTGGCTCCCCTAGTTCGCAGACCATGTCCACGTGTCTCCTGCCTCGTCCTTGCTCTACCTCCATATGGTAGCGGCACCACCTGTACCCTCAGTGTCCTCCTCAACTGCAAGTTCTGAGCGGGACAAATAAAATTTTATTTACATTCAGACAAAATAAATATGACCTTTAGAAGTAAGCATAAATAAATAAATTACTTACATACTGATATAGTTGGTCGTCTATACTGTCGATGCTTCTCATCAAAGTTGTGTTTTCATCAGTCAACTGCTGGATCGTCTGGGCATCCCACGCAGACTCTACAAAGGTGACTCGCCGCATACCATGAGTCAGGTACTACAGCTCCTCTGAGACGTAAGAGGCAAACATAGGTGGCGGCTCCCTCAAGCGGTGGATGGGGACTACCTCACGCCTCCTTGTCTACTCTATATACCACCCCAGGCCTGGCCCCATCTCTAAGTCGAACATAGTGAACTCCTGGGACAAACTATGAACCTCTATTGACGTAACCACCACGGGTGTAATACCAGCCCTGAGTATACTGGGTCCGAAAAAAAATTATGTTCCCCACCCTCTGCGAATTTTTCAACAGGTGGCCTAACTCAAAAGTTTGGATAGCCCAGTATAAGGCGTAAGTCTTCCGCTCCTTGTCCATCACAAATTGGGCACAATCAACGAAGCTGGCCTGTATCAATGCCTGTAAATCATCTAGACTAAGATGTGGTAACATCTTGGACGGAGGATCCATCGGAATACCTGTAAAGCCAGTCAACTGCCTCCAACATCTATTCCCCAAGTAATAGTCACAGCTTTCATTTGGAACTTAAAGTGGCATCCTCTTACGGGACAGGTACGACGCGGTATGTACGTCATCTAACTGTAACGCCGCAGATATACCCCAAAGTTTTTAGTTGATCGACTCAATAGTCTGGTGGTCAATGAGGTATCTGGTTATAGTAAATAAGTTCCCAGCCTTGTCATTTGTTTTCTTCCTATTCCCATTCTCCCATGTTTTGAGGCAAGGATATGACGTAATTTTTAATGCTTCCTTGACAATAGGGTGACCAACCCCACAATACTCGTAGAACCAATACTGCATTTCAGAACAACATAAAAAATAATTAGAAATTCTATTTAAAATATTTATTGGAAGATATTTGATTTGTAGCTTGTAAGGAAAAAATGTTTGTGTACCTCAAGAAGTTATTAAAATCCAGTGATGGCACCCCCGGTTGTGACTGCGGTATCTAAGCCATGGTACAAAGAAGCAAGAATAGTAGAACCCCAGTCATATTCAGGAGCTTCATCTAAGTCAGCCACGGCCTCGCGATATCCAAGCAGAACAGTATCATTGGCCGTTTGGAACCATAAATATCCCATCATGAAAATGATAAAATCACGAACCACCGTAATGTCATCCGCCCGATCATTTGTGATGGTCAAGTATGTCCTCATATGTGCAATACTGACGTTCCCACTCTTTGTATTGTTGGATTCGATGCGGGGGAACAATTGCCTCACCTCGGATAAAATACTCCATCGGTCGTCATACAACACCTGTATATGATATTTATCTATTGACAATGATGTCAGCATTGTGAAATTCATGGGAGTAATCCCTATCTCTGCACACGAGAACAGAAAAGTGTGAGTTGTCGGCCACCAACGCTCTATTAGCGCCCGAATTAGCCGATTATCGAATTACCTAAGCGTATATCGATAAACCTCTCGAATATCTTCACCACGGGATCCCTTATTGTCTGAATTGTGGAAATTTTCTTCCAAACTTTTATCACCATAGTGAATGTGCCATGTAGACATATTGAATCTCAATTCTGCTCATTGAAGCATTTTGTCAAATACTTGATTAATAAAAATAACAAAGTCACAATGTACAAAAAACTTACTGTGAGATCATTGCCAGTGTGATATATATGACTAGCGCCGTCTTGGAACGCGGTAATAAACTTGGTAATTAGAACATTGTCTTGGGTTGGGTGTGGTATGCCTTCATTTTATTCTACCGCTTCAAATACAACTTTTTTTTTCTTCCTTCCGGACGTCGACCGAATTACGGTTTGCCCTGGATTTTTTGTCCTTCTAAACCCAGGGAATGTACTGGGGTGTGGGTCTCCCTCTGGTATTTCCATTTAATTTTGCAAAGAATTATAATTTTTTTCAAGCTTTTGGGTTCGAATTGAAAGAAAGATGAGGAAACAGTGTGAGAGGGAGTCGAGTTGGGTTTGTATTTTTCAACAGATAAAGCGGCGGTAATCGTTTTACCGCGCAAACAGAACACCGTGCGGAGTTTTGATTGAAGATAAAAACAAAAAACAAAAAATAACCACGTTATTTGCTCTTATTTGCTGCGGGGAGATATGAAGTTTGGGTTGGATATTTTGTGGGCCACTCTGTCATAGCCACATCCAAACTCAAACCCCCTGCTAGAGATGCTCTTATAAAAGGCAAGTTGTTTTTGCCTTGTCAAGTATGATTTGGTGGTGGTTTTTAAATCTTTTCTTTTCTTTCTTTATGACAGTTATCTGAAATCAATCTGTTTGGTCGTGTGAGACAGCCTTCTCTCTCTTATGTTTTGTAATTTGTTTTTAGAAATTCTCGTCAAGGGGCATACTTTAAAACCCACTGAAATGGGATCCGAGATGGCCAACTGACTCCCACCTGTAGGTCCCTGAAACCTAAGCCACCTCATAAACTTTGTAGGTAGAGACACAATTTATAAATGCATAAATAGGCTGGTACAAGTCTTTCAACAGTTCTCGCTTTACCTTCGAAGTCTCTGACATTCATTTGTTTCTACAAGACTAGTTCAATAGCGTAATGTGCGAAAACCCATTATATCTCCTGATCTTTATCATAATCTTATTTGAATCACCAGAGTTAATTTCTCATGAAGTCGATTTAAAACACGGGGAAATTTCTCGATCCAGTGAATTCCTATCAGAAGTGAGAATTCATGCTGATTTAGTTCCTCATGCCAAGTTTGCACTCCATCACCCCCTCATGCTTGGTATTCGTTCACTCAATACGTAGATGGGGACTGCTTCATTTGGGACCTTATACTACCATACATCGCGCAAAAACCAGACTCTTGCCCTTGTTTATCCTGATTTAAATCCTTTCCATGATGCTCCCACATATTTTATAATGTCATCCAATAGTTGCTCCATATGTAGTCCTTTGGTGTACTAGGCAAATCTATTTTCTATGATTCTTCTAAGAACCCAAACATAAGAAAATTGAGTTTTTTAAGGTAATAAGTGGATGTGAATGAACTTGATGTCGCACATCCTAGATGGATCGTTTCCTATAGTAGTTGGTCTCTTAGTTTTGTTGAAAAAAAGTTCTAATAAAGTAAAATTATGGTTCCTCAATAACCTAATTTCTTCCATAATTAAATGTACTAGTGTAATTGATTATTAGACTTTTGCGTAATCAGTTTACACTAAAGTGGCATTAGAGCGACATTTCAATCCTTCGATTCGACGAGATGAATACGAAATACGAATTGTTCTTCAAACTCGTAAGTACTCAATTAGAGTTGTTCCAAAAAATCTTACGAACTTGCAGAAATGAAGATCGGTATGGTCTATCCCATTCACCCCACGCCATTGAGGAGTTCTCCGGCGTCTCAAGCGTTACAGATCGGTGCGAACCTCGTGAGCACGTTACGGCCACGACGGTAAAAAACTGAACAAGTTACCCATAATATACGGCCTAATCGATCCCCCGGTTAAACCGGATACGATCAAGGGAGGAGACGCTTTGAAACCCGCAACCGAGATCGTCGCACAGGTAGAGAATACAACGCCGGTAGGGGTCGTAGATTGTTCAGCAGATGTGGAAGATGCGGCTCTCCCTTTGGATCCCTTTCGACCCACATGGGCCAACCCAACATAAGGCAGGCCCGACCTATATTACCAAACCCGAGTCAAACCCGACCCATATTACCAAACCCAAGACCGACCCCATGACAACCAACCCACCCGATCACATGAGTTCACCACATTCAAAAATAGAAACCCAAAACTCTTCATCCAACCGGGCCCCACCACTACCTCTTCCCCAACTCGCATCATCACCCCCAGCGAGTATTCCCGTCAAGGTTTCAGACCCACAACGTGGCACGCTGGTACAGTCAGACCCACCAACACTAAACACGTTACCTCCAACATTACAACCGTCGGCAGTGGCACATGAAATTTACACCGCCTACCTCTCCAACGCCACTCACACACTACCTCTATGCGCCTCAGTTAACCGTAGCTTGACATTTAACCTAAAAAACCCAAATTTATGGTTACGTAACAACATCTTCCGTACACACTGCATAGCGAAGGGAAGATTATGTAACGTCATCCTTGATTGTGGGTTTACAGAGAATTTGGTAGCCAAGGAGCTAGTGGAGAAACTGAAGTTAGAGACCTTCCCAAGTACTTAACCATTTGATCTCACTTGGCTCTCTCCTGAATAAGGAAAGCGTTCTGAAGACAAATACGTGTTGACGTTCACGATGGGTGACACTTATGAGGATACTATTCATACTTTAGTAGTTGATATAGATATTTGTCATATTCTACTTGGGAGGCCTTGGATGTTTGACAGGAAAATCTGTTTCGATGCCTCCTCCGATACTTATAATAGCCGTATGACAAGAGCGTGCTAGTTTCATCGCCGATGCTCGATCTCACGGTAGGGCATACACCCTTGTCTGTACATATTTTTCACCCCTTCCCCCTGTCCATTCTTGTTTACAATCCATTATTACAGATTTCAGTGATATTTGTGAGGAAAACACGGATAATGCATTACCTCCCCTACATGATAAACATGCTATTAATTTTGTTACGGGGTCCCCGCTCTCAAACTTACCTCACTACCAGATGTCACCCGCAGAGCATGCAGAGTTACAAAAATAGGGCATGTCACAAAATTTGGTAACTCTGGAGTACTAGCCCTTCTGATCCCTAAGAAAGATGGCAGCTGACGTATGCATGTTGATAGTAGAGTTATCAACAAGATAACAGTTAAGTACCGTTTCTTGATTCTACGGTTAGAAGATATGATTGACAGCTTGCATAGAGCCCGAGTATTCTCCAAACTCGACCTTCGTAGTGGGTACCACTAGATTCGCATGAGACCAGGTGATGAGTGGAAGACGGCGTTCAAAACAAAGGATGGTCAATTTGAGTGGATGGTCATGCCGTTCGGCCTATCTAATGCCCCGTCAATTTTTATGAGGTTGATGATAGAGGCATTGCGCAAGTACATCAACAAGTTTGTTGTTGTATACTTTGATTATATTCTGATATACAGTAAGATAGAGGAAGAACACTTAGAGCACATCACTACTATTCTTGGAGTTCTCCAGGATAACAAGCTATTTCTTCAGCTAAAGAAGTGTTCTTTCATGGTTGACTCAGTACAGTTTTTATGATTTGTGGTGCCAGCTGACAGCATACGGGTTGAAGACAATAAGGTTCAAGTTATCAGGGATTAGTCGGTTTCCAACATCGACTTTACAGATTCAGAGTTTCCATGGGTTAGATACATTTTACAGGAGGTTTATTCAAGGTTTTGGTACTATCATGACATCACTAACTGACTTGATAAGAGACGCCCCATTCGTATAGGGGCCTGAGGTAACTGCTACTTTTATAAAGATTAAGAATAGGTTGGCGTCAGCTCCCATTCTAGTACTACCCGACTTTACATAGTTGCTCCATGTACACACAGATGTGTGTAAAACTGGTACCGAGACAGTTCTTTCTTAAGGGGGGAAGCCAGTTGCGTATTTCGCTCAGAAGCTATCGGGTCCACAATTGTATTCCACTTATGACATTGAGCTTCTAGTAGTTGTTTGCTTACTAACTCATTGGAGGCACTATTTGGCACACAATGAGTTTATTCTCCACATAGATCATAATATGTTATGCCATATGCACAGTCAGCAACTGGTCGCTTCTGATTGACAAGCGAAGTGGTTCAGCTTTCTTCAAGACTATAAGTTTAGTACTCAGCACGTCAAGGGAAAGGAGAACACGCTTGCAGATGGTCTGAGTAGATGTAATGAGATTCTGGTTACTCTCTGAGGTTCAATATTTAGGTTTAAGAGATTACATGATCTATATGCTACAGATGAGTTCTTCGATCATGTTTTTGGCGATTGTCTCACACAGGAGGGTGTGAGAAGTGGTGAATACTCTATACAGGATGGGTATTTTTTCCGTGAGTCTATTCTATGCAACCCTATGTCGTCCTTTCAAGATAGTGTCATAGCTGAGATATATAACGGGGGACTTGGTGGTCATTTTGAAGTAGCCAAGGCGATGTCGTATATGCGAGACATATATTTTTGGCATAGCACGCGGCGTAATATCAACCAGTTTATTCAGCGATGCTATACTTGTCAGACAGCTAAGGGGACTCAACAAAATACCGGCCTATACACACCCTTAACCATTCCCGAGGTCCCATGATGAGATGTTTCTATGGATTTCATGACAGGGTAACTAGTGACAGCGGATGGCCTTGATTCAGTTTTCGTTGTCGTCGACAGGTTCTCTAAGATGGCACATTTTTTCCCTATTCTCGAACAAATGACGCTTCTCATGTTGCTTACCTATACTTTTGGGAGATTGTCCATTTACATGGTATTCCACGATTTATCATGTCAGATAGAGAGGTCAGGTTCACGGGTCATTTATGGCGGTCATTGTGGGGCTATTTACGTTGCAAGTTATAGCTTTCTACAACATTTTATCCTCAGATCAATGGACAGACAGAGGTCATATACAGAAGTTTGGGTAACCTATTACGAGCCACGATTGGGGATAGTCCAGAGGATTGGGTGTTCGCCCTTACTCAAGCAGAGTTTGCTTTTAACAATTCTATCAGCAAGTTGACGAGATTGTCTCCATTTATGATTGTCTAGGGGTGATCGTGGGATACAATTCTAGATTTGGCACCTATACCCCCGACGGTCCCAGTTTTGTCCTCTATTATAGAATTTGCTATTTCGATACAACGTATCCATGAGAGTGTTCACACACATTTAGCAGAGACATATGCTTCCTATAATGCGCAGACAGATACATGTCGTCGACATGTCAGTTTTCAACCATGCGATTTGGTTATGCTGTATATTGAGAAGAAGCGTCGTTTCGGCATGGGTTCTAAATTAGCCCTTCGACAAATGGATCTTTTTCATATTATTCAATGTATTGGGGAGAACGCTTACGAGCTTGACCTCCCACGGCATATACGACGATCTCACGTTGTTAATGTGAGTCTCCTTTTTCCTTTTGTTGATAATCACATGCCACCTATTACTTTACCAATTCCTCTTCCGCAGTAACACGAGTTTGACCGTATTGACACTGTCTTAGAGAGGTGTACAAATGAGACGCCAAAGAGAGGTTTCTATCATATGTACAAGGTGTATTGGGTGGGTAAGCCTAATTCAGAGGATTCATGGATTTCGGAGGCATATTTTCAATAGAGGGATCCGGCTCTATTGTCCGATTACATCGACCGGTTGAATTCGTGGTCAAATTCTTTCATAGAGGGAGGGTTTGATGTAGCATATCCCTGGATGGGTCATTTCCTACAGTAGTTGGCCTCTCTCTCTTTTGTTTTTCTAATAGTTAGTTTTGTTGAAAAAAAAATTCTAATAAAATAAAATTAGGGTTCCTCAATAACCTAATTTCTTTTCTCATTGAATGTACTAGTGTTCTTCTTGATTATTAGGATTCCGCGTAATTAGTTTACACTATAACTAATTTCAAGAATAGAACATAAAAATCATGTCGGGTGATTTCTTTTAAGATCGCCCGATCAAAAGTAGTCTCACATTAAGAAAGATGAAGTGCAACACAAGGATATAAGATTGACTGTATCAAATTGTACCGAGGCCTGTTAAAAACAAAACCCCGCACTTCGCGTGACCCATCTAGGTATTGAAGGTGGGAGAACATCGGTGCAATCCAGGCTTGGGCCCTAATAGGTTTTATCTTAGGAGTAATTGGAATAGATTGAGCTTGTAGTTATATGTAATAATTGACCAATTAAAGAAACCTGTGCAATTAAGTTTCTGCATTATGAGTTGATGGGTTTTAAACACACATGTAATTTAGTTTTAGCTGAAGTTTTTTTCACCTTGCAGGTTTCTGATGTTCAATATAGTGCTCCTTCAATGTGTTCATATCCGAGGAGCCTCGCTTTAGGTCTTGGAATTGCTGTAATTGTAGTACTTATGATAGCCCGAGTAATTTATAGTAGCCAAACTGGGTGCTTTTGCTGCGAACAAAACCCACATAGCTCGAACTTCAGTTAGCCGTTGGCATCCATCTGCTTTGTCCTTTCCTGGTAATATTTATTTACACTAAAAACTGCAAAAATAATCTAGAATTGTAGTAATGCATTAAGTACTCCCTTGCTCCAATAATGCCACATATTGGTGACCTTATGTCCGCTTGAAAAACTTTTATATATTCAACCAGTAAACACTTTCACATAAACAATCAAGAAACAGTGAAAACAAATCATCAAATTATCCAATTGTTTATTTTGATAGGATATTTCTACTATGTACTCCTCACTAATCATATTTCTAACAATTAGGGGAGTAAGAGCATCTCTAGCAGCCAGTTTGAGTTTGGGTGTGGGCTCTGACAGGGGACCACAAAAAACCCAACCCACACCCGGCTTCTCCAAGCAGCAAGTTTGAGTTGGTGACGTGCATTTTTTTTAGAAGAGTTCAAAATACCGCGCGGTGTCCCTTTTACCGTGGGGTAATCATTTTACCACTGCTTCAACTGTTAAGAAAAAATCACACCCAACTCGAGTTTTATAATAGTATTTCCTCATCTTTCTCTCTCAATTCGAAGGTATACCTAAATTTTTTTTCAATTTATTTCAAAACACAATGCATATGCCAAGGAGAAGCACACCCCAGTACATTACCTGGGTTTAGAGTGACAAGAGATTCAGAGCGAGCCGTAACTCGGTCGAGGTCCGGAATGAAGAAAAAACAAGTAGAATTTGAAGATGTCCAACAACCTATTCCAAACCTACCCCCAAAAAACTATCAGCAAATGTTTATTGCCCAACTCCCAGACGGCGTCAATCATATCTATTACACTGGCAATGAACTCACGGTTGGTTTTAGTGAAATTGTGAATTTGTTATTTCCATAAATCAAGTGTTTGACAAAATGCTTCAATGAACAAAATTGGGATTCGATGCGTCCGCACAGCACATTCACTATGGTGATCAAAATTTAGAAAAATATTTCTACAATTTCACCTGTAAGGGATGCCGTGGTGAATATATTCGGGCAGTTTATGGATATATGCTTGGAAAATTCCGATAATCGCCTAATTCAGGCGCTTACTGAGCGTTGGTGGCCGATAACACACACGTTTTTGTTCCCGTGTGCAAAAATAAGGGTCACTTTATTGGATTTCCAGATGCTGCCAATCGAACGATATCCGACACAGGTGCCGTAACACGACGCATGAAGTATTTTATCAAATGGGAGGCAATTTCTCCCCAATATTGAATCCAACAATATAAATAGTGGGAACGCCAACATTTTACATTTAAGAACGTACTTGACCATCGCAGCTGATCGGGAGGATGATATTACAATTGCTCGTACTTTTATCTTCTTCATGATGGTACATTTATGGTTCCAAACAACCAACGACACTATCTCGCTTAGATATCTCACGGCCGTGGCCGATTAGGACGAGGTTGCCCAATATGACTGGGGTTATGCTATTCTTGTTTCCTTGTACTATGGTTTGGATACCGTAGTCACGATTAGGGGTGTAATCACTGGATTTTCCCAACTTCTTGAGGTACACTAACACTTTTGCCTTACAAGCTACAAATAAAATATATTTCAATAAATGTCTTAAATATAATTTATAATTGTTTTTTATGCTGTTTCAAAATTTAGTATTGGTTTTTGAGTATTGTGGGGTTGGTCACCCTATAGTCAAAGAAGAGGTTAAGTTCTTGGCCTATCCGCGCCTCAGAGTATAGGAGAGGGAGAACAAGAAGAAAACAAATGACCAGGCAGCTAATTTTTTTATGCTAGGAAGATGCCACATTGACCACCAAACTATTGAGACGATCACCTGGCGACCTTGGTTAGAATCTGTGGTGTTTGAGTTAGATGACGTACGGACTGCATCACTCTTGTCCCGTAAAAGGATGTCACTTCAAGTCCCAAATGGAAACTGCGAGTATTACTTGGGGGATAGATGTTGGAGGCAGTTGACTGACACTGCGGGTATTCTTTTGGATCCTCCGATTAGCATGTCACCACATATTAGTCCAGCGGATTATTAAGACGATCACCTGCCGACCTTGGTTAGAATCTGCGGTATCTGAGTTAGATGACGTACGAACTGCGTCACTCCTATCCCGTTAGAGGATGCCATTCAAGTCCCAAATAGAAACTATGAGTATTACTTGGGGGATAGATGTTGGAGGTAGTTGACTAGCACTGCAGGTATTCCTTTGGATCCTCCAATTAGCATGTTCCTACATATTAGTCTAGCGGATTTACAGGCGATGAGACATGCCAACTTCCTTGATTGTGAGCAGTTTGTGATAGGGGAGGAGCGAGAGACTTATGCCTCATACTGGGCTAACCAAACTGGGGAGGTAGGCTACCTGTTGATAGATTCCCAGAGGATAGGGAATATAGATTTGTTCGGACCCTCTACACTCAGGGCTGGTATTACACCCGTGGTGTTTACGTTAGTGTTGGTTCATAGCTTATCCCAAAACTTCAGCTTGACTGGCGAGCCCGAGAGGCCAGTCCCGGGGTGGCACATAGAGTGGACAGGGAGGCGTGAGATGCTCCCCATTCACCGCTTGACGGATCCGCCACCCATGTCTATATCATACGGCGCAGAGGAGCTGTGGCACCTGACTTATGGTATGCGGTGACTTTGCCTTGCAGAGTCTGTGCGAGATAGACGCCTAGAGGATCCAGGATTTGACTGATGAGCTTGCTACTGCCCACAGGCACATAGACAATATAGATGATCATCTATATTTACATGTAAGTAATTTAATTAATTAATTATTTATTTCTTAATGTCATATTTATTTTGTCAAAATATTTATAAATTTTCTTTGTCCTGTTTAGGACCTACATCTAAGGAGGGGCGTGACGTACGGGTGGGGCCGCTACCAACTGGAGGTAGCACGAGGATGAGGCAGCGTGGATTTGGTCTGCGAACCAGGGGAGGCAGTACTAGCTGCAGGGGGCGGGGTACTGAAGATGATTCTGACCCAACTCAGTAGATATAAGTATTTTTGATGTTTTTGTATACGTAATTTTTTATTGTAAACATCAGTGTTGAACAAATTCTATTATTAATTTTGGGTTTGCTTCTCTATATAAGTACTTGTACGACCTGATGTAACATTTCTTTATATAAATCAATATTAATCAATTTATTTTGAGTCTTAAATTTAAATAGAAATGCAATTACAAATCTTGAAGTAGTAGTTCTACGCATGAAATATAACTCAAAATAGATACAATTAAATTTAATTCATCGTTCACGTCTTATGTAAGGAATAAACTTAGATTATTCAGTAAGGGGGAGCGGATCCCGTCAATAGTTTTCTAGACGATAATTTGCAGGAGAATCAGGCGGGACGTAGTTTCGGTAAAAAATATCGCATAGAGTCTCGAACGGGAATGGCTGGTTGTATTTGTCATACCATTCATCTTTAGCTTCGCAGAAAATATAGGCTAGTGGAACACCTCTGACCCGTATATCAATACACATCCGTATCTCATAAAACTCATCACACTTAGCCTTAATAATATTTCACCTGTTGTATAAATCTCCAGGAGGGTATCAAAGTTCTGTGTGCATCCTGAATTGGACATGAATTCTATTCCATAACTTATTAAAGTTGAGTTATCAAAGAGGTGGATTATCAACTAAATACTGCCATGACGCAGCCAGGGCGTAGTCTTCATTCCATCCAAATACCACCAAAGAATCCTGTGTTAAAGCAAAAAAACTTAACATTATTGAGTTTAAGTAAAGGAGGTTGTTAGAGCATCTCCAACCAACATATATATAAAGCAAAAAGTAGCCGTTGTGAAGGACCCACCAGAAAAGTAGCCATTGTGATCCAAAATAAATAGCCCGTTATGATCCAAAAGTAGCCGTTGTAATCCAAAACAAGTAGTTGCGAAGGACCCACCAGAGGAAGTAGCCGTTGTTGTTTGAGTCTTGAATTCAAAAATAAGTTTTTCCAATGTCTATTTGAACAGACTATTTATCTATTCGAACAGACCCCTTTTTATTCGAACAAAATAAGGTCTTTTTTAAATAATTTTCCACAGGAGCAGTTTTATTCGAATAGACCCAAAGTTTGTTCGAACAGATTTTATTCTGAGCTATTTTATTCGAACTGACCCAATGTCTATTTGAAGAAAATCAGGGATTTGGCGGCGAAAAGGACACCACGCAGTGTTTTTCTCACCACCAAATCCCTAATTTTTAAGACCCATATCTTCTTATTCCCCCTTTCACACTTCTTTCTTCAATTGGAAACTTGTTCCCCTTTACCGTTAACACCCTTCTCTCAAATCCACAACCTCAAATGTCCTCATCACCATCTTATTCATCCATTGATGATCCTCCACGTGTATCATCATCTTCCTCTGACAATTTTATCTTTGACTGTGCGGCGACAATTTATATTCTACACCAAACTGCTATAAACCTAGTAGTACATGATACAACTTTGAGTCACGGCGGGAGTGTCATGGGATGCAAGTTAGGAAGCCTTGATTGTATGCATTGGATATAGAAAAATTATCCCATAGCTTGGCACGGTCAATTTACTAGTCATTACCCCAAGACGATACTGATTCTTAAAGTGGTAGCTTCACACGACCTTTGGATTTAGCATGTTTTTTTTGGGTTACCAGGGTCTAACAATGATATCAATGTCCTGCAACAATCACATCTTTTCACCGACCAGGCCGATGGTATCGCCCCCGCCTTGTAATTATATAATTGTCAGAAAAGCTTATGATATAGGGTATTACCTAGTGGATGACATATACCCCAAATGGGGAACACTTGTCCAAACCATATCCAATTTGATTACAGCGAAGCAAATTTTTTTTGCTCAACAACATGAAAGTTGCCGAAAAGACGTAGAACGGGTGTTTGGGATTTTATAATCTCGGTTCAATATTGTAAAAAATCCAGTTAAATTGTGGAAACTTGAGGTTTTGAATAATGTCATGAAGGTGTGCGTGATAATGCACAATATGATCGTCGATGAGGAACGAGGTTCATTCCCATCATACTTTGACTAGAATCTGGCCGATCCCTTAACTATCGAAGGCGAACGGTTCAATATTGGAAGCGAACGCATAATAATAAAATCTTTTATATCGAAAATGAACTGCATTCGAAGTCAAGAACTACACTTTGATATAAAGGATGATTTAATCGAGCATTTGTGGGCCGTGAAGGGAAATCTTCAAGCCTAGTACTCCATTTTTTGTATTATCTGCGTGTTCTTGATGCAATTTAATACTTCTTAGTCATACAAGTTTATTAAACAACTTTTTGATATTACATTAATCTTGTATTTATTTTAACACAATATTATCGGAAATATACATTTCAAAAATAAGATTGTATTCTTCAATAACAAAGTACATTATTCAAATGATTACATTATTGGAAGGTAAACTATATTTTTGGAAAGAAAACTTCTATATACAGCAAATTTAAATTATATTTTATCACTACTTTAAGTACCTGGTTCGCCCCTCTTGGCCAGATGTTCCATGACCTCAGCTTGCCTTTGCAGATAGTATTGCAATTGATTTCCAGAATGATTACTTAGGTCTTTTTGCATAATTTTGCGATCTTCCCTTTCTTGTTCCAAATCCATTTTGGCTTGCCATTGTTGATTTGTTTTCTCTCTTGTTCTTTCCTTTTCTTCTTTCGTTTGGCTCTTCTCCAACCGCAGTTTATCCAACATTATTTAGATACCGCTACCAGATGCAACAATACCATCCAATGCCTTTTGTGTTGCAAGGTTCTTTCTAAACAATTTTTGGCCGATGGGTCTGCTTCCACCCTCATACAACGAACCATCTAATTCAGATTTTGGGCTCGCAGATTGAGGTGTAGGTGGGTCGTCGGGGTCCTCTAATTGATTGTTCTATCCGACCGAGTTCCCCGGAGAAGAATTGTCCGATTATCTCCAAGCTACATTTCTTGGTACATTCTCTGCATGGTTTAACCCATAATCCCTTAGGTTGGCTTATCGCAGTTCTCGCACCAAAATCTTATACGTTTCACGGTGTTTGAAGTCATTGCCGCCATTCAAGCCTTGATAGATCTTGTACGTACCATTTTTCTATAATTCACAAAATTACCAAATACAAATAAATAAAGTGCATATCCGCGAGAAATAAATGAAATTGAGTTAAATAAAATTAGAACGTACCCGATCTTCTTCAGTTTTCCCGCTGCTATTCCTAAATCATTCTTGAGTAACTATCCTCTTGTACGCCACACATTCTGTATTAAGGGTATACCACTGAGCTTTGGTCGACCCACTTGATCGTCGTGTAGGGCACTCAGGGTCTCTGTTAAAGGCAATGTTGACCTTTTGATAGAAAGTGAAATACCTTGTGCGGCCCACTGTCTGGACAAAAACTGTTACCCACGCCCTTGCGAGACACGTAAAGTCTACTTCAGCCCAATGCAATTCAATATCATCCGTCTCGTCTAAAAACTCAGCATCTTCTGGTACTTGCACACTTTGTCTTTGTTTTGTGGGTACTCTTTTCTTTTTTCCTTTTCCTCTTTCTTTCTGGGGAGCCGTCGCTTCAACAGGTATTAACGTATTTGCATCATTTTGACTGTGATGAGTAGATTCACCATGGAATAGGTAGTTTTGAAAGTAATTTTGAGATTAAAAACTTTGAGGTTGAATGAGTGGATATGGTTGATGGTATGGGCTAAACGCCTGAGGTTACGGTTGAGAGAGTGTAAATGGATTTTGATATTGTCCATAACTGGGATCCCCTTGCGACATGGTAAACGGAGGTGGGGTCTGTGATTGGAATTGAGGTTGGAATTACGATTGGTTGTGGTAGAGGTATGAAGTGAATTGTGATGATAGGTGTTGAGCGAATGATGTTGAAGGTGAGTTATGGGAGGATGGGGTCGACGGTGTAGAGTTATTACTGCTGGTGCCGGAGTTTGCCATTTGGGGAGAGCGTAGAGGTTCTCCTCTATGCTCTACAATTCGTTTTGGGGGAGAAGAAGTAGCCAGGGAGTGCTTAGGAAAAATAATTGAGTTTGGAGGAGTTTTGATTATCGCGCGGTATTCCTATTACCGCCCAGAAAATCTGGGCGGTAAAAGGAACACTGCTAAACTCATTTTTTTTGTTTGAGCTCCTCAAGCTCGGTTGGGGTTTGACACATCCAGCTCAGCCAACCCACACCTATTTTTTTGCTACTGAGAGGCAAATAGTTTGAGTTTGGGTTTGGGTTTGGGTTTGCAAACCCAACCCAAACTCTCACCCTGTTGGATTTGCTCTAAAGCCAAAACTGATAGTTAAGAGGGGTTTGCAAGTGCAAATATAATTTTTTTCTTTCCATTTTGTGGATTGGCCAAGCTATATATGTATTGTCTTAAGTTAATCATCATTAATGTACGAAGCTCATCATCCAGGGTCGCGAGTGTTATTGCACTTTTCCTGTATTTTATTAGAGCTACCTTGAACGACCGTCATGATGAAGAAACCGAGCACTTTTGCAGCTATTGCTATATTCTCAAGCCCGAAGTTTTTCAAGCGCTTCTATTTCATCTATTGTAAGTATTGCCCTTGGGATTCTCTGTTTCCTCATGTTATCTTCAGCTATTAACAGAGTTACTTCTGTCGGTCCTAATCAAGAAGGCATTGCGATAGGTCAACCTCAGTTTCCACCTTACAACACTCAGCAAGAACCGGGTTTTGTTCACGAACACACGTATCAGAGATGGTAGTATCCATGATCTCAATGCTCTGCATATATTATCTTTACATAATACATTATACAAGAATGGGAACAAGGAGGGCAGGAAATGTAAGTCTATAATTATGGAATATATCTTCAGGTCAAATTCTTATATACTGGGGTTGAAATGGTTACTTATGGTTGTTAGTGAATATATTGTTAGAATGTGAGAAACATATGAGTAAATGTGTAGCACATGAAGCAATAAGTCAAGCAAAAACCACAGTGGTAATTGTAGGTAGCATAGTTAGGTATTATTTGCAATTCGGCTTTACAAGCCAAGCTGGATTTGTGATCTAATGCCTATATAAAGGCTTGCAATATGTTGTAATTATATCATATCATCTCATCCCAAGTTTGATTAATAAATATTTCTTATTTAGAGTTTAGAACTCCGTTTTCAACATCTGGTATCAGAGCGCGCATGGTCTCTGGCTCGACAGCTCGAATGTGACGACGTGAAGAAAATCATAATATTTTCTAGTATTTTATTGAGATATCGTTCATTCGGTCGAGGTTATTGATTTCGTCTATTTTTCGCAAAAATGACAGAGAATTATATTATTGCAGCGATTCCAAAATTCGATGGTCACTACGACCATTGAAGTTTAATTATGGAGAACTTCTTGAGGTCTAAGGAGTATTAGCACCTCGTTGAAGTTGGTGTTTCGAACCATTCTGAAGAAATGACGGCCGCACAAATATCCAAGATTGAGGAATCACGATTAAAAGATTTAAAAGTCAAAAACTATTTATTTCAAGCTATTAATCGTAACATCTTAGAGACAATCTTACGTAAGGAGACATCAGAAGATATTTGGATGCAATAAATAAAAAATATCAGGGAACCGCTAAAGTAAAGCGGACACATCTACAGACACTTCGTGTAGATTTTGGGACTCTTCGTATGCAACCGACAGAGTCTGTTTCAGAATATTTCTCTTGAACCATGACAATTTTCAATAAGATGAGAACAAATGGAGAAAAGATTGAGAACATTACAATAATCGAAAAGATTATTCGATCAATGACGTTAAAATTTGATTATGTGGTATGTTTGATCGAGGAGTCGAAAAATCTTGATCAACTCTTGATAGATGAACTAATAAGTCCATTGATGGTTTACGAGCAACGAGTCAACAAACATGTAGTAGTGGAGGAAGTGCTACAATTTCAGCTCTCAATCAGTAAAGGGAAAATAAACAAGTCAAGAAAATGGTAACTGTAGAGACCTATCCAGTGAACACATTTAATACAGGAATGGATTTCTAACGAAGTCATCATTAAGAGAAATAACTTCTAGGAAACCCAACAACCAAACTACAAACAGTCACTTCATTTCCTTAACCGCAATCACTACCACTTACCCCCATTTTTAGGAGAACGTGCTCACAGATAAAAATGAACTAAGAGTGAGGTCTAGAAAAATGATCTGTCTCCCACGAACTTGTAGTTACAAATCTAACTATCACTTGCCCCCATTTTCAGGAGAACGTGCTCACACATAAAAATAAACTGAGAGTAAAGTTTATAAAAATAATGGGTTCCAGAGGAGATAGAGACCTGGTTTTTCTAGCTCAAGAGAGGACCAGGTTTTCTTGGCTCAAGAGATTATAAACTTGTAATCAAAATATCAATCTCAATTAAGCAATAAAGTTATAGTTACTAAAATCCTCAAGCCGTGATCATGATTTTTACCTATTCAGAGGTTTCCACGCTAAACCCTGTATTAATTTATATTCTTTATTTTATTTATTGTCACAGGTACATTTGGTGTAAGTGCCTTTCGAGCTATTACAAAATTATGCCCTTACATTAGGCACCGTCTGTGGGAAAGTAGACATTTTCACAAAATCCTAAGGCAGACAGTTACTCAACGATCAAATTTCATATCATGGTGACTTCAAAGCAACCAGCCACAGTAAAATTAAGGGTGAACCTCAATGCTAAAACAAAGAAGTGAAATGAGCTCGAACGCTATTTGGTGTATGACCAAGAGCTTCACGAACAAGAGCTTCACGAACAAGAGCTTCATGAACAAGAGCTCAAAGATGAACGTAGAGCTCGACAAGCAAAGTTCAAACGACATGAAGAATGGATGACTACATTACAGACTACCTTAAAAGTACTGCATCTTTAGCTTACTTAGCTGGGATATTGGGTAGAGGCCAGATAGCTACAAATCAAAGTAATATCAATCCCCAACATCGATCGTACTTCGATATGTGTAATCAATACTGGGGGCAACAAAGAGGAGGAAGATAATTGGAGGAAGCTTCAGCCTCATTATTAATATTTTTGGCAGCTTTCAACTAGCTCGACGATCAACCACATTATTAAGCTCTTTACCAGCTTTCAGCTAAGCTCCATGTTTAACCTCAATGCTCGACCTCAGCTTCAGACTCAATGTTCGATCTCTATTTTAGATTCAATGCTCAACATCAGCTTTGAATTTAATGCTCGACCTCAGCTTCAGATTTAATGCTCAACCTTAAGACCTGATTCAATGCTCAACCTTAGCTTTAGATTCAATGCTCAGCCTCATCTTTAGATTCTAAGCTCGACCTCAGTTTCAAACTCAATGCTCAACCTCAGCTTTAGATTCAATGCTCCACCTCAGCTTTAGATTTAATGCTCAACCTCAGTTTTAGATTCAATGCTCAACCTCAGCTTCAGATTCAATGCTCAACCTCAGCCTCAGATTCTAAGCTCGTCCTCAGCTTCAAACTCAATGCTTGACCTTAACTTTAGATTCAATGCTTGACCTCAACTTTAGATTCAATGCTCAATCTCAGCTTCAGCTCGACTTCAGCTTCACACTCAATGTTCAACCTCAGCTTCAGATTCTAAACTCGACCTCAGCTTCAAACTCAATGCTCAATCTCAGCTTTAGATTCAATGCTCAACCTCAGCTTCAGATTCAATGCTCAACCTCAGCTTTAGATTCTAAGCTCTACCTCAGCTTCAAATTTAATGCTCGACAATGCTCAACCTCAGCTTCAGATTTAATGCTCAACCTCAGCTTCATATTCTAGGCTCAACCTCATCTTCAAATTTAATGTTTGACCTCAGCTTTAGCTCGACCTCAACTTCAAACTCAATGCTCAACCTCATCTTTTGGTTTAATACTCGACCTCAACTTCATATTTAATGCTCGACCTCAGCTTCAAACTCAATGCTCAACCTCAGTTTTAGATTTAATGCCCGACCTGAGTTTCAGATTTAATGCTCAACCTCAGCTTAAGATTCTATGCTCGACCTCTGCTTCAAACTCAATGCTCGACCTTAGCTTCATATTCTAAGCTCGACCTTAGCTTCAGATTCAATGCTCGACCTCATTATTAATCTTTTTTTGTAGCTCTCAACTAGCTCGACTATCAACTACAATATTAAGCTCTTTACCAGCTTTTAGCTAAGCTCCATATTTAACCTCAATGTGAAACTCAATGCTCGACCTCAACTTCAAAATCAATGTTCCAGCTAATTATTAAGTTTTTACCAGCTCTTAATTCAAGCTCGTTAACAAGATCATATCCAATAAGGTACTCGAGTCAGTTACAAATTCATTTTTAAGAAAAATGTTCGACCACAGAACTCAAGCTCATCATCAGATAAAAGCTTATTGCCCTCAACTCTTTATCAAGCTCGCTGCCCAAACATCTATTACATTATAAGTTAACAATTGGTTCATCCAATTCGACCAGCACATCTACTTTATTATAGGTCCACAATTGGTTTATCCAATTCGACCAACACATCTACTATATTACAGGTCCACAATTGGTTTATCCAATTCGACCAACACATCTATTACATATTACAGGTCAACAATTCATTAATCCAATTCGACCAACATATTACATATTAAAGGTTAACAATTAGTTTATCCAATTCGACTAACACATCAACTATATTGTAGGTTCACAATTGGTTTATCCAATTCGACCAACACATCTACTATATTACAGGTTCACAATTGGTTCATCCAATTCGACCAACACATCTACTATATTACAGGTTCGCAATTGGTTCATCCAATTTGACCAACACATCTACTACATTACAAATCAATATTATAGGTCAATAATTGGTTAGTCCCAGATGCCCTCCAGAACTACATCTGATCACTTCACCATCAGCAATCCATCATTTAACTCGTCAGAAAAACAATTTTAATTTCCAAAAAGCAAGCTCGATTAGGAACTTCTCAACTCAAGGCACCAATGCCTTCAGTTGAGAGGGGGCAATTGTAGATACCTATCAAGTGAACCCATTCAATGCAGGGAAGGATTTCTAGCACAATCATCATTAAGAGGAATAGCTTCTGGGAAACCCAACAACTATCTGTAAACAGTCACTTTATTGCCTCAACCACAATCACTACCGTTTCCCTTATTTTTAGGAAAATGTGCTCATACACAAAAACAAACTGAGATAGAGGTCTAGAAAAATGACTTGTCTCCCACGAACTAACAGTTACAAATTTAGCTACTACTTGCCCTCATTTTTAGGAGAACATGCTCACACACAAAAATGAACTGAGAGTGAGGTTTATTAAAAGGACAAGTTCCAAATGAGAGAGGGACCAGGTTTTTCTGGCTCAAAAGAGGACTAGATTTTTCTGGCTCAAGAGATCATAAACGTGTAATTAAAATATCAATCTCAATCAAGTAATAAAGTTACAGTTACTAAATTCCTGATGCTGAGGTCATGGTTTTTACCTATTCAGAGGTTTCCACGCTAAAGCCTGGGTCAATTTCTATTCTTTATTCTATTTGTTATCACATGTACATTTGGTGTAAGAGCCTTTCGAGCTAATACAAAATTAGGCCCTTACAGTAACTGCGATAACCAATTATCAAATTATCGTGGAAGAGATAGAAGAAGTGACAATTAACATAGTGGAGGCCAAAAGTCAAAAACATTTGATAAGTCAAATATCAAATGTTACAAGTATAACAGGTCTTATTACTTTAGTTCTTAATGTTGTTCACAACTTTATAAGCAAAGAGGCAAAAAATTTAATTTTTCTGAATAAGAAGATGAAGTTTTTTTTTTCCTTTGGTTTGCAAAACTAAAGAAGAATCTCTACCGAAAAAGATTTTCGTCAAAACATATGGTACTTGACACAAGAGCAAGTAACCATATGTGTGGTGAAAAATTTATATTTTATAAAATGGATCATTTTTTACATACCTCATTAAAATTCAGAGATAGTTCTTCAATTGTTATTATGGGGAAAGGTGATATCAAAATTCAGGCGAGAGATAACACTCATCAGATCTCAAGTATTTTCTATGTCCCAAATTTGAAGAATAATTTGCTTAGTGTGGGGTAACATCAAGAGAAGGGATATGTGATCATCGATAAGAATATAGTTTGTCGGATTAAAGATCCGAAGAGAGGCATAATAATTGCATAAGTACATATGACTCCAAACTGAATATTTCTGCTAAGCATCATACATGACGCTCTTCCTTGTTTTTCAAGTATGGTAAATGATCAAGGCTAGATATGGCATCTTCGCTATGGGCGCTTGAACTTCAACGGCTTAAAGTTCCTTCATAAGAAGAATATGGTGATGCGAATCCTCTAAATTGATCAACATCCGCAAGTATGTGAAGGTTGTGCTGTTAGCAAACAACATCGGGATTCATTTCCAAAGGGGAAAGCATGGAGAGCCAAATCGACACTGGAGCAGGTCAATACCGATATATGTGGGCCAATTGATCTACGATCCAATAGAAATAAGTGGTATATTATTAGTTTTATTGACGATTACACCTGAAAAACTTGGGTTTATTTTTAACAAGGAAAATTTGAAGCTTTTTTAGTTTTCAAGTCATTCAAGACCCTAGTTGAGAAGGAAGTAAGGAGATCTATCAATATTATTCGCTCAGATTGTGGTGAAGAATACAATTCTCATGAATTTACAATTTTTTGGGAGAAATTTAGAATCAAAAGACAATTGATAATGCACAATCGAATTGCGATTAACCTAATCGAAGAAATTAATGCGAAGAACACAAAATTGGTGGGTAAAACTTCCCGAAAAGAGCTTCAATTATTCAAAATTTGATTATAATGAATTCATCTATTGATTTCTCTATATATCTCTAGATCCCTTTTATATTGCCTAGACCTGACCTATGAAAGGTTACAAGTTTCCTAATTTCAACATAGGACAAAAATGCCCTTGAAACAGCTTAAATATATCATAAATCACGGCTCTGCTCGAACAAAATAGTTCTCTGTTCAAGTAGAAGACACAAAACCCATTCTGTTCAAATAAAGTCAAAGTCTATTCGAATAGAACTGGGTCTGTTCGAAAAGAACATTTTTCTATTCAAGTAGAAGACTCAGAACTGGTTCTGCTTGAATAGAGATTAATTCTATTCGAACTAACTGGGTTCTATTTAAATAGAACATTTCTCTATTCGAGCAAAAACCTCATAACTTATCTTTGGTCTTATTACTAAGGGGTCTAATGTCTAGATCCTCCTGTATCATGGCTCCCCCATTTAGGAACCTTGAGCTCCTGCCGAAGCTAGAACTGGAGATGATGGAAAACGGTCATGCCCATTTCCCTATTATACCACTTCGACTTCCTGGGTAGTTGACCTTTTTCCCAACTCTGAACGACTCGATACTTCCCCTTCTAATAGTATGAACCTTCTTCTCTAGATACCATCCTTCTGTAATGGATCTTCTCTTTCCATCTATAAGCCATCAACTGATGATAGGCAAGTATCGATTGTAGAGTCTTCATTTAAAAGGGACGGTTCAAACAACTTCAAATACTCAGCATTAATCACCGAATACATATTCATAAATGGTGGCAAATCCAATTGGAATGCGTTGTTACCAATATTCTTGAGTATTGTAAATAGACCATAACGTATAGGCTTAAGTTTTTACCTTCTCCATTTAGTCATTCCTTACCCAAATGTAGCTAAACGAAGTCGTCATCCTAAAAAATACATTTAACCCGATGTTTGTCATGTCGAGCCTTATAATTTGCTTAAGTCTTCTTCAATTGTATTTCAACCGCCTCATGAACCTTACTTATCCTCTAAATAAAATGCTGAGCTTTAACTAGTTCATCTTCCTCCTTCCCAGTTACCATCTTGTCACCAAGACTAAAAACCATATCAAATGGGTTTTAAGGAAAGTACCCAAGATAAACTTTAAATAGAGACTTCAATACGGAACCATGAATCGCCGAGTTAAAAGCAAGCTAAAGATATGGTAAATTCTCATCCTAAGTCTTTGGGTGCTTAGAATAGAATTTCTGTACTAAATAAACCAAAGTGCAATTAACTACCTCTATTTGACCGTCAGTCTGCATATAAAGGATGGTACTTCTCTTTAACTTAGTGTCCATCATCCCCTATAATGATCTCTAAAAATACCCTAAAAAGTGGCTATCCCTATCAGAAATAATAGATAAAGGTAGCCCGAAATACCTCCAGACGTGTCTAAAAAATAATCGCGTTGTTCCCTCTTCAATGGCCGTCTTCTGACATGGAATAAGAACTATCATCTTGCTGAATTGATCTACCACTACAAAAAATAGTCATTCTTACATTTGGTCATGGGAAAACCCCCACCCCCAACCCCCCATAAAATCCATCAAAATACTTTCCCAAGGTTGGCGAGGAACTAATAATGGTAAGTACAGTCCTAACTTTCAATTAGAAGGCTTTGATGTATTGCATAGAATACAACCACAAACCACACAAGCAACATCCACCTACATCTCCGACCAATAGACACAACGCCGCAAATTTTAAAAAAGTCTTCTTAACCTCGAAATGACCTGCCACCCGGGAACAATGTGCCTCTCTAATCTAATGCAAACGGTTTCCACCCTTAGGAATACATAGTTGACTACCCCTATAAATTAAACCATTATTCAATACTTACCCACATGTCTTGCCTTACAGCAACTTTTGGTAAATCATACTGAGTTCCTTGTCGTCGTCATACCCTACAACATATTCAGACGGAACAATAGGTTGCATCTGCATAGCTACCAACAAAGCAAAAATAGTTGGTAATGGGGGTCAAGATAACATATTAACTATTTTTTTGTCCACTTCTTTCTTATACTGATAATCAAGGTAAATTGTTGTAGGTAAGATATCCACTTGATATGGCGAGCTTGTTATAGTTTGGACTGCGTAGATAAGAACTGTAATTGTTTGTGATCAGAATGTACCACAACCTCCTTTCCCAATAAGTAACTCTGTCAATGCTTCATTAATAGGTATAATGTGTAGAACATTTTAACGTAGGTAGAATAGTTGCGTACTGCTCCTGTAAACATCTCAAAATGGTAGGCAACCAGCTTCCCATCCTACAATAAAATTACCCCTAATACATAGTCGGACACATCTATTTTGACCTCAGAAGGCCGCTGTAAATTCGGCAATGCTAACACTAGTGTATCTGTAATCTTATACTTTAGTAACTGAAAAGTCTTCTCATGCTGATCTTCCTACACAAACTTCACACCGGCCTTTGTCAAGGAATGCAACAGTGCGGCAATCTGTGAAAAATGTCTAGTAAACTTTTGTAAATACTGACAAGAAACTTCTGTAAAAATGTCTAATAAACTATAAAAGTCTTCTCATGGTGATCTTTCCACACAAACTTCATACTGACCTTTGTCATGGAATGCAACGATGCGATAATCTGTGAAAAATGTCGAATAAACTTCTGTAAATACTGACAAGAACCTATAAAACTTCTCATTTCTATCACTGTACGGGGTCTAGGCTATTCAGTATTGACCAAGACCTTATCTGGATCTACCTTAAGCTCACCTCTACCAACAATAATTCCCAAGAATACTAGCACCTTCTTCCCATTCAGAAAGAGTTATTATGATCGCAATGCATCCAACACTTTATGTATATGCACGAGGTACTCCTCCAATGTTTGACTATATATCAAGATATCATTGAAATATATAATCACAAAATCATCAATAAAAGCCTGAAGTACCTCATTCATCAATCGCATAAATATCGTTGGAGCATTGCATAAACCAAAAGACATTACCAACCACTCGAAGAGTCCTTGTTTGGTCTTGAAAGCCATCTTCCATGTATCTTCGTCCTTGATTAATTCTAACTTGAAGGTAACCCAACTTAAGATCTAGCTTGGTCAAAAATTGAGCCTTCTGCAACTCGTCCAAAAGCTTGTCAATCCATGGAAGTGGATAATGATTCTTCACAGTAATCTTGTTCAACGCCCGATAATCTATACACATTCTCCAAGACCCATCCTTCTTCAGCACCAATAACACCGGTGAACCACAAGGTGAGTATCTCAGATTATTAACCCCTTACTCGAGGAGCTCTTGTACCTATTTCTCAATCTTATAAGACTCGATTGATTACAGAAGTCTGATATTGCCCAATATTACGTAGTGGCATACCATTCACCATTGTGATATCATGCTCCACACCCCTCTTGTATGGGCATCCCTTTTATGCCGAGAAACAAGTCTTTATACTCCTCTTACAACTTCTTCATTTTGGTTTATGGCTTAGGAGACATTGTCAAAGTAGGCAATACTTTAGCCGACGGACCATCTTGAACCGATCGTACCAACAACAATGCAAACTTACCGTTTGTATTAACCAACCTCTTTGCCTAAGTTATCGTTACTAAGTTATTGGTGGAGACATGTTCCTTACAAGCATTGATATAAAACTCCTTGCTATCCTTCATAAGATGATACTTGCGATCTTCATGGTAAATAATTGTATCTCGGTCTCAAAGACAAGGTCTACCCAAAATAACTTGACACACATCTAAAAGAGCCACCTCACATGTCACTTCATCAATAAACTTTTTAGTAATCACAAACTTGAACGTACACTGCTTCGTGATCTTCAACTCCGTGTCTTTCGGAATTCAACCCAAACCATACGGCTTATGATGAGCCATAGTAGCCAAACCCATCTTCTTCATCATTGCCTCATAGATCAAATTCTTCTGATTATTAAGATCAATGATGGCCTCTACTAGGATCTACTTCACCTGAATACTGACATGAAAAAGTTCTTCCTGACTCGCCTCCAAGGTTGCCATAGTTTACTTAAGCATAAGAGTAAGTTTAGGATTTTGTTTATCTAAATCCGGAAGATCAACAATCGTTGCAGCTAGTGTACGTTTCTTTCTCTTACTCCTCTCCTCCTTCGACCTAAGCTCCAGGTGAAGATTTTAATATTTATCTAAAATGTGCCCATTTGCCTTACAATGACTACAGTAATTCCCCTTGGATGAAGACCCCTCTCCTTTGGACTCCCATTTGTGCTCATTCTTATAACTAGACTTGTACCCCAACTTGCTCTTGTCATCTTTCTTATCACTCTTCAAGTACTTGCCTTCAATAACAAATACTTTTACGATAGCATCATCGATATTTTCCATAGTAAAGAGCTTCAACTCCCTTCTAATGGACTCCGACAAACCCCCCGTATACTTTATGGACACTCATATTCATCCACATCAATGTCCAAAACCAAAGCTTGGTTATGAAACTCCATAGTGAACTCTTGTACAGATTGCCCATACCTTTGGCGTAAATTATACTATTTAAACCATCTATCTTTTTCATACCCAATAGGATAAAATTGCCTCCTCACCAATACCTTGAACTCTTTCTAACTTAAACTTCCTACTTTATGACGTTTCTTATAGGACTTTCACCACGTGAGTGCATGATTTGTGAATTTTAATGTAAAAAAGCATATTTTCTGAGCACTGGAATATTCGTAAACTGAAAAATAGGTCTCTAACCTCTCTAACCAATTATCCAATTTCTTAGCATCGATTGAACGTCGAATATTAGAATTTTAATTTTAAAATCGATACAAAGATTGCGCATAGGATTCATGGACTTACCAATAACCGATCTCTCCTCGACGGATTCAGCATCACTAGGATGACTAACTTCCTCCTCGCTACCCTTGTCTCTCTCATCCTTAGCAACTTCTTTCTTCTTTGTGCGTTCCTGCCATTTCAATGAAGCGGATGCTTTGGCTAGGTTCACGAGATATAATTGTTCTACCAACTCCCCTAGAGTAGTAGCTAGGTCAAAAACTTTCGTTTCTAACTTTGTGAGCCGATCTTCGGAATCGCCCATCTCCAAATTTACTTTCTTCTTTAAGTTAGGTTTTCGGTGAATCTTCAACGAACTCACTAGAAGCTCATTCATTTACTTAAGTCAATCACGTGTAGTGATCATAAACTACAACCCCCCAAGAATCGTTACTTGAAAATCTGATACCACTTAATTCACAATCGAATTGAGATTAACCTAATCGAAGAAGTTAATGCGAAGAACACAAAATTGGCGGGTAAAACTTCACAAAAAGAGTTTCAATAGCTCAAAATTTGATTAAAATAAATTCCTCTCTTGACCTATCTCTGGATTTCTAGATCCCTTTTTCATTACATAACCTTTCCCTCTTAAAGGTTACAAGTTTCCTAGTTTTAACATAGGACAAAAATTCCCTTGAAGCGACCTAAAAATAACATAAGTCGTGGCCCTGTTTGAACAAATCAGTTCTCTGCTCGAACAAAAGATACATAACCCATTATGTTCGAATAAAGTGAAAGTCTATTTGAATAGAACTGGGTCTGTTTGAATAGAATTTTTTTATTCAAACAGAAGACTCAGAACTGGTTCTGTTTGAATAAAGATTTACTATATTTGAACAGACTAGGTTCTGTTCGGATAAAACATTTCTCTATTCGAACAAAAACCTCAAAACTCACCTTTGGTCTTCTAACTAAGGGGTTTGATGTCTAGATCCTCCTGGATCATTTAACGACATCGTACACACCACAACAAAATGGCGTAGCTGAGAGGAAGAACCCCACTATCGTGAATATGGTACGAAGTATGCTGCAGACATCAAATCTTTTTAAGAGATTTTGGCCATAAATAGTCTTATGGAGTATCTTTATCCTCAACAGGAGTCCCACTATAGTTGTAAGGAACATGACACCAGAGGATGCATGGAGCGGCAGAAAACCAAATGTGGAGTACTTGCGAATCTTTGGGTGTATAACATATACCCATATTTTTGAAGAACTGAGAACAAAGATTGACGATAAAGGTCAGAAATGTGTATTTTCTTAGTTATAGTGATAGTTCAAAAGCTTATATAAACTCTATAATCCAAAAACTAAGAAAATCATCTTTAAACAAGATGTGATTTCGACGAAGAAAATACATGGAAACGGAATGTTAAAGATGCAGGAAAGCCAGTACTGGTTGTCTTCGATGATGAAGAAAGTCATCCGCCAGTTTCTAATGGTGAAGCGCAATCACCAATCATGCTTGAACAGATGTCAACCAACCCTCCTTCAACAATGGTACGATCACAATCTGCTCCATCTTTCTCAAGGCCATAAAGAACCCACATGAGCATACTTGGAAAATTATGATCTAAGTGGAGTGGATGAATCAGATGATCCAATTATATACTTTGCTTTATTTGCTGGAAGTGACCCAATAGCTCTCATGGATGTTGTTGAAGAACCAAAGTGGTAGGAGGCCATGAATGTCGAGATATCTAAGATATCGAGAAGAACAATACATGGGAGTTGGCTAATCTCCCAGATGTATACAAGTCGATCGGTGTGAAGTGGGTATACAAGACGAAGTTGAATGCTGAAGGAAAAGACGACAAATACAAGGCAAGGTTGGTGGCTAAGAGTTATAAGCAACAACAAGGCATCAACTATGAAGAGGTATTTGCTCTACCCGCATTGCAGCACAAAACATATAGCCTATTTTTTAACTGGATGTGAAGTCAATATTTTTATAGGGAGATCTGCAAGAAACTGTGTACGCATCAACCACTTGGTTACGTACAGAAAGGTGGAGAGAAGGTGTACTGATTGAGGAAGGCCTTATATTAATAGAGAACACGTAGTGGAAGCGATTTGAATCGAGAAAATAAAAGAGATTGCAAAGAAATAATAATAAAGAGAGAAATTTTATTGATCTTGGTTGAATGCATCTCTCAACTATTACATGCCTATTTATAATAGAGCTAGAGGATTCTCATATTAGAAGGATCATATTATTTAGACATAAGCTTAATCTAGAAAAAAATAAGGCATAGAGCTAAAGGATTCTCATATTAGATGGATCCTATTATTTAGACATAAGCTTAACCTAGAAACGAATAAAACTAGAAAGAAAATTAAACCTAATAAGATTAAAATCATCCAAGCCTTTGGGCTTAATCATTTAAAGGCCCTGCATCATGCTCCTGTTGTGGAAAAGAACTCGCCCACAAGTTCTCAAAAGGAAGAGAATCATGTGTGTCACCGTAATAAGGAGAAAGGTCCACCACATTAAATATAGGCGAGATGTTGTAATCTTCGGGTAAGGAAATGACGTATGCATTATCGCTAATCTTCTTAAGTACTTCACATGGCCCAATCTTTTTCATCTTCAATTTATTGTAAGTGCCAACCGGAAAATGTTCCTTTTTCAAATAGGCCATGACAAGATCACCAACTTCAAAAGTTTGAACACGCCGATGTGCATCGGTCGAAGTTTTGTACTTAGCATTTGAAGCTTCAATATTTTTTGTAGCCATCTCATGAATTTCGGCAACTTGATCGAGGAAATCATTAGACAATGAATTCACACCCGAAACTTTAGGAAGATCTACAAGATCGAGGGGGTGTTTAGGAACCGTAGAATAAACAATCCGAAAAGGAGAAAAATTGGTAGATCTACTCTAATAAGCATTATAGGCGAACTCGGCATGAGGAATACATAAATCCCATTGCCTTGGCTTTGCACCGGATAAAACACGAAGTAAATTTCCCAAAGTGCGATTAACTACTTTCGTTTGACCATCGGTTTGCGGGTAAGCGGTGCTGCTAAACTTTAAAGATGTATCCAAACGTCGCCAAAGAGTTTGCCAAAAATAGCTTAAAAATTTACTATCGCGATCGAAAGTAATAGATTGTCGAACACCATGAAGGCGAACAATTTCTCGAAAGAATAAATTTGCGATTTGGACCGCATCATGAGTTTTTTTTTGCAAGGGATGAAGTGTGCCATCTTTGAGTAGCGATCGACTACCACAAAAATTGAATCAACTTTTCTTTGAGTCCGAGGGAGGCCCAATAAAAAAATCTATAGAAATATCGGTCCAAGGTGATTCGGGAACTAAAAGAGGGGTGTAGAGGCCCGTATTTTGAGCACGACCTTTGGCTTGTTGGCATACAAAACATTTGTGAACAAAGTCTGCAACATCTTTCTTTAAAGAAGGCCAAAAATATCGTTCTTCTACCAAAGTAATTGTTTTATTATGACCTAAATGTCCACCAAGACCTCCTCCATGTAACCCTTTAATAACGTACTCTCGTAAAGAACCTTAGGGAATACAAAGACGAGTACCATGAATAAGAAAACCATAATGAAGAAGAAAGTCGGCCGTACCTCCTTGATTATTGTTGCATTTTTCTCACATCTCCGAAAAATCCGCATCATCGACATATAGTTCTTTAAGATAATCAAAAGCAACGATAGATGTACGAACGGTAACAAGAAGGGATGCACGTCGACTCAAGGCATCAGAAACTTTATTTTGCTTCCCCGGTTTGTGCTTGATAGAAAAATTAAATTATTGAATCTCGGCGATCCAACGAGCATGCATTCGATTAATATTGGTATTACTTTGAATGTACTTGAGGGCTTCATGATCGGTTTATAATAGAAATTCATTTTGAAGTAAATAATGCTTCCAATGCTTAAGAGCTTGTACAATCGAATAAAATTCAAACTCATAAGTAGTCCAAGTATGGCGAGCTTCACATAACTTTTCACTATAATACACAATTGGTCTTCCTTCTTGAGTTAAAATCGAACCTATACCACGGGCGGAGGCATCACAATCTACTTCAAATAATTTTGTAAAATCGGGTATAATAAGAACCGGTACTGAAGATAGTTTTTCTTTTAGTAAAGCAAAACTTTGTTCGGCTTCAGGACTCCAAGTAAGGCGAGATTGTTTTAAACAATCGGTAAGAGGGGCCGCTATAGTAGAAATTTTTTGCACAAAACGACGATAAAAGGATGCCAATCCATGAAAATATCGAACATCAAAAATAGTTTTCCGAATAGGCCACTCACGAATAGCCTTGACTTTTTCTTCGTCAACATAAATACCATCGGTGGAAATGATAAATCCTAAGAAAATAAGTTTAGCTTGCATAAATGTACACTTCTTGAGTTAAATTTAGAGAAAGGTACCTTGAAGTGCTTAAAATACTTGTTGAACATGGTAAAGATGTTCCTTCTCATCTTTGCTATAAATGAGAAAATCATCAAATTAAACGATGACAAACTTGTTCAAGAAAGGCTTTAAAACCTCATTCATAAGCCTCATACGTACTAGGAGCATTAGAAAAACCAAATAGCATAACATGCCAATCATATAATCCTTCTTTAGTTTTGAAAGCCAATTTTAATTCATCTTCGGGACGGATTCAAATTTGGTGATAACCGCTTTTGAGATCAATTTTAGAAAAAAAATTTGAACTGGAGAGCATATCTAACATATCATCAAGGCGAGGAATCGGAAAACGATAACGTACCGTGATTTTATTAATAGCTCGACTATCAACACACATGCGCCAAGAAACATCTTTCTTTGGGACTAGGAGCGCCGAAACCGCACACAGACTCATTGATGGACGAATAAGACCTTTAGAAAGTAGGTCTTGTACTTGCTCTTGTAAAATCGCATGGTCTTTTGGTGGCATGCGGTAATGTGGTAAGTTTGGCAAGCTTACACCCAGATCAAGATTGATGTGAAGTTGAATATTTCTCATAGGAGGTAGAAAATCCGAAAACTCGTTAGGAAGAATACTAGAAAATTCATGTAAAAGATCTATAACTTCTTAAGGCATGTCATTAGGATTGGAGACATCACCTTTAGAAACAAGAGCAAAAATAGTTTCGGCCTCTTGAACATCTTTCTCCACATCATCGGAATGCAATAAAAGCGCTTTCGCAGTCGGAGGTGCTTTGGGCCTCACATTGGGCTTCATAGGAGTAAACAAATACTTGAGACCACCTTTTGTAAATGTGTACGTATTGTTACGTCCCTTGCTATCAACATCTAAATCAAACAACCAAGGTCGTCCAAGAAGAATATGACAAACATCCATGTCAACGACATCGCACAAAATCTCCTCACTATATTTGCCAATAGTAAAAGGAACCCGACATTGATGTGTAACCTTTGAAACACAAGTATCCTTGATCCAATAAATAGGATAAGGATCCGAATGCAAATTAAGAGCAAAACCAAGCTTCGAAACCACCGATTTAGAAATTATATTTTCGCTCGAATCACTATCAATGATAAATTTGGCGAGTTTACCGTTAATCAAGCATTGGGAGCGAAATATATTATTACGTTGGGACGTATCTCCCTGTTGTGTAAAGAGAAGTTTACGAAAAATACAACATCGTTCATCTTCTTCATCGCATCCATCAAGAACTTCTTCAATAATATCCAACGACGACTCAAATAAAATTGAATCACAAAGAGCCAAAACGGATGAATGCTCATGAACCTCACCATCAACGATGACCTCCTCATTATGATGTTTTAAATTTACTCAAGAATTTGCATTGTTTCGAGATGGGCAAATATTGGATGCATGACCATGTTGGTTAAAACGATAGCAATAATTTTGTTTAGAGCGGGCATAAGGGTCGGTGGGGTGTTCAAGCAAAGGTTTAGGGTCGGAGGGTCAGTTATTTTGGTATTAGTTAGGAGGGCGATTATGGAGTTGCGGGAAACGGATGTTTGTGGTAGAGTTAAGGGTTTGTAGAGAATTATTTAAGTTGGGTATTTATAAGGGATGTGTTGGGTGTAAAATGGTTTGTTTGAGGAGATGAGGATGATGAATACCCTCGGTATTGTGGTCACCCATTATTAGGAAATCGTTTGGCCTTATCGAGAAATTATTCCGCTCGTTGAGCTAACTCAATAACGATATCCATAAAAGGAATATGCGACATCGACATCTTGTCTTGAATCTCAAAACGTAAACCTCCAATGAAGCGACTAAGTTGCTTGACCTCATTCTCACTCATACCATTACGCGCCAATAAACGGTAAAAATCTTTAAGATTTTCGGCAACGGGGCGAGTACCTTGTTTTAAATTTCAAAGTTGGTCATAAAGAATTACTTCATAGTTAGAAGGTAGAAAATGACGTCATAGATATTTCTTCATTTGTGCCCAATCACGAATAGGTAGTTTTCACTCTTTAGGATGAGCTTCGACAATACTATCCCACCAAATGTTAGTACTACTCTTGAGCTTATATGCTACGAGCAAAGTTTTCTTTTCCTCTGGAATATGCATGTAATCAAAAAATTTCTCCACCGTAGAAAGCCAATCGAGAAAATCTTCGACATGAAGATGGCCATTAAAGGCCGAAAGATCGACCTTCATCTTGTACTCAAATTGATGGGGTTGTGCTTGGTGAGGTGTAAAATATGGATCATGAATATATGAATCGGGAGGTCGCCTACGTACACCATCGACAAGAGCCATATCGTTCATAGATAATTCATAATCATGGCTATTTTGTTGGGATTGGTAACCGGGTGGGTAGTTTTGGTGGTTATTGGTCTTTTGTGAAGTGTGGTGGTGTTGTATAATTTCATGTTGGTGGTAACGGTTTGGGGAAGAGGTAAAAGAGATGGATTGGTGAGAGTTGCCAAGATTATTAAGATTTTCGGCGAACTCTTCCCTCGTTACAAGGTTTCCAAGATTTCTGTCTTGGGCACGGTCTTCGTTTTCGTTGTTCACCATCTTGGCATGGGCCTACGACTGAATCTGATACCACTTAATAGAGAACACGAAGCGGAAGCGATTTGAATCAAGAAAATAAAAGAGATTGCAAGGAAATAATAATAAAAAGAGAAATTTTATTGATCTTGGTTGAATGCATCTCTCAACTATTACATGCCTAGTTATAATAGAGCTAGAGGATTCCCATATTAGAAGGATCCTATTATTTAGACATAAGCTTAATCTAGAAACAAATAAAATATAGAGCTAGAGGATTCCCATATTAGAAGGATCATATTATTTAGACATAAGCTTAATCTAGAAATAAATAAAACTAGAAAGAAAATTAAACCTAATGAGATTAAAATCATCCAAGCCTTTGGGCTTAATCACTTAAAGGCCCTGCATCATATATGGACTAAAACAGGCACCGAATTCTTGGTATTGTCGTATAGAGGCATATTTTGTGAAAGTTGGGTTCCATAAGTGTCCATATGAGCACACATGTTTCGTAAAAACCAGAACCGATGGAATTTTTTTTGGTAGTGTACTTATATGTGGACGACTTGATATACACTGGCAACGATCGTACGATGTTCAAGGACTTCAAATAGTCAATAATGGCCGAGTTTGAGATGTCAGATCTCGGAATGATACGCTACTTTATGGGCATAAAAGTAGTTCAGTCCGATGTGGGTGTTCTCATATCATAAAAAAAATATGTTCAGAAGATTCTGGAATGATTCTTGATGAAGGATTACAATCTGGTACGCACGCCAGTTGAAGTTGGATTGAAGCTAATGAAAGATCCCGAAGGAAAGAAGGTTGACAACACATTATATAAGCAGCTCGTGGGAAGTCTCATGTACTTAACCGTGACCAGGCCATATATTCAGCACGCATACAGTAAGCCTCATCTGTCGATACATGGAGAATCCAACGAAGTTGCATCTAAATGCTGCAAATAGGATTGTGCGATACTTGAAAGGTTCGGCTAGGTTGAGAATATTTTACAAGAAAGGAGATGATACTGATAACGATAACGATAATGGTAGAGATCCTGATGATTGGAATTACATCTTTGGGTATGATTTTATGCTGGGATCAGAAACGATTTCATGGTCGTCAAAGAAACAGTCGATTGTTTCTTTATCTACCACGGAAGCAGAGTATGTCACTGCTACGTCTTGTGCATGTCAAGCAATATGGTTAAGAAGAATGCTTGGTGAAGTAGGGTTTCATCAAAATTGGAAAAATTCTATTTATTGCGACAATAGTTCGACAATTAAATTGTCGAAGAATCCAGTTCAACACGGGAGAACGAAGCACATTGATGTGCATTACCATTTCTTGCGAAATCTAGTCAAAGATGGGACGATTGATCTTATCCACTGCACGAGCGAAGATCAAGTTGTAGACATTTTCACCAAAGCTTTCAAGTTAGACGCATTCGAGAAACTTCGGAAGCTACTCGGGGTTTGTTCGTTTGAGGGATGAAGAAAACTCAGCATGATAAATGGTGGTGTGTTTACTTCCTAATCAAATGACATGGGCAAATGTGTAACACATGAAGCAATAAGTCAAGCTACCAAAACCACAGTGTTCATAGTAGGTAGCATAGTTAGGTATTCGGCTTTACAAGCCAAGTTGGATTTGTGCTCTAATATATAAATAAAGGCTTGTAATATGTTGTAATCATATCATCTCATCCCAAGTTTGATCAATAAAGATTTATTCTTTAGAGTTTAGAATTATGTTTTCAGCATATATGCTTTAAATACATGTTTATCCGATTTAGCTACTGTACAGTGTACACCTTGTCTATTGTCTCTTATTTTAGCTTACGCATTTGATTGTAAATCCTATCATGCCTTGTGTAGAACTTCACGGAAACCTCCAAAGTCTCCTTAAGCTTTAACAGCTTTTTTTTGGATATCTTAACCTCTAATGAGTTTAATAGTTTATACGAGGATACCTCCTCAAACAGTGATGTTTCTGTAAGTTTTTGCATCATATATCCGTGTTATGCAAACACCTTATACAACGCAGCTTCAGTTTTGTAATCTCCTATGATTTGAAGTTTGTTCTTTACGCTGGACGAATCATTGTTACATTTCATACCTCTTTTCCTTCCATTCGTATCCGAAGAGCCTTGCTTATGATCTTGGAATAGAAGCTGCACCGTAATTTTAATTAGTTAACTGACTGTATTTCTTGCTGCAAATAGTACCGGCATCGTTTGAACTCCAGTTACTCCTATTTCAAATAAGTCTAGCAAATAAGTCAGTAGGCCCTTAAGTACTCCCCTAATCGAATAAGCAACCGAAAAATGTTCATTAATACTGATTTTTTTTCCCTTCCGATTTTTCATTCTCAACATGATGAATGCAAATCAGTGAGAAGAGAGGAGTTCGTATTATTTGTTTGAATTCATTTTCTTTTCTTTTTACACTCTTTCTTGCTTTGAAACTGACAGCTATGTGGCTATGCAAAGTCCTCTTTTCATTTTTGGTTAGCTAAAAATAATTTGCACTGCATTACTGCCTAATTTGTATCTGCATAAATCCCTTCATATGCAGGTATCGTTGCGCTTTTCTTGTTGTTTAGTGGAACTGCCATTGCTAGAGTCAAAGCCTGGTTTATCCTCCGTTTCCACTTCATAGCACTGAACAGGAACCGGTTTTTGCGCCTGAAGACACATCAGGCGGCAATACCCGATATATTATCCTTACAGAAAATTATCTTTTGAGTTGTTTGTGTTGTGAGTTTGAAGAGTAAATCAGCTTAAATATTTAGGGTATCTAATTCTAACTTTGAAAGCGAAGTACACATCTCAGTACATGATCAAGTTGAAGGGTGATTGATTGCAAGTTTATAAGAGAAAACGGAAACAAATTTATAAGAAAAAGAATAGGTGAAATTTCACATCTCAGTACATGATCAAGTAGAAGGGAGATTGATTGCTAGTTATAAGAGAAAACGGAAACAAATTTATAAAGGAGAAGGAAAGGGTTAAATTTCATTGATATATAATGGATATGAGTAGCAATCCAGTACAGATATTCTGGAAACAATAGGCATTGATTGCAAGTTTTATAAGAGAACGGAAACAAATTTATAAGAAAAAGAAAAGGTTTAAATTTCATTGATATATAATGGCTACAAGGAGTAGCAATCAAGTACAGATATTCTGGAAACAATAGGCATTGATTGCAAGTTTATAAGAGAAAACGGAAGCAAATTTATAAGAAAAAGAAAAGGTTAAATTTCATTGATATATATAATGGCTACAAGGAGTAGCAATCGAGTACAAATATTCTGGAAACATTAGGCGCAATCATGAGCAGTTTGCTGAACACTGAGTATGAAAGGAAAACAACAATATATATATATATAATCTTCAAGTCGGCTTTGACACAAGATGTGATTGAAGCCATTGCAGCGATTGTGGACAAACATTCAGATAAGTAAAATACTTTTAAAAGTCCCTGGGAACTGATAGCAATATCTGCAAGAACAAGAAAATTAGAAAGTTAATTAATTAATCTATATAACTTCAAAGAACATTCTGATTCAAGAAAAGTCTCTAGCTAATGTAATACCTTAGGTTTTATTTCTCCCATTGGAATTCAAAAATAGTATCCCCAGGAAACTGTTGACAAATATAGTGCATACAAATTAAAGAAAAAAAATTGTAAGAGTTCAAAAGACGATTGAAAACAAAGTAACATAGATATATGACCTGCATATCCAGTTATTGTTGTTTCTATTATATTTGAAGTCTTTTTCTGTTCTCCGAAAATTTTCCTAAGTGAAACATTCCAAAATCTATCGGATGCGGCTGTAATGAGCAAACGGCTCCGGGTTAGTTTTGGGGGCAGGCTTTGCCACCTCAGGAGTTCCAAAAACATTCCAGAATCTTAGAGTTTCATCCCCTGCTGCCGAAGCTACAGTGCAACCATCTGGACTCTGAAAAAAGTCGAAGATCAGAAAACTATAAAGCAAATGAAAAATGAATACAGAGTTTATTCTAAATGAAAATCAAAGTTTTCAATTCATGTGTCAATTTACCATCTGGACTCTGAAAAAAGTCGAAGATCAGAAAACTATAAAGCAAATGAAAAATGAATACAGAGTTTATTCTAAATGAAAATCAAAGTTTTCAATTCATGTGTCAATTTACCTGTGCCATGTATAAAACTCTTGAAGTATGACCAGTGAGCTCAGCAATTTTAACCATAGATGGGTACTTCCAAAGAGTTAATTGATTGTTAGTAAACCCGTGAGAGCTTAATA
Organism: Kingdonia uniflora; assembly: GCA_014058105.1. Classification (NCBI taxonomy): domain Eukaryota; kingdom Viridiplantae; phylum Streptophyta; class Magnoliopsida; order Ranunculales; family Circaeasteraceae; genus Kingdonia; species Kingdonia uniflora. The sequence continues at coordinate 1,188,938 of JACGCM010002776.1, forward strand.
ATTCTCGCTCGTTCTTGTTCCAGAGCAAAGAGCACACTTGAGAACCTGTATCCACAGAATTCAAACAAGCACCGGTGTGGGTATTCCAGAATTTTATGCATCTGTCGCTTCCACCACCACCAGAGGCAAGCAAGTTACTCTGGAATGGACACCAAGTTAAAGCCTTCACCGCTGCTGTGTGGTCTTCAAGCCGGTGAAGCCATTGAGTTGGTGAGTTCGAAGAAGCTACGGATCGATCCCATATATGGAGAAGATTATCATTTCCTCCACTCGCTAAGTGCTGCCCTGAAGCGGACCACTTCAAACCACAAACCTCTTGGTGATGCCCTCTGTATGTGTCCACAATGTGTGACCTGATTCTGACATCGTTGTTAACAATCTGACCATCCATTCCGCCAGTAGTAAGAATGTGATTGTTCCAAGCAAGAGACCCCACTCGTGAACTGTGCCCACCTTTTAGAGTTCTCAGTTGCCGGTTAGCTGTAGTGTCCCAAATTTCGACTTCAGAGTTGTTTAAGCCAACAGCAAGGTGGCGACCATCGGGGGCCCAGTTGACACTCGTCACAGGACCATTTTCTTCATCTAGAGTCAAAAGTTCCGATGTAGAGGAATCGGAAGCATCCCATAGATAGACAGTGTTCCCGAGAGCAATTGCAAGTACATTGCTGCTACCCCAATCCAATAAATTTAGATAGTAATCATCTAGTATTTCAGGGGCATCCAATGTCCTCTCGGATGTCTGCACATGATCAAACAATTTGAAGAATTTAGAACCTTGAAATCCAAATGTTCAAAAAGGACAAAAAAGGAGAATGGCATGCTAAATGCTTATCTAAATAAGCAAGACTTGAAAGCTTACTTGAGGGATGCTTCGTCGAGGCTTTACAGGTTTTGTTTGATGAACCCATGGAGAAGGTTCAAGGGACGGTGTTTCGACAGTTGGAGGCTTGTCCCTGAACGCTAGGATTCGGGTGCTGTTCATGTTGAAAAGTTCTGCAAGTTGCTTCCTATAAGCATCTTTCCCTGGAGAACTGGAGACCGGATTCTCTTGACACTTTGTAGCCAGCCAGCCACAAGCACGACCCATATCCATTGCAGACCGGTTCGGAATAAATCTATCCAACTGTTAAATTCCACAAAGAGACAATCAATCATCAAAACCTCAAAATAAACACAAAATATTTAACTTAACTTAACTAAGAGAACATGCATTGGGAGAGAATATACAAAATTTTACTAAACCCTAACCTAAAAAAATCTAAGACAATCAATCATCAAAACCTCAAAATAAACACAAAATATTTAACTTAACTAAGAGAACATGCATTGGGAGAGAATATACAAAATTTTACTAAACCCTAACCTAAAAAAATCTAAGACCACCCGGTCCTAAAAGGCCAAAACCCTTATCTTCAATAGAGGGAAAGAAAAGATTTTAATAAAATCCTAACATTTGCTTAGGGCGAAGACTTAACCAAGTTATTATTGAACCCCAGAAGGCAAAAAACCCTAAATTGGATTAAGGGGAAAACCCAATGTCAAAATAAAACCTAATTTCTAACTAATTCCCAATCAAAATCAAGGGAAAACCCAATTTTTGTAATCCAGATTTTGCCAATAGTTTCAATAAACCCCTAAACTGGATAGAGGGAAAAACACAATTTCAAAATCAAATCAAACCAAAACCCATTTCTAATAAATTCCCAATCTAGATATCATCAAGGCAAAAACCCTAATTTGGTTAATCTAAGAGAACCCAAATCACAGAAATAAAAATCAATTAATCTAAAATTCCATCCTAACCCAATATCAGAAACAAGTAAACAAATAAAGGGGTATTGAAATAGTTTGAATTATACATACATTTTCGCTACCGCGTCTTCGGATGGGTTGTTCTTGAAGAGGGTATTGAGATTGAGACATGTTTGAAGATCCTACAAAACAAGAAGAGAACACAAACAAAGAAGAGAAACAAAGAGATCCTGCAAAACAAACAGAGAACCAAATCAAACTGGAAGAGAAATATAACTAAATAAAACACAGAGATTAATGGCGTTGCTAATGATCTTTAGCGTTGCAGAGAGCGAATAAAAGAGAGAGAGAGAGAGAGAGAGAGAGAGAGAGTTGTGTGAAGGAGTGGGGTCTGATGAGCTCCATTTATACAAGTTTAAGTATTATAGGCAAGAAATAAACCCTAATAAACGGCTATATTGTCAAATAGAGCCGTTGTTTTTTTAATGGACAAAACTACCCCATGCAACTTTTACACATCTTAATATGGATTATGGATGATCTGACCCAAAAGCGGGTCCAACGTGGTTTTGATGGGACCCTAAATGTGAAGGATGTATAGGGATTCGTAACCCTCAAGTTTCCAATCCCATGGGGTTTCGAATCCTCCTTCACCAAAGGAGGAGGGTCCGTTCAGAACCACCACTGGGCAAAGTGCAAAGTGCAAAGTGCTGCTCAATGCTTTTGGGCCTTTAGCTTCAGATGTGAGAAAACATAATCATAACTCATACCATTTTAAGGTTTGTTCCTACAAGTTGTAATAGATTTATAATGAAGGAAATATCATAATGTAACCACGGTTTCATCTACATTCTAAAGAAAAAAAAAAGAAGGTAAAATTAGGGTTTTATTTTCGAAATTTTTGAGTTAAGTATCTTGTGTTAGGAACCATTCAGACTGGGCCCAACCCAAATTGGGTTTGGGTTGCCCACCACTTCTAACCTAGAAAGTTTTAAGGCTTCTATTTATAACCCTATAAGGGCTCTGTATTATGTAACTTAAGGAAAGCCTACATTCTCTCTCTCTATTTGTAATTATGATATTAGATAGTTGTGTTAGCTTTTGTTCATAACACTTTATCAGCATCGACTTTAAGATGAGCTTATTGGTTTATTGATTCTTTCTCTCTCTCTCTCTCTCTCTCTCTCTCTCTCTCTCTCTCTCTCTCTCTCTCTCTCTCTCTCTCTCTCTATTTTGGGTAATTAGCATTGTGGAGAGGTATAATACAATCTTTACGTTATATTATGTTGTTTCACGATTCAATACATGTTAGATCTATCGTATATTACAAGTTTAGATCTGATTTGATGAAAAAAAATGAAGATTTTGGACATTTTTTAACCTATTTTTTACCATTTTCTAAGGGATGTTTACAAAGGTATTTTAGGGGATTTTTTCATTAACATTAGACTTCAGTAGTATTTTGTAGCGAAGCCTGCGCTCCAACGATCACAGACGTATATTACATGCCTTCTGAAAGTGAACGGATTGTCGGGAAATTGGCCGTGAAAACAGCGAAAAACCACGATGAATCTGCCAAAAAAAAAAATAGTGTCTGACATAAGGATGATGTCATCCTTGAGTTTATAGCCTGCTGATGTCATCAGACTGTGGTGGGACCTACAATGCTGATGTGTCATTCCAAGAGAGCCGTACCAATGGGTCCTACACGTACTGACGTGGCACCAGTAGGTCCTACAAGTGCTGGCATAACATGCTGACGTGGCACTGCCACGTGACATTCTGACGTGGGATCTAAGACCTACGGAGCTGACGTATCACGCACACGTACTGCCACGTGCCGTGGTCAGAGACATGTCACATGTCACAGAGACACAGCGACACGTCCAACGGTCCAAAACCCAGTCTAGTCTGGTCCAAACCTGGTCTAAATGATCCTAACCGATTCAAACTTGGTCTGAACCAATCTGACTCGGTCAGACCAGGTCTGAACTCGGTTCAAACCCAAATTTCGGTCTTGAGCCCAGTTCAGACCAATCCAACCTTAGTCGTACCAATTTAAAAAAAAATGGATTTTTTTTTGTTTTTCATTTCTTTTTTCTATAATTTGTTTGACCTCTTGGAGGACCCTATTTTTGATTTTATGGGAAAACAAATAGATGAGGGTTAAACACATTATAGTTTTTATTTACAAACATTTTATATTATATATAAAATAACCTTTTAATTTACCTAATCTCTTGGTGTACGAGCATCAAACTCCATCTGAAAAAAAATAAACATCTCACATTCGATTGTTACAGATGACACTGTCTCTGAACCACTCAAGGCATTGACCAAATTGGTTATGCACACCCACCCACCTTTAGCCGGAGTTGAAGTTTGAGCACCTATGTCGCGGAGATCCATATGAGTTACAGAGATGCTTAGAGCTAGGTCTTCAGCAAATCCTAAGGAAGCCTAAAAACTGTAACCGCTGGAACAACTTGAGGTTCCGTGACTTGAAGATTGTGGGTGACTGTAACTCATTAATCCATAAAATCTTGTCGACAATTAGGCTCAGTAATGATTATGTCTTCGTGGGAGAGATGTTGCACAAGAGTTTCTCCACATTTTTCATATTCACAAGCTACTCTCAGGGATCAGTATGAGAAATTATAATTCATGAGTCATGCAAATCTGATTCAACTCTTGCTCATTGATGAACATGAGGGCAAAGTTGTTTTGAAGAAAAACAAGAGATATCCACCTAGGAGGAGGATATCTGTTGCACGGAAAATCTTATATGATGACTAAGACAACTAGGAACAGGGTTTTGGAAGTGGATATATGACTGAAGGCGAGAATCGGGGATTCCTTGGCCCTCAAAAGAGTAAAGTTTTAAAAAGTTGGTAAACTACAAAAATCGAAGAAGATCAAAAAGCCAGATTACGACTCTCCTTGCTTGAGATGTGGCATAGCTGGATATTGGGTATGAAACTGCAATGTACCAAGGGTGCCCAAAGTCAACAGAGTCCAGGCTTACCACATCACCACTGACAAAACTTCTATGACTATAGAGTTTGCGACGGTTGACTTCTTCGGCGAGACTGATGCCGGCATGGATCAACGCATGGAGTAATCAGTAACGATATTACAATAGATATGTAATGTCACAGTAGAGAGCACTAGTAGTTTCTTTTCTTTTGTTGCAAAGACTCAATTTACTTTTTACTAGCATTTTTTATTATGTTGGGAATAGATCATTTATATTTAATAAAGTGCTCGTATAGTATAGTAATTCATCTATGAGATTTTACTTTTGTTAAAATTATGGTTATTCAAATTATTGCTTAGTATAGTAATTAATTTACTGTATAAATAGTTCTTAATCTGCTATATATACAGGTAGCCCATGAATATCTCTGCTCATAGAGTACTAATTGATAATAAGACAAGTCGCAACACAAGTTTGTTGACAATGGTACCCCGCACTCGATCCTTCTAGATAAACGGTATTTCTCAAGCATGACTGCGTATGTCGAGGACTTTCAAACAATTATTGGGTCGATTAGTATCATACGATACTGAGTATCAAGTTTGTGTTGTTTGCTAGTAAATCTCCCGAGAATTTACTGAGTTTTAGAGACATACATTGTAAGGACTTAACTTCGTAGCTCGAAACGTCTCTTACACCAAGAAACTTGTAGCACAAATAATTGTAAACTAGTAACAAAATATATAACACGAGTTTAGCATGGAAACCTTTGAATAGGTAAAAACCACGACCTCAACTTGAGGATTTTAAAGAATGACTTTATTGCTCAACTATTACAAGTTACAAAAGGTAAGTGTTCTAGAATATATCTTACCATGTATTTTTTATCTCCAAAAATCCTTCCCTATCTTTGATCACCTCTATCTAATTAATAAATTTTACCATAATGGGTGGCAGCACATTCTCCAGGATTGGGGAAAGAGTGGCGAAGTTTCTGGAGATCATTCCTGTAATTGCCAGTTCGTAGGGACATGTGCTCTTGACTTATTCTTCTATATCCTTGGTGGGCTCAAGCCATGTCATTTTCTTGTTCGTGGTCCAGGTTTCAATATTGATAGGGTGTATAACTTCTAGATTTTATGTGGGCTTGACAATTTGGTTGTTCGCTGTAACATTAGCTCTAGGGACAAGTCCCTACAATTGCCCCCTCTCAACTGAAAGCACGAGTGTCTTGAGTTGAGAAGTTTGAATCGATCTTGATGTTTGAATTGAATTGGTCTGTCTATGAAAGTGATCCTTGGATTTAATATTGACCTTTAATTATCATTCTTGGAATTGTTGTTGACTGTTGGAGACTGGATCATTGCAATTGATGTTGATTGTTGAAGTTCCCATGAACTGTTTCTTTTAATACTGATTACCTTAGAATTGATTACAAAAATTGAATGTAATAACTGCTATAAGTGCTGGTTTTTTGTCTCGTGGCCCACATTCTTCTCCCCAAGTACATTCTTCTCTAACATTTATGTCTGCAAGCGATAATAGTCATGACTAGAGGCTTAACCCGAGAGGCTAGCTTCAACTTTGATATTTTGGGACTTAGTCCCTTGTTGATGAGACTCCTATCCCTATCCCACAAATATACCATGGCATGACAGAGGAGGAGGTGGAGGAAGCAGATGAAGACTTCTTTCAGATGTTCTGATTTTATTACATCATTAAGACGGAACAGCAGTGTCAGGATGGTCTGCGTCGCATTGCAAAATAGGCCATCTTGGAAGACGATGAAGCTACTGGTGTTCTCCTGAAGAGGTCCCGTGGTTGCCCTATTTGTGATTAGTGTTATGTATTTTTTAAGTAATAAAATGTTTCTTTCAAATTGTTGTTGTCGAACTGATATAATAGTATTCTATATTGTTTTTGTATTATATTTTTTTATGTACTAATTGAAATGAATTTCGAACTATGATGGCATTATGTTTAATTTGACAAAATAATATTTTCTATATGTTACAATTTCTCTCAACATGTACATTATCTATTATGGGTAACTGTGACAACATGTGTTTTTTTATCTCGTAATATTCCTATTCCTTGATATACGTGATTTGATATGATCCATGTTTCTGTTTATCTATAAATAGTGTGAGTTGGCCAATAAGTTATGCATAGGAATTATGGTGAGAACTCGCTCGTAGAGGGCTCGTCAGGCTATTGAAGGGAATTTGGTGATAAAGGTTTCCAAAGTACGTGAACAAATTTTTGGATTGCTCGGTTATGACACTGAGATACCTATTTCAATTTTGCAGGTGGAAGGTTTGAATTTAAAGGAAAGAGAAATCGATGTGGATCGGCGCTTTCAGTGCGAGGTGTTTCGTGATATGATTGTCGAGCCTGAAACTCGAAAGATTGATGTGAGAGAGATTGCTTATGATGAGATATTCGAGGAGGACGAGATGATCGTTGGGGGCGTATTAAGTTATTAGATGTGGTGTTGTGGGGCACCTCAGTTGTTTTAAGTATAATTATTTTTAGAAGTTTGATTTATTTGTAGGTCGTTTTATTGGGATTGGTGAAATAATGTGGATAATATTTTTAGTTTTGACATTTCATAATTTTCTTATTAATTGCTATGTATTATGGTAAAATAATTTAAATTTTGAAAAAAAAAAAAACATTGGAATATTCGTTCATTTACTTGTAAATAAGGTAGATCATTATGTTTAGGATTGTTAGATGTGTAGAGGAACTTGGAGGTCTGTAAAAAAAAAAAAAATAGAAGTTTGATTCCTATGTAACGAGCCATTTAACTATAATATAAATGGGGAAGTCTGAGTGGAGGGTGGGCTGGAGAGAAAGAAAGAGAGATTTGTCTCACTCTAAGTATTTTTATGGTGGTAATGATGAAAAGGGTTCGGATTTCAAAAGGTATGCGTGGCTGACATGAAAAGAGGAAAGAACACCTCAGTTCAAAAACCAAGAACAACTAGCACAATTCTCAATAACTGTCAGCAATTTGAGGGACGACTTATAAATATATCTCCTTCATTCAAAAAGTTATACACATCAGAGAGAAGAAATTATAGAGGGAGAGAAACAGAGAAAAGATTACACTATTGAAATTCTAGTAAAAGAAAATAAGAGAAGGTGACTCGCTCTAACAGAGTGGAAGAGATTGTATTTGCTTTGAAGGCAGAACGCTCTGTGAAGAAGGAAAAGACTATTGTTTCGAATTCATTTTCTGTCACTGAAGGTTAGTGGAGTTTGCTTTGTCAATTGTAATTTATTGTTCTTGTTGTATGCAATTTCTGGGGATTTTCTTGATTCTTTTCCCTCTAGTTGTTATTTGAATTTTGAAATACATCTGGAAAGTCTGTTTGTTATTTACTCAAAATTAGGGGAAAATAAAATTTACTTTTTTGTTTTGATATTTAATTATAGACATTATAGTAAATTGTATATTATATGTTATAATATTAGCATATATGAATTATTATATGTTGTAATTAAGATTTTCGAAGTGAGAGACTGGAATTGATACATACCTGGACCTCGATGTAGGTTTAGATGCATGATAAAGTATTAATAAGTAGGATACCCTCTAATTCGATCTCTTCATTCGAGATGAACCCCACTAGATTAGGCCAAATTAGAAATGAATAAAACATAGATAATGAAGAGGTAACCTCTGTTGATTATAAGGTCGATCCCCGTAGTAATAGGATTTCTGATAATGAGTCACTATTTGCCGACGAGGTCAAATTAAGTTTAGATGATGATGGTGATGGTCATGCCAATTTTCCTGGCATCTTATATAGACATCCAGTAGGGGATGACCCCAAGAGGGAGTTTTGTAAGTACAAAGGTAGCCAGAAGGATATGTGGGGAGGTGTAATAGAGTATAGGGGGCAAAATGTATAGGGAGTACTTTGACGGTGACGAGTCAGACGACATAAAGGAAGGATTTCTTTGCTTTCCTTCTCAGTTTGATTATGGACTGAGTGTTCCTCTAAGAAATTTAGCAAATGGTGTAGTGAATGGAATCAGAGCTTGCCCTACCCAATTAAATAGGAATGCATATGAGGTGATTAGTATTTGTGAAACACCTAATTCAAAGTGGGCTAACGAAGGGAGGGAAAAGAGATTAACCTCGGAAGATGTATTAAAGTATTATAATGTTAAGTACTTTAGCGCCACTGGGGGTGCTTATTTCTCGATAGTCTATCCAGGGCCTCAATTTTTTGACCTTGATTATGCTGGGAAAGTGTGGAATGACAACCTGGCTTTGGTGAGGAGAGAATGTATATAACGAGCCCATGAAGACCAACTTAATCTATCATATAGATCGCTTAAGGAATAAAAGTAGATATGTTTTTTTCTTTTTATTATTTTGAACTGTATTCCTTTATTTTGCTATGTTTCTAACATGATTGCTTTTGTTTTGTAGATCCTTAGTGTAACGTTGCCAAAGTAGAGTCTCTTGTCGACGTGGTAGCTCGGGAAGGTACGAAACTCCAAGTTGTATTGGACGACCTTGGTATAAGTAGGCATAAGAGAGTGAACAACAAATCGTTCAGGGTTTAGAAATCCTAGGCGAAGAAGATAGCTAATATCGGTAAGGTTGGGTCCACTTCGGTGGCCTTTTTTCCTACTTTTGATACATTTGGTGTTGTTATTTTGAAGGTCGTGAAGGCCCCAGAGATGCCTCTTTGGCCACGCCCATCAAGGACTAGTTAGGTCAATCCAGGCCAAAAAAGGGATAAGAAGAAAAACTTGAAGAATACTCCCTCGACTCTATTACGGGAGATATCGATGAGGCTAAAAGCTCCTTGAAGAAGAGAAGGTTAGTTGATACTCTTTCAGTTCCTATTGAGGTCGCAACAAAGGAAGCTTTTACAGAGCCTAGGGTGGATAAAGATATGTTGGCCCTGCAAAATAGCTTTAGGACCCTTGCTATGACGGATGTTGCTGAAGTAAAATTTGTTGTGGAAGTCGAGCTTCGGAAGGTAAATTGAGGTACCTTTGTATTTACATTATTGTTATTTGTAGTTCGTATACTTAGGATATATTATGTTCAGGTATCACACGTTCTGAAGGGCCTGGTTCTCGGTATCAGGGATGGGAAAAGCCTGTTGTCGGAGAGGCAATTGAGCTAGAGAGGGAGTTGGCAAGTGAGCGGGCCAAGCTGGTAGAGGAGAAGATTATGTCGAGTGTCGAGATTTCTAACCTAAAAACTTTGTTCCAGCTAATCATGGACTACACTTGAGTGAAAGACCACTGAAAATATTAATGAAGTTACTGCTGCTCGTGACAATCTTGCTCAGCACTTGCAGGAGGATGGCTACTTGGATGTCGACATCTTGGACATTGTTGTAGGGTAATTTGCTGAAGTTGTCAGGCCTGGTGAGGAAGATGAGGAAGTGGTTACCACTCGGTCTTTGACTCGAGAGACTATTTCTGGTTTGGATGGTACTGACCGGGGAAACTCAAGCTCGAGAGGCAGATACCCAGGATAAGGTAGGGTAATCTCTTTGTAAATTTTTTGGGAAAGTAGTTTAAATTGTTAGTAGGTTGTAAGCTTTTGGATTAGGTTAATGGATTGTTTTTTGTGTTCATTGTTTGACATTTGAATTTTAATTTATAGGATATTAACGAACTAAAATTGGTTATTGACACTTTATGGAAAGAGCTAGCTAGGGAGAAAAATTTATTAATTGTAGCAGCTCTTTTCACTGCACATACTAAGGCTCCGTAGAGAGAATATAAAGTTCTTAGTGAAGTAAATTGGAGAAGTCTGTATGATGCACAACTAGGCTGGGACAAAGCAAAAATTTCAAAGGATGAAGTAGTTAGGTATATTAAAAGTCGACCCTTTTTGCCTGGTGGTATTAGGGAAAATACTCCAGAAGTAACTAAGGACCTTATGATGCTGACTATATATCTCGATGCTGAGATAGATAGTGAGAGGGGTCTCAAGGAAGCTTACCTTAAAGTGTTAGAAGAAAGGGGGACTTGTCTAGATCCTGTTAGCATTGAGCATATGGCGACCAGAGCTAGAAACCTGCATAGCTTGAAAGCCAAAGATGTTTAAGCTCGAGCTGGTGTCTCAATGATTTATATATAATTATAATACTAGAAAATTGCAATTGTATTTATGTAGAATGCTTATGTGTAGGAACTGTTATCTATGAGGAATATATTTCATTACTTCATGAAGAATATTATTAGGAATCGATCTGTTGTACAAGATGAGTTAAGAATTGTTCGAATTCATCAAGAAGTTGTTTCTGCAGGACCTTAATAAGAAACTGAAGTTTGACTTGAAATCGTCTCA